>JAYESD010000007.1:5944844-6605953 GCA_036927565.1 Tuctoria greenei
GACGTCGCCGTCGTGGTCCAAAAACAGCACCTCCCTGGCCGCCGCGCGGACGTCGTCGGCATTCGCCATCGGAGCGGGGGCGGGGTGCGCGCGCTCGCGTGCGAGAGGTGATCGGGGAAATGTCGCCGCGCCGCTCGGTTGGACGTAGTGCGTGCTGGGCAGGCGGAGCGGTTTTTGGTTTGGCGAGGAGGCAACGTAAGAGGAGGAGGAGGAGGATTTATAGTAGTCACGTCGTGAAGGAGGAGGTTGGTGGTGGGCGCAGGCTGGCGGTGCCGCCTCCTCGTGCTGACGAGGTTCGTTGGTGAGGGAAGGAGGGAGGAAGATGGAATCACTCACGCTGACGGGTGGACCTGCTCGGGAGTTTCATGTGATTAAATATTTAAAGTCTTGAAAACAACCCTCCTGAAATGTTTAGAGCAGCTAATCTAATTTCAATTTTGCGGGTCAAATTTCAAAAAACATTCAATAAAATAGCACTACCTTAGCTGGTCCAAATAAGTTAATAAAGTTTTTTACCATCCTTCTCGAGATCCAGTTGTCGATGCTTGTGTCCCGAGTTTTGACCACGCGTAACGCTCACCACTGAGGAAAACACTCATAAAGGAGTAGGAGGTGTCACGCGTTTCTGCCACCCCTCGAGCAGAGGCTCAAGGTGACCGGTGGAGTAAGGAAGGGGGGAGAACCAGCAAACCGTGCCAGCCGCGCCACAACTAGAAGCATGGAATTAAGTGGTGATACCCCCCCCCCCACTTTCCTCTCAAGATCCAGTTGTCGGTGTACAGCGCTTCTGCCCCTAGTTTTGGCCGGGTGTAACGCTCGCCTCTAAGGGAAACACTAATAAAGGAGTAGGAGGTGTCACAAGTTTCTACCAACCCCTCGAGGGGAGGCTCGAGGTGACCGGTGGAGTAAGGCAGGAGGGATGCCACCAGATACGCCACACCTGGAAGCACGATATCAAGTCACGTGACCCATCATGGTCCTCGCACTTAACTCTCGAGATCTAGTTGTCAGTGTACACCGCTCCTGCCCTGAGTTTTGACCGGGCATAACGCTCGCCGCTGAGGAAAACACTAATAAAGAAGTAGGAGGTGTCACGCGTTTCTACCAACCCTCGAGTAAAGGCTCAGGGTGATCGACGAAGTAAGGCAGGGGAATGGCACCGGCCACGCCACAACTGGAAGCACATAATCAAGTCGCGTGACCCTCCATGCTCCACCCACTTCCCTCTCGAGATCCAGCTGTTGGTGTACACCGCTCCTGCCCCGAGTTCTGGCGGGGCATAACGCTCGCCACTAAGCAAAACAGGAGTAGGAGGTGTCACACGTTTCTACCAACCCCTTGAGCATAAGCTCGAGGTGACCGGTGGAGTAAGGCAGGGGGGATGGCACCGGCCACGCCACAGCTGGAAGCACAGAATCAAGTCGTGCGACCCTCCATGCTCCCCCCACTTCCCTCGTGAGATCCAGTTGTTGGTGTACACCGCTTCTGCCTCGAGTTTTGGCCGGGCGTAACGCTCGCCTCTAAGGGAAACACTAATAAAGGAGTAGTAGGTGTCATACGTTTCTACCAACCCCTCGAGGGGATGCTCGAGGTGACCAGTGGAGTAAGGCAGGAGGGATGCCACCAGCCACGCCACGGTTGGAAGCACGGTATCAAGTCACACGACCCATCATGGTCCCCACACTTAACTCTCGAAGATCTAGTTGTCGGTGTACACTGCTCCTGCCCCGAGTTTCGACCGGGCATAACTCTCGTCGCTGAGGAAAACACTCATAATGAAGTAGGAGGTGTCACATGTTTTCACCAACCCTCGAGTAGAGGCTCAGGGGTGATCGATTGAGTAAGGTAGGGGGATGGCACCGACCACGCCACAGCTAGAAACACAGAATCAAGTCGCGCGGCCCTCCATACTCTCCCCACTTCCCTCTCGGGATCCAGTTGGCGGTGTACACCGCTCCTGCCCCGAGTTTTGGCAGGGCATAATGCTCGCCACTAAGCAAAACACTCATAAAGGAGTAGGAGGCGCCACGCGTTTCTACCAACCCCTCGAGCATAAGCTCGAGGTGACCGGTGGAGTAAGGCAGCGGGATGGCACCGGTCATGCCACAGCTGAAAGCACAAAATCAAGGCACGAGACCCTCCGTGGTCCCTCCACTTCCCTCTGCACGACTTCAGCACATATGTGACGGGCATTGCCGCGTGCGCTCATCTGTTGCATATGGTCGAAAGCCATTTTGATGTACCGGGATGTGACAAGGCGGTTCTATACCATTGAAGACGGTCGGCCCATGAGGTCACGGGCCATCCACCATAATAAGTGTCATTTGCTCCGGCCCATCACACTGCGACCGAGAGCATACCGTCAAACTGTAAAAGGAAAGACCTCAGACAGAAGCAAGGCATATTGAACCTTTTTTTTTCGAAAAGGCAGGCGTATTGAACCTTTGAACACTGACCAAACCCAAAGGTTCCAAATTTTAGACACTGATCGCTAATTGAGCATTGTAACCACTCGATCAATACAACACAATCAAGATGTGGATCTATTAGTCTCCGAACAGTCCGAACTTGAGTAAATCTTTCATGCCCCATCATCGGTTTGATTCCTCTCGATCTGTAGCTCTCTTAAGCGCAAATCAGCTGTTCACTCGACCGAACTCCAAGAGGAGACTCTGCGCGCAGGTCCCCAAATATCAACACCCATGCATCGCCGACGACACCAGTTCTCCTAAATGAACTGTCTCCTGTCATTTTGTCCCCACAATGGGTCGTTTCCAGTTAATTAATGTGGCAATTATTCTCTTCTCTAACCAACCTGATTATTTGGAGAGATAGTACGTAGTAATAAAGTTTGTGTTTGCCCATGCATGATCGATCCTACAGCGTACACCCTGACGTCCGACCTGTTTGCGTTCCACAGCTGCGTGCCTCCCATTCTTTCAGCTTGAACCCAGCGATATATGGTATCTCTTTTCTTTCCTTTATTATCGATCATCCAGATCATTGCTCACAAGTTCCCAATCTCTACACAACGAGGTCGTGGCACACGGCGAAGAGGGCAAACTGGCAAATATATATGGTTTGGGTTTATTTGAAACAAACTTGATCAACATGTCCATTCTTTGCCTTAATATTACACTAACAGTTCATGTGCACGTCACGATCGATCAAGCCCAAGAACGCGCGCGGACACTGTCTTAAACACAGATTGCATGCACGCGCGTCGAATGAGAACGAGATCGATTACCTGAAGAGAACGGGGCTTGGACGCGAAGTCGGCCTCAAAGTCGTCGTGGAACTCCTCGAAGTCGTCGTGGAACTCCTCGAAGTCGGCCTCAAAGTCGTCCATCTCGTCGTCGACCCCGATGTGGCCATGCTTCTTGTTTCTGCCGCTGCCTCCTTTCCTGCAGCTCGCGGGCCAGATGCTGCCTGCGGTCACCTCGGCCGCGACGCCTCGCGCCGCGGCGGCGGGATCATGTTCAGCCGCCGCAGCCGAGCAACAAGAGTACCCGAGGTGCACACGTCGTCTCGACTCCTCCTCCAGTGGTGCAACTGCAACCTGCTGCTGCTCCGGTGGTGTTCGCCCCGATCCGTCCAGTGGTACCTGCTGTGCAACAAGCGCCGACGATGCCACCTCATCACCCATCCATCCAGACGGTTGTGGCGCCGCAAGCAGCCTGCTCGCCTGTTGCAACGGATGAGTTCCCTGCCGCTGCAGCTCAAGACAACAACGATGAGGACTTGGACTTCGCCATGTTTCTTGAAGATACAGAGCAACCAGAGGAGACCGTTGATGAGGTTGCAGCAACGGAGTCGTCCCCTGCTGCTGCGGCTACAACGATGATGACGACGACGACTTGGTTTTGCTGAGTTTCTTGGAGACCAATGAGGATGCATGCATGCATGCATGCTTAGTAGACAGACAGCAGTTGAACATTAAGCACCATTGTCTAGTTAGATCTACGGTGCATGCATGCACCCGGGCGTTGTGTGTGATGGATGTAACTCTGATGTGCTGACGACAGTCAATTGGATGTTCAGCATAATATGAAGTTTCATCTGAGTTTTCAATTGAATGTTCAGCATAATATGAAGTTTCATTAGAGTCAGATTGTTGTAGAGAGATAGATACTGTACTTCATTGTGTCTAAATGATTTTGTGATGAATGATGATGTCCTGGTGGGCTGCCTCTCTCTCTCTCTTTTAGAGGGAAGGAAAAGCTGCACGTGTATGTATGCTTAGATGGGCCCGCTCTGCTGCTGAGCCCGTGAGCTGCTGACCCGCCTCTCCCTCTCCCAGTGCCTAGTGCCCCGCGCTCCGCCGCCGCAGCCGCAGAGATCACTGCAAGGTCGGTAATGGACGCCGCCCCGACCCCGTCGGTCGCGCCCCACCTCATCCGCGACCGCCTCTACCTCGGCGACATCAACGACGCCATCGCCGCGCTCACCGCCGCCGCCTCAGCTGTTGGTGATGTGTCCAAGAGGCAATCATAACAATTCGGGTTCAGGCCTATTGGATATTTGATCCATAAGCAATTAGGGTACTAATGGGTCTGCGACCTAAAATCCCATTAGTACGCCTATAAATATAAGAGGTAGGGTTAAGGGCTAATCATCCCACCACGTGACAACCCTAGCCGCCACCCCTCGCAGGCTTCACGCCGAGACCCTTACCGCGCACGCGGTGCTAGCACACCGGTGCACGGCGTTCCTCTCCGTACATGTGGACTCCGTGGAGGCGTTGCTGCTACTACTGCGCTGATCGGCTACGACGATCGTGATCGTCTACCTGCTGCTGTTCCGAGGACGAGGAGAAGACGAACGAGATCGTCTACTTCCCTTACACCGACGTGCATCAACGTTCCGCTGCGCTGCGCGTCTAGTGGTAACGATCCATGACCTTTGTACTCGCATGTTTCTTGGGTGATGCGGTAGAGTTGCTAGAGTAGCTTACCGCTGATTTCCTAACAGTGGTATCAGAGCCAGGTTGCGTAGTTTTTGGTCTGGACTACTGCAGACATGTTCATACGATGAATTTTTCGTACGGTTTTTGGGGTTTGGAATTGGTTAGAGTAGATTGCGATCGTATATGACTAAAGAGTCAGTTTGTGCTCCTTCTCTGCTGTGTGCGCAACCTGTCCCTACCGGCTGGAATCACCATCGGGACTAATCGTGTACATAGCTAACAGATTGAGCCAACAGACCACGGTCATGAGTCGCGATCTACTCATAAATAACCGATCACATTGAAAATTTGAGACATTCTGAATGTCTCGGATTCGGAGTGATTTGATCAATCCGATGAGATTTTCATAGTGATTTCATAGATGCGATCTATGTAATTCCGTTTGGTGTTCAGGTCGCAGCCCTGAAACCCGCGGGGGGCGGCTCCCCCCTCGACCCCCCGCCCGCTAACCGGCTAGCGGGACCGCCGTTTTGCTGTCTGCTATAGCGATTACATAATATCGTTTTGCGCTAGAAACCGTTCTACGCTTAACTTGTTTTTGCAGGGAATGTTGTGAATGGTATGACCTAATGTGATGTGATAATCTGTGTGTAATATTCGTGCGGCCTGCGTGCTGCAAAATTAACACAACCGGGTTGAGGTTGTCACATAATTGTATAACGATCTGCGTGTCGACCTGTGATGCTTGATCTCTCTTGTAATTTATTTGGTAGCTATTAGTTGTATTAGCTTCTTTTATTATCATGGAGATGTCCTCAAGCATGGTGGAGATGGAGATCACCACAAGAAGGGAGGCATGGCAGCTCAGATCTTAATGGAACTATGGCGATGAAGACCATTATGATTCTAAAGGCCATACTATTCACAATGTGATTTTATCATATGCCTGTGATGCTTATTACTTTCTTTTCATGCTCTTCATATGGTGGATGTTTTGTCATGATAGAATAGCTTCCCTCACAAAAGTTGAGCATTTGATGCCATTTACCAATAGTTGCGCCTATGTTATTTTGATCGTTGTGTGGTAGGTTTGCCAAAGCAAAGTACCATCATCTATCATAATTCATAGGGTGAATGTTGGACATTCACATGCATAGTGTTGGTTTACTCAACAAAGCTATCAAAACGATTTTGGGCTTTATGGCATAGAGTTGGGAGCCGGGGCATTGGATGTCACCCAACAAACAAGAGTCATATAGGGATATGATTAACAATTGTTGTTTACCTATGTCACTATTTTCCTAGCCGTGAAGCCAAAGCTCACTAGGAATTAGTGAATATGGATCTTGAACCACTATATATCGTTAGAGGGAAGACAATGATAATATAGTGGTAATATCTTTTATTAAACTGTTAATAGAAGATTGGTACATAACATAGTGCTAAACCTTGCATATTTATTTTCTATTGTAGATCATGTCTGCTAGTAACAATTCCGGTTTCAATTTGCGATCTGTGCTTGAAAAGGAAAAGCTCAATGGAGCTAACTTTATCGATTGGTACCGCAAACTGAGAATCGTTCTCAGGCAAGAAAAAACCGAGTACGTTCTTCTGCAGCCTTACCCTGATGACCTCCCAGCTGATGCAACTAATGCAGCACGTAGAGCTTATACGAAGCACTGCGATGATGCGCTTAATGTAAGCTGCCTCATGCTTGCCACTATGTCCCCTGATCTGCAAAAACAGTATGAGCATACAGATGCTTATTCTATGATTGAGGGACTGCGTGGAATGTTTGAGAATCAAGCAAGAGCTGAAAGATACAATATCTCAAAGTCCTTGTTCTCATGCAAGCTGGCGGAGGGTAGCCCGGTCAGCCCTCATGTAATCAAGATGATTGGTTACATTGAAACTTTGGGCAAACTTGGTTCTGAACTCAAGGATGATCTGGCTATTGACGTTGTTCTCCAGTCGCTCTCACCGAGCTACGAGCCATTCATATTGAATTTTCAAATGAATGGCATGGAGAAAACTTTGGCTGAATTGCATGGGATGCTTAAAACAGCCGAAGAAAGCATTAAGAAAAATGCCACTCATGTGATGATGGTACAAAAGGAGAATAAAAAGAGGAAGCGTGTGACGCATCCTAAAGGCAAAGGCAAGGGAAAGGTTCCCGATGAGCCCTCAAGCTCAAAGTCTAAGCCAGAGGGCAAATCTGACCCTTCTCCTGATGATGAATGCTTCGCTGTCATGGTAAGGGACACTGGTCTAGGAACTGCAAGAAGTACTTGGAGGATATGAAGAAGAAGAAGGGAAGTGAGACTTCCGCTTCAGGTATAAATGTTATAGAAATTAACATTGCATTATCTTCTAGTGAATCATGGGTATTTGATACTGGATCGATGATTCACACTTGCAAATCATTGCAGGGTCTAAGTGAGACTAGAAGATTTGCAAAAGGCGAGTTGGATGTTCGTGTTGGCAATGGAGCAAAGGTTGCGATCATAGCTGTCGGAACTTACCACTTGTCATTACCCTCAGGATTAGTTTTGGAATTGAATAATTGTTATTGCATTCCTACTTTGAGCAAGAACATTATCTCTTCTTTGTGTTTAGAAGAAGTTGATGGTTATGAGATTGTAATAAAGAATAAATGTTGTTCTATTTATTAAAATAATATTTTCTATGCTCAATGTCCATTGGTGAATGGATTATATGTTCTTGATCTTGAGGATAAAACTGTTTGTAACATTAATACCAAAAGGGCTCGTCATAATGATCTAAGTCCCACTTTTATTTGGCATTGTCGCTTAGGTCATATAAATGAGAAACGCATTGAAAAACTCCATAAAGATGGTTTACTAAGCTCATTTGATTTTGAATCACTTGACACATGTGAATCTTGTTTGTTTGGGAAGATGACCAAAGCACCCTTCACTGGTCAAAGTGAGAGGGTGAAAGTGCATCTAGGTTCCCCGTGGGTTTTGGATGATTGATGACGACAATTAAGTCGCTAATGAGCTCAAGTGATCTTAGCACAGGTGTGGACTCGATCGGAGACGCAAACCCTCAAAAAGGAAAAGGAAGGAAACGGAGTCAACTCGAAGCGTGGAAACTAGGGTTTCTAGCGTGCTGAGTTAGACTAGCCGTAGAATTAGGAGGGTGTGTGTGTAAAGTGCATTGAGATCAAGTTTGGGAGCTCAAAGTGGTTTAGAGGTCAAACCTATGAAAGAAATGAGTGAATGAGTGGTCTGGCCGTAGGGCCGGACTAGTCCGTGCAGGAGGCCGGACTAGTCCGTCCCTGGCCGGCCAAGTCCGTTGTCGGCCGGACCAGAAGGGTCTGACTGAGATCGGACTAGTCCGTTAGTGACCGGACTTGTCCGGGTAGCTGTGAGTGGGTTTTGGGGATGAAGTCCCAAAATCACGGACTTGTCCGTTTTGGACCGGACCAAGAGGTCCTGAGTGAGAACGGACTAGTCCGCCCGTGGGGCCGGACTAGTCCGGGTTGGCTAGGAAAAGGTGCTTCTGTGGCTAAGTCTGGGAGGACCGGACTAGTCCGCCCTAGGGGCCGGACTAGTCCGTGGTCCTCAGACTAGTCCGTTTTCACACGGAGCAGAAGGCTCTGTGTGAGATCGGACTAGTCCGGTGTTGACCGGACTAGTCCGTTCTGGAAGTGACCGTTTGAATTTGAAGTTTGGCGGGTAGCGTGACGATAGTGTGTCAGCTGTCGGGACCTGACAAAGGGGTCAGTGGTCCCCTAGGCCGGACTAGTCCGGGCCAGTGGCCGGACTAGTCCGCCCTTTTGCTGAAGTCAGCAGATTGGGCTTGGGACCCCTATAAAAAGGGGACCCCCGGTCTCATTTCGAATGCCTTTGGAAAAACTCAAACCCTAGCGCCGCCACAGCCAACTTGGAGCACTCCTAAGCCTCCTTCTTGCCTACTTTCCCTCTAAAACTAATTCTTGAGTGGATTAGGGTTTAGTGAGGTGGAGAAGAGGAAGAACATCGCGCTTGTGCTCCCGGTTTGATCTCTTGCACTCGTTGAGTCTTTGTGGACAGTGTATTGAGTTTGTTTTATTGTGTTGATCATCTTTGTGGTGTGGGGGCCTCAGTTTGTGAGAAGCCCCAACGAACTTTGTAATCACCGTTGTGATTAGTGGAGAACCAAGTTAGGCCCGTGCGGTAAACTTGGTGAGGGAAGGGTTGTTGGACCCGGTCCTTTGTGGACTCCTCAACGGGGACGTAGATTCCTTGTGTGGAATCGAACCTCGGGATAAAATCCTTGCCCCCTTGTGTTCTTCGCATTCATTCTATTGATTACTTTGTTCTAGGGTTGGTAGTCTCGTTTCATACTTCACATTGCAACAAACTTGTGGAAACTTGACTTGCTCTTGTGTAGGTTGTTGCTCAACTTGACTTAAACATATACTCACTTGTAGCAAAGAGAAAATTCCCTAAAACTTGCTAGAAACATCTTTTTAGGGTTATTCACGCAGGCTGACCGGACTAGTCCGCCCCCTGACCGGACTAGTCCGCCCCCTGTAGTTTAATCTCGTTTTATTGAGTCATTTGCAGGTCGATTAGCCTATTCACCCCCCTCTAGGCAACTTTCAATTGGTATCAGAGCAGGACTCTCCACAAAGAGTCTAACAACTCGGAGAGATGGCTGGAGTGGTGAATGACGATGCATCGAGCAGCAACTACGAGGCGACCCGTGAAGAGACGTTGGCTTATCAAGATAAGCCAACGGACGATGAGGAGACTCGCCAACTCAAGGCGAAGCTCCGGGAGAAGTTGAACATCTCCAAGATTGATTCGTCAAATCAATCAAGTGGTGGTGGCGGAGCCAACTACAACCGGCAAGGGTTCAACTATGAACGCATTGCCGTCAACAACCACTACCTATCCATCCCATTGGGGAAACCTCCCCAATTCGATGGAACGGACTACGGTATGTGGAAACACAACATGAAGATCCACCTCGTGTCACTCAACCCAGCGTTGTGGCAAATTGTCATGACCGGGGTGGAGATTCCAAAGGATGAGGACAACATAACTCAAGAACAAGCCATCCTCATCCACCGCAATGCTCAAGCTGCGGGTGTGATCATCTCATCTCTCTCTAGAGATGAGTTCAACCGTGTCGATGGCCTTGAAGTGGCCAAAGACATATGGAACACCCTCAAGACGGCGCATGAGGGAAACCGAGTGGTCAAGGAGGCCAAGATCGAGCTCATCGAAGGAGAGCTTGGGAGATTCGCCATCTTGGATGGTGAATCCCCCCAAGACATGTACAACCGGCTGAAGGTGCTGATCAACAAGAGCCGATCATATGGCTGCACCAAGTGGACCGACCACGAGGTGGTGAAGAGGATGATCCGGGCATTCATGCCTAGGAACGTCTCTCTGTGCTCCATGATTCGGGAAAGCCCGGGGTTCACTCAAATGACCCCGGAGGAGGTCCTTGGGAGGATCATCAACCATGAAATCATGGAGAAGGAGGCGCTCTTCTACAACGACCTCCAAAAGTTCACCGCCTCCAAGATGAAGAACGTTGCACTCAAGGCAACGCCCTCTTCAAAGGAGCAAGAAGAAAGTGATGAGGAGAGCCTCGACACCGATGAGGAAGAGGCCTTCTTCATCAACAAATTCAAGAGAATGATGAGGAGGAAGAAAGGGGGGCACAACTATGAGGGCAAGGGAAAGGAAAGAGCAAGGCCCAAATCAAAAAAGTCTTGCTACAACTGTGGCGAGTATGGGCACTTCATCGCTGATTGCCCACATGAAGAAACGAAGAAGAAGAAGGAAGGGAAGCCTCAAGAAAGGAGATTCTTCAAGAAGAAGAGGCCCTCCGGACAAGCCCATTTGGGGAAGGAGTGGGACTCTAACGATGAGTCCTCCTCCGAAGAAGAAGAGGAGAAGATGGCCACCATAGCCATCGGGAGGAACTCCAAGGGAGGCAAGCTCTTCCCCAACCTCAACAACGACCACAAGCCTACTTGCCTTATGGCAAGGGAAGGAAAGAGAAAGGTAACATCTCATCCTTCTTCCCCAACTTCCTCACATGATGATTTTGATAGCGCTAGTGAAAATGAAAGTATGTTTAAGGACATAAGTAAAAGCACCCTACGAAGGATGAAATTGCTTATGGATGAGATCTTTGAGAAGGAGGATCTCATCAATAGACAAGAGGACATGCTCATCCTTGAGAAGGAGAGATGTCAAGAGCTTGATGAGCTCCTTGAGCTCGAAAGAGAGAAGAGCAAGGCATTGGAACACGAACTTGCTCTAAGTAAGAAAACGTGTTCAATTCTTGAGGAGAAGACAATTGAGCTCAAGGAGGAACTTGGGAACTTGTCAAAATTTAACAAAATCCTTGAGACTCAAGTTGAGTCTCTCAAGAAAAATGTAGCCTCTTCCTCTAAGAGCCCAACCTTCTCAAAGGCCTCATCCAATGCAACTCCGTCTTGCAAGTGCTCCAACTTGATCCTTAAACTTAAGGATGAACTCAACCTAGCACAAGGCAAACAAGCACCTAAGGGTGCCATCTTTGACAAGGAAAAGGTGGCATATGCACGAAGTGCATTCACCAACACAAGACCACCCCATGTCAAAGATGGTCTTGGCTATACTAGAGGTGCAAGGCATAACGCCAAAACCTCCAAGTATGGCAAAGACATGATTGTCTTTGTTAAGGGGAGTTCATCCCAAACTAAAAATGAAAAGAACTCACCCTCTAGCAAAAACTTGCCTAAATCTGAACCGCATCATTTATTTCATGATTTTGATGCATCTTATGTGTTGAAGAAGAACAAACACGGCAAGGTGTTTGCTAGATATGTTGGGCCACTCCGCAAGAGCCCCAAGCCTTGCGTGTGGGTGCCAAAATGCCTAACCACTAACGTCAAAGGACCCAACTCCACTTGGGTACCTAAAAGAAAGGCATAAAACTTGTTTTGTAGGCTTACTCCTCCGGTGGATCGAAATGGGTATTGGATAGCGGATGCACCAACCACATGACCGGAGAGAGAAGCATGTTCATAGAGTATGAGGAGAATAAGGACCCAAGTGAAGGAATCTTCTTTGGGGACAATAGCCAAGGGAAAATCCTTGGCTCCGGTAAAATTTCTATCTCCTCATTACATACTTTATCAAATGTCTTGCATGTTGATTCTCTAGACTATAATCTCCTATCCATATCACAACTATGTGATAGAGGATATAAATGTGTGTTTACTAGTGAGGGAGTGAGTGTCATTAGAGAAGGTAATGACTCGATAGCCTTTAAGGGAGTGCTCAAGGGAAAGCTCTATCTTGTGGACTTCACCGCGGATAAAGCTCAACTTGACACATGCTTAATGGCAAAAGCCAACATGGGATGGCTTTGGCACAGAAGGCTAGCCCATGTTGGAATGAGAAACCTTCAAAAGCTCCTTAAGGGTGAGCATGTTCGTGGCCTAAAGGATGTAGTATTTGAAAAGGATAGGCCATGTAGTGCTTGCCAAGCGGGAAAGCAAGTAGGAGCTCAACACCCCTCTAAGAATATCATGACGACAACTAGACCTTTGGAGTTACTCCATATGGACCTTTTCGGCCCCATTGCTTACATTAGCATCGGTGGCAACAAGTATGGTCTAGTCATCGTTGATGACTTCTCTAGATATACTTGGGTGTTCTTCTTGCATGATAAGAGTGAAACCCCCGGTGTCCTCAAGAAATTCCTAAGGAGAGCTCAAAATGAGTTCACCTTAAGGATAAAGGCTATAAGAAGTGACAATGGCACCGAATTCAAAAACATGCAAGTAGAAGAGTTCCTAGATGAGGAGGGCATCAAGCATGAGTTTTCCGCTCCCTATTCTCCACAGCAAAATGGCATAGCCGAAAGAAAGAATAGGACGCTTATTGAGATGTCAAGGACGATGCTAGATGAGTACAAAACATCGGACCGGTTTTGGGCAGAAGCGGTTAACACCGCTTGCCATGCCGTGAACCGATTGTACCTTCATCGCCTCCTCAAGAAGACTCCTTATGAGCTTCTCATTGGTAAGAAACCCAATGTTTCTTACTTTCGGGTCTTTGGTAGCAAGTGCTATATCCTCAACAAGAAGCCTAGGACTTCGAAGTTCGCTTCAAAGTCCGATGAGGGTTTCTTGCTTGGATATGACTCAAACACTCATGCGTACCGTGTGTTCAACAAATCCTCCGGAATTGTTGAAGTAGCACGTGACGTGGTGTTTGACGAAACCAGTGGCTCTCAAGTGGAGCAAGTTGATCAACATGCCCTTGATCAAGAGGAACCTCCACTAGAAGCTCTAAGGAGAATGGCACTTGGAGATGTTCGCCCACAAGAACCATCTCAAAGCCCAAGTGACCATCATCATTATGAAGTAGGTCAAACCCCCATTGGACAAGCTGAAGATCCTCTAGATGCTCCCCAAAGTGATAATGAGAATGAAGATCAAGGGGGAGGCTTGGATCAAGGGGGAGACCAAAGTGAAGAAGATGAACCAAGTAATTCAAGAGGTCAACCCCCGCATCCTCGTGTTCATCAAAGTGTTCAACGGGACCATCCCGTTGACAACATTCTAGGAGATATCACAAAAGGAGTAACAACACGCTCACGTGTTGCAAACTTTTGTGAGCATTTCTCTTTTGTCTCATCCTTAGAACCACATAAGGTTGAAGATGCCTTAAGGGATCCGGATTGGGTAGTTGCCATGCAAGAGGAGCTCAACAACTTTGAAAGGAACAAGGTTTGGGAGCTTGTCAAGCGCCCTCAAGCTAATGTTGTTGGAACCAAGTGGGTGTTTCGCAACAAACAAGATGAGCATGGCGTGGTAACTAGGAACAAGGCACGACTTGTGGCAAAAGGATACTCACAAGTTGAGGGATTGGACTTTGATGAGACATTTGCCCCCGTAGCTAGGCTTGAGTCAATTCGGATATTACTAGCCTTTGCTACTCATCATGACTTCAAGCTCTACCAAATGGATGTTAAGAGCGCATTCCTAAATGGTCCAATCAAGGAAGAAGTTTTTGTAGAGCAACCTCCGGGATTTGAAGACCAAGACTATCCTAACCATGTGTACAAATTGCGAAAGGCCCTTTATGGCCTCAAGCAAGCTCCTAGAGCTTGGTATGAGTGCCTAAGAGACTTTCTAGTTGAGAATGGTTTTAGGATAGGAAAAGCGGATTATACCCTTTTCACAAAGCACTTCTACGAGGATCTTTTTGTGTGCCAAATATATGTGGATGACATCATATTTGGTTCCACAAATAAGGTGTTTTGTGACGAGTTCTCCAAGATAATGACGGAGAGGTTTGAAATGTCCATGATGGGTGAGTTGAAGTTCTTTCTAGGATTTCAAGTGAAACAACTCAAAGAAGGGACGTTCATAAGTCAAACTAAGTATACTCAAGATATTCTAAGAATGTTTGACATGGACAAAGCAAAACCCATCAAAACCCCTATGGGGACAAATGGACACCTAGACCTAAATGCGGACGGTCCAAGTGTGGATCAAAAGCTATATAGGTCTATGATCGGATCACTTCTCTATCTTTGTGCATCTAGGCCCGATATCATGCTAAGTGTGTGTATGTGTGCACGCTTTCAAGCAGCACCCAAGGCTTGTCATTTGACCGCCGTTAAAAGAATCTTGAGATATCTAGTACACACACCCTCCCTAGGACTTTGGTACCCTAAAGGATCTAAGTTTAACCTCATTGGATATTCCGATGCGGACTATGCGGGGTGCAAAGTCGATAGGAAGAGCACATCGGGTACATGCCAATTCTTAGGTCGATCTCTAGTGTCTTGGTCCTCTAAGAAGCAAAACTCTATTGCTCTATCCACCGCCGAAGCGGAATATGTTGCAGCCGGAAGTTGTTGTGCACAACTTCTCTGGATGCGACAAACCCTTAGGGATTATGGGATTAACTTGCGCAACATTCCACTCTTGTGTGACAACGAGAGTGCCATCAAGATAGCCCATAATCCGGTGGAACACTCTAGGACCAAACACATAGATATTCGACACCACTTCTTGCGAGATCACTCAATGAAGGGGGATATTGTGATTTCTCATGTGAGGACGGAACTTCAACTCGCGGATATCTTTACAAAGCCTCTTGACGAGAAGCGTTTCTGTGAGCTAAGAAGTGAGCTCAACGTGTTGGATTCTCGGAACGTGGCTTAAACCACATTCCTCATATATTTTTTGAGCCACATTTCGAAAAACTCCTCTCTATGTCGATTTCTCCTAAAATTTGTTTGAGAAATCTATTTTCTTCATGAAAATGTTCATAAGTTGTTCTTTATTGACTCATAATCATGTTTGTCATGTTTTCCTTGGTATATCTGTCCAAAAAGACTTATCTTTATGGGCAAAACCCAAATATATTGTTTTTCAGCCCAGCTGGACCGGACTAGTCCGCCCCTATGGCCGGACAAGTCCGGGTCAGACTAGTCCGCGGCTAGTCCGCACACTGGACTAGTCCGGCCTTTCACCGAACAAGTCCGAACCCGGACTAGTCTGGGTCTGGTCCGCAGACCGGACTAGTCCGGCCCCTCAACCGGACTAGTCCGGCCCTTGGGGACTTAAACCCCCAGGCGGCCCGGACCCCCTCTCTCTCTCTCTCACTTGACTCTCAAGCTTCCACGCGCGCACAACCGCCCCCAAATCGGCGATTTTGCGCTCCAACCACCAAAACTCAACTCCAATCCGCGCATCGAAGTCCTTGGGAGTGAGGGATCACTTCCCCGCGCTCCACCTTCGAGATCCACGCCGATTTCGACGACTCAAGCGGATTTTTGAAGGTATTTCACCGTTCCTCAAAAACTAGCCCCATTCTTGATTCTTCAAGTTTTTGATAGGAACACCTTCATTAATGTTGTTCTATACACCCTTGCGATCACAGCCTAGGAGTATTGCGCATTGGTTCACAAATTTTTCGATGAATCGATTAGGGTTAGGTTTCTTCCTGTGTAACCCGGACTAGTCCGGCCACCAGGCGGACAAGTCCGGTTTGCACAGGGCAAACCCTACTTCTAGTTGGTTCTCGAGATCTTTTCGGCAATACTTCTTCTTCCTAGGCTCATATCTTCCTCTCTCCATCCTTTGCACAGAATGTCGAACTCCGAGCGCTCTCCTCCGCGTGTCAACCTCGAGGGGCGTACCAAGGCCCAAATTGCCGAGGCTCGGACTAAGGCTGCGCTAATGGAGGCGCAGAAGGCCAAGGAGGAAAGAAAGCTCAAGGCACTCGAAGCATCCAAGGTGGCTGCGAGCATCTACAATGAGGATGAAGCCATTGCCCGTGCCACCGCAGAATCACTGAATGAGCTGAGGAAGAAGAAAAGGGAGGACAGGGAGGCACACAACTCCAAGGCTGCTGAGGCCAGTGCCCCCAAGAGAAAGAAGCTCGTCACCGTTGGCGAGAAGGCGAAGGGCAAGGAGCCAGCTCAAATGGAAGCTGAGCCTCGGGTTGAGCGTGACCCGAAGAAGGGAAAGGCTCCGGCTCCTGTCGAGCCAAAGAAGAAAAAGCCAGCTGTCAAGATGTCATCAAAGAAGGCAGCTGGAGGTGTTGTGATCAAAGAGAAAGGGAAAGCCACCTCCATTGGCCCCCTTGAAGTTCACACACCAGAGAGGAATCCCAACAGACAGAAGGAATTGTCTGCTAATGTATTTCATGGCAAAGGGGCTGAAAAGGCCAGGAGGCTAAGGGAAGAAAAGGTCTACAAGTTTGAGAGGAGCACGGCAGATCCCAGATTCTGGTGTGACTTCCATTGTGACTACTACCGGCTGGTCTATCAGCATATGAAGAAGCCGGTAATAGAAGCTCAATGGGTTGACTGGGGTTACATGGCCAACAAGCAACATTCTGCTTTCGACGCCGTCATCGAAGCCGCTGAGCGCCATGACCTCAAGCAGATCATGGGATTCAAGTATGACTGGAATGTCGAAGTGATTCTGCAGTTCTACTCCACCATCTACTTCACCACCTCAGGTGACAGAAGAATTATTTGGATGACTCATGGTGAGCAGTACTCAGTCACCTTCGCAGAGTTTGCCAGGATTTTAGGGCTTGAGACACACATGGATCATGAGATTATAATCTCTAACCTTAAGGCCGTGGATCGTGAAGAGCTAGCATATATGTATCCAAGTCACGTTCCATTTGATGCCGGCCTCACCCGCAACATCAAGCCCTTCTACAGCATCATGAACAGAATCCTCAGACGGACGATAGCACCGAAGGACGGTGATGCTGGGGTGATTCAAGGGAACCTGAGGCACCTACTACTTATGGTCGATGGGGAAGAGAAGTTCAACCTCGTCGATTACATCTTCGACGACATCTTCAACATCTCGCATACTCCCAACCGTGCTTGTGGGTATGCCCCCTACATCATGTGCATCATTGAGAAGGTGTCGGGCGTGACCTTTGTCAAGGACGTGTCGCATCGCCCGCTTCGTCCTCAGAAGCCCCCGAATGTCCCTGTTCCCCCTCGTCGCAAGAATGCGGATCCTCCATCTCGCCCCGTGGCACCTCCGTCTCCGCCTCCGCCTCAATCAATGAGTGCCTTCTTCAAATGCTTCAAGGCGATCTTCACTTCTTGCCGGAAGCAAGAGATTCGCGCTCAAAGGGCACACAAGCGTCAAGAAAAATATCTTAAGGCGGTGTGCGACAAGCTGGAGGTCCCAATGTCCTCTCCGGAAGTGAGTGATGGGGAAATCACTCCCTTCCCCACCTTCACCGCCGATGAGCTCGCCCAGCTCCAAGAGGATGGAAGCTCCTCTCGGGCTGCTCCCTCGGCAAGGAACTCCGACGACGACGACGACGCCGATGATCATGAGGACGACGTCGAAGATTCCGAGGCCACGGAGAGTGGAAGTGGCGAAGACGAGGACTAGTTCTTAGGTCTTAGTTTCCTCTCCTCTTTTCCTTTTTGGTGCCTTGATGCCAAAGGGGGAGAGTTAAGGGGGAGTTAATCGTTTGTGGGCGTGTTTGTGATTTGTGGACTTGTTTTGTAATATATTCTTGCTCTTGGATGTTTACATTTGTGCAAGACTTGTTAATGTCGTTTAATCTCAATATAATGCTATTATTGTCAATCTTTTGATTATATTGATGCTCTTTATGTCTTGTCACAATTGTTGAGCACATCACGTAGGCACCCCACCATAACGTGTGTGGGTATGAAAGATCTCCTCCACCTCTTTTACATGTTGCATACATTGCGGGGGAGTCATTCATACGCACACAAGTTATGAAAACCAATTTTAATACTCTTAATTGTTGAAGGACTTAATGTGTTGTCATCAATCACCAAAAAGGGGGAGATTGAAAGTGCATCTAGGTTCCCCGTGGGTTTTGGATGATTGATGATGACAATTAAGTCGCTAATGAGCTCAAGTGATCTTAGCACAGGTGTGGACTCGATCGGAGACGCAAACCCTCAAAAAGGAAAAGGAAGGAAACGGAGTCAACTCGAAGCGTGGAAACTAGGGTTTCTAGCGTGCTGAGTTAGACTAGCCGTAGAATTAGGAGGGTGTGTGTGTAAAGTGCATTGAGATCAAGTTTGGGAGCTCAAAGTGGTTTAGAGGTCAAACCTATGAAAGAAATGAGTGAATGAGTGGTCTGGCCGTAGGGCCGGACTAGTCCGTGCAGGAGGCCGGACTAGTCCGTCCCTGGCCGGCCAAGTCCGTTGTCGGCCGGACCAGAAGGGTCTGACTGAGATCGGACTAGTCTGTTAGTGACCGGACTTGTCCGGGTAGCTGTGAGTGGGTTTTGGGGATGAAGTCCCAAAATCACGGACTTGTCCGTTTTGGACCGGACCAAGAGGTCCTGAGTGAGAACGGACTAGTCCGCCCGTGGGGCCGGACTAGTCCGGGTTGGCTAGGAAAAGGTGCTTCTGTGGCTAAGTCTGGGAGGACCGGACTAGTCCGCCCTAGGGGCCGGACTAGTCCGTGGTCCTCAGACTAGTCCGTTTCCACACGGAGCAGAAGGCTCTGTGTGAGATCGGACTAGTCCGGTGTTGACCGGACTAGTCCGTTCTGGAAGTGACCGTTTGAATTTGAAGTTTGGCGGGTAGCGTGACGATAGTGTGTCAGCTGTCGGGACCTGACAAAGGGGTCAGTGGTCCCCTAGGCCGGACTAGTCCGGGCCAGTGGCCGGACTAGTCCGCCCTTTTGCTGAAGTCAGCAGATTGGGCTTGGGACCCCTATAAAAAGGGGACCCCCGGTCTCATTTCGAATGCCTTTGGAAAAACTCAAACCCTAGCGCCGCCACAGCCAACTTGGAGCACTCCTAAGCCTCCTTCTTGCCTACTTTCCCTCTAAAACTAATTCTTGAGTGGATTAGGGTTTAGTGAGGTGGAGAAGAGGAAGAACATCGCGCTTGTGCTCCCGGTTTGATCTCTTGCACTCGTTGAGTCTTTGTGGGCTGTGTATTGAGTTTGTTTTATTGTGTTGATCATCTTTGTGGTGTGGGAGCCTCAGTTTGTGAGAATCCCCAACGAACTTTGTAATCACCGTTGTGATTAGTGGAGAACCAAGTTAGGCCCGTGCGGTAAACTTGGTGAGGGAAGGGTTGTTGGACCCGGTCCTTTGTGGACTCCTCAACGGGGACATAGATTCCTTGTGTGGAATCGAACCTCGGGATAAAATCCTTGCCCCCTTGTGTTCTTCGCATTCATTCTATTGATTACTTTGTTCTAGGGTTGGTAGTCTCGTTTCATACTTCACATTGCAACAAACTTGTGGAAACTTGACTTGCTCTTGTGTAGGTTGTTGCTCAACTTGACTTAAACATATACTCACTTGTAGCAAAGAGAAAATTCCCTAAAACTTGCTAGAAACATCTTTTTAGGGTTATTCACGCAGGCTGACCGGACTAGTCCGCCCCCTGACCGGACTAGTCCGCCCCCTGTAGTTTAATCTCGTTTTATTGAGTCATTTGCAGGTCGATTAGCCTATTCACCCCCCCTCTATGCAACTTTCAGAGGGCGGCTGACTTGTTGGGACTTATACACACAGATGTATGTGGACCAATGAGTTTAATTGCCAGAGGTGGTTTTCAGTACTTCATCACATTTACCGATGACTTTAGTAGATATGGTTATGTCTACCTAATGAGGCACAAGTCTGAATCCTTTGAAAAGTTCAAAGAATTTCAGAATGAAGTACAGAATCAATTGGGCAAGACAATCAAATTTCTACGATCTGATCGTGGGGGTGAATATTTGAGCCATAAATTTTATGAGCATTTGAAACAATGTGGAATTGTTCTACAATTGACTCCACTTGGAACGCCTCAATGGAATGGGGTGTCCGAGCGGAGGAACCGAACCTTGTTGGACATGGTTAGGTCGATGATGAGTCAAGCAGATCTTCCACTATCCTTTTGGGGTTATGCTCTTGAAACTGCTGTGTTTACACTAAACAGAGTCTCAACTAAGTCTTTTGAGAAGACACCATATGAGATGTGGACCGGGAAACGTCCCGGATTGTCTTTCCTCAAAGTTTGGGGATGTGATGTTTATGTCAAACGTTTGACGTCAGACAAACTCACTCCAAAATCAGACAAATGCTTCTTTGTGGGATATCCTAGGGAAACCAAAGGGTATTATTTTTATAATAAAGCAAAGGGTAAAGTGTTTACCGCTCGCAATGGTGTCTTCTTGGAGAAAGAGTTTCTCTCAAAAGGAGTTAGTGGGAGCAAGGTGCATCTTGAAGAAATTCAAGAAATACCTGAAAATGTTTCAACACCCACCGATCCTATACAGGATGTACAAGATGTTGTGCAACCAGTTGATGAAACACCAGCCCCACGAAGGTCTACGAGGGTACGTCGTGCGACTGAAAAGTTAACGCTTCTAACCACGGAGCAGCATGACATGGTATTGTTAGACAACAATGATCCCACGACCTATACTGAAGCAATGATGGGACCCGACTCTGAGAAGTGGCTTGGAGCCATGAATCTGAAATTGAATCCATGCATGAAAATCAAGTTTGGAACTTGGTTGATCCAATCGAAGGTGTGAGACCTATCGATTGTAGATGGATTTTCAAGAAAAAGACTGATATGGATGGAAATGTTCACATCTATAAAGCGCGAGTGGTAGCGAAAGGTTTCAAACAAATTCAAGGTGTTGATTATGATGAAACTTTCTCACCCGTTGCAATGCTTAAGTATGTTCGGATTCTTGTAGCAATTGCTGCATATTTTGATGATGAAATATGGCAGATGGATGTCAAAACAGCCTTTCTTAATGGAAGTCTGACTGAGGATGTGTACATGACACAACCTGAGGGTTTTGTCGATCCTAAAAATGCTAGTAAAATATGCAAGCTTCAAAAGTCCATCTATGGACTGAAGCAAGCATCTCGGAGTTGGAATCTGCATTTTGATGAAGTAATCAAAGGGTTTGGTTTCATCAAGAACGTAGAAGAACCTTGTATTTACAAGAAGTTTAGTGGGAGCACACATGTATTTCTGGTCCTATATGTAGATGACATATTATTGATCGTAAATGACATTCCAATGCTTGATGATGTTAAATCCTCATTAAGAAAAAGTTTCTCAATGAAGGATTTAGGAGAGGCAACGTATATTTTGGACATAAAGATCTATAGAGATAGATCTAAAAGGCTAATTGGATTAAGTCAAGATACATATATTGACAAGATATTGAATCGGTTCAATATGCAAGATTCCAAGAAAGGTTTCTTGCCAATGTCACATGACATTACTCTAAGCAAGAGTCAGTGTCCTTCGACACCTGATGAGCAAAAGAGGATGAGAGCGATTCCTTATGCTTCGGCTATTGGATCCATCACATATGCCATGCTATGTACACACCCAGATGTATCTTATGCTCTAAGTATCACGAGTAGATATCAATCAGATTTTGGTGAGGCTCATTGGACCGTTGTCAAAAACATCCTTAAGTACTTAAGAAGAACTAAGGATGCATTCTTAGTGTTTGTAGGTGAAGAAGAGCTCGTTGTAAAAGGTTACACTGATGCCAGCTTCCAAACTGATAATGATGATTCTAGATCGCAATCCGGTTTTGTATTCTACCTCAATGGAGGGGCAGTGAGCTGGAAAAGTTCCAAGCAAGATACAGTAGCAGATTCAACCACAGAGGCGGAGTATATTGCAGCTTCTGAAGCTGCAAAGGAGGTTGTTTGGATCAGAAAATTTGTTTCTGAGTTGGGTGTTATTCCTAGCGCGTCCAGTCCTGTGGATCTCTACTGTGACAATAGTGGAGCCATCGCACAGGCAAAGGAGCCTAGATCACACAAACGATCCAAACACATACTACGACGCTATCACCTCATTCGAGAGATCATCGACCGAGGTGATGTGAAGATATGCAAGATGCACACGGATTTGAATATTGCAGATCCATTGACAAAGTCTCTTCCACAATCAAAGCATGAGGCACACACGAGATCTATGGGTATTAGATACTTACATCAGTGATCATAATGTGTAGTGGGAGACTTGTGTCACAGCTATGTACTATTAAATAAATTGTTATATGAGTAATCATTATCTACATTGATCATCAAGTATGTGACTTGTTCGTGAAACTCTTTGTTAAAAGTAATGTTACTCTAGATGATCCCTATTCTATATCATTATATGAGATAATGATTGCATACAGACTAGCACATGTATTAATTGATGATCACGTTTCACGGATCATAGATATAGAGATATCAAATTAATAATGTGAATATATGTTAGTGAACATGGTGTTGGATTGACCCACTCCAAGACACTGCTGGGATTGTTATTTCCATATGTGCCATCAGTTGGTCTTGAGTGATACACCTGCTAGATCCTTAGACCTGAGATCGCCATTGTTTCTCACTATGCGTAGTTGTGTACTTTGAGACTACCAAACGCTACTCCGTAACTGGGTAGTCATAAAAGTAGTCTTCGGGTATATAATGAAACATAGAATGTGATGTGCGCGGATCAAGATGGGATTTGCCCCTCCTAAATAACAGGAGAGAGATCTCTGGGCCCCTCGAGATAGTTGGATTTGAAAGTGCATGGCCATGCCAAGGTGATTAAAGGTTAATCACAGTGACTAAAAGTTAGTCACAGAATGAATCCACTATTTGATCGAGTGAATGGTCGAGCTATCACAAGGATGGCACGCATCTCGCATTGAGCTTGACTGGTATCGTGAGGAAAAGGGATTAGCATGTTGAATGTATCTAGGTTCGGCCGATATGATCTTTATGTACAGTCGGGGGTCAGTATGTCCTGCTAGGTACCTCTACTGACTTGTGGTTGGAAATGGTTTCCATTCACAACCGACTGCTCATGAACCTAACGGGTCACACACTTAAGGAGTTGGAATATCAAAAATCTTGGCTAGATGATTGTCTCTAGTGCAAGTGGGAGATTGTTGGTGATGTGCCCAAGAGGCAATCATAACAATTCAGGTTCAGACCTATTGGATATTTGATCCATAAGCAATTAGGGTACTAATGGGTCTGCGACCTAAAAGCCCATTAGTACGCCTATAAATATGAGAGGTAGGGTTAGGAGCTAATCATCCCACCACGTGACAGCCCTAGCCGCCACCCCTCGCAGGCCTCACGCCGAGACCTTTACCGCGCACGCGGTGCTAGCACACCGGTGCACCGCGTTCCTCTCCGTACGTGTGGACTCCGTGGAGACGTTGCTGCTACTGCTGCGCTGATCGGCTACGACGATCGTGATCGTCTACCTGCTGCTGTTCCGAGGACGAGGAGAAGACGAACGAGATCGTCTACTTCCCTTACACCGACGCGCTTCAACGTTCCGCTGCGCTGCGCGTCTAGTGGTAACGATCCATAACCTCTGTACTCGCATGTTTCTTGGGTGATGCGGTAGAGTTACTAGAATAACTTACCGCTGATTTCCTAACACCAGCAGCTAGCAGCACCCACCTCCGACGACGACATCCCCAGCTTCACCTTCACCCACGTCCTCTCTCCGCCCTCAGCTCCGCCTCCATCTCCGGCTGGCTGCCGTGTTCCTGGTGAGGGTGAATCACGTTTCAATTGGAAAACCAAAGGAAGAGCGGGTCGCTCACGTGACGACAAAGATGAGCAACAAGATTGCTCATCTTTGTTTGTCGAGCCATTGAAGTGGATGACTCCAGGTAGGTTAATATGTTTCATAACATTCCTATTTTAGTATCTTATAGACTTACTGCTAAACGTAACTCCTGCTTGTGAACCACGATCTACCTACACGTCGCCACCATGTTTTCACCCGTGCCTTTGTTTCCTCTTGCATCCAGTTGAAGAAGGAGGTGCTCTGGAGGGGAAACTATATATCTTGCATCCACTGTGGCGCGCGGTTGGGATATTTTCAACTGGTCAGGCATACAATGCAACTGCGGAAGTTGGATCACTCCCGCCCCCCTTCCAAATTTCAAAGAGCAAAGTTGATATCAGCACCACTTAGCCAAGTTCATGACTGTGATCTCGTTCTATACGTCCAGCTCTGGAAAGTAGCAATAGCCTGCTGGAAGCGAAAATAGGCAAAGCTATTGGGTTAAGACTGAAGAAGTTTGAAGGATGGTACTGGCGGCTGTTATGATTTTTTTTGGGGGGTACAATGTGTAGGCTAAGAAGCAAAACCAAAACAGTTGCTAGCTGCTGTGCGATGCAATATTTGTTTGAAATTAAGCATGTGCTCAATATGTGGAATTGCTGTTAGCCCCCCCAGTGCTGAATATGTTTGTTCCAAGGGATGTGAATGAGGTGTATTATTTCATCGAATACACATGATGAGTGTGTGCTTGCTTCAACATAAACACACAGAATGTAGTGTACTCCCTCTCCCTATGTTTTTCTTATCTTTTCAGAATAATAAAACTGATGTTGTTAGGAGGACAATAAATCTAGCTCCATTTTAAACCAAAATTGTTGTTGTCCCAACAACAACAACAATTTAAAAAGATGAAGTAAAAACAGAGGGAGTAGCAAAGTAAACGTTTCATCCGTTTGAACGTACAAATATGTTGTTGTGCTACACGACTACGAAGCAGCCCGTTAGAGCCCAGTCTGCATAGACATGCAGTAGTCTGGGCTACACTTTAGTGTTTCGAGTTGTATGTGGACAAGACGGCCCATCATATCCTCACGGCCCGCCATCTTCCTAGCGCTGAAACCGACGTCGACGACGGGTGGCGCTTCGCGAGGCCGGCAGCGACAGCGTCGACGTCGGCAGGGGCACGCAGGACGGCCGGCGGACACTCGTGGCCTCCGTCCAGAAGGCTCTCCGGTGGAGTCCTCCCGGTTTGCATTTTGCAGCATTAGTCGGCGGCGCCGCGCCGACGGACGTGCTCCCTGCCGTACGGGCAGGCGCGCGACATCCTGATGCATTCCTTGGTTCTCGCTATGGGGATTCGCTTGGCCTTAAAATGTTTTAAAAATGTTGTGTGTCGTGTGGTTGAATACAGCGATCGAGCAATAACTTTAAAACAAACATCTGGGCATTTGGTCAAAGCACAAACATCGGATTCAAAATTGTTGAAGAAGGAGAAGAAGAATCGAAGTACGACGAGGGGGAAAGGGAAACAGCAGTACGCACACGCACTGGCTGCGCGGTGGAATTTGTTTGCGTCGCACAGCTCAGCTCAGAGGAAGGGATGAGGGAGTCGCGGCTTACGTCGGGACGCGTCCGCTTATTACGTCTTCGTCACCATGGTGGCGCATTCCGGGTTACGCATCGAATCGGTATTTATTTTTTTCTTTCTCCCGTCGCGTCTTCCTTCCGAAGCTCGTGGCCTGTGGAGTCGACCACCGCCCCGGCCCGCTGAGCGGTGCTCCGGCGCCCCCGACCACCCCATCGACGCGCATCGGCGCCGCGTGTGGAGGAGACCGAGGCGCATCGTCGGCTGCGCTCCGCAGCGAGGACTTCCGAGCGGAACCCTAGGCCGCCGCCGCCGCCGCCGCCGCCGCCTGAAGGTGAAGAAATCCGCCACCGCCCCCGACGCCCGTTGACCGAGACCCACGTCGCCCCTTGCGCGTGGAGCAGAGCCGCCCCCGACGGCGGTCGCCCGCCCGCTGCCCTTGCGCGCGGAGCAGCGCCACCCCCGACGACCGCGCGCCACCCCCGACGGCCGTCGCCCGGCTCCCGCGTCCCCCGACTGACCTCCTCCACGATTCAAGGTACATTGATTTTTTGACATCGTCTCTGTTTTGGTGTCTCGTGGGAGACATGGGGTTAGTGGTGATGGAAGTTTCAGATTAGTGCATAAATTTTGAATAAATCTGCATCGGTATATAGATGTCAACACTGTATAGACATGGATGAGGAAATTGTGGAATCTGATAATACCTCCCAGTATCCATCACTTGTTTTTTGATTGTGTGGTAGATGGTAGCTTGTAGCATCGATCGTGTGTGTGTGTGTGTGTAAAAGCTAAACAGTCTCTGCTTTCAGAGTGTATCCTGGAGGAATAAGGGGCTGCTATGGAAGCAAGTACTGACAATGATCAAAGGCTGGGCTATCATCTGCCGTGTGAAGGAGCTCGAGCAATACAAGTCCATGGCCGCGCAACGAGAGGCCATCTCGTCGAAGCCGGAGATGCTGCACCGAGCTTCTGAAGTAGTTTTATCATAGACTTTGCTCCGGTTTGCTTTGGCACCAAAAAGAGGAAAAGAGGAACAGGACTGGGTTGATGAACAAAATTAAGGAATCAAATCGCAAGAACTCCCTTCCTTTTTGGTTCCTGGAGCCAAACGTGATCGCGGTTTTGATCGGTCTCAGGTCTCAAAATAGTTCGCTGCTTTCTCATCAATTGAGTACGAATTCTGATCCTGTTTGATTCTTGCTAGTTCTTTGGGCAATTGAGGTCGCCAGATAAGCGGACATAACAGTCTCCGGCGGCGATGGATTCCGGCGCCCACACTGTGAGTCACGGTCAGTCCCTCCCCCTTCTCCCTCGTACGCTTGCGGATCCGGTTGCTGTGAGTGTCGGTTGCGGTGTGCAGATTGTCACTGTCTCAGGTGGCTAGGCATGGGCTCTTGCAGGTGAGACGTTCGACGAAAGGCTGCGAGAAGAGAAGCGGCCGAGGTTTGACCCAATGTTTTCAAGTCGTCTAATCGAACCTAGTCGCCTAAGGGGCGATAAGGTCGACTAGGTCGACTAGTCGTCGACTAGGGCGACTAATCGCCCTCTAGTCGAGGCTAGTCGTCCTCTAGTCGTCCACTGTATTTTTATGGGAAAAAACTAGTCGACAGTATATATATATTTGTATATATATAGCTAGTATAGTAGTATATATTGTAATATGCTCCTAAATTGAATTCAGCAGGTGAAAAACAGCACTACATGCTTTATATTAATATATGGCAGGTAAAAACCAGTAGCAGGTTTGAAATAAATACCTGAATCCTCTAAGTGTTCAGTTTGTTCTGAGTTCTGACTTTTTGTTTTTGAACCTTCTGTCCAGCAGCCAGCGCTCCAGCTTGTTATCTTCTGTCCAACTGCTGTTCAGCAATCCAGCAGCCCTAAATTTAGCCAAATAACAGTAAATGAGACACAATTTGACAATCAAAATAATTCTGAAACAGCTAACATAATTATGTACCTGAAGTCTTGAACCCAAAGTTGCAGCAGTCCTGACCTGAATTCTGATTTCTGAAACAGCTAACACCTCATTTTCTGAAACACCTCAAATCTGAAGCAGCAAGCAATATTTGCAGCACAAATAATTTAAAAACAGCAGGCCAACAATGGCTGCATTCAACACTTAAATAACATAGTTCAGTTCAGCGACAAAGCAACATGATTTCAGTTCAGCAAATTGAAAATAGCAAAGGAAGTGATTTCAGTTCAGCAAAGCAAAATATTAAGAAGACAGGAACTCCATCTCATATCAACAAATCGTCATCAAGCTGGAAGCCCTCTTCTTCTCCAGCTGGATCTTCGGGAGGTGCTGGTGGTGGTGCTACTGCTGCAAGTTGTCCTCCATCCTCCATTTCTTCATCGGAATCTTTTTCTTCATCATCTTGTGGTTCTGAAATTGTATTTTCCTGGATCCTTGCACGCTTTCTTGTGTATGTTATGGTATGAGACCCACTAGCAGCAGCCCTTGGCAGATTCCTGCCCCTTAGATGCTCACTTGCACCCATAACCTCATCAACAGCCCTCCAAAGCTCATCCCCATTTGCTTCACTATTTTCATCAACCCACTCGTTCTCCCATTGAAACTCTTCAAGCAACAAGGGATTGCTTTTCTTCCCCTTTGACCCAATCTCTTTAATTGTTTGAAATCTATTTGACATTTTTCGATCGTAGCTAACATACACCAATTTGTTCAACCTTTTATGCTCCAAACGGTTCCTTTTCTTGGTATGGACCTACATAAGAGAAAAAGATGAAGAACACACATATATTAAGGAGTATGGACAGCAACTTAAACAATTAGAAATATGAGTAGAAAATGCACATACGTGAGCAAAAGTACTCCAATTGCGCTCACAACCCGACGCCGAACAACAAAGGCTCACAATTCTTTTTGCTAGACATTGGAGCTCAAATGCAAGTCCTCCATAAGCTCCCCACCAAAGAACTGCATTTCAAAAAAAAATTCATTCAAAGAGATGAACAACAATTCATAAAAGAATAATTTAATTAAAGCATGTCAAAGAAAGCTTACTAGGATTCTTTTTATCTCTATCTCTAAGGCCTTTGAAAAGCACTCTCCTTCAGCCCTCTCATAATCATCGGCTTGTTTACTTATCTTATCTTGCTCATCTTCATCAACCACCATCTTCCATAGAATATCATTAAACATGGACCTAACCCTTGAAGCATTCCTTTTATCCTTTGCTATCAAAGGAAAGAACTTGGCTGGATTCAAAAACAAAGCCGCCCCATACAACTTCTGCTCCATTTGACTATCCCATCTCTTTTCATAGCAATTCAGCCGGAGCTGGCGCCGTCACAGTGGGCGGGCCTCCAGCCGGACGCCCTGGGCGTCGTGTTCCGCTTCCTCCCCTGCAAGGCTGACCGCTCCAGGGTGCGGTCCGTGTGCCGAGCCTGGCGTGCCGCGGCGGCGCGCGGCCACGCCATGCCCCCGCCGCTGCCGCTGCTGGTGCTCCCCAGGTTCAGGTTCACGAGCTTGTCCCTCCGTGGAGCGTTGACGGCCGCGCGCCGCACGTGGATGCCGCCGGAGGTGGCGGGCGATCATGTCAGCTGGGTTGGATCCTCTGGTGAGTGGCTGGTGGGCGTGAAACAGGCCTACGGCGAGTGCTTCTTGGTGAACGCCTTCTCCCACGAGATGGTCGACCTGCCGTGCCTGAGTGATTCCGGTTACCGCTGCTCCATGTACTCACTCCACAAAGTGGTGCTGTCTGCTTCACCGGAGTCAGGATCCGAGTGCATCGTGGCTGCTTTCGGCTTCCGTGGGTCTAATCCTGAACTTTCCCTCTGGAGACCCGGGATGAAATCGTGGCATGTTTGCCGAGATGCTATGATCGCCGGGAACATTGATACTGCTTTTCACCAAGGGAAACTGTACATGGTATGGAGGTTCACGCCATGCATCTTTGCCTTTGAGCTCGGGGTGGATGAGCATGGGGTCAGTGTGACCCGCTTTGAGGATTGCTTGATTGAATCACTTCTCCCTAAGCCTCTTAGGCACAACGATATAGTGAGTTGCAACATAGTGGTCTGGCGCGGAAATCTGTTACTGATCATCAGGTACTATGGCGGTTCCCAGGCCAGGAACAATGTTCTTAAAGTTGAGGTTTTAGCACTGGATTTCAGCACAAAACCTTATGGAGTCACTGAGCTCCATGGCATCGGTACCGACTGTATCTTTGTTGGCTCAGGTGGCTGCAAGTCCTTTCCTGCAGGCCTGCATCATGGATTTGAGGATGAGCTTATCTACTTTGTTCCTGATCAGTACAATCCTCATGATGCTTTTGTGTACAACATGAGAGATGGTGCGGTGAGGCCCTTTGGTTTTGAATCACAGCCTGCCAACTTCGGCACGCCAGAGTACGACCTCGGATTCCCGGTGTGGTTAGTTCCTCCAGAATGATGTGCTGCTGGAGCAAATCTGATCTACTGTGGAGCTGTGCGGTTTGCTACGGTTCTGAATAGTGAATGCTATGATGCATGTTGTATTAGGACTCACATTTGTAGGACAATGAGGTGTATTTTGTTCCCAAAAGCCCTGTCTATCGTCCTGTATGCTGAGGAACAGGACAATTGCAGGGGAACTACCCTTCATATGTCTCATGCTCAGCATGCCTTCATATCAGTGTCACATCTGGTGCCCTATTGAAGCATCCCGACCCGCAGATCGGAACTCAACATGTAATATAATACCAAGACCAATGTTCGGTACAATATATTACACCACAAGTGGAACATGTAATATAATACCAAGACCAATATTCGGTACAATATATTACACCACAAGTGGAACTAAATCATACAGAGCTTTATTACAGCGGCATAGTCTTGTGCATAAAAACGATAACAGCTAACAATGTAACGATAATAGTCAACATAATGGAAGCAACTAGCTCTTCATCACCCATGGTTCCACCTTCAGCCATTGGGTGCGGATGCGTCCCTACTCGAATTCCTCCGGTACGTAGTCGGGATCCTCTGAAGATATCAACAACGTTTGAGTACAAAGGTACTCAGCAAGTTCCACCTCACCCTATGGGAGGGGATGCAACAATATACAGCGATGAACAAATAACAATGCAACCCGATGCACCAAGACGTCTCATCCCGAGATATCCATAATCTAAATCTCACAACAGGTAGCTCTCTAGTTGCCAGGACCACACCGTAACCCATCCTATACCGAGGACACGGCCATTCAAACGGATTTTACACTCTGCAGAGGTTGTACGCTGTACCCACATGCACATAACTATCCACGATAGTTCGTCATAACCGACACCCAGTCGTAACATCACCCAGTCCAGTCGCCCCCAAACCCCAGGTCATGACTCAACCGAGTCTCCACCCATGAACCATCCACCGTGGACGACTGTCGGGCTAGCCACTCGGATTAGGCTACGCCCTGCCCATACAGGATCATGTGATCGCACGCAAAGAAGTCAGGTGAGATGTCAAAACAACTCGGTCCTTAAGGCTCACCAGGGCAGCCACCATACACCAACCACAGTCGTAAGTCTACCACCACGGTAGCCTTACACCAACACTGACCCGTCTGCTCCGGTCTCAACTGATGTATACTCTCCCCCAATGTACAACAACATTATCATCACATAATATCATTATCTCAGTGGCATCTTTCAGTCACTCGAGTCGCAAATACTCGCAAATGCATAATCTATCATACCGGCAACAAGGAATAATCCTCACATAGGTGCAACATGAACAAAAAGGGTTCCATGAAACTTGCATTCGCTACAGTCGGCGGCGTCGAAGTAATGGTCTACTGGCTTCTCCGGGTTCTCCTCAGGCACCGGGTCTGCGTCGACACGCGCACACAAGCAACATACAAGCAAAGCAAATATATATCAATACATCAGACAAAAATATTCGTATTAAATGTATTATGATTTTAAATGATTTTTAGGGGAAGAATCGGATTAAACGGAGTTTGTATGGGTGAGTTATGGATTTAATACTGTTAGTCAAAGATTAAATACAAAAATGAATTTTTTAATCTGGTAAGGCTGGCTGCTCTTTGGTGCTGGACTTGGTCTGCGCTCATGTTGTGGGCCAGCCATTTAATTAACCACTAAGCCTAGCTGGTTTATTAGCCTACGGAGGTAGTTTCACGGAGGAAAAACAGAGCCTTTGTCTTCCTCCCGCCTGGACACCACCGTAGATCCCTCGAAGCACGATTTTGTAGGGAGAGAAGTGAGGGCGACCATAAAACGGAGGAATCGAGGGCTCCAAGGTCAGCTAACTCGATTGAGGTGCCAGATTGGACCTAGATGATGGGGAAAATCAGCAGCAGCTCGAATAGAGACGGCCATGAATTCGGGTAGTCGCTGCTAGCTCAGGGGAAGGGGACAAACAACCTGGGAACAGGTCAGGGATGGGGAATGGATGGTGGAGGAGCTCACCTTGACTTGGGATCTGACAGGATGAACTCCCTAGAGAAGATCGATGGTTCGTCTTCGTTGCCGTCCTCGCTCGGTTGGGTGCGGTGCTTCTGGTTGGGTTGAGTGAAGATAAGGGCGAACGGTAGATTTTTATACCGATATAGGAAAGGTTGTAGGTGGTGGTAGATGAAGACAGTAAATTCACCGGGATTGTGATTGGGAACACTGATTGACGCTTTGCGTGAGCGTGCGGTGATGCTGGTCGCCGGCACTGAATTCGCAGCACGCGTGCACGCCGAATGGTCGGGGCGGTGCGTCGGCTAGCGGATGGCGCGACTCGGCCGATGCGACGATACGGTCGCGGTTCGCGGGACACAGACTATGAACATATTAAAAGTGGCGCGCCGAGGGCTGCTGTCGCAAGTGGACGGTCTGCTAGTCATTTATTTAATGGGAATGACTAGTATGCAATCACATCTATGGTGCAAACATGCAATCATCTATCATCAACCATTGGATGTATATCCTAGGGTGGGTACGTTTTTTCACTTAACCCCCTCTACCACATGAAGGGAGTTAAGTGAAAAAACACAACCACCCTAGGATGGACATCCAATGGTTGAGAGTGGATGATTGCATGCTTGCACCATAGATGAGATTGCATACTAGTCATTGCCTTATTTAATTGGTCTTATTTTATAATTTTATCATTTTATTCAGATATTATTTTTATTTAGTCACTTGATTAATTTATAAACTCGATTTATTAATTTACGAAAGACGGGATGTTACACCTATTGTCTGTTCTTGCTTTCTAAATCTAGGTGTTATACCTGTGTGCTAAAAATCGTTTTTACATCTAGCTGGTGGGTGTTGAATTACCAGTGCCCTTTTGTTTCCGTTATAGATATAGTTGTAATTTCCTATACATGCTTAGACGATGGCTCTTGCTTCATGGACACAACTCTTGAGCTCAGGTCAGTCAGATTGGTAACTCAATTTTAGAACTCTTAAAATTCAAACCTGTCATAGATATTTTGATGTGCAATGCACTACAGGTCGTCCAATCTGTTTCTTTAATTTTTTTTTTCTATTTGTACTTTTGCAATCTTGAGGTGTTTGCTTGATTATTAGGCACTACCCTTCATAGAGTTTGATTGTTTTTGCCAGTTCCTGAGAAAAAAGTTTTTTTTTCTTCTCATTTTTAATGTGTTGAATTGATTCTTACTAGTTCTTTGGGCACTTGAGGTCGGCAGATAAGCGGACAGCACAGTTTCCGGTGGCAATTGATTCCGGCGCCAACACTGCCAGTCACGGTCAGTCTCTCCTCCTCCTCCTCCCTTGTACGCGCGCGGATCTGGTTGCTGTGAGTGTCGGTTGCGGTGTGCAGAGTGTCACTGTCTCAGGTGGCTGGCTGCCTGGCTGGCTCTTGCAGGCGAGATGTTCGACGAAAGGCTTTGAGAAGAGAAGAGGCTGAGGTGTCTCCTCGACCTCCCTTGGCCTCCCCATGACCGCTCGCGCCGGCGTGGAGAGACGACGATGATGGTGCTTCCTCCCCACGCTCTGGAATCCGGAGCACTTTTCGAATATATTCACATAACACAGCAGAGTCAGGTCAGGATAACCAGCACTCGCACTACTGACATGCATATTTTGCACTATATTGCCGTGTATCGGCTGCTTATGTTTTTCACATGGTTTACTTTTAACGTATGTTGGTCTTCGTTGATTTCTCTACAAGATTTATGGCAGACCCTGATTGATATTCTCAATGATTTATTAAAAGAAAGGATAATATGTTAAGAATTGATAGGTGCTAGGCTGGCATCAGGATAATGCCTAGCACTTAATCGCTGATCAGATGGGCTAGACAACGCCTAACACCCAATTGTAGGCGGGGAGGACTAAGCATCTGATTTTGTAGCAGTAGTTATATTTCCATGACTGACATTCATCTAGCTGTGTCAGTACTAGTCTTATCTTTTTTTTTTCCTTTTCATTTCCACTAGATGAATCTGCCAAAAAGAGGCATTTCAGTCTAAAAGATATACAGCATGCTCCTCAAACAGTTGTGTATGTTTCTTTGCTTCATTGACCATGAAAATTTCTGAATGGGAGATTGCATAGTTGTTTTCAATTTTGTCTTCAGTTCATGTAACTGACAAGGACAGCATTTAAAGCACTTTGTACTACCCACAAGTCTGTCTTGCATTTCGTTTTTAATTTCTATGGTCCAACAGGTTAATTTTATATGATATCCCGCGGGAATTCCTCTTTTCGAGCTTTGAAAAAAATGTCTTCTTTGTTTATCATAATCGAGTTCTCTAAAGATTCTTTTCTCCACAAACATACTGGATGGGTAGGATAACTTATTGCCTTATTATACGACCTGAGCTGTGGAGAATGGCATTCAGACGCGAGGAATGTTCGTTGTGCAGTTCAGTCAGGCCACATGCAAGTCTTGTTCTTGGTCCGACGTTCTAGATGGAACTACTAGCTCGCATGCAAGTCTTGTTCTTGGTCAGGGTCAAGAATTAATAAGAGGCAGAGGTCGTCGAACGAGCTGTCCATGTCGTCGATCAAACATTGAGGGTCGCCGTTCCACGCATCGTGGCGTCCCTTTTCCATTCAAGGTTCCGTTCCGTCCACGACAGCTTTTGGCTGAATTACTCGATCGGTCAGCCTAGTCGAGCTCTCCTCGTGTGTGTGTGTATATATATATATGTATGCCGTCAGTGCGAAGCGATGCTAGCTACGTACTTGTGCATCAAGAATACTAGAACACAGCTAGCTCTTTACTTCGGGTCTTGGTTAGCAGTCGTCGTCGTCGTCGTTCTAAGGAGATCGAGATGGCCACCCATCTGCTGGTGGTGTGTCTCCAAGTAGTCGCCGCCGCCGTCGCCGCAGCCGCGTCGCTGCTACCCCAGGGAGCCTCTGCAGGTGATCATGCATCCATCCCGTGCATGATTCTTCCCAGTTCTGAATCTCGTTGATGAAACCTAGCTTGTTGAATACTCTCGTAGTTGTGAATTTGTAGCTGAGGACCATGCATATATTATATCTCTGGCTGCATGCAGCGGGCGACGAGTGCGGCAGGGTGAAGTGCGGCATGGGGACGTGCAGCAGCGAGTCCGGCGACTACGCGTTCGGGTTCGCCTGCCGGTGCAACCCCGGGTGGAGCCGGCACCACCTCGGCGACGTGCAGTTCCCGTTCCTCCCCTGCGTCATCCCCAACTGTACGTATGCACGACGACGAAGCTCACCCGCCCAACTCACTTTTAATTTCCGTTCGTTCCAGACACCAGTAACACGTACGTGTCAACAGTTACGGGAATTAATACGTACACGAGAGGATTAATTAAGCGACTTGTTGTTGCGTCTCCTCCGTCCTGTCGGTGGTTGCAGGCACCGTCACGAGCTCCTGCCAGGACGACGACGGTCCATCCCCGCCGCCGGCGGCTCCCTCGCCGTCGCCGCCGCCGCTGACGAACCTCACCATCTTTGACCGTAACTACACGACCATCGTCCCTCCTCTCTAACCCACACGCGAACACCGCGCCACCTTCATTCCTCGTGTTGTCTGTCTGTTTCCAGCGTGCCTGATGCAGTACTGCGGCGACGGCGGCGCCTGCGAGAAGGCGGCGTCGGGCTTCGCGCACCGGTGCAGATGCCGCGACGGCTACGCCAACCTCCTCAACGACACGTCCTACCCCTGCTACCGCCGGTGTAAGTGTCCGTCACAGCTCGTAGTACTGTACTACTACTTCAGTTCGACGACGGCAGGCAGAGTACACGTAGTACGTACGCGCGGGTTCGCTTGACTCACGTCGCGCCTCTCCGGCGATTGTTGGTGCTATTATTTGTTCGTGTGCTGCAGGTTCTCTGGGGGCGGATTGTGAGGGGCTGGGGATCAACGTGATCAACGGGTCGACGCCGACGACCTCCTCGTCGTCGCCGCCGGCACCGGTCTCCTTCACCGTCAAGAAGTCCGCCGCCGCGCCAGCTGATGCCAGGCTGCTCCCGCTTCTCGCGCTGCTCTTCTTCTTCCTCTGGGTCCAGCTGGCGATATGGTGAACAAGCTAGATGACGGCCGGCAGGATCCATCGAGATTGCCGGACAAAGATTTTATTTTTCACATATATATGCATGATTTTGTTCTCGACTTCACAGATCTTTCGTTAGAACTATATGTAGATCGTAGTACGTCGTCCTGCGCATGCAGTGTTTGTTGATCAGGAAGCCATAAACTGGTCCCATGTTCCGATTATTATTAAAAAAAATCCCATTTTCCTGAGGATTATTAGTTTGTGTGTAAATCAAAACATGCCAGAGAAATGAAACCAGCCACCAGTAGTAGATTCAGGAGCAAAATCATCAAAGGTATACTACACTCTTGCCTGATTCGTTTTCGAAACACGACTTGGATGAGACCCCTTGGTCGGGCTGAAGTCGAGCGGGTCGGGCTGAAGTCGAGCGGCCCGAAGCATGAGACAGCATCACGAAACTAGATCCATTAACTGCATCCTACATCAAAACCATCTGCAAAGTCAATACTGCAAAGCATGCTGAATAATATAAATTTAAAGATTTAGAGAAATATACTGAAAAAAATAATATATAGAGTATATTTTAGAGAAAACAAGTGGCCTAAGGTGCCAAGAAGTCTCGAAGCTAAAGTCTGCATCCTAAACACATCCAAGTTAATAAGTTATGCTTCCTAGTAACTTGAGTGTAAGTACACAACAGCCTTAGCAGCAGGACCCAGTGCAAGGGGTTCAGTGCTAGTCTAAATCAAGCTCTTTTCTGCTCTTCACGACAGCTTTCTGCTTCGACTCCGCATCAAGAATGTGAAGGTCCCATGCTGTGGCCAGGTAGCCATAGAGGACCCATGTCCTCTCCCCCTTCCCGTCAACCTTCACAAGCATGGGGTTGTTATTAGCGCCCTCTGCAGCGGAGGCGATGCACGACCGTATGTGAGCCCAAGCTGCACGACCGTGGCCTGCCTTCTCGAATAACTCGACAAGCTGTGATGCCTTGCTGAGACCATCAAGGGTGGATGGAAATTTCACTTGCATGGATGTCTGCCCATCCTTTCCAACAAGTGGCTGCACATCAACACCAGCAAAGCCCATTTCTGAAAGAAAAAAAATATATGGGCGCACATGTCAGTTTTCAGTTTATGTCCATGAGCACAGAAACTGCAAAACTCAGGATTGAAACAGGTTATGGAGGATCACCCTAAATCTAATCTAGACCATTTCAAGAACATCACAGGTACAAATATAGAGGAATAAAATGACCTATCAACTGGTCAGGAAACAGCCATTGACTGTTCTATCCTAATTGAGCACAGGCACAAGCTTGATATTCTACACTTAACGACAACTTATTGAGTACTGTCTTTATGTTCACTAAGCTTGATATTATACCCCTGCATCAAAATAGCATACCAATCTATACTAGCTTCGCGGCAGCAAATAAGCCCACCGTCTAGGAAGTCATTACACTCAATTTAATTCCAACCTAAATATGATGTGTTGGAAAAATCATGCAAAATCACAAAAAAAAAAAAGACGCTTGCAAAAGGTCGAACTCAGACAGTAAGCAATATTCTAAAAAGAAACTCCAACTGTCATTCAAATAATTCATAACACTATATTTTACCAGTGATATATATTTGACATGCTATTTCTAGAAACCGATGGCTGCCAATAAATGTTTGGCTAACATAAGCACATATATAAGACACCATGCAAATGCAAATTTGAATAGAAAGCAATAAAAGTTGGACAGAAATGTTGTTAACAATTAGCATACTGAGAACCTTGTTTTTCGGTTTCACTCTTTTTACCCTCATTTGTTTTGGTTTATCTCTCTTTTCCTCTGCCCTTATTTTCTCCTTCCCATTTTCATCTTTCTTTTTTGTCTGTCACTTGTGTGGGCCTTGCGGGTTTCATCTCTAGCCTACCCCAACTTGCTTAGGACTAAAAGGCTATGTTGTTGTTGTATATTGGCATGCTAGGCATTCTGGAGAATTAACATGCAGCCAAAAGATGGTACTAGGTGATTAGTAGGTCAGATTCTAACTGCAGCATGCACCACAATCAAGTTCAACTTGCAGATACCTTAATACAACCGATGTTCAACTAAAGGGGAATGACACACACACACACACACACTCCTCCAACCGAACATCAATGTATGAGCAACACTCAGTAAATAATTACAGTCTGACAAAATCATACTTAATACTTTGTATGAGCCATACTTGGTACTCCCTCCGTCCCTAAAAGATTGCCGCTTCATAGTTCATTTTTGAACTACAAAGCGACAACCTTTTGACGGAGGGAGTACAATGTAGGAGCAACATAACCTCTTTCATGCTCATGTGTTATTAGTGTATTCAGAAAAAAAGACAATAAAAAGAGTCCAAGTTTATATACTCATGTCCTTAAATTGGTGTTGTTAGGACAAGAACTTTAGTTCATTTTTAACTAGAATTGTTGTTCTAATGAAAAAAGATTAAAAACAGAGGGACTAACTGACAGATAATATCGTTAACAATATCAAGGAAGAGGTAAAAGATTTGCTGGGCTCTCATGATTTCTACTCTGCAGTAAGCACAAAGAAAGATGGAAAAAAACTCCAAAGAGACAAAGACATGTTCCTGAGCAACTAAATTGTATGCCACTGAGTGTCAGTCAAAATCCCATATATGCCACTAATTATTTCACTGATATGCGGGTCTGGGACCTGTCAGTGACTCAGTGACACAAGGAAACTCAAAAAAAAAATCTGGCAACTCAATGTCAGCCAATCCTATATATACCAATCATCGTCAATGCGTCACTGATATGTGAGTCGAAACCCCTGTCAGTGACACAAGGAATTTCAACACATTTTCAGTGGATACCCTTGGAAGCTCCAAACAGATTATGCTCTGCTACAACAACGAGAAGGTACAAAAAACTTGTTGCAGAGTCATAGATAGAAGATAGCAATCCAGCTATAATTGAATTTTTCAAGACGGTGTAAAAAACTAAGAACAAGAAAAATATCAAGCAGAAATACTGGGGACCCAAACCACGTTTTTCAACTTTTCTTATTCATTTTCATCTCTAAAAGTGCTTCTGAACAAGGAATCCAATTTACAAATTTTAATTCAAGAGCAAGTGATTGCAGTGCAGCTTTTTCTCAAAATAAAGAAAGCAAACATCAAAATATCGGGTGATTAATAAATCAAACGACCAGAAGTTCAGAAGTACCAAGATCACACTGACAGCAAGCACTGAAGGAGTACCTCTCAGCTTGCTCTCCATATCGTTATTGCTCATGCCATCCCTTTGTCCATCATTTTTTGACTTGTACGTGTTCTCAACTATAACTGTCGGTGGCCACAAAATAAGATCTCCTTGATTGGCTTCAGCAACAGCAATAGATAATGAATGGTAATGTTTTTTGTGAATAGGGTCTACGGAATAATTCCAACCCATAAAAACACATAACGCTTTGTGCAGTCCTAGATGGTCTGCTCGATGCTCCGGAGCCTTTGCAAAGTATGCATGATTGAGGAGTGCATGCAAATCTATAGAATCCCTGTAATCAATTCATGCAAACAATCGGCTTCAAAAGAAATTATGAATAAAAAAGGATAGCGCTCATCTAAGAAAAACTTTAGGAGTATTCATCCATACATAACAATATGCAAACTACTGAATGATAAGAGCAAAATTTCTCAATAAACTCTGGTAGATTTTTGTTTTTTATTGAACTCCATCAGATTGGAAAATGATCCCCACAAAAGATCACACAAACATAACCATTAGGCCAACAAAGGGGAAGACCTTTGTTCGCAAAAAATAATAAAATATAATTCAAGAATTCAACTGTAGTAAGTCTGTCACATTAAATATGACAATGTAAGTGGTACTATAGTAGATAGAGGACTCTGTTAAAAAAAATACTAACCTAGCCTCCTTTTAAAATCCATGTTTAATTATAATAGGCCCTCTCTCTCTCTCCCCACTCAGGCATGCAGGAGAGCTGCATATCTTTGTATTTGAAAGAGGAGAAAAAGAGGTCTGATGTAGCTACACTCCTCACCTCAAAGAGCTTTAGATTTACAGGTTTACTTGATCACCAACTGAAACACAAGAGAAAAACTACCCGAAACAAACTAGCCTAGACTTGACTAGCCACTTGATCCTGGATAAGTCCCTGGAGCTTCTTAGCCCTGGCAAGACACGAGAGGCGTGTTTCATTCTTGAACATGGTAAGAGCCTCTTGCATATTTGGGAAACCACCATCAAAGCACCTTATATATAGAAAAGCGACAGAACATCATACTATAGTAAATTAAAAAAAAAAGCCAAAACAGGTATTGCATTATGGCAGTCAGCTAATAATAAGCAATTATCATTTTCTATACTCAACAACCACCACGTGACCATTGTTTATAGGGCAGTACCGCAAGGCATGAACCCCTTCATACCACTCAGGTATATGGCAGCAGAGTATAGAGTGTAGGGGAAAATTAAGAGAAGAGGAAAAGAAGATAGAATATCTTTGGGTCGCAGCACACTAAATCCAAGCCAGCCCATCACTATCACACCACGTGACCTAGAACAGCGCCTCATTTATAGAAGATGCAGCCACCAGCACTGCCACCCATCCTCTCCTTCACAACATAGTAGTCATCCATAAATGCAGCAGAGCATAGACCATATATGACATGTCCATATCAACTAGGAAAAAAATAGAGGGGAAAAGAGGAGACAGGCCAGCTTAGGGACTCAGCACATAAACCAAAACCAGCGAATTCAAGCACACCCCACAAATCCCTCATGTGCCCTAGCATAGCACCTCGCCTCCACAGAAGAAGCAGCAGCAGCTCGAATTTTTCTTCATCACGACCACGGTAGCCTCACCCTCTCTTCTGAAGCAACAAGCATGGCTCACCGATTTTAAAAGCAGGCACCAAACACCGCAAAGCAATCCAGCTTTCCTGATTGACAACCCCCTGCCTTCATGTGGCCTTCCTTTTCTTCCGTGGTCTCCCCTCCTTCCCTGTTTATGACAACTAACTCCTTGCACCCAGTGTGAGCATTACTGTCTAGGTGACACCTTAAGAACAATGCTCGTAACAAGAACGAAGGTTACTGAAAGGAATATTCCTCAGCTCTGTAGCTACAATTCTGAAGTCTATAGAGACATACGTCAATCTGAATGCATTTCTCTTTCATATAATGAGCAAATAGCACAATCTTTTAAGGTGAAAAGACTAATTGGTAGCCCTGGATATCCTTGTATTGATGAAATACTACTAATTAAAGGTGTGCTCACTGTAATCACTTCACAAATGATTTTCTGTGGTAGACTGCTAAGTACCTACATCAAGTTTGAAGTCTTCTTTTGGCTATAGCACAATTTTATTGACATAAAAATTTAGAAGTATTAAACAAGGTCTATATGAATCTCAAGAACAAACCTTTCACATACGAAGCACTTCAGCTGGAACAGCTTTCCACCTGCCCGCAAATTCTTCTTATCAGCTTCATTCTCGTTTATCACCTTCACCATCTTAAGAAAAGCACTCTTCAGTGTTTTCGCGTCCACCCCCGGAACCTCCACCTTCACCTCCTTAACCGCACGCCTCTCATCAGGCTTCGGCAGCAGTGGAGGCTGGCGTCCCAAAGAAGCCACTGGCCCACCACTGTTGGCTTGATCCTCCCACTTCCGCTTCAGGGTAGGTGTAGGAAGCAACGCTCCAGCGGGCGCATGTGCCGGTGGAAGCAGGCCAGGTGATGCTAGCGTCCATCGATCAGGGGCCAGGCGCGGTGGTAGTGGTGGCGGCAGCGGCGGCGCTAAGAGATGCGCGGGTATGGGCGGCGGTGGCTGGCGGAGCTGCGGAGGCGGCTCGAGCGGGAGCGCGAAGTAGGTGCGCACAGTGCCGTCGGAGAGCGCGACGGTGCGGCGGTCGAGATCCTCGAGCCCGTACCGCGGCGGCGGCGGGATGGCAGCCATCACGGCGTCCACGGCCGCAACGGTCAGCAGCGGCCGCGAAGGGGGCACGGGCGACGGCGGCGCGCCGAGTTGAGGTTGCGGGTGTGGAGCCGGGAGCAGAGAGGAACGGCTACCCTCCCCGTTGCGGCTCGGGCTCGGGTCAGCGCCACTTCCGCCGCCGGCGGCGGCGGCTGTGGCGCTGGGGTGGGTGCCCTTGCTGTTCGGGTCGGCGGTGGGCGAGGAGGCCGACGCCTGCGGATTTGGCACCGCCGGCGCCGCGGGCGGAGACATCGGCTTGGGAGTGACCTTCGGGTCCGCGGACTGCACGGCGGAATGGAGGTTCCTAGGGTTCCCCGCGATTGGATTGGATTCCTTTCTGGAAAGAAGAACTTTTTTTTTAAAATACTTTCTTTTGTGAGATAATTGTGTTTCAACCACTGTTTTGCAGATTAATTCTAATCTAGATCCTAATTTTCAAATTTTATATTTAGTCATAACCTTTTTTGTCCCAATCCATTTTAAAACTTTTTTCATAAAAGTATGACTTTGATTTGCAACAAATATGTAAAAGTATTTTTTTTCGAAAATATTACTTGATATATCAGAAAATATCCAATCTATTCATTCATATGCTGAATGCCTCTGTGCTCTTCAGAATGTCTCTGTGCTTTTCATCACCGTTCATTCCGTTCCCCAACTAGATATGACAATGGATTGAGTTCAGATTGGATAGAGCAAAAACTTGATTTAAAATGAAACTAGATATGACAACGGATTGAGTTCGGATCAGATAGAGCAAAAACTTGATTTAAAAATAAATAGTACGCGGAGTAGATGTCCATATCTGCATTCGTACTAATGTGTAAATATGGCACCCACACCCGTGCCTCGACCGATTTCAAGCGGGTTCCAGATACTCATTGCTTCGGATTTGCATATGGCTCTCACGTCCACCAATTCTTTACCAACGCCCCTTTCAACCATCTCGTCATCATTCTTCTGGTCCCGAAGTTCATTCTAAACTCCATAATTGCGTAGATCCAAGCCTCACCTCCCTCGCATCTGTCACTCCGCTCACACTTATCTTGGTTCTAACATCATCATTAAGATTTCACCCTCTAAAGGTGTCACTGCCAGGAGCACATGCACGCATCAACTACCATTGCTTCTTCAATCTGATCAGGTTGATTAAAGTTTAGGGCTTTATCAATAAAGGTATACAATGCCTCCAGTAATTACACCTTCCCGCGACTGCAAGCTCTTTCAATAGATCTGCGGAGTGGTCTTTCTGGTAGTGGTCGCGTTGTACCTGCGGTGCCGCCTAAGGTGCAACACTTATTTTGAGCGCCACATGTGCGGTGGACGTTGGCGGAGAAATTAAAATACAATAGCTATAGTAAGATTGCGATGTGCATAAAATAAGACAATCCTCTACAATACTGCAGGGTGCAGTAGTGATCATTGACACATAGACCTCACGCGCTATAGGATCCACCTGTCAGTGATCACTACTGCACTAACAATACTGTAGAGGATTTCAACCAATAGTTTGCACATCTAACATGCAGCATTGACCCGACACCTTCTTATTGTGAGTTGAATTACAAATTTTGGGTAGCTAGATCATAAAAAATAGAATCCGTTTTTGCACGTGCAATATGTAGGATCAGGCTTCAGATCAAACCCGCGAGTAAAACTTTGCACCCGCAGCCCCGCCGGTAGGATTGCCTGTCCTATGTGCAACCCAAACAAACCGATCCAACGACCATCCCTTCACATCCACCCGGGTCCGCCTGTCAGTCTCCCTACCCCGCCTCACCGGACCCCCGCACCTCCTCTCCTATCTCCTAAAACCCTAAACCTTCCCGCGCCGCAAAGCCTTCTTCTTCCCGCGAAGAGCACTCCGCCCCACTCACACCATGCGTCCACCGAGAGGGCGCGGCGGCAGCGGCGGCCGCTTCGGCGGCGGTGGGGGGCGCTTCGGTGGCGGAGGCGGCAGGGGCGGCCGCTTCGGTGGCGGCGGACGCGGGTTCCGCGACGAGGGGCCGCCGGCGGAGGTCGTCGGTGGGTGTTCGCGCCACACGTCTCCTATAAGGCTTCTGGTTCTGGTTCTGGTCCTTCGGTGGCGGCGGGCTTGCTGATCTCCGTCGTTGGTTTTGTTGCGCGTGATTGCAGAGGTATCCACGTTCCTGCACGCGTGCGAGGGCGACGCCGTGACGAAGCTGACGCACGAGAAGGTGCCCTACTTCAACGCGCCCATCTACCTCCACAACAAGACCCAGGTCGGCAAGGTCGACGAGATCTTCGGCCCCATCAACGAATCCGTGAGCGTTCCCCGACCTCTTCGCGCTGCTGTAAAAATGTACCTTTCCCTGTTCCAGTACTTCACGCCGCGGGTGGCCTTCATGTGTATATGTGGGACTAACTACGCTGTAGCTTAGTGTGTGTGTGTGCTTAGGTTGTTTCTCTCTTGTTGGTTGGTCTGGGAGAGCTAGTTGTGCTCTGAGGATTTTATTTACAGTTTGTAGATTTAGTCTTGCAAATCGAGGTCTTATTAGTTGAATTAAGCTAGCGTCATTGAATACTTTGGCACTGGTGGCACAAATTTCGCTGAGCATGGCAATGCTCTATCTGTAAACTGTGGTTCCTTTTGACGACAGAGGCCTGCTACGTGTCTGAGTTTGTTTTCTATTCTACCAGTTTGGAGTCTAAACTCATAATTTGGTCTAAAAATTGTTGTTTTAGTCGCCCTACTCTGATTACAGTGCTTTGTTGTTCTTGCTCTAACTATGAGGCTTTAGGCTAATTTGTTTTCTGTTTTTCTGTTCAGTACTTCTCTGTCAAGATGATGGAAGGGATCATTGCAACATCCTACAAGGAAGGTGACAAGTTCTTCATCGACCCCATGAAACTGTTGCCTCTCTCACGGTTCTTGCCACAGCCCAAGTATGAGCTGACCTTACTGTTTGCAAGTTTTTCCTTTTTATCATGCATCGTCTGCTTGCCACTTGTTTGAGAAGTGAAACCATTGATAGGCAAACTTTGTCGTGTACTTTCTAGTAATTTGATAAGGTGCCAACTTACAAGTTACAACTCGCTTCATATAAATTTTGTTGAATTCCCTTATTTTGTTCCATGGAATGTAATACAGTAGTATATTCTCTCTGCCAAGATCTTCTCGTTGTTACTAGTTCGCACCTTGCTGTAAGGATTCAGCTAAGTTGAAATCTTGATTAGGATGCGAAGGCCACTTAGTATGCAGTTTCATCTTGCATCGAAGGATCTAGTGTGCTTCTATGCTATATCTAGTGGAATGGCCCAGTTTATTTTTGAGACGTTACAAATTCTGAGCAATTATCTCCTGAACTGAACATTGCTTGCAGGAAGATGTACCAAAATTCAGGTTTACAACTTTTTTTTTCTCTAACTTTCATCCATTGCTTGTTTTGACTTTTGAGTAGGGGACAATCTCAGGGAGCACCTAGAGGTGGCGGGCGTGGTGGCCGTGGCGGCTTTCGTGGCCGCGGTGGTGATGGTCGTGGTTCATTCCGTGGTGGAAGAGGTCCACCAAGGGGCCGCGGTGGTCCTCCAAGATGCGGCCGTGGTGGTTTCAGAGGGCGAGGCAGATTCTAGGTGTAGTAGATCCTTGGAACATCGAACACTCACTGTTGAAAATTGGAAACTTCTATTTGCATGTATCCTGATGTTTAGCAGAGTTACTGAAACTTTTTCTGTGTGGCACTTGATTCAACAGATACCCAGTTGGTCCATGCACAGTTTTTTAATTCAACGCTTGTCAGTCCGCTGGGACACCCTTGACTTGCGTTACCCTATCCGGGAGCTGTCGTTCCATGCTCGGAGTCTAGTTACAAATGTGGTAAATTCAGGGAGGGGGTGGGGAATCAAAATAATAAGGTGATTTTAGGGCTCTAGTAGAGGTAATTTTTATTAAACCCCAACAATTTGAAGATGCTCTTACTCCCTCCGGTTGGAAATTTTTGACTTTAGGACATGGAGCTTTGTTCAATTATGAACTCATCAGTCATCACCCTGTCATATCGTCTGAATCGGAGGGTTGAATGGGTAAAAATTTATTTGATTCAAGTAGTGGACATCCTGAATATATAAAAAAAAACTTACATGCCGCATTGCAACACTTAGAAACTCAAAACTCGAGATTTTGTTACAGCAGCCATACATTCAGATTCAAAACCAAATGACCATCTGACAGTGCCTCTTGTTGTTGGCCTTCAAGAATTTGGTAAGAAATGTTTCGATTGAATGGCAGTCTGTAGCTGGTAAATGGTAACAGAACTAAAAAACAAGACCAGTATGTACTATACCACTTCTGTGTGCAGCAGGTATATTGTAAAACAACAAACACATTACAAGACTGATACTGATACTACTACAGTTTGATAACCAAACGGTACAAACCAGTTATTTCCAGATAAACCCCTCCTACTCCGACATATTACACTCGACAAAAACTTCCCCTAACCAAAAAATTCCTGGAAAACGGTCCCCATTGTCCACCGACTTGCGAAGATGCATCCTACATTTACAATTCAATCTATCACAAAACATGCAAAATCTGTGATACACTAGTCCTGTCCGGTACCCCTTCCCAAATTATACATTTATACCATCTGTGCTGCATTCACCAACAAAAAAAAGACTGCCAGGTCAATATTGCTTGTTCTTCAGGTATGTTCTGTGTAGAACCTTTCTCCCAAACATGTTGCTCTGCAGTTTAGCAGCGTGCGGCCGAATAGCTTCGACAAAAGCAGTATGCTGGGCACCCTGCACAGTAAAACATCATTAAGAATTGCAAATGGAATTCCGCTGGCTGAGGTTGCAGCATCAATCTTTTACCTTGCTCTGTTTAAGGGCTGTTTGAATTGCATAGTTGCCATACTGATCTAGCATTATACGAGGCTGTTTAGGATCGTTCATAAGTTCATTAATGATCTTATCACGCGCTGCCTGTGGTGCTAGCTTCAAACACTGTTCAACGACGTGGCTGCCACATTTTTGCATTGATAGATTTCCAAAGTGACCCTCCAGTTCATCTACTATTTTTGATGTTGCCCAATCAATCTTAAGGGTGAGAATAAACTGAATAACATAGTTCCTGCAAAGATATTACATAGTATATTACACACATGGCACGACGACTGCAGATTACACAAAAATATTCAGTAATATGGATAAAGCAATAAAGAACGAGCATACCCATACTGATCTTCTGAAAGCCTAAGGGCACTAGATGTAATACTGTTCAGCAAATTATTCTTCTGATCATCAGTCGACTGTTCAATACATTTCTGAAGAACACAACAGCCATGACGATCTCTTGCTAGTTGAAGATGCCGCGATTCAGCCGTATCAAGAAGAAACTGCAAGTTACACAGGCACCTAAAGTCAGAGTCGAAATGCATGCTAATATGCTGATGACTCACTGGTCGGAGAGCCATAAACTAAATGTTAAATTTCACTACTATATACTGTGATCGCAATACTATTACAGGTTAGCACTTAATCTTACAATGCATTCAGCTCTATTCAGGAAAGCTACAAAAGAATATCGTAGTTAACTAATGCTTACCGCTTTGTGCTCTGGTGACAACTTCTCCAAGCAGCACTGTACAACATGGAAGCCATTAGGATCTGTCATCAGACGCATTGCTCCAGGACTCAATGCAGATGCAACCTTCAAAGCTTGCTCTGGGGTATTTATAGTTTCTATGACCTTTTGTACTACACGAGTCCTGGATTTTGTTCTAAACTATAAGAAACAGAAACAACAAACATCAACGACAAAATAACAGGGATCAGATTATAGGCATACCCATGCGTATTGCAACAAACATTTAGAAGATCTACAGGTACTTCGGCAATTTTACAAATTATGTGCAGCCTTTGATCATCGCTACACTCTTCAAGAATCTTCTGGACCAAATAGTGGGCAAATGGATCCACCATAAGTTCACCAATATGATCAATTATTTCAGCAAAGACTTTTTCAACATCCTCTTTAGTGCCTTCGGTAAATACTTTCTGCAGAAAGAGGCAGCCGTTCTGGTCCTTTGCCACAGTACAAATTCTTCCAACTACTTCATCAACTGAATTATATGTCGGCTTAGGTGATCCGTTGACTGATTCGGAGACAAATTTTGAGAGAAATTGAGGCTTGAACCATTCAATGTTCAAGGAATCATTACTGTGAATGTCAAGATGGTTGTGTTCAAAACCATTGATTCTCTGATCCATATCAGTGCAACCATTAGCTGAAGGAGAAAAATTGATAGACTTTACTGGATCCGCGCCGTCAGGCCTCCTTTCAAGATAGCTCAATGTGTTGTTACCTGTGAATCTATGCTGCAAGAAACCTGGTCCATATGGATATGCAGCCTTTTCCTGTTGCCGCAACTGACGAAAATCACTACTACCACATGAACCGTCAATGTAAGATGTACTAGAGAACCTGTCCGCAAATGTAGTATTGAGCCGGCCATTGCTCTTCTGAAATGTGGCACCACTCAAGTAATGATCCCCACTTTCAATCTGATGAAAATTCGGTGTTCCGAGACCGAGATAAGAGGATACACCATTTCTCAGTGTCGAAACTGATGCCTGTTGATTGCTCCTCCTATTCCGGGCAACATCCAACCCAGAAACTTGTTGCGTTTGTGGATAAATATAATGTGGCTTCATAGATGAGCATGGCCGCGCACCCATATCGTGCCCCAACATGAAGTTTGAACCAATAGGCTGGTCATAGTGTGTGTACATTGGAGATTGCCCATCAGCATAACAATGTTGCCGGAAGGGCAAAGCTGATGCAGTTGAAGGGTGGTAAGGAATGCTGAAAATGCTATCACCATTGGGCTGCCTAGAGCTTGTTAAAAAATTCCCAATGTGAGGTGGGAAACCGTACGCTTCTTCAAAAGCTAGTTCATCAGTCTTTTGGTTCGCATATGCAGAGACACGCGGCTGGTTCAGGGTGAAATCCCCGTGTCCAGATGGATAGTGCCCATTCATCAGTGCAGAATTGTGACGATTAGTAGGTGAATCAGCTGCGGAAGTCCTCAAAGTCATAATATCCTCAAAAGCTGATACCAGCGCCTGGTCATCATGCAGAGTAGCACCGTGAGAGAAGCCCTGAAAATGCTGATTGCTTCCAACCATGGACGTGCCATACATTGCAAACTGAGAAGGCAATTGTTGCCTTCTACCATTCAGATAACCTCTTGCAGCCTGATTACTCTGTGACTGCTCCATATGGCAGAACAGGATGATCAGCTGAAAACCAGTCAGCCGACAGCCGACTGATCAGTCACACAATGCAGATTCCTTCACCGGGCCTACAAACACAAGCAACCCGTTGCTGCAATCAGAGATCATGAATTTTCCATGAAGCGGACATCACAACAACAAAAGCCTCGTCTTTTCCGTCACGGGGAACAGCCATTGCACCGGCAGAAGAAGGAGAGACAGCAATTCCTCAACAAACAACAAAAAGAATCCACGTGCAATCGACAAATAAATTAAATCCACGTGCAATCGACAAACAATCCGCAGATGATTAGACGGTGACAACTGAATTTCGACAGTGGAACAAAGGGGAAAAGTACAGATTTCCATCCTTCAAACCCCAGAACTCGAAATGAATTAACGGGGAGGAGAGAAATCAGTAGGACCCCTCCCCCCAGAGAATTTCCGCAACTGAAGGGCCCGAAAATCTCGCTCGTTGCAGGGGAATGCAACCCCGAGAATCCACACGCCGCGGCAACCCGACGCACATCAACACCGCAAAACCCCTGGAAAACCCTCCGATCACCGACGGGCCGGTGCGCAATCCCGCACCAAGAACACCAACCGACCTCGAAAACTCCAATCTTGCGAGGAAAAGGAAACCCGGCCGGATATATAACACCAGGCAACCGATCTAACCCGGCGGATGCATGATCCGCCGACAGGACGAGAAGAACGAAACTATAACACCGAGAAAGAAAAAAAAAAGATACTAGTAGTACAAGAGGTTAGAGGTGGTGGCTACCTTACCTCCTCAATGCGAGATCGCGAGGTTGGATTCCGGCGGACGCAGGGAAGACTGGATTTGGAGATTTGGATGAGGTGCGGGGAGGAGGAAGGAGGCTGGAGATATTCCGGAGATTTTAGGGAGGGGGCCGGGAGCCGAGGAGGAGGAGGAGGAGATGGAAACGTGGGGCGTTTCAGCCGGTGCGGATTTACCTCCCTCTCTCTAGACTCTTAGTATACTGCTCCTTCTTTCTCTGGACGCTTCTGCCCCTGGCTGCCTCCTTCACCAGGGGTGAGAAAAAAAGGGACCAAAAAACCGTAAAGATCGGAATCGAAAAAATACAAATATTTTGGGTAGTGAATATAAATAACCGAAAAATAAATTTCGGGTTTGAGTACCACCCTCGGTTAATTAAATATTCGGTTCATCAAATAATAAGTTAAATTATGTATGGTAAACTATGATCAATTCAAATTTTGATATTTTATTTTCAAGTCGTGATGTGTGAAATCGTATGATTTAAACGTTTATTTATGATTTGTCTGTCATTTGTTAATTTATAATAAATTATCTCATAGTATTAAATTCATGAATCATATTGAATTTGTGCAAGCATGACATGAATATAATGTATAGTACGGATATATCGGGTAGGATCGAAGACCGAACCGAAATTTTTGGTACTCAAAATTTCCAGATACCTACTATATTATAACAATTCGAGTAGTGATTTCAAAAACCGAATTTTAAAAAAGACTGAAATACCCGAACTGAAATATCGGGTAGACCGAACGCCCACCCCTATATATCCTTCACTCTGTTTGCTTAGTGTGTCCGCCAATTGAAGTCATTGTTTTGCTTAATTACCACAACAAACTTGCTTATCCTAATCATGCTCCTAAAAAATAATGCTAGTATTATTATTATTTATTGACTAATACGATTCGGACATGAGATGTGGCGTGTGATTTTTGGGCTAAGCTACCACATGAGTACTACGACAACACACTACAACAGAACATCGCAAAGGTGGTCTCAGACCAATGTGTATACGCATACGAAAAAAACTAACTGCAAAATCATGAGGGAGCTCAAAGATCAAATAGCCACTAAATCATCTAGAATTACATAGAGAAAACTGATTACAAGATCAACACCAAGAACCATCTCTCAAATAGCACAAGAACACTAATAATACCTTCTCCTCCATCTTTGTTGTTGCTTGATGATGCGGCCATCTAGCCAACAAGGCGAGGCCGCAAGAAGAACGACGGCGAGAGGCGTTTCCTCTTATTCTTCTTTTGGTATCTTGATCGGATTCTGAGTGGATTAGAGTGTTCAAGTGTGTATGAGTGTATGCCTTCAAGCACTCTTTGATCATACATTTGACCCTCTTCTTATAGTTGACCAAGAGACACAAGAGAGGGCCTCCCACCCTTAGGAATTATTGAGTCTTCCGATCAGAGACTCAAAATTCGGTGGGTTATGTCATTTCAATTAGAACACATGTCAATTTCGAGTTTCAAACTGACAGTTACTGAAAAATCGGACTAGTCTGTATAGGGTCCGGACTAGTCCGGTTATCTTACTGGACAATATCGGACTAGTCCGGTACTTCCAACATTCTTCCCCTTGAACTCGAATCTGAAACTTACCAACTTACTTAATACTAACTTAGTATCCATTTTCTCATGCTTGACATATAGGACACGACGCATCACAACAATCATTTACGTATTGTTGGACTCGAAGACCACAATACATCTCACACTTGAAAATGAACCTTACTCTTACTTGGCCCCTAAATATCCAGTGATCATAGGCTCTCACTTAAACCCATGCCGGCTACGTGTTCACTGAACACGCTGGGTGGAAGATCTTTTGTTAGCGGATCCGCAAGCATACGTTTGGTACTTATATGCTCAAGACTTATGGTATGATCCTGGATTCGATCTTTCACAACATAAAACTTAATGTCGATGTGTTTGGCAGCACCACTCGACTTATTATTGTGAGAGTAAAATACTGCGAGCTCATTATCGCAGTATAATTTAAGTGGTTTTTCAATGCTGTCGACCACTCTAAGACCGAGTAAAAATTTCTTAAGCCAAAAAGCCTGCTTGGTGGCCTCATAACATGCAACAAACTCGGCATACATCGTGGACGATGCAGTGACGGTTTGTTTGGAGCTTTCCACGAAATGACTCCATTCGCGAGGGTAAATATATAACCTGCCGTGGATTTCTTAGTATCCACACAACCCGCGAAATCTGAATCTGAATATCCCACTACTTCAAGTGGGTCTGACTTACTATACGTTAACATGAGGTCTTTTGTGCCTTGCATATATCTTAATGCTTTCTTAACTGCCTTCCAGTGATCAATTCCTGGATTGGCCTGATATCTGCTAAGCATTCCGGTCACATAAGCTAAGTCAGGGCGAGTACAAACTTGAGCATACATAAGGCTTTTGACAGCAGAAGCATATGGAACCGACTTCATTTGATCGATCTCATATTGGTTCCTGGGACACTGAAAGTTCCCAAACTTATCGCCCTTGACAATCAGAGCAGGCGAAGGCTTACTCTCATGCATACTGTACTTTCTCAGTACATTCTCTAAGTATGCCTTTTGTGATAAGCCTAATACCCCCTTATTTCTATCTTGGTGAATTTCTATGCCCAATACATAGGATGCTTCACCAAGATCTTGCATATCAAATTAGAGGACAAAAACTTCTTAGTTTCTGATAGTAGATTGACATCACTACTTGCAAGTAGTATATCATCTACGTAAAGCACGAGGAAAATTAATTTCCAGCTCTTAAACTTAGCATAAATGTAATTGTCCTCCTCATTTTCTTTAAACCCAAACTTTCTTACTGTTTCATCGAACTTGAGATACCACTGCCTTGATGCTTGTTTAAGTCCATAAATGAACTTTCTTAAGTGGCATCCCATATGTTCCTGTCGGTACCCTAAAAACCATACACCCCCTGAGGTTACAAAGATCTCAAGGGAAGGACATCTACTCAAATTGAAGACCCTCGGGGGCCCACTCGACAGACGTGACCGGACCCGCTTCTCCAACATGGTTAACCTCTAGGTTGCCACGTGTACTGGCAGACCAGAGTTGTTACCCACAAGGGTGAAGCTCTGGGCTAGGTACTGAAACAGCACCTCCGGAGGTAACCCCTGACCGAGAGAAGCTCCGGACCTGACACGTGCCAGGCCACCCCGGAGCTTCCCGCTTCTCCCAAGCAAGCTCCGGAGCTGCCACGTGTCCATACGTCGGAGCTAGCTGCTTAAAACCCCCGGGAGACGTTGTAACGGCTCCGGATCTTCAAAGGACAGCCGCAGACTTCAAGACCCGATTAATTACCATTAATTCCACGTTAATGATAATTAATCGGACGATCTTAACACCTGTAACGGCACTGTCAGAGCCGTTACAGGGTTATTGACAACAATTAATCTCGTGTATCAATACTAATAACCGCCAGGGCCACATGTCGGGCCAGGCTGACTTGTAACGGTTTGTCCTTATGTTATAAAAGGACGAACCGACGATACACGGGGGGAGGACTCTCGAGCACACTCAAGCTCACAAGTTAATACAACATACACACACCCGTGGAGTAGGGTATTACGCCCAGGCGGCCCGAACCACGTAAACCACCGTGTCACTCGAGTCCAATCGCAATTCACCTTCTTGAGTCTCCGCGCGCCCAAACCGAACCACAAACTCCTTCCACACTTTTGTAGTGTCAGGGGATCTGCCGACTCCAACAGTCGACAGTTGGCGCGCCAGGTAGGGGGGGTGCCTGAGATCTTCAAGAATGGTGAATTCTGCGGCTGGATCATCCAATGGGCAACCTGCTGCTCAGGCTGTCGGAGGCAATCCCTCCAACATGCAGCCACCGGCAGGAGCCTCAGTTCCAGTAGGAGTCACACTCCCACCACCACCATCTTCTCCGGCAAGACATGCCGAACGACACGATGGTGCACCGGCGTCACATTCTGTGCCGGCAAGTCGTGACAACCCAGAACACGCGCTCCATGCAGCGCGTGCTCTCCTTCAGCGACCACCACCTCCGGATGCATCTCAAGGTGCCATGGAGCAACAGTCGACACAAGTGAAGGGTGAATGCTCCTGCAATAATCTCCAGCTGGCTGCTTATCTCCTTGAAGTCCAGAGGCTTCAGAAGGACTTCGAAGTCCTAGACCTTCACCATGTTCAGCGTGCTCACAACACTGAAGCTGACGAACTCTCGACCAAGGCGTCAACCGGAGCTCCGGCTCCAGACGGAACCTTTGTCCGGAGGTTGTCAAAACCCACAGTTCAGCCTGCCGAACTGAACGAAGGGGGCGAGATCAGCATCCCGAAGCTGACGGTCCCGATGGCCCTGTTACCATGGCAGCCATCAAGGGTCGTAGGTGCTGCCGGAAGCTCCGAGCAACCCAGCACGCAAGACTCAAATGCTCAAGTCAGTTCCGATGCATGGATCTCGGAGATCCGGAACTACTTGAAAGACAACATCCTTCCTGACGATGATGTATCCGCTGACCGGGTAGTCAGATTGGCTAAAAGATACACGTTGGTAGAAGGGGATCTCTACCGGCGCGGTGCCAACGGCATCCTAATGCGGTGCATCACAAGGGAAGAAGGCTGCGAGCTCCTCGCAGAAATCCATGGAGGTGAGTGTGGGAACCACGCGTCTTCCCGCACGCTGGTCGGAAAAGCCTTTCGGCACGGCTTCTACTGGCCTACAGCGCTCCAGGATGCTACTGAGCTAGTGAAGAAATGCAAAGCATGCCAATTTCATGCAAAGCAAATTCATACACCCGCTCAGTCCTTACAAATGATACCTCCTACATGGCCTTTCGCTGTGTGGGGGATGGACATCTTGGGACCCTTCCCAAGAGCCGTCGGAGGTTACAAGTTCCTGTACGTCGCCGTCGACAAGTTCACCAAGTGGCCGGAAGCTACTCCTGTTGTGACGATCAACAAACAATCTGCAATTAATTTTCTACAATCTATCGTGAGCAGATTCGGAGTCCCAAATAAGATCATCACGGATAATGGGACTCAGTTCACAAGCTCCGCATTTCAAGGATATTGCGAAGACCTCGGCATACAAGTTTGCTACGCTTCCGTAGCTCATCCTGCCAGCAATGGACAAGCCGAGAGAGCAAACGCAGAGATCCTTAAAGGACTCAAAACGCGCACTTATGAGCGTTTGAAAAAGCACGGAGCTAATTGGATCGAAGAGCTTCCGCCCACTCTATGGGCTAACAGGACTTCTCCAAGTCGGGCAACCGGAGAAACACCCTTCTTCCTGGTGTACGGAGCTGAAGCGATCCTTCCTCCGGAAATCACCTTGGGTTCCCTCCGAGTCCGGACCTTCGACGAAGCCGCGCAGGACCAGCTCCGGCGTGAAGACCTAGACCTCCTCGAGGAGGGAAGGTGCCAAGCAGCTGTTCGGAATGCCCGATACCGCCAAGCTCTACGGCGCTATCATCAGCGGCATGTACACAACCGACAGCTCGAGGAAGGCGATCTGGTGCTACGGAGAATACTATCCAGAGAAGGGCAAAACAAACTCTCCCCCGGCTGGGAAGGACCCTTCCGAGTGATCAAAGTATCCCGTCCCGGAAGCGTTCGCTTGGCTACCGAGGATGGGACACCTCTCCCAAATCCTTGGAACATCGAGCACCTCCGTAAGTTCTACACTTAATTCCACGGAGGTGAGTCTTAAGTAACTTGAAGTGTATGTTATAGAGTCATTGTACAGAGTCGGGTAGTTCCTCCGGGAGAGCAGCCGGACCTTTCCCGAAAGGCTTGGAAAGCTCATGCAACACTTGCTGCAGTCTCCGGACTAGAAGTGTAGCTAACTACCCTGGGTTAAACGAGAAACCGAACACACTTAGCCTGGTTCCGTACCCTAAGAGTGTACTTGTTTCCCCTGTACCCCGGACCTATAATGAAAGACATCTTCATGTGAAATAGACTCCACGTGCATTCATTTTTGCATAAGGCTCGACATTTTTATTTTTCTCTTTCTTGCCTATAACAGAAACGTGCAATTCTTAAGAAATTCTAGTTAGACCGATTTACGTACGATTCGAGTTGAATTGTCGGATTTTTTAGATTTAAATATCGTCTGTGGCTAGCTCGCCTGAAAGCCGCCAAGCCATTCTAGGGCCGGAGTGCGCTATCGACTTAGCCTGGTCAAGCACCCTAAGTACGCCACTCTACCTACATCCCGACAGGCCAAAGTAAGGTGGGTCCATGGACAATTGGATCTAAAAGAAAAGACAATTCATCCAATTATACTAAAAATTGTGTTCAACTTGAAATTCTCTTGAGAACCGTAAGCCGCGACGAAGTTATAGATAAGGAACGAATTTTACTGTTTTTCTTGGCTTAAGTGTGCAGGAAAAATAAACCCAATATTGATGGAGAAAAACCGGAGTTAACCAAGCTCCGACTCCCACCGGCGTTAACTTAAAGATGGTGAGAAGACTCTATCACTAGAGTCTGTTGCCAGCAAACCAGGCGTGGCAAAGGTCATTGCCGGAGCTACTAAGCTTCGGCACCTTGAAGTATTAACTATCGACACTCAACGTGTTGGTAGAGGCTATTGCCGGAGCTACTAAGCTCCGACGATGGACAGTGCCGGAGCTTCTAAGCTCCGACGACTTCAAGGGACCTTCACTATCGAAAACTTCGGACCTAAACTATACGAGTTCGAAGCAAATTTGTCTTCAACAAAACTCAACATCCTTTTGGTACATGTCCACAATCAAATTGTGCACATCTACCAGGGGGCCAAGTGAAGACAAAGACGTTGAAGACAAAAAATGAAATTCACGAAAAATTGGGGATTTCATTTCATCAGAAGACCGGAGATTACATCTGGAGACAAGGGATTACAAAATTGAGGAAGAAGAGAAGATACAAATAAAGGCTAAGAAAGATAGACCTAGACCCTATGGAAGAACTCGGCGACCTTCTGAGCGACCTCCGACACGCTGGCTCGGGTAGCTTCGCCTTCTCCTTCGACGGGGCCTTCAAGCACCGGGCCCAGAGAGAATTGAGGGTTCCGGCTAGTGTAACACGTCAACACATACTCTGTGACGTTCCTAGCCAGGGATTGCCCCTCGACCTCCAGCTGGTCCGCGATGACGTCGCCCACCTTGGAGAGCTTGCTGCCCGCAGCGCTCAGCGCTTGCAACGCAAGGTCCGGCTCCGGCTCCGGGTCATCCGGGAGCACGGGGCTGAAACCCATAGGCGCCAGCGCATCGTCGGCCTTGCTCAGGAACTCCCAAATTTGCAGGGAGTCCGTCTTCCTCAGGCCCTTCATCTCTTCCAAGGACCTCCGGGCCGCCGTCAGCTCCGAATTCTCGCGGGAGAGGCGCTCAACTTCTTTGGCGTTTTGCTGAATCTTCGCAGCAACCCGCTTTTCGAGTCTTCCGAGCTCCTCCTCCCGGAGGTGGATCTTGTTCCGGCGGTCGACCAGGTCTTTCTCCCTAGCCTCTATTTTCTTCTCCCGGGCGACGAGGGCACACTCATACTCGTAGAGCTCCTGCCCTCGCACCCAAGTCTTCTCCTCCTCCTCGAGGCAGCGCTCTTCCAATTTTTTAGTGCGCTCCTCGAGGCCCTTGTCCGCCAGGGCTGTCTTCTCGGCGAGCTCTTCTTCACGTCGCAAGACGTCATCCCGTAGCTCCAGGAGTTTTTGCTCCTCATCCTCGAGCCGCTTTTCCCTTCCCTCAAGTGCCTCTCGGCGCTTGATGAGTGCGGTACTGATGGCCTCGAGTTGATCGAACCGAGCGTTGGCCGCATCATTAGCAGCCTTAGCTTGGTCATGGTACTCCCGGGATTGGGCGTCGAGGTTGTGAGTCATGCTCTCCCTCTCGTCCAGCATCTCACCCCAGAGCTCCAGGCGGACCTTCTCCCGCCTGATCCATTCCTTGTCCTCAGCAATCCTTGACTGCGCCAGCTTGGTCTCGAATTGGAGCCGATTACGCCACCTCCTAAGGGTTTGGCGCTCCTCTTCAAGAACCTTACTGTCGTGGAAGAAGGCTAGTTGGACTTGGTGTAGACTGGAGCAAGCGTTGTCGATGGACATCGACAGCGAGATGGGCTCCGGACCTTCTGGGGTCTCCTCCGCTGGTTCCAGCGGGTCTTCATTTACAAAAATTGGGTCCCACTCTACAAGAGCAGAACCTCGAGCTTCCAAGGCACTAGGGCCCTCCTCCGGGATGGCCTCAGTCGCCACCGAAGAAGGTCCCGCCACCAAATCTTCATTCGCCCCCTCAGGCTGGGGGCCGGCGACTTCGTTCAGGCACTCTGGCTCCGCCACGGGTACCATCGACGTCGTCGCCTCCAATGGCTCCGGCCGGGACGCTTCTTCTGAGGGAGGCTCAAGCTCCCTCGCCTCTTCGACCACCGGCTCTGCAGCCAGCGCCTCCACAATCACCGGCTCTGCAGCCGGCGCTCCAATAATTACCGGCTCTGCGACCGGAGCTTCAGAAGTAACCGGCTCAATTGCCGGAACCACTTCAACTTCCGGCTCGCACGCCGGAGCTTCAGCTACCTCCGGCTCAACCGCCGGGGCTTCAGCACTTTCCGGCTCTGAAGCCGGGACCGCTACTTCCTCCGACTCAACAGCCGGAACATCTACTTCTGCAGCACCAGGGCCCGGAGCTTCAACCTCCGGAGCTGGTGCCGCTGGCGCATCTTCAATCCCGTGGTCCGGCGCTACCACGGGAACTTCTGGAGACGAATCGAGGTCCATGACCACGACAGCCGGCGCCGGAGCTGTCGCAGCTTCCGCCTGGGGCGGCACCGGGCTTGGAGCAGAAGCCCTCGCAGCCTCAGACACTGTGGCTGAGGGCGGAGCTTCACTCCCCTTCTTGGGAACGCTGCAGATGAAGAATGAAGAAAATGAGCAAACAGATGCTATAATTAAAAGTTAATTGAGGTAAGCAAGAAAAATTACCTTGGGAGGCTCACGCACCAGCTTGCGCGGAACCTCTTTCCCGGACGTTCCGGGCTGGCCACGGTTGGCGTAGGAGCTCCGGGAGGACTCCCAGGACTTGCCGTAGCCGCGGGCGTTTCCCGGGTCGGAGCTCTCCTTGACCGGGAGGAACTCCTAGACCTGGAGGCCCTCACCGCTTCTCGAACCGGAGTCGCCTGTCCGGAGATGGCACCTCCGGAGGGACCCATCACGGGGACAGCAGCACTCCGGGAGGATCCCACCGCCGGAACAGTAGCGCTCCGAAAAGACCCCACCACGGGGACAGACGCTACAGCGGCGGAGGATCTTCCTTCCTGAGGACGGGGAACTGGCGGGGAAGCAGCAAACCTGACGGACCTTCCGTCAGCATGTCGCAGCTTCCTCTTCCGGTTCTCCGACTCCTCCGCCAGCTCCTTGCCCTTGCCGGTGACCTCAGCTCTTGGCTGAGAGACAGGGGCGGAGCCGCCTTCCGACAACCCGGGGATCGCCAACCGGGCGGTCGATCTTCTCTCGACGACACCAAGGTCGTCAAGCGCGGGCATCTTCCGTCGGAGCTCCCTGCTGAACTCAACTTCCATGTTCAGGGGGAGGAAAGCCGGCGGCGGAGTCAAGTACTCTCCGTCAACATCGATGCCGTGCTGGAATTTCTTGAGGTGAAACTCCAAGGACTTCCCCACCATGCTGGACTTCAACCCGGTCTCGACCCGGTCCTCGTCCATCACGCTGTTGAGGGCCCATGCGAGCTTCTCCCTCCTCTTCAGCGGCGCCCACCTGTTGGACAGGAAGTTGCAGAACACCGCCTGGGGAGTCAATCCTCCCTCCACACATTGGCGGATCCTGGACAGGATGGGGTCGAAAGCTGCCGCCAGCACCGGAACCTCGCTCCACACCGACGTGTCAATGCCGGGCAGACCGTCTGGCAGCTCCAACCGCTCGTGCTCCTCCACCCGGACGACTACCCAATCTTTCTTCCAGTCATCCCACTTCCCGGAAGGGAACGACCGGAGGTACTTGAACGGGCACTTCTTGCGCTTCACAAAGTAGTAGAAGCCAAGGTACTCGTCACTTCGGCCGGTGGTTTGGACGGTGAAGAAGGTGCGGAAGAGCTCGATGCAAGGAGGGATGCCCACCCACATCTCGCAGAAGTGGACAAAGATGGACACAAGGAGGAGGGAGTGAGGGCCAAGGTGGTATAGCTGCAGACCATAGAAGTCCAGCAGCATCAAGAAGAAGGAAGAAAACGGTGGGATCAGCCCCACCATGGCGTACGATGAAAAGTACACCATTTCGCCGGAGTGCTCCTTTTTAAAGGGAAGCTCCCCGCCGGCGCGGACTGAACGGTTGAAGAAGTCCGACGACCACCCCATGAGGGCTCGGACCTTCTTCAGATCGCTCTCCGTCTTCAAACGACTCTCACGCAGACCCAACTCCATCGCTGCACAGCTAGGCGAGAGAAGAGAAGCAAAGCACGAGTTGGGAGTTTGAGCGCAAGAACAGATGGAAAGCGTAAAGAACTCCCGACGGTGCGCTTTCCTTCTTAAGTAAGCCCTCGCAACGCTTGGATGGAAACTGCAGGGGAGTCAAGCATACTACTCAAGAATTCAACCCAGCCGATGACAAGAGGGCCCGGGACCACCCTGACGATCAAGTCGAGGCTCTTACCCAGGCGAACAGTTGTCATCACGAGGCGGGAAACCCAAAGGCGGCGGACTGACAAGGCGCGCGGAACCGATACGATTTTCGTATCGGGAACCGACGACCTTCAATTGCGAGAGATCCGCACGTCAAAGATCTTATCTGCCGCCTGAGGTGCGCCACGCGTCGGGACTCAACCATAAAGCCCCGCCAAAGGCACCTCCGAAGACCCTTGAAGACCCAGTTCAAGAGTCGCAAGTATGGACCCACCTCCGGCGGAATGACTTCATCCCGTTGGCCTTCCCCGGAGGTAGGTCCAGGGGGCCACTGTCGGTACCCTAAAAACCATACACCCCCTGAGGTTACAAAGATCTCAAGGGAAGGACATCTACTCAAATTGAAGACCCTCGGGGGCCCACTCGACAGACGTGACCGGACCCGCTTCTCCAACATGGTTAACCTCTAGGTTGCCACGTGTACTGGCAGACCAGAGTTGTTACCCACAAGGGTGAAGCTCTGGGCTAGGTACTGAAACAGCACCTCCGGAGGTAACCCCTGACCGAGAGAAGCTCCGGACCTGACACGTGCCAGGCCACCCCGGAGCTTCCCGCTTCTCCCAAGCAAGCTCCGGAGCTGCCACGTGTCCATACGTCGGAGCTAGCTGCTTAAAACCCCCGGGAGACGTTGTAACGGCTCCGGATCTTCAAAGGACAGCCGCAGACTTCAAGACCCAATTAATTACCATTAATTCCACGTTAATGATAATTAATCGGACGATCTTAACACCTGTAACGGCACTGTCGGAGCCGTTACAGGGTTATTGACAACAATTAATCTCGTGTATCAATACTAATAACCGCCAGGGCCACATGTCGGGCCAGGCTGACTTGTAACGGTTTGTCCTTATGTTATAAAAGGACGAACCGACGATACACGGGGGGGAGGACTCTCGAGCACACTCAAGCTCACAAGTTAATACAACATACACACACCCGTGGAGTAGGGTATTACGCTCAGGCGGCCCGAACCACGTAAACCATCGTGTCACTCGAGTCCAATCGCAATTCACCTTCTTGAGTCTCCGCGCGCCCAAACCGAACCACAAACTCCTTCCACACTTTCGTAGTGTCAGGGGATCTGCCGACTCCAACAGTCGACAGCGTATGACATTTTTCTTAATCTTCTTAAAAAACTTTCCCTTAATGCAGTCTATGCATTCTTCTGAATCCGAAAAATCCAAATGGGGAAGAATCGATTGTGAAATCAATTGTTCAATTCCCCCCCTCGAAATATGGCCCAAGCGACAATGTCATAATTTCGAAGACATTTCGGAATCGATTCTTTTACGCTTACCCTGGTGTGAGGAAAACTGCTTGTCGCTTACAACATTAACATCATCATGCATAGATAATAAGTATAGCATGCCTTGTCTTATGGCAACACCAACCATCTTATTATCATACTTAATTACACATTTGTCTTTGCCAAACTGGCAAACATAACTACCATCATCTAAGCATGACACTGAGATGAGATTTCTACTTAAAGAGGGTACATATAACACATCCTGAAGTGTAAGTACAAAGCCATTTCTTAATACTAATGGATAATCTCCAATGGCTTCCACTTCAGCTTCATGGCCATCAGCAACTTTAATGGCTCTTTCCCCTCTTTCTAGGGTCCTCCTCATATTTAACCCCTACAACGAATTGTAAACGTGCACAGTGGCACCTGAGTCAATCCACCAAGAAGATGGTGTATAATCTAAAAGCAGAGATTCATCAACAAAGGTCACAAAATCATTACCATTTTTGCAACACCATTTAAGGAAGCCAATGCAATCTTTCTGATGGTGACCTTTGTCTAAACAAAAGCGGCACTGATCTTTATCCACTTTCACATCCTTATTATAAGGATGGCTTTGTGGAAACTTATCCTTATCTTTATCATGGTGAGAAGAACCATGATACTTAAAATATTGCTTAGAAGAATAATTCTTTTTAGCCTTACCTTTTCCCTTCACGTAATTAATAGCATCATAACCGTGAAGGGACTTAATCCTCTCTTCTTCCTGAACACACATAGCCATGAGTTTTTCTATGTTCCATAGTTCAGGTTGAGAGTTGTAGTTGATGACAAAAGTCTCAAATTCCTTAGAAAGTGAGGCAATGATGAGATGCACAATGAACTCATCTTTAATTCCCAAATCCATAGGCTTAAGCTTTGCGGCCAATTGTGTCATCCTTAAGATGTGCTCACGCACACCACCTCCATGATACTTTTGAGTAACAAGCCTCTTGATAAGAGTGCTTGCAGTGGCTTTAGAAGAACCAGTAAACTGATTCTCTATCCTTTGGAGGTATTCAACAGTAGTTTCGCATTCAGGGATTGCTCCCCGAATGGCCTCAGTGATAGTGTCCTTAATAACCATCAAACATTTCCTGTTTGATTTCTTCCACTTATAACAATAAATGTCATAAGCCAATAACTCAGTTGTATATTCCTTTGTTCTCACAGCAAAGGCTTCCTGAGTTTCATCATCATTTCTTACTGGTTCAACCGGTGCAACCGGATATGGAGTAGTGAGAGCCAAGTATATCTCAGAGACTGCCAAAGCAATCTCCAACTTCTCTCGCCATCTCCCATAATTGCTTCCATTGAGTGGATCAATAGAAGCGATGAAACTTAGTGCTGAATTCGCATTGGAGGGACCTTCATAATCAAAAAACCGAAATCAAGAAGAATGCATAGATGTTAACCACAAGAAAATGATGAGTTTTATATTTCACTTTGGTTACTCGATCAAAACTCAAAATTTGAGAATAACTGAAAATTAACATAGTAATTTATCTTTTACTTTGGTTACTCGACCAAATTACTATGTTCTTACAAAAAGAATGCCATTAATGCCTTTCGCTTTGGTTACTCAACTAATAATGACATTAAAACTGAATATTGAAGAACAACTAAAATACATAGTAATGTATCTTTCGCTTTGGTTACTCGACCAAATTACTATGTACTTAGAAAGGAAAATGTCATTAATGCCTTTCGCTTTGGTTACTCAGCCAATAATGACATTAATATAACTTAAAATCATAACAATTCTATTTTTCACTTTGGTTACTCAATAGAATTCCATGCAACTTAAATTGACATAGCAATTTATCTTTCACTTTGGTTACTCGACCAAATTGCTATGACAATAAACTTAATTCACAGCGGAAGCTTATTAAATAAGCAAATTTAATTGTATAGCACGGACTAGTCCGCACATGGCCGGACTAGTCCGAACTCTTACAATATGGTTTCCGGACTAGTCCGGTCCATACGCGGGACAAGTCCAGTCCCATCAAAAACATTTGATCCGTTCTTTATTGAACTTTTTGAGTTTGGTCTGTACTATTCCGGACTAGTACGACCAACCCCGGAAAAGTTTCATATAAAAAACTGGAAAAATGTCGAAATACCCAAAAGGGAATCTTAATCTTACCATCTTACCAAATCAACTTAATTTTCACAATGGATTTCAATCCAAAGTGCTTAATTGATTTTTCAATCAGATGAACGCGTCAAAACGCCTTGATCCGAAAACCTAACCACTTTACGTGGCACACCAGACTAGTTCGACCCTTAGACCGGACAAGTCCGGACCTTCAAAAATTTCAGCGAAAAACTTCGATCAAAACTCAATTCGAAATGATTAGAGGTCTAAATGGCTGTGATACCATTGTTAGAAATCATGAGGGAGCTCAAAGATCAAATAGCCACTAAATCATCTCGAATTACATAGAGAAATCTGATTACAAGATCAACACCAAGTGCTATCTCTCAAATAGCACAAGAACACTAATAATACCTTCTTCTCCATCTTTATTGTTGATTGACGATGCGACCATCTAGCCAACAAGGCGAGGCCGCAAGAAGAACGACGACGAGAGGTGTTTCCCCTTGTTCTTCTCTTGGTATCTTGATCGGATTCTGAGTGTGTTAGAGTGTTCAAGTGTGTAAGAGTGTATGCCTTCAAACACTCTTTGATCATACACTTGATCCTCTTCTTATAGTTGACCAAGAGACACAGAGGGGGTCTCTCACCCTTAGGAATTATTGAGTCTCCCGATCAGAGACTCAAAATTTGGTGGGTTGTGTCTTTCAATTAGAACACATGTCAATTTCGAGTTCAAACTGATAGTTACTGAAAAATCGGACTAGTTCGTATAGGGTCCGGACTAGTCCGGTTATCTTTACTGGACAATATCGGACTAGTCCGGTACTTCCAACACAATTGAGTAAATGGGTGTCCATCGATCAAAAATGAACTACAAATTAAACGATAAACTTGCAAGAACAAATTAATGAACTATATATTACAGATGTTCATTTTTAGACACCATAAATAATATAAAGTACCAGCGATAGTACGTACATCACAGGTTTATATTTTCACCATAGTTTCTCGACGAAGGTCCAGACAATCTTCTGCAGCTTGGGAGTTGCACCTTTCCGTTAATGAAATCCTCTTGACGAGAGCTAGCTAGCGACCTGATCAATCAGAAGAAAGCGGAGCTTCTCGGGAACCATCCCTCCTCCTGCTGTGGATGATACAGGGGCATCGACGTATGAAGGCTGAGGCAACGCAGACCTTCTAGGTGGCCGAGAGCTAGTTGGCAGGCTCGCCAGTTGGGTGTCCTGTACGTAGAGTGATCTTGCATGGAAATTAAAGCCGGTTCAGCCCTTTGATCCAACTTGGGAGCCTGCATGCCGTTGGTTTTGCTTCCGCTGAAGTATAGTACTTGATATTCAGGCTCTCGAGATCCTTTGGAGTTTGTGAAAGTACAGAGGGCTGGTTGTTGAGCTCCTGCTTGTCTTCAAGATCGAGGGATGACGACGGTGACATCGTCGTCGTCGTCGGCCTTGGACGACGACAGGGGTGTGATGCAGAAGAATAGAGAGGTCAGACATTCGTTCAAGTTAGTGATTGTTCTGAGCAGATAGATCATCATCGATGCTGTCTTGGCTGTTTTTAAGAACCACACCCAGCTTCCCTAGACGCTTCAGATAGCCTTATTAAGCTGCTGCTAGCTGCTTGTGTTGTTTGCCATGCAAGATGATCTGGACATGATTCTTTGTGGCATCTGCACGGCATGAGTAGTAGTAGTCTCGTCGCCTCCGTCACTGGCCGCCGCATCTCAAAAAGATAAAATGAATTTCCATATGATTTTTGTTGTCCATCTCGTACATTATAGCAAAAACCTATATGATTTTTGTGAGAATTTTTTTTATATTTTTGCTTGCATCAAAGTATGTTCAAATTTTAGTAAATGCCATATGTGCTATGAGATTTTGAGGTAGATGAAGAAGAATTTGAATTTACACAAGTGCAAAGTGATCAAAAAAAATTATTCAAAAATCTTTTGTGGACATATATATAAATATGTATCCACGTAATAATTTGGTTTAAAAATTCAACTTTTTTGAGATATACAAAAAATGAAAAATATGGTCATATGTTGTCAGTACTCTGGGTACCATATACCCCTTGGGATTGCAAAGATCTCAAGGGAATATCATCTACTTGATTTGAAGACATTCGGAGGCCCACATGTCAGACATAACGGGACCCGTTTCCCCAACATGGTTAGTCCCAGGGTCGCCACGTGTACTATCAAACCGGAGCTACCGCCCACAAGGGGGAAGCTCCGGGCTATGTACCATAGCGGCACCCCTGGACCTAACTCCAGACCGAGGGAAGCTCCGGAACTGACACGTGTTAGGTGGCACCGGACCTATCTGTTCCCCACGGTATGCTCCAGGGCTGCCACGTGTCCAGCCGTCGGATCTTCAGCCTCTAACCTCCAGAAGACTCCACAACGGCTTCGGATTTTCAAAGGTGAATCAAGGGCTTCAAGACCCAATTAAGTATCATTAATACTATATTAATGACACACGATCGGACGACCTTAATTACCAGTAACGGTGATATCAAAGCCCGTAACTCGGTTATTAAGAGTAATTAAGCACACCAAATATGTATCAATATTAGTAACCACCGGGGCCACTTGTCGGGCCAGGTTAACTTGTAACGGTATGCCCTTGTACTATAAAAGGATAGGCCGACGATACATAGAGGGACACGCTAACTCGACGCGCTCACTCTACACTCTCAACTCACGTTGAGCTCATATAACCAATACAACACAAACACACCCCGTGGAGTAGGGTATTACGCTCAGGCGGCCCGAACCACGTAAATCATCGTGTCTCCTGTGTTATTTTACACTTCACCTTCTTGAATCTCCGCGCGCCCATACCGAACTTCAAACTCCGCAAACACCTTAGTAGTGTCGGGAGATCTACCGGATCAAAACCACCGACAGTTGGCGCGCCAGGTAGGGGGCCAGCGACTTCATCTGGGCATTCCGGCTCAGCGGTAGGCACCTCCGCCGACAACACATCCGGAGCAGGTGCTACTTCCGGCTCCGGCCTTGGCCCCTCCTCCGCTGATGGCTCGGCTGTTGGCATCTCGACCACCATGGGCTCGAGTGTTGATGCCTCCGCAATAACCAGCCATGAGGCTGGAGCTTCAACCTCAACCGACTCGGGCGCTGGAAGGTCTTCAACTACAACCGGATCTGAGGCCGGAGCTTCAGAGGTAGCCGGCTCAACCGCCGGAGCTTCCTCCACATCCGGCTGACTTGCCGGGACTTCAATTACCTCCGGCTCAACCATCGGGGCTTCAACAATTTCCGGCTCCGGGGCCGGAATTACTGCTTCCTCCGGCTCAACTGCCAAAGATTCCATCATCTCAGCATCAAGACCCGGAGCTTCAACCTCCGGGGCAGGTGTCGCTGGCGCATCTTCTCTCCTGCGGGTCCGGCGCTACCACGGGAGTCCGGGGACCATCCCATGAGGGCCCGGACCTTCTTCAGGTCACCTTCAGTCTTCAAACGGCTCTCGCGAAGACCCAACTCCATTGCAGCACAGCAAGGCAAGAGGGGAAAAGCGAGCACAAGTTGGGAGTTTGAGCGCAAGATCAGATGAGAGGCGTAAAGAACCTCAGACGGTGCACGCTTTCCTTCTTAAGTAAGCCCTCACAACGCTTGGATGGAAACAACAAGGAAGTCGAAGATACTACTCAAAAATTTTACCCAGCCGATGACAAGAGGGCCTGGGACCACCCGGACGATCAAGTCGAGGTTCTTACCCAGGCGAACGGTTGTCATCATGAGGTGGGAAGCCCGAAGGCGGGTGCATGACAAGGCGCGCGGAACCGATACGATTTTCGTATTGGGAACCTGCGACCTTCAATTGCGTGAGATCCGCACGCCAAAGATCTCATTTGCCGCACACAGGATATGCCACACGGCGAGGATTTAACTCCAAACCATCGCCAACGACACATCCGAAGACCTTTGAAGACTCAGTTCAAAAGTCGAAGGATGGACCCACCTCCGGCGGAATGACTTCACCCAAGGGGCCTTCCCCAGAGGTGGGCCCACGGGGCCATTGTCGGTACCCTGGGTACCATATACCCCTTGGGATTGTAAAGATCTCAAGGGAATATCATCTACTTGATTTGAAGACCTTCGGAGGCCCACATGTTAGACATAACCGGACCCGTTTCCCCAACATGGTTAGTCCCAGGGTCGCCACGTGTACTATCAAACTGGAGCTACCGCCCACAAGGGGGAAGCTTCGGGTTATGTACCATAGCGGCACCCCCGGACCTAACCCTAGACCGAGGGAAGCTCCGGAACTGACACGTGTTAGGTGGCACCGGACCTATCTGTTCCCCACAGTATGCTCCGAGGCTACCACGTGTCCAACTGTCGGATCTTCAGCCTCTAACCTCCGGAAGACTCCACAACGGCTCCGGATTTTCAAAGGGGAATCAAGGGCTTCAAGACCCGATTAAGTGTCATTAATACTATATTAATGACACATGATCGGACAACCTTAATTATTAAACACACCAAATGTGTATCAATATTAGTAACCGTCAGGGCCACATGTCGGGCCAGGTTAACTTGTAACGGCCTGCCCTTGTACTATAAAAGGACAGGCCGACGATACATAGAGGGGAACTCTACATGCTCGCTCTACACTCTCAACTCACGTTGAGCTCATACAACCAATACAACACCAACACACCCCGTGGAGTAGGGTATTACGCTCAGGCGGCCCGAACCACGTAAATCTTTGTGTCTTTTCCTCTCTTGCCTTGTTGTGCCGCGATGGAGTTGGGTCTCCGCGAGGAAGTCGAAGATACTACTAAAAAATTCCACCCAGCCGATGACAAGAGGGCCCGGGACCACCCGGACGATCAAGTCGAGGTTCTTACCTAGGCGAACGGTTGTCATCATGAGGCGGGAAGCCCGAAGGCGGCTGCCTGACAAGGCGCGCGGAACCAATACGATTTTCGTATCGGGAATCGGCGACCTTCAATTGCGTGAGATCCGCACGCCAAAGATCTCATTTGCCGCACACGGGATATGCCACGCGGCGAGGATTTAACTCCAAACCATCGCCAACAGCACATTCGAAGACCTTTGAAGACCCAGTTCAAAAGTCGAAGGATGGACCCACCTCCGGCGGAATGACTTCACCCAAGGGGCCTTCCCCAGAGGTGGGCCCAGGGGGCCACTGTCGGTACCCTGGGGTACCATATATCCCTTGGGATTGCAAAGATCTCAAGGGAATATCATCTACTTGATTTGAAGACCTTCAGAGGCCCACATGTCAGACATAACCGGACCCGTTTCCCCAACATGGTTAGTCCCAGGGTCGCCACGTGTACTATCAAACCGGAGCTATCGCCCACAAGGGGGAAGCTCCGGGCTATGTACCATAGCGGCACCCCCGGACCTAACCCCAGACCGAGGGAAGCTCCGGAACTGACACGTGTTAGGTGGCATCGGACCTATTTGTTCCCCACAGTATGCTCCGGGGCTGCCACGTGTCCAACCGTCAGATCTTCACCCTCTAACCTCTGGAAGACTCCACAACGGCTCCAGATTTTCAAAGGGGAATCAAGGGCTTCAAGACCCGATTAAGTGTCATTAATACTATATTAATGACACACGATCAGACAACCTTAATTACCAGTAACGGTGCTATCAAAGCCCGTAACTAGGTTATTAAGAGTAATTAAGCGCACCAAATGTGTATCAATATTAGTAACCGCCGGGGCCACATCGGGCCAGGTTAACTTGTAACGGCCTGCCCTTATACTATAAAAGGATAGGCCGATGATACATAGAGGGGAACTCTACGCGCTCACTCTACACTCTCAACTCACGTTGAGCTCATACAACCAATACAACACCAACACACTCCGTGGAGTAGGGTATTACGCTCAGGCGGTCCGAACCACGTAAATCTTTGCGTCTCCTGCGCCGTTTTACATATCACCTTCTTGAATCTCCGCGCACCCACACCGAACCTCAAACTCCTCTAACACTTTAGTAGTATCGGGAGATATGCCGGATCAAAACCACCGACAGTTGGCGCGCCAGGTAGGGACGCCTGAGATTTCAAGAATGGTGAACTCAGCTGTTGGATCATCCAACAGTCATCCCACTGTTCAAGCTGTTGGGGGCAATCCCTCCAATATGCAGCCACCAGCAGGAACCTCAGTTCCGACAGGAGTCACACTACCACCACCGCTGCCTCCACCAGCAAATCAAGCTGGGCGGCGCGATGGTGCACCGGCGTCAATCACTGCGTCGGCAAATCATGACAACCCAGAACACACGCTCCATGTAGCACGTGCTCTTCTTCAGTGCCCACCACCTCCGAACGCATCCCTGGATGCAATGGAGCAGTGGAGGGCCGATGTGGAACACTTGGTTGCAGCAGCAGCTGACCGCATCAGCAACCAGGGTCCTCCTCCTTCAGGACGGGCCCCGTCGCAGCGACGGACCTTGTCTGGCAGACTTGGTCCGCACGTTTCCAACAACAGGAGACGTGCTGTGTCGCAGCAAGTGACATCGTTGCCCCCCCGAGGCACGGCGCACTCACACGGTATCAAGGCTTTCAACTCATGACCTCCAGGTGGAGCTTGATCGCTGATACCGTCAACAAGACGGCCGAGTCCATATTGAGCGTGCTCGTGAAAGACGAGAAGATCAGGCCATTCCTGCTCCTGAAGGAGTAGGAGGAGGCTGTTCGGCCCTGGCCATGCATCTGCATATGGTCAGGTGGCCACAGAAATTCCGGCCTCACCTGCCGGAGAAGTTTGACAGGACCATTAATCCCGTTGAATGTCTTCAGATTTACTCCACTGCTATCCTAGCAGCTGGAGGAAATGAGGCCGTAATGGCCAATTATTTTCTAGTGGCTTTAACTGGGATCGCCCAGTCCTGGTTTATGAGCCTTCCACCCAACTCCATCAACAGTTGGGAGGAGTTGTGCCGACATTTCACCGCCAACTTTGGGAGTTCATACACCCGACGAGGCACTGAGTTGGACCTTTTTGCAGTCGTGCAAAAAGGGGGAGAATCCATGCGATCATTCATCCAGAGATTCTCTCAGGTACGAAACACTATCCCTTCTATCTCTAGCGCTTCTGTCATTGTGGCATTTAGACAGGGTGTACGGGATAAGAAGATGTTGGAGAAACTGGTGATCAAGGAGATCACCAGTGTCACGGAACTCTTCAGCTTGGCTGACAAATGTGTCAGAGCTGCGGAGGGCCGTGAAATGCACTCCAAACCACCTCTGGAGGATCACAAAAAATCCTCCAAAGGCAAAGCCACTACCTCCGGGAGTGGCAAAAAGAAGAAAAAGACCAACGGCAAGAAGAAGCCGTCGGCCGGCGCATCTAATGCTGCAGCTGCTGCAGCTCCGGGTGGCCGGGGGCCACGCCCCGAGAAGCGACCTCGACCGTCTTCTGAAGACGGTGGCAAACCCAAGGTGTGGTGTCCAATTCACAAAACGGACAGCCACAGTTTGGAAGACTGCCGGGAGGTCCAAAACCTTGCCGAGCGTTACAACAAGCGCCGGGAAGAAGCTCCTTTCCGACAGAGGGAAGGAAAACAAAAAGTTGACGAAGCTCCGGCTGAAGAGGAGTTAGGTTTTCAGGATCCTAAAAAGGTCCTGAAGGCCGTCTAAACCTCCGTCGACGACGATTCTGACATCTCTGACAACGAGCGTCGGAAGACCATGAACACCATTTTTGGTGCATCATGGGACATCACCTCCCGTCGTGTCCTCAAGACAATACGTCAGGACATGGTCGTTGTAGCTCCTACAGCAAGGGCGGAGCCTCATCGGAAGTGGATGGACACGACCATCACTTTTGATGCTTCGGACTGCCCTCGAAGCATGGTTGGAGCAGGCCAATTACCTTTGATGGTATCTCCCACCATCAATAACATTCAGCTCCACCATGTTATGGTAGACGGAGGTTCGGGGTTGAACCTCATAAGCTTTGAAGCTTTTACCAAGCTTCAGCTCCGACCTTCGGATCTCCATCCCTCCCGACCTTTCTCTGGAGTAGGTCCGGGAGCCATTACCCCACTCGGTGCTATCACTCTCCCTGTTACCTTTGGGACCCGGGAGAAGTATCGCACTGAAAAGTTGGTCTTTGACGTTGCTCAGATCAACTTACCCTTCAATGCCATTTTGGGTAGGCCTGCTTTATACAAATTCATGGTAGCTGCTCATTATGGCTACTTGGTGTTAAATATGCCAACACCAGTAGGCATTCTCCGGATCCGTGGAGATCGTACTGTCGGAGTAACTGCTCTGGAAGAACTTCATGCACTTACTACGGCGCAAGAGGAGGACTCCAGGCAGGAACAAGCTCCAAAACCCCTGAGCATTCGTCAGCGAGGCTCGACTTCTGCACCTCGTGTGCAGCCAAGCGGCGACACCGACATTCCCGTTAAAGTCGTCCAAATCGGTTCCGATGCTGCTCAGACCACCCGTATATCAGGAGGACTGAATGACAAATAGGAACTCGCGCTCATCGCTTTCCTCCGGGCTAATGTCGACGTGTTTGCCTGGCAACCGTCACAAATGCCTGGGATCCCCAGGGAAGTGATTGAGCACAATCTGAAGATCTACCCTGACGCCCGGCCCGTACACCAGAAGCCTCGGAAGCAATCCGTGGAGCGACAGAACTTCATTCGACAAGAAGTGAAGAAGTTGCTCGAAGCTGGATTCATTCGAGAAGTCTTCCATCCAAAATGGCTGGCAAACCCAGTCGTTGTGCCCAAGGCTGGCGGGAAGCTTCGGATGTGTATCGACTACACAACACTAAATAAGGCATGCCCAAAAGATCCATTCCCACTACTTAGAATAGATCAGATAGTGGATTCCACCTCCGGGTGTGAATTATTGTGTTTACTAGACGCATATTCTGGGTATCATCAAATCAGAATGTCTAGGGAAGATGAAGAGCATACCTCTTTTATCACTTTAGATGGATTATATTGTTATACAGCCATGCCATTTGGTCTCAAGAATGCAACTTCAACCTTTGTACGAGCTATGTACAAAACTTTTGAAGAACTCATTAGAGACATAGTGGAAGTGTACGTCGATGACATCATGGTCAAGGTCAAGAAAAAGAGTCACTCCTTGACACCTTACAGGCTGTCTTCGACAAGTTGCGGGTCACGCGCAAAAAACTAAACCCAGACAACTGTGTCTTCGGGGTTAGCTCCGGAAAACTTCTTGGTTTCCTGGTAAGTCACCGGGGCATAGAAGCTAATCCGGCGAAGATCAAAGCCATTGAAGACATGCGGCCACGAGCCCGCATCAAAGATGTTCAAATGCTGATTGGATGTCTAGCAGCCCTTAGCCGGTTCATTTCAAGACTGGCGGAACGGGCACTTCCCTTCTTCAAGTTATTGAGGAAGTCCGGACCATTCCAATGGTCTGAAGAAGCAGAAAAGGCGTTCCAGGAGCTAAAACAGTTCCTCACCACCCTACCAACTCTGGTAGCTCCGAACCCTGGCGAGTCTTTGCTGCTTTACATTTCAGCAACTGACGAAGTCATCAGTATGGTCCTGGTTGCGGAGAGACCAGAACTATCCCATGCTCAGGAATCCAGACCCCTCCAGGAGGGTCCGGAGGTTCCTGAAAGCGAGTCTGGGTCCCAGCTCCCAGACTTGAGTTCACAAAAAGTTACTTCAGAAGACTCAGACCCCTCCGGGAGGGTCCAGGTTGCTTCTGAAAGCTCCGGGTCCCTCCAGCCAGGACCCGAAGGTCCCCGAAGAAGGTCTGGATCCCTCAGGGAGGATCCGGGTCAGTGAAGAGGAAGCTCCAAGCCCCTCCGGGAGGGTCCAGACCATCCAACGCCCAGTGTACTTCATCAGTGAAGTACTTCATGACGCCAAGACTCGATACCTAGAGGTGCATAAGCTGCTCTATGCAGTTCTCATTGTCTCCAGGAAGCTTCGCCATTACTTCCAAGCTCACAAGATTTCAGTGGTGACCTCCTACCCACTTCGAGCAATCTTGCATAATCCCAATTCAACTGGGAATATTGCAAAGCGGGCAGCGGAATTGGCTGAATTCGATCTCGAATTCATTTCAAGGCAAGCAATCAAGAGTCAAGCATTGGCGGATTTCGTGGCGGAATGGACTCCCTCTCCATCAAACCCTGGGGGCCCCAGTGAGCAGAAGCCGGAACACAAGGCTCCGGTCTTCACCGAGCCTCACTGGACCCTCTACTTCGACGGCTCCATGCAAAAGCAGGGGGTCAGAGCTGGAATCCTTCTCCTCGCACCAACCGGAGAGAAGGTAAAATACATGGTACACCTTGACTTCAAGGCGACCAACAACATGGCGGAATACGAAGCACTCATATACGGACTAAGGGTAGCACTGTCATACGGTGTCAAGCAACTGCTGGTCAAGGAAGATTCACAGCTCATCATTAAGCAAGTGAAGGGTGAATGCTCCTGCAACAATCTCCAGCTAGCAGCTTACCTCCTTGAAGTTGAGAGGCTTTAGAAGGACTTCGAAGTCATAGACCTCCACCATGTACAGCGTGCTCACAACGCTGAAGCCGACGAACTCTCGACGAAAGCGTCAACCGGAGCTCCGGCTCCTGACGGAACTTTTGTCCACAGGTTATCAAAACCCACAGCTCAACCTGCCGAACTAAGTGAAGGGGGTGAGATCAGCATCCCAAAGCTGACAGTCCCGATGGCCCTGTTACCATGGCAGCCATCAAGGGTCGTAGGTGCTGCCGGAAGCTCCAAGCAACCCAGCACACAAGACTCAAATACTCAAGTTAGCTCCGATGCATGGATCTCGGAGATCCGGAGCTACTTGAAAGACAACATCCTTCCTGACGATGATGTATCCACTGACCGGATAGTCAGATTGGCTAAAAGATACACGTTGGTAGAAGGGGATCTCTACCGGCGCGGTGCCAACAGCGTCGTAATGCGGTGCATCACAAGGGAAGAAGGCTGCGAGCTCCTCGCAGAAATCCATGGAGGCGAGTGTGGGAACCACGCGTCTTCCTGCACGCTGGTCGGTAAAGCCTTCTGGCATGGCTTCTACTGGCCTACAACACTCTAGGATGCAACTGAGCTGGTGAGGAAATGCGAAGCATGCCAATTTCATGCAAAGCAAATTCACACACCGGCTCAACCTCTACAAATGATACCTCCTACATGGCCCTTCGCCGTGTGGGGGATGGACATCTTGGGACCTTTCCCAAGAGCCGTCAGAGGTTACAAGTTCCTGTATGTTGCCATTGACAAGTTCACCAAGTGGCCGGAGCAACTCCAGTTGTGACAATAAACAAGCAATCTGCTATCAACTTTTTGCAGTCCATCGTATGCAGATTTGGAGTCCCAAACAAAATCATTACTGATAACAGGACCCAATTCACAAGCTCTGCATTTCAAGGGTATTGCGAAGACCTCAGCATTCAAGTTTGCTACGCCTCCGTAGCTCACGCGGCAAGCAATGGCTAGGCCGAGAGAGCAAATGCTGAAATCGTGAAAGGACTCAAAACGCGCACCTATGAGCGCTTGAAAAAACATGGAGCCAACTGGATTGAAGAGCTTCCGCCCACTCTATGGGCCAACAGGACAACTCCAAACCAGTCAACTGGAGAGACACCCTTCTTCCTGGTGTACGGAGCTGAAGCAATCCTTCCTCCGGAAATCACCTTGGGGTCACTCCGGGTCCGGACCTTCGATGAAGCCACGCAGGACCAGCTCCGGCGTGAAGACCTAGACCTCCTCGAGGAGGGAAGGTGCCAAGCAGCTGTTCGGAATGCCCGATACCGCCAAGCCCTTCGGCGCTATCATCAGCGACATGTACACAACCGACAGCTCGAGGAAGGCGATCTGGTGCTATGGAGAATACAATCCAGAGAAGGGTTAAACAAACTCTCCCCCAACTGAGAAGGACCCTTCCGAGTGATTAATGTATCCCGTCCCGGAAGCGTTCGCTTGGCAACTGAGGATGGGACACCTCTCCCAAATCCTTGGAACATGGAGCACCTCCGTAAGTTCTACACTTAATATCACGGAGGTGAGTCTGTAGTAACTTGAGGTGTATGTTATAGAGTCATTGTACAGAGTCGGGTAGTTCCTCCGGGAGAACAGTCGGGCCTTTCCCGGAAGGTCCGCAAAGTTCATGCAACGCTTGTCACAGTCTCAGGACTAAAAGTGTGGCTAGCTACCCTGGGTCAAATGAGAAATGAAACACGCTTAGTCTGGTTCCGTACCCTAAGAGTTTACTTGTTTCCCCTGTACCCTGGACCTATAATTAAAGACATATTCATATGAAACAGACTCCACGTGCATTTACTTTGTACAGGCTCAACATTTTTTATTTTTTGTCTTTCTTGTCTATAACAAGGACGTGCAATTCTTAAGAAATTTTAGTTCAACCGGTTCATATACGATTCGAGTTGCATTGTCGATTCTTTTGGATTCAAATATTGTTCATGGCCCACTCGCCTGAATGCCGCAAAGCCAATCTAGGGCCGGAGTGTGCTATCGACTTAGCCTGGTCAAGCACCCTATGTACGCCACTCTACCTACACCCTGACAGGCCAAAGTAAGGCATGTCCAAGTACAATTGGATCCAGAAGAAAGAAGGCAATGCATTCGGTTACATTCAAAATTGTGTTTGACCTAAAATTTTCTTGAGAATCGTAAGCCACGACGAAGTTATAGGCAAGGAGCGAATTTTACTATTTTTCTTGGCTTCAATGTGCAGGAAAAATAAAGAATCCACGTTGATGGAGAAAAGCCGGAGCTGACGAAGCTCCGACTCCCCCTAGGTGGCTTATAATCGATGTTAAACATTGAAAACGAGCATCACCGGAGCAACCAAGCTCCAGTAAAGCTAGGGGGTCCAGCTGTCGACGCAGAATAAAAGATGGTGAGAAGATTCCACAAACGGAGTCTGCTGCCGACAAACTACGCGTTGGCAAAGGTCACTGCCGGAGCTACTAAGCTCCGACACCCCGGAGGTCTAACTATCGATGCTCTAGGCATTGATAGGAACTATTGCCGGAGCTACTGAGCCCCGACGGTAGTCAATACCGGAGCTCTAGAGCTCCGATAACCTCAGGGGGCCTTCACTATCGAAGACTTCGGACCTACACTCTACAAGTTCGAAGCAAACGAGTCTTCAACAAAACACAATATCCTCTTGGTACATGTTCACAATCAAATTGTGTACATCTACCAGGGGGCCAAGTGAAGAAAAAAGTGTTGAAGAAAAAAAATGAAATTCGCAAAAATTTGGATTTCATTCATCTGGAGACAAGGGATTACAAAATTGGGGAAGAAAAAGAGAGAATACAAGTGGGAGCTACAGAGATGGTCCTAGACCCTATGGAAGAACTGGGCGACCTTCTGAGCAACCTCCGACACGTTGGCTCGGGTGGCTTCACCTTCTCCTTCGACGGGACCTTCAAGCACCGGATCCAGAGGGAATTGGGGATCCCGGCTGGTGTAGCACATCATCACATATTTTGCAACGTTCTTCGCCAGGGACTGCCCCTCTGTAAGACCTATGTGTGCTGAATACATTGGCTTGTAGTGAATACACTTGGCTTTGATTATAAAAGTTTCGAATATCACCAAAACACCTTTTTGTCAAGGTCCGACTCTAGCTCCGAGCTATAGCAAGGTCCGACCATAGGTCCGACTTGTTTTGGGTAGCTCCGGCTATGTTAGATGCTAGGTCCGACTTCTTGGTAAGGTCTGACTAGCTTTGGTTAGCTCCGGTGAGCTTTATCTTTAGCTCCGGCATGTTTTTGATAGCTCTGCCGTGTTTTTGATAGCTCCGAAGTTGATTCTTCTAGCTCCGACTTTTGGGTTTACTAGTTCCGACTAGTTCTGGTTAGCTCCGACACTAGGTCCTGCTAGTTTTGTAAGCTCCGGGAGGAGCTTGGTTGTACTAGTTTTGGTAAGCTCCGGCGCTAGGTTCTACTAGCTTTTGTTAGCTCCGGCTCAAGCTTCGGGTTGCTCTGGCAAGGTCCGGAACTTGACCGCAATACTTCTGCTTTTCATTTGCAATGTTTCGTACTTGCTTTACATTGTTGGAAAGATTGCTTAGTATTCTTTTACTAAGTTTTTGGTGCGTTTTTGGTTGATATGGATGATATCGTGTTACTGTGGTTTGCAACATGCTTATGTGAGGTTCTCACGTAGGGTGTTGTGTTCGGAACTAACTTGAGTCAAGTCGAGGACTTGGGCTCGTATGGATTGGTTGTTTATTCATGTGCAGGTGTTGCTTGAGTTCAAGACATGGCTGGTGACGGGATCCATTGGACTAGTCTCAGGGAGGAGATGAGGTTCCAACAACCAAATTCAGGAGGAATTGTGGTTGAGCTGATCAGGAGGTTGCGCAACATGATTGAATCAAGAACAATGCATATGAAGGTATCGTGGACATCATTGGAAGATGTTTGCACGTGTGCAAGGAGTGCATGGATGTGGCTACATGGTTCCGAGGCGTGATGAAGAGATTTGGACGTAAAGAATTGGTCGGAAAGGTCCAACCAACTAGGTTATGGACTCAGGCTGCGGCTGAGTCGGGTTTGACTCAAATATGGAAAGATTTGAGTTAGTTATGATAGGATTTCGTGTGGGCCACGAATTTGAGTTGTTTAGGAATGTGGGATACATTCCTAAGGTGTTTGGAAGTCTTAAGATTGCTTCTATCTGCGTATAGAAGAATCTTGAGCAGTTATGGAAAGTTACAATTCGTGATCTGAGTAGGATTGGAGTCCTAGTTGATATTGGGTTGGCCTAAGGGCTGGTTATATAAGCAAGGGAGACTAGAGCTCGTGGTGCACGACTTTGGAGCTGTTCCTCTTGTGTTCTATTGAATAAAATTCGTATTTTGAAGGAACTTTTGTGCCTTGTTCGTCCGACTTGTTCCAGACAAGTTTTACTCGTTGAGTTTCTGGACAGCACTACCTTTCGTCGGTGGTTTTATCATAACTCGAGTTTTACAGATCTAATTGACATGATTCTTTTTGAGTTGTCTTCAAAACTTGATTTTCTATCATCTGTCAAAATTTCACGGTCATTGTATTTGTGGTCTATGATCTACACGAGTTTCTTTGCAGCGTTCCAGAACTGTTTTTTCTCGGGTAGGGCAGATTGAACATTGTTTGATCTTTCGATCATAACTTGAGTTTTTCTTGACGGATTTGAGTGATTCTTTTTGTGTTGTCTTTGTGACTTGATTCTCTCTTATATCTATCACCTTTGTCATGGTGAAACACGTTTAGATTAGTCTCACACACGATTTCTTTAACAGATCATTTTTCTGCCGAAAGGGTTTGGGGTTTAATTATTTCCGCTGCGTAAGATTTTTAAATCTATCATTCACCCCCCCTCTGGTAGCTTTTCATGTGCTATTCGATCTTACAATTGGTATCAGAGCCACAGTGCTCTAATATTTGTGATTTGCACATGTTTTTGACTAATCATCATGGAGAAGTACTCCGCCAAACCTTGTGTGTTTGCTGGCATTGATTTTCAGGTTTGGAAGGCACGCATGGAGGCTTTCATCCACGCACAAGGCTTTGCAATATGGGAGAAGGTATACAAGCCTTACGAAGTGCCATCAAACGATCAAGTTACAGCTACAAATCTGAGAGATGTCGACAACAACAACAAGGCTCGGAACTTGATCGTACAAGGATTAACACAAAGCGACTTCGACCGTGTTGCACACCTCCGATCTGCATACGATGTGTGGAAAGCACTTTGTGACTACCACGAAGGATCCAACACGATCAAGGAGGTAAGTCAAGACATGTTCAAGAAAGAATACATGCGCTTCGAGATGCAACCCGGTGAGTCAATTGATGATCTCTTTGCTCGCTTTAATAAAATTCTCAGCAACTTGCGAAGCGTCAATGTTAATTTTTCAGATGCTGAAAATGCTAGGCAATTGTTAAGTGCGTTATACATGTCAATTTGGGAGATGAAAGTTACATCTATTCGTGAATCAACTGTCATGAGTACACTTACTTTAGATGTGCTATATTCCAAGCTAAAAACTCATGAAATTGATATAATATCACGTAAGAACCCCAACAAGTCTATTGCTTTTGTTTCTCAACGTGATATGCCTAGCTCCGGCCAATCTTCATCTTGTAGTACACTTGCTTTGTTGTCCTCTCTAACCCTTGAACAGATTGAGGAGTTTCCAGAGGAGGAGCTAGCACTTCTCTCTACGAGGTTCTCAAAAGCATTGCAAAATGTGAGAACTAGAAGGAGAGGAAGCTCCGAACCTCAACGATGCTTCGAATGTGGTAAGACATGACATTTTCGTTCAGATTGCCCTAACCTTTCAGGTCCTACTTCCCGAGATGAAAAGAAAACAAGAACGAAGCACTCCTCTGCAAAAGATACGAAGAAAAAGAAGGGTACCATAGGACGTAAGATGATTAACAGCTTCATCACCGCACTTCAAGAACTTAGTTCAAGTGATGTAGACTTTGAAAGTGATGAAGATGAAGATGATTTGGCAAACTTGTGCTTTATGGCGGGCAAGTCAAGATCAAGTATGGAGGAGGCAGAACACAACAGCGACAATGAAGAGGTATGTTCTACTTGCGAAGAGATGTGTGATGATATTTCTCGTGCCACTGTTATTGTTAAGAAAAAGGACAAAAAGCTTAGGGATAGTGTTGCTAAAATTGAATCACTAGAATCTGAAATCAATCGAACCTTGATTCCTAGTGATGATGCATGTCCCTCATGTGATTTAATATATGAACAATTGTCCTCATTAAGAAGTGCACACACCTCCACACTTGATAAACTTGAGTTAGAAATTGAAAAGAACAAAGAGCTTGCTGCACTTAATGATAAAAACTTGAAAGATGCTAGCTGTTCTACAATTGATATGCATTGTTCTACTTGTAATGATCTTGATAAGAAACTACAGGATGCTATGAATGAAATTTCTATATTGAACAATGCTTTACGTTCTCATGAAGTTAAATTTTGTTCAAATTGCAAACTAAAAGGAAAAACTTCATGTGAAAATTGTCTTGATCTGTCCAACAAACTTGATGACATGCATAGGACATTAGATCGGTTTTGTAATGGGAATAAGAACCTAAACTTGCTGCTGAATTCTTCCAAATCTTGCAATGATAAAACTGGTTTAGGTTTTGATTTTCATGCTCATGCTAAGGCACATCCACCTAAAATTGTAAAGACATTAGGAAGTGGTTTGATTCAAATAGTTCCTAAACAAAAGGGAGTGATTTTCAAATCTGCAGGAGTGTTGCCTCATTCGGTTACAAATAAAAATATTGCTTGCTCATCTAGACATGAACACAAAGTTAAATTTCATTGTACCTTCTGTGGTAGAGATGGTCATGTCATAGATTTTTGTTATAGACTAGCTAAACAACAGAAAAGGGAAAGAATGGTTGCTAGATCTCATAACTTTCATGCAAAATTTGCTACCCACATTGAACCGAATGTACAACCTGCTGTTTTGAGTCAAAAACATTCAAAGTTTACCTCCGGACCTTCTGTTTTTACCTCCGGAGCTACTGGTTTTTGTGCTAAAAGAGTTAAGAATAGAAAACTTCAAACTTCGACTCATAAACCTGCTGTTTTATCTCAGCTTTCGCGTGTTTTTCCTGCTGCACGTCGCGTGACTCAGTACTGGATTCCTAAATACCTTTTGACTAACCCTAGTATTGAGTCAACGACGTATTGTGCCTTTATGTAGGTTACACGTTTGAGGAAGGAGAACATTTGGATTGTGGATTCAGGTTGCTCACGCCACATGACCGGTAACAAAGATTGGTTCTCCCCCCTCTCTTTTGTGTCACGTGTAGAGAATGTTACTTTTGCCGATAATTCTTCAACTCCTATAATTGCTAAGGGTTTGGTTAGAGTAAATGATCACTACACTTTGAAGGATGTGGCACTTGTCAAAAATTTTAAATACAAATTGCTTTCTGTTGCACAATTGCTAGATGAAAATCTAGAAATTATTTTCAATAAAAACTGCTGCAAAGTTGTAGGTTCAAATAGTGAGCTTATTTTTAACATGTCTCAGTTTGGAAGAGTTTTTAAAGCTGATTTTGATATGTCTTCCTCTAAGCATAGGTGTCTAGTTGCTAATGATTCAAATGACTTATATTTTTTGGCATCGTAGACTTGGTCACGTAGGCTTTGATCACCTAACGTGTATTAGTGCTCTTGATCGCATACGTGGGCTGCCTAAGCTTAAAGGGGACAAAGAAATTGTGTGCTCTTCTTGTAGACATGCTAAGATGGTTGCAGGTTCACATACTCCTCTCACAATGATCATGTCAACTGAACCATGTCAACTTTTGCATCTTGACACCGTAGGACCTTCACGTGTTCAATCCTTCGGAGGTAAATGGTATGTTCTTGTTATTGTTGATGATTATTCTAGATACTCTTGGGTTTACTTTATGGCATCTAAGAATAAAGTTTTTAGTCACTTTAGAACTTTATTTCTTAGATTATCAATTGATCACCCAGGATCATTAAAAGCAATTAGAAGTGATAACGGAACTGAATTTAAAAATCAATCTTTTGATCACTTTTGTGCTGAAAATGGAATAGATCATCAACTTTCTTCACCATATGTACCTCAACAAAATGGTGTTGTAGAAAGAAAGAATATAAACTTAGTTGAGATGGCTAGGACTATGCTTGATGAATATCAAACTCCTAGGAAATTTTGGGCTGATGCGTTAGCAACCGCTTGTTATGTCTCAAATCGTGTTTTCTTGCGTGCTAAGCTAGGTAAAACACCATATGAGCTTCGGTTTGGACATAGGCCTAGTGTTACACACTTTCGGGTCTTTGGTTGCAAATTCTTTGTTAAGAAACATGGTAATTTTGATAAATTTGAACCTAGATCCATTGATGGCATGTTTCTTGGTTATCCATCTCATACTAGAGGCTACCGTGTGCTTTTACTTGACACTAACAAAATTGTGGAGACTTGTGAAGTGTCCTTTGATGAAGCTAGCCCATATACTAGCTCCGGTGTTGCAGGAACAGATCCGTATCCTCAGGGGGAGGGTATTTTCGAAGATGAAGAAGAGCCGGTGATACTGCCTAGTAGTTTCGAAGTTGACACGTGTCCAGCTCCGGACATTGAACAAGCTCCGGCTATCACCTATGCTGGTCCTGATCGTCCACAAGTCACAAGCTCATCAATCTACGATGAACCTAATGAAGAAGAAGCTTGTGAGACATCTGTTCCCCTACGTTTTTACAAAGATCATCCCCCACAACAGATGATTGGAAGCTTGCACGAACGAGTCACACGGTCCAGGTTTTGTGATCCAAACTCTCATGTCCATTCTGCTTTTGTTGCTTCTTTTGAACCCAAAGATATATCACACACACTCACTAATGAATCTTGGATTATTGCCATGCAAGAAGAGTTAGAAATTTTTGAAAGAAATAATGTTTGGAAACTTGTACCTCCACCTCTAGGTCACACTTTAATTGGAACTAAATGGGTATATAAAAATAAACAAAATGAGGATGGGGTTGTGGTTAGGAATAAGGCTAGGTTGGTTGCTCAAGGTTTCACTCAAGTTAAAGGTCTAGATTTTGATGAAACTTTTGCTCCTGTCGCTAGATTAGAAGCCATAAGAATTTTGTTAGCTTTTGCAGCATCTAAAGGTTTTAAGCTATATCAAATGGATGTTAAAAGTGCTTTTCTTAATGGCTACATAGATGAGGAGGTTTATGTCAAACAACCACCAGGTTTTGAAAATCCAGATTTTCTTAATCATGTTTACAAACTGTCCAAAGCCTTATACGGTCTCAAACAAGACCCTAGAGCATGGTATGATAGGTTAAAAACATTCTTACTTGAAAAGGGGTTTACCATGGGCAAGGCTGATAAAACTCTTTTTGTGCTTAAGCATGGCAATGACTCATTATTCGTTCAAGTGTATGTGGATGATATTATCTTTGGTTGTGCTTCTCATGATCTTGTGTCCAAGTTTTCAGCAATGATGAGTTCCGAATTTGAAATGAGTATGATGGCTGAACTCACTTACTTTTTGGGGCTGCAAATCAAGCAAACCAAGGAGGGTACCTTTGTGCATCAAACGAAGTATACCAAAGACCTCCTAAGGCGCTTCAACATGGACAAAAGCAAGCCTCTTCGGACACCAATGGGAACAGCAACAACTCTTGAATTTGATGAAGATGGTGAATCCGTGGATCAAAAAGAATATAGAAGCATGATCAGATCACTTTTGTACCTCACGGCATCAAGGCCGGACACACAATTCAGCGTATGTCTTTGTGCACTGTTTCAAGCTTCCCCACGTTTTTCACATCGTCAAGCCGTCAAAAGGATTCTCAGGTACTTACATGGAACTCGAGAATTTGGCATTTTTCGGATGCTGATTTTGGGGGTTGTAGGATTGATAGGAAAAGTACTTCCGGTGTTTGTCATTTTCTTGGTAATTCTCTTGTTGCTTGGTCCTCTAGAAAACAAAATTCAGTTGCACAATCCACAGCCGAATCTAAATATGTAGCTGCTGCTAGTGCTTGCTCACAAATTCTTTGGATTGTTCAAACACTTAAGGACTATGGGGTTGATCTAGATAGTGTTCCACTATTCTGTGATAACACTAGTGCCATTTGCATTGCTAAAAAACCCCGTGCAACATTCTAGAACTAAGCACATTGACATTAGGTATCACTTTCTCCGAGATAATGTTGAAAAAGGAAATATTGTGCTTCACCATGTAGATACCGAACAACAATTGGCTGACATTTTTACAAAACCTTTGGATTTCACTCGTTTTTGTTACATTCGTAGTGAAATAGGGGTTATGCATCCACATGGCTTAAATTGAGGGGGGGGGTTGAAACTTGGGAAGTCTATGTGTGAATCTGAAATTAAAATAATATGAGCATAGTATTTCATACATATATGACTCCGTGATTCCTTTTACATGCTGAAAGTTCTTACTACATTACTCGTGTTATACATTTTGTAGTTTTTGCCATGTCTAGTAATAGGAATAATTACTTACACTAAAACTGGTCATGGTCGAACTTTATTGCTGTTTTGAACTTGTTACATGTTCACAAGTGCTTTTAATCATAAAGAATTAATCAAGTAATCAACTCAGATGTTGAGTTTTTATGAACAAATATAAATTGAGAAAAGATCAAGAGAATATGCATGCATCACACTTCTTTTTCTGAGATGGCTTATCATTGCACTTAGATTTTAACTTGGAAGAAGTTGTGTATGACTAAAACCATGTTCTTAAGCTTCTGATTGTCAAATGACATAGGCTTGGCGTGATTGGTTAGAATAAGGCAGATGCGCATATAATCTCTTGCAAATATCATATGATCTAAATTTGTGCTTTGAAAAATAATAAAATGCAGCAACTAGTGTCATGCTTTCAAGTTATGAAATAGTTAAGTTTGTGAGATCATGACTTGCTTAAATTGAAAATTACATATGATCTCTAGCATGGCTTACACTACTTTATGTATCTCATTGATGTGATAGTGTAAGTTGCTTGATAGTATGATTTGGATGAGCTTTGTTTATATGTATATGTTATAATATGCTCATAACAACTAAAGGGGGAGAGAAAATTTGTTTATATGCTCATGACTTGCTGAATACATTGTCAATGTCGGAGAGATAAGCATGAAGAGAAAGAGATAATAAAGGGGGAGAAATAATATGGGATAATTTTTTAATTTTTCTTCTCACTTTACTTTTTATTTACAAAGGGGAGAAATTGTTTTCAAAACTTTTATGTGAATAAGCTAATGTTCGGATTTTAAATGGTGTTGCCAATGCATTCATCAAGGGGGAGATTGTAAGACCTATGTGTGCTGAATACATTGGCTTGTAGTGAATACACTTAGCTTTGATGATAAAAGTTTCGAATATCACCAAAACACCTTTTTTGTCAAGGTCCGACTCTAGCTCCGAGCTATAGCAAAGTCCGACCATAGGTCCGACTTGTTTTGGGTAGCTCCGGCTATGTTAGATGCTAGGTCCGACTTCTTGGTAAGGTCCGACTAGCTTTGGTTAGCTCCGGTGAGCTTTATCTTTAGCTCTGACATGTTTTTGATAGCTCTGTCGTGTTTTTGATAGCTCTGAAGTTGATTCTTCTAGCTCCGGCTTTTAGGTTTACTAGTTCCGACTAGTTCTGGTTAGCTCCGGTGCTAGGTCTTGCTAGTTTTGTAAGCTCCGGTGGGAGCTTGGTTGTACTAGTTTTGGTAAGCTCCGGCGCTAGGTTCTACTAGCTTTTGTTAGCTCTGGGTTGCTCTGGCAAGGTCCGGAAATTGACCGCAGTACTTCTGCTTTTCATTTGCAATGTTTCGTACTTGATTTACATTGTTGGAAGATTGCTTAGTATTCTTTTACTAAGTTTTTGGTGCATTTTTGGTTGATATGGATGATATCGTGTTACTGTGGTTTGCAACATGCTTATGTGAGGTTCTCACGTAGGGTGTTGTGTTCGGAACTAACTTGAGTCAAGTCGAGGACTTGGGCTCGTATGGATTGGTTGTTTATTCATGTGCAAGTGTTACTTGAGTTCAATACATGGCTGGTGACGGGATCCATTGGACTAGTCTCAGGGAGGAGATGAGGTTCCAACAACCAAATTCAGGAGGAATTGTGGTTGAGCTGATCAGGAGGTTGCGCAGCACGATTGAATCAAGAACAATGCATATGAAGGTATTGTGGACGTCGTTGGAAGATGTTTGCACGTGTGCAAGGAGTGCATGGACGTGGCTACATGGTTCCGAGGCGTGATAAAGAGATGTGGACGTAAAGAATTGGTCGGAAAGGTCCAACCGACTAGGTTATGGACTCAGGCTGTGGCTGAGTCGGGTTTGACTCAAATATGGAAAGATTTGAGTTAGTTATGATAGGATTTCGTGTGGGTCACGTTGAGTTGTTTAGGAATGTGGGATACGTTCCTAAGGTGTTTGGAAGTCTTAAGATTGCTTCTATCTGCGTATAGAAGAATCTTGAGCAGTTATGGAAAGTTACGATTCGTGATCTGAGTAGGATTGGAGTCCTAGTTGATATTGGGTTGGCCTAAGGGCTGGTTATATAAGCAAGGGAGCCCAGAGCTCGTGGTGCACGACTTTGGGGCTGTTCCTCTTGTGTTATATTGAATAAAATTCGTAGTTTGAAGGAACTTTTGTGCCACTTGTTCCAGACAAGTTTTACTCGTCGAGTTTCTTGACAGCACTACCTTTTGTCGGTGGTTTTATCTTAACTCGAGTTTTACAGATCCAATTGACGTGATTCTTTTTGGGTTGTCTTCGCAACTTGATTGTCTATCATATGTCAAAATTTCACGGTCATTGGATTTGTGGTCTATGATCTACACGAGTTTCTTTGCAGCGTTCCAGAACTGTTTTTTCTCGGGTAGGGCAAATTGACCATTGTTTGATCTTTCGATCATAACTTGAGTTTTTCTTGACGGATTTGAGTGATTCTTTTTGTGTTGCCTTTGTGACTTGATTCTATCTGATATATATCACCTTTGTCACGGTGAAACACGTTTAGATTAGTCTCACACACGATTTCTTTAACATATCGTTTTTCTGCCGAAAGGGTTTGGGGTTTAATTGTTTCCGCCGCGTAAGATTTTTAAATCTACCATTCACCCCCCTCTGGTAGCTTTTCACGTGCTATTCGATCCTACACCCTCTACCTCCAACTGGTCTGCGATGACGTCACCCACCTTGGAGAGTTTGCTACCCGTCGAGCTCAACGCCTGCAACGCCAGGTCCGGCTCCGGCTCCGGCTCCGGATCATCCGGATGCACGGGACTGAAGCCCATCAATGTCAGCGCGTCGTTGGCTTTGCTCAGGAACTCCCAAACCTTTAGGGAGTCCGCAACCCTCAAGCCCTTCAGTTCCTCCAAGGATCTTTTGGCCGCCGCCAGTTCAGAATTCTCGCGAGCGAGGCGCTCAACCTCTTTGGCATTTTGCTGAATCTTTTCAGCAACCTGCTTCTCGAGTTTTCCGAGCTCCTCCTCCCGGAGGTAGATCTTGTTCTGGCGGTCAACCAGGTCCTTATCCTTGCCCCTCACTTTCTTCTCCCTGGCAGCGATGGCACACTCTTGCTGGTAGAGTTCCTGCCCTCGCACCCAGGCCTTCTTCTCCTCCTTAGCGCAATGCTCTTCCAATTTCTTGGTGCGTTCCTCGAGGCCCTTGTCAGCCAGAGCCACCTTTTCGGTGAGCTCCTCCTCCCTCTTCAAGACGTCACCCCGCAGCTCTAGGAGTTTTTGCTCTTCATCTTCGAGCCTCTTCTCCCTCTCCTCAAGTGCCTCCCGGCGCTTGATGAGAGTAGTGTTAATGGCTTCAAGCCTTTCTTGGCGTTCCTCAGCAGCACTATTAGCTGCCTTGGTCTGCTCATAAATGGCCCGAGATTGAGCGTTGAGGGCACGAGTCAAGCTCTCCCTGTCATCCAATAACTTGCCCCAGTATTCCAGACGGACCTTCTCCTGCTTGATCCATTCTTTGTCATCTGTCAGCCTCGACTGCGCCAGCTTTGTCTCGAAGTAGAGTCGGTTACGCCACCGCCTAAGGGTTTGGCGCTCCTCTTCAAAAGCCTTGCTGTCGTGGTAGAACGCCAGCTGAACTTGACGCAGGCTGGAGCAAGCGTTGTCAATAGACAATGTCAGAGGAATGGGTTCCGGACCTGCTGGGCTCTCCTCCGCTGGTTCCAGCGGGTTCTCGCTTACAAAAATTGGGTCCCACTCCACAAGAGTGGTCCCCTGAGCCTCCACGACACTAGGGACGTCCTCCGAGATAGCCTCAGTCGCCATCAAGGAGGGTCCCGCGGAAGAAGTTCCGACCTCCAGAAGTGGTTCCGAAGGCCCAGCCGCCAGGTCTTCATTTGCCCCCTCAGGCAGGGGGCCAGCGACTTCATCTGGGCATTCCGGCTCAGCGGCAGGCACCTCCGCTGACAACACTTCCGGAGCAGGTGCTACTTCCGACTCCGACCTGGGCCCCTCCTCTGCTGATGGCTCGGCTGTTGGCATCTCGACCACCATGGGCTCGAGTGCTGATGCCTCCGCAATAACCGGCCCTGAGGCCGGAGCTTCAACCTCAACCAACTCGGGCGCCGGAAGGTCTTCAACTACAACCGGCTCTGAGGACGGAGCTTCAGAGGTATCCGGCTCAACTGCCGGAGCTTCCTCCACATCCGGCTCACTTGTCGGGACTTCAATTACCTCCGACTCAACCGCCGGGGCTTCAACAATTTCCGGCTCCGGGGCCGGAATTACTGCTTCCTCTGGCTCAACTGCCGAAGCTTCCATCATCTCAGCATCAAGACCCGGAGCTTCAACCTTCGGGGCAGGTGCCGCTGGCGCATCTTCTCTCCCGCGGTCCAGCGCTACCACGGGAGTCTCGGGGGATGAGTCGAGGTCCATGACCACGACAGCTGGCGCCGGAGCTGTCGCAGCTTCAGCCACCACTTGGGGCGGCACCGGGACAGGAGCAGGAGCTTCCGCCCTCACAGCTTCAGCTGCTGTGGCTGAGGGTGGAGCCTCACTCCTCTTCTTGGGAACGCTGCAAATGATGGATAAAGAAACTTAAAAAACAGTTACTACAATAAAACAACTGTCTGTGGTAAATATTAAAAATTACCTCGGGAGGCTTCCGCACTAGCTTGCGCGGAACCTCTTTCCCGGGCGTTCTGGGCTAACCATAGCCGCCGCCGGCTTGGAAGCTCCGGAAGGCCCCCCGGAACTCGTCGCAGCCACGATCATTTCCTTAGTCGAGGCCCCCCTCGACCGGGAAGGACCTCCGGACCTAGAGGCATCAACTGGCCCTGGTGTTGGAGTCGCATGCCCGGAGCTAGCACCCCGGGAAGATGCCACTGCGAGTACAGTCGCCGCAGTTGTAGAAGACCTCCCCCTCCGGGTACAAGGACCTGATGCAGAGGTTGCAGGCCTGACGGACCTTCCGTCGGCATGCTGCAGCTTCCTCTTCCGGCTCAAGGGTTCGTCCGCCGGCTCCTTGCCCTTGCCGACGACTTCGATCCTTGGCCTCAGGGCAGGGTCAGAGCCACCTTCGGAAGCCCCAGGGATCACCACCCTGGAGGTCGATCTTCTCTCGACGACACCAAGGTCGTCAAGCACCGCCATCGTCCGCCGGAGCTCCCTGCTGAACTCTACTTCCATGTTCAGAGGGAGAAAAGCTGGTGGCGGGGTCAAGTCATCACCCGCGACGTCGATGCCGTGCTGGAACTTATTGAGATGAAACTCCAAGGTTGCCCCCGCCATGTTGGACTTCAGCCCGGTCTCGACCTGGTCGTCGTCCATCACACTGTTGAGGGCCCAAGCGAGTTTTTCTCTCGTCTTCAGCAGTGCCCACCTGTTGACCAGGAAATTACAAAATACCGCCTGAGGAGTTAATCCTCCCTTCACGCACTGGCGGATCCTGGTCAGAGCAGGGTTGAAGGCGTCTGACAGCACCGAAGCTTCACTCCAGACTGCAGTGTCGATGTTGGGGAGGCCTTCGGGCAGCTCCAGCTTCTCGTGCTCCTCCACCCAGATGACTATCCAGTCCTTCTTCCAATCATCTCACTTTCTAGAGGGAAACGACCGGAGGTACTTGAATGGGCACTTCTTGCGCTTCACGAAGTAGTAGAAGCCAAGGTACTCATTACTCCTGCCGGTGGTATGGACGGTGAAGAAGGTCTGAAAAAGTTCAATGCAGGGGGAGATGCCCACCCACATTTCACAGAAGTGGACGAATATAGACACAAGAAGAATGGAGTGGGGGCCAAGGTGGTGCAGCTGCAGACCATAGAAGTCTAGCAGCATCAAGAAAAAGGAGGAAAAAGGTGGGATCAACCCCACCATGGCGTACGAAGAGAAGTACACCATTTCGCCGGCGTGCTCCTTCTCGAACGGGAGCTTTCCCCCGGCGCGGACCAGGCGGTTGAAGAAGTCCGGGGACCATCCCATGAGGGCTCGGACCTTCTTCAGGTCACCTTCGGTCTTCAAACGGCTCTCGTGGAGACCCAACTCCATCGCGGCACAGCAAGGCAAGAGAGGAAAAGCGAGCACAAGTTGGGAGTTTGAGCGCAAGATCAGATGAGAGGCGTAAAGAACCCCAGACGGTGCGCGCTTTCCTTCTTAAGTAAGCCCTCGCAACGCTTGGATGGAAACCGCAAGGAAGTCGAAGATACTACTCAAAAATTCCACCCAGCCGATAACAAGAGGGCCTGGGACCACCCGGACGATCAAGTCGAGGTTCTTACCCAGGCGAACGGTTGTCATCATGAGGCGAGAAGCCCGAAGCCGGTTGCCTGACAAGGCGTGCAGAACCGATACGATTTTCGTATCGGGAACTGGCGACCTTCAATTGCGTGAGATCCGCACGCCAAAGATCTCATTTGCCGCACACGGGATATGCCACACGGCGATGATTTAACTTCAAACCATCGCCAACAGTACATCCGAAGACCTTTGAAGACTCAGTTCAAAAGTCGAAGGATGGACCCACCTCCGGCGGAATGACTTCACCCAAGGGGCCTTCCCCAGAAGTGGGCCCAAGGGGCCACTGTTGGTACCCTGGGTACCATATACCCCTTGGGATTGCAAAGATCTCAAGGGAATATCATCTACTTGATTTGAAGACCTTCGGAGGCCCACATGTCAGACATAACCGGATCCGTTTCCCCAACATGGTTAGTCCCAGGGTCGCCACGTGTACTATCAAACCAGAGCTACCGCCCACAAGGGGGAAGCTCTGGGCTATGTACCATAGAGGCACCCTCGGACCTAACCCCAGACCGAGGGAAGCTCCGAAACTGACACGTGTTAGGTGGCACCGGACCTATCTGTTCCGCACAGTATGCTCCGGAGCTGCCACGTGTCCAACCGTCGGATCTTCAGCCTCTAACCTCCGAAAGACTCCACAACGGCTCCAGATTTTCAAAGGGGAATCAAGGGCTTCAAGACCCGATTAAGTGTCATTAATACTATATTAATGACACACGATCGGACGACTTTAATTACCAGTAACGGTGCTATCAAAGCCCGTAACTCGGTTATTAAGAGTAATTAAGCGCACCAAATGTGTATCAATATTAGTAACCGCCGGGGCCACATGTCGGGCCATGTTAACTTGTAACGGCCTTCCCTTGTACTATAAAAGGACAAGCCGACGATACATAGGGGGACACGCTGACTCGACGCGCTCACTCTACACTCTCAACTCACGTTGAGCTCATACAACCAATACAACACAAACACACCCCGTGGAGTAGGGTATTACGCTCAGGCGGCCCAAACCACGTAAATCATCGTGTCTCCTGTATCATTTTACACCTCACATTCTTGAATATCCGCGCGCCCAGATCGAACTTCAAAATCCGCAAACACCTTAGTGTGTCGGAAGATCTGCCGGATCAAAACCACCGACATATGTGATCCTACATTAATTTATTTGTAAATAGATTTCAAATCAAACAAATGCTTATATCTAGTAGAGAGCATTTTTCGAATAATATAGGGCAAAACCATCGAATTTAGACCAAAATTTTGCGGAAATTATAAAGTTTCAAATTTGAATCTAAATAAAAAAGATTAGCGCGGGACCCGTGACAGTGAGCATGCGCCTATGCCTGCAGCATGCCAGCCCATGTGTGTGCGCGGGCAGCCCAGCAAGGCGCAGTGCCCCACCGGCTGGCATCTTTGTGGGATTAGTCCCACATCGGCAGCTCACGGCGCCGTGTACTAGCTTATAACCGTCGACGGTGCTGCGACCCGTATTTCACTGATACCCGCTCTTGGGCCGTTCTCCAGCCTCATTTTCGCGCGCGCGCTCCTATTTCAGTGTTATGTCTTCTTGGGTGGGCTAGGCTCCTAGTGCTGCTTAGCTATGCTCTCGATTGGTTGCGCTGCTTTGAGCGAAATTTTTTAAAGTCAGGCACAACACGGCCCGACAAGCTTCCGGGCTGGTGATCGTGCTTTTGGGCCGGACGACTTTAGCCGAATCCAATTCTCAAGACTAGTCACGATCACAATTTATAAAATAAAAATGGACGCAAATTGCATCCACACCTTTAGCAGTACTGTCTTTACCTCAAAGCGAACTCGCCACCACGTTCCTCAATTCTAAGCTTTGCATTGTTAACTTTTGTGTGAATCACATCTCACCCCGACGACATACGTTGTAAATTTGCATTACTGCAATACTCTATCTATTTTTTTATTTATCACCGATTAATTCATTTTTGAAAAAAGAAAAAACTCGGAAAGGAAACCACCACGGCCGACGAAGAGGCCCCGGCCATTGCCACGTCCTAGCCCACCATGGTTGGCAGCTCCTCCCCTCATCGGAGTGATCTTGTTTTGCCTGCCGTTTGCTGCTAGTTTCTTATGGCTCAATTTAGAATCGATTTAGGTCAAGGAAATGCAGCAGCAGCAGTATCTTATGTTGTGCCGCCTCTGCTATATGGAGTATGGACACTGCCGGATCATCCGACCGGCCGGCCACGGTATCTTCTGGCAGATACAGCGGTCACAAATGTTAGATGGAGTCTGTTCTGGTCTACGTAGACCACACGTTCGGACTACGTGTCCGTCTGATGCTCTGCACAGAAGCAAATTGAAAGTGATTTTCTGTAGCTTATAAAGCCAAGGCCCTTCGAGTCAATCTGCCACGGCAGCAGCAGCAGCATATCCGTTCTGGAAGCCAGACTCGGGTGTCTGTCTACCTTCCTCGTAGTTTCCTCCCGCTCGTCGTCGTGTAACGCCACGCTTGTCGTCGTCTTCCTGCGCGCGCGCGGCCGGCCCGGGAGAAGAACGGGCCGGAGAGGAAAAGGAGAAGGGAGGAGCGAGGAGTAGGAGGCGATGCTGCCGGGCGTGGAGCTGGCGCGGCGCCGGCGCGTGCACTACCACGGCGGCGACGTCGTCTCCGCGGCGGGAGTGCACCACCACCACGCGCACGGGCACCACCACCGCGGCGGCGGCGAGTCCGAGGGCGGGGTGACGGGGCCCGCGCTGGCGGCGCGGATCCGGCTCGAGGAGAAGCTGCGCGGCGCTGGTCCGCCGTCGTCGCCGTCGTCCAGGTCTGTCCCTCTTCCTCCTCTGCTTCCCCCCACGTCCCCGGCCTGCTTTCTTGCTTCCATAGACACAATAGCAAAGTCTGCTCGTAGAGATGGGATGACTTACTCGGGGTTGTGGAAAAAAAGGTCCCCTTCTTTTGAACTGTTTTTAAGATCAGAGTCCATGTTCATGTCTAGCATCGCAGAATTCCAGCGTAAAATTGCCGAGACAAAAAAAAAAAGAAAATCCTCTTTTTTTTTTTGGGGGGGGGGAATGAATAGATGAAAATTCAGAGTCGTCCCATGTTCAAACCAACGCAGGTGGAGCAGGCTACTGCGAGAGAGGGATGGGAGAAGAAGCTCTATGCGTCTGAACCGCCAAGAACAACAGCATGAGGAGGAAGGGATCATGTCAACCAGCACCGACCTCCGGTCACCGGCACCCGGCTCAGCGGTCCTGGCGGCGGCGGCAGCGACGAGCCGCGCCGAGCTGCGGCGGACGCTGTCCAAGGTGGACCTCTGCGCGGTGTGCCTCGACGAGGTCCGGGAGGAGCGGCACCAGCGGGTGACCAGGCTGCCGTGCTCCCACGAGTACCACTCGGAGTGCGTTCTGCCGTGGCTGGCCGTCCATCCGGACTGCCCCTGCTGCAGGACGCTCGTGCCACGGGTGCACACGCTGTCCTAGCTGGCAGTGGCAGCTGGACATGGTGACGTGGCTCTGTCACCCCGCCGATGGACTGCTGTAGTAGAGGAGGCGGGCGGATGACAACAACTCGTTTCCCTCAAGCTGCTTCAGCCTGCCTGTTTAGAGATGACTACATTAGTTTGCGAAGATTTGAGAGTGAATCTTTCTTGGGTGTTTTGTGGTTAGTATTCTAGTAGTAGTTTTCTTTTGTGAATTGTCAGAACTTTTGTGTATCTGAGTAGTAGTCTCTACGAAAAACGAGCGAAATTACAGGATGGATGAATGGTATGGTTCTGAAGAGTTTGATTGCTTGATTGATTGTGTAACACCCTAAATTTCAAAACAATGTAATTAAAATAAATTAAGAAGAGAGCATCATTGTTTGTGCACTTGTGTGATTTTTTTAATTCAAAATTTGATATGAATCCATTTGAAACTTGAAATCTAAAGTCAAATGAAAAAGAAAAAAGAAAAAAGAACCCACTTGGGCTAAAACTTGACCCGTCAGTCCAGCTCAGCTGAGCCACCTCCTCCCTTCCTTTTCTCTCTGCCATGTGGGACCCACTAGTAGGTGCCTTCTTCTTCCTCCAACCGCTGCCTATGACGCCCCGATGTTGCGCTGCATGGAAACGCCGGCATAACGTCGGGCCCCTTGCCCCTTCCCCGCTGCATGGAAATGTAGTTGTTGTATTGAACGTCTGAGCGCTTGTGGGTGTGTGTGTTTAGCAGAGTCTGGCCGAGTCTCCATGTGTACCGCTCGACCAGTCCTTTTATAGTACAAGGACTGGTCGTTATATCGTTGGCTTGACCCACCATGTGACTCTGGCGGTTACTGATGCTTAATACACAATTAATGAGCTTAATAATATAGTAACGTGCCTTGACAGTACTGTTACTAGTATTAAGGGCATTCCGATCGTGTGTCATTAAGATGGTATTAATGATACTTAATCGAGTCTTGAAGTCTTTGATTGTCCCTTGAAGGTCCGAGCCGTTGGGGGTCCACCACTCTGTTTGTTGAGGCTGATGGTCCGACGGTTGGACACGTGGCAGCTTTGGAGCTTACCGTCTAGGACGGGTAGGTCCGGTGCAGTTGTACACGTATCAGTACCGAAGCTTACTTCTATCGGGGGTTAGGTCCGGGGGTGCCACGCAGGTATTTAGCCCGGAGCTTTCCCAAGTGTGGGACGTAGCTCCGGTTGTAGTGTACACGTGGCAGCACCGGGACTAACCATAAAAGGGAGGCAGGTCCGGTCCCGTATGACACGTGGGGCCTTCAGAGGTCTTCAACTCAGACAGGTGAAGTTCCTTTGGTCTTTTTGCAATCCCAAGGGGTATACGATACGCAGGGTACCGACAGTGGCCCCCTGAGCCCACCTCTGGGAGAGACCTTTTGGATGAAGTCGTTCTGCCGGAGGTGGGTCCATCCTTTGGTTTTTGAGCCGTGTCTTCAATGGTCTTTAGATGTGCCGTTGACGGTAGTTCGCAGTTAAACCATCGCCGCGTGGCATATCCAGGATGCAGAAGGTGAGATCTGAGCGTGCAGATCTCACACAATTGAAGGTCACCGGTTCCGATACAAAAACCGTATTGGTTCCGCGCGTCTTGTCAGGCCGCCGCCCTCGAGCTTCCCGCCTCTCATGATGACAACCGTTCGCCTGGGGTAAGGACCTCGACTTGATCGTCGGGGTGGCCCCGGGCCCCCTTGTCATTGGCGGGGTGAAGTTTTTGAACTGTGTCGTCGGCTCCTCTACGGTTTGCATCCAAGCGTTGCGGGGGCTTACTTAAGAAGGAAAGCACGCACCGTTTGGGGATTCTTTACACCTTCATTCTAACTTGCTCTCAAATTCTCCAAACTTTCGCCCGCTTTTCCTCTTTCGCCACGCAATGCTACGATGAAGTTGGGACTTCCCAAGAGCCGCATTGGGAGCAAGAAGGAGTTGTCTAGGGTGCGTACCTACATGGGATGGTCCAGTGACTCCTTCGACAACGACATTCGCTGCGGCAAGCTTCCCTTCGAGAAGGAGCGAGCCGGAGATATGGTGTACTTCCTTGGGTACGCCATGGCTGGTTTGATCCCGCCTTTCTCCACTTTCTTTCTGATGTTGCTGGATTTCTATGGTCTGCAGCTCCACCACCTGGGCCCCCACTCAATCTTGCTAGTGGCGACTTTCGTCCACTTTTGCGAGATGTGGGTGGGCGTGCCCCATTGCATGGAGTTGTTCTGGACTTTCTTCACTGTCCACCCGACCGGGAAGAGTGATGAGTTCATCGGCTTCTACTACTTCGTGAAGCGAAAAAATATCCCCTCAAGTACTTGAGGTCCTTCCCTTCCGGCAAATGGGACGACTGGAAAAAAGACTGGGTGGTCATCACCGTCGAGGGACATGAGAGGTTGGAGCTGCCTGAAGGCCTTCTTCGCGTCGACACTGACACTTGGAGTGACGTGCCAGAGCTGTTGAGAGAGTATAGGCCCATTCTGGACAGAATCCAGGAATGTGTCGAAGGTGGGGTGACTCTCGAGATGGTCTTCGACAACTTCTTAACGAACAGATGGGCCCCGCTGAGGGCTAGGAGCCGACCTGCCTGGACCTTCAACAGTGAGATGGACACCAACCACATTGAAGTCAGCTTGGACACCAACTTGACGGGTGAAGCCTTGAAGACCCATCTCAAGAAGTTCCAGCCTGGGAACATCGACCCTGACGACGTGTCTCCACTGGCGGCCTTCCTTCCTCTGAATATGATACCAGAGGAATGCAGAGAGCTCCGGAGGAAGATGCCGCTATTGGACGACTTGGGCCTGGTGGAGAGGCGATCAACCTCCGGGGTGGCGATCCCCGGAGCTTCGGAGGATGGCTCCATTCTCGCCCCAAAGCCGAGAACTGAAGTCGTAGGCAAGGGCAAGGAGTTGGCCGAGCCCTCGGGCCGCTATAGGAAGTTGAAGCACGTTGACGGGAGGTCCGTCAGACCTGATCCTTCCACAGCAGCTCCTTCTCCCCGGTGGAGGAGGTCTTCGGTGGCGGTAACCACTCCAACATAGACATCTCCTCAGGGCGCTAGCTCCAGCCATGTGGCTCCAGTACCAGGGCCAGCTGAGGGCTCTAGGTCTAAAGGTCCTTCTCAGTTGAGGGGGGCCTCAACCAAGACGATGCCAACAGCGGCAACAAGCTCCGGGGAACCTTCCAGAGCTACTACACTAGTGGCGACAGGGTCCAATCCTGAGCGTCCGGTGAAGAGGTTCCACGTTAGCTGGAGCGGAAGCCTTCCGAGGTAAATTTGATTTTTTACCTCAGTTGATTATTTTTTGTTGTAACTATGTTTTGAGTTTCTTCGTCTTTCATCCACAGAATGCCCAAGAAGGGGGTTGAAGCTCCGGTTCCTACAGCAGCAACTGATGCTGCGCAGATGGAAGCTCTGGCTCCAGTTCCAGCGTCGCCACAAGAGGTGGCTGAGGCCGCGGCAGCTCCGGCGCTAGCTGTTGTGGTCCTTGACCTCGAGTCATCCCCTGAAGCTCCCGTGGTAGCGCCGGACCACGGGAATGAAGATGTACTAGCGGCACTGTCGGGGATTTGGAATCGGCAGATCTCCCTACACTGCTAAAGTGGTAGGGGAGTTTGATGTTCGGTATGGGCGCGCGGAGATTCAAGAAGGTGAGTAGGAATTGACACAGGAGACACAAGAGTTTACGTGGTTCGGGCCGCCTGAGCGTAATACCCTACTCCACGGATGTGTTGCTGTTGTATTAGCTGTATGAGCTTGTGTTTAGCGTCAATGGCGTGTGTCCCCCGAACGTGTCGTCGGCCTGTCCTTTTATAGTACAAGGGCAGACCGTTACAAGTTAGCCTGGCCCGACATGTGGCCCCGGCGGTTACTAGTATTGACACTTATTTAACACATTTAATTGCTCTTAATGACCCTGTAACGGGCTTTGACAGCACCGTTATTAGTGTTAAGATCGTCCGTTTAAGTGTCATTAATATGGTATTAATGACACTTAATCGGGTCTTGAAGTCCTTGATTCCCCTTTGAAGATCCGGAGCCGTTGTGGGGTCTTCCGGAGGTTAGAGGCTGAAGATCCGACGGTTGGACACGTGGCAGCTCCGAAGCATACTGTGGAAACAGGTAGCTCCGGGGCTACCCGACACGTGTCAGGTCCGGAGCTTCTCTCGGTCTGGGGCTAAGTCCGGAGGTGCCATTTCGGTACATGGCCTGGAGCTTCCCCCTTGTGGGCGGTAGCTCCGGTTTGGTAGTACACGTGGCGACCCAGGGATTAACCATGTTGGAGAAGCGGGTCCGGTTATGTCTGACATGTGGGCCTTCGAGGGTCTTCAAACCAAGTAGATGATTTTCCTTTGAGATCTTTATAACCTCAAGGGGTGTACGGTTTCTAGGGTACCGACAGTGGCCCCCTGGACCTACCTCCGGGGAAGTCATTCCGCTGGAGGTGGGTCCATCCTCGCGACCTTTGAACTGAGTCTTCAAGGGTCTTTGAGGGTGCCCTTGGCAAGGACTTGGAATTAAATCCTCACCGCGTGGCGTATCCCACGTGCGGCAGATGAGATCTTTGGCGTGCGGATCTTAGGCAATTGAAGGTCGCCGGTTCCCGATACGAAAACCGTATCGGTTCCGCGCGCCTTGTCAGGCCGCCGCCTTTGGGCTTCCCGCCTCTTGATGACAACCGTTCACCTGGGTAAAAACCTCGACTTGATCGTCGGGGTGGTCCCGGGCCCGCTTGTCATCGGCTGGGTGGAATTTTTGGGTGGTACCTTCGACTTCCTTGCGGTTTCCATCCAAGCGTTGTGAGGGCTTACTTAAGAAGGAAAGTGCGCACCATCGGGAGTTCTTTACGCCTCTCATCTGTTCTTGCGATCAAACTCCCAACTTGTGCTTCGCTTTTCTTCTCTTGCCTAGCTGTGCCGCGATGGAGTTGGGTCTTTGCGAGAGTCGCTTGAAGACCGATGGCGACCTGAAGAAGGTCCGAGCCCTCATGGGGTGGTCCTCGGACTTCTTCAACCGCTTGGTCCGCGCCGGTGGAGAGCTCCCGTTCGAGAAGGAGCACTCCGGCGAAATGGTGTACTTCTCCTCGTACGCCATGGTGGGGTTGATCCCACCTTTTTCTTCCTTTTTCTTGATGCTGCTAGACTTCTATGGTCTGCAGTTGTATCACCTTGGCCCTCACTCCATTCTCCTCGTGTCTATCTTCGTCCACTTCTGTGAGATGTGGTTGGGCATCCCCCCTGCATTGAACTCTTCCGGACCTTCTTCACCGTCCACACCACTGGCCGGAGCAATGAGTACCTTGGCTTCTACTACTTCGTGAAGCGCAAGAAGTGCCCATTCAAGTACCTCCGGTCATTTCCCTCTGGGAAGTGGGATGACTGGAAGAAAGACTGGATAGTCGTCAGGGTGGAGGAGCACGAGAGGTTGGAGCTGCCCGATGGTCTTCCTGGCATCGACACGACGATCTGGAGTGAAGCTCCGGTGCTGGCAGAAGCTTTCAACCCTGCTTTGACCAGGATCCGCCAATGCGTGGAAGGTGGATTGACTCCTCAGGCGGTATTTGCAATTTCTTGGTCAACAGGTGGGCGCCGCTGAAGAGGAGGGAGAAACTTGCTTGGGCCCTCAACAGCGTGATGGACGACGACCGGGTTGAGACCGGGTTGAAGTCCAACATGGTGGGGAAAACCTTGGAGTTCCACCTTAAGAAGTTCCAGCACGACATCGACGTCGAAGGCGACAACTTGACTCCGCCATTAGCTTTTCTTCCTCTGAACGTGGAAGTGGAGTTCAGCAGGGAGCTCCGGCGGAAGATGCCCATGCTTGACGACCTTGGTGTCGTCGAGAGAAGACCAACCTCCAGGGTAGCGATCCCCGGAGTACCCAAGGATAGCTCCGGCTCTGTTCCTAAGCCGAGGGGAGAAGTCGTCGGCAAGGGCAAGGAGCTGGCAGATGAACCAGTGAGCCGGAAGAGGAAGTTGCAGCACGCCAATGGAAGGTCCGTCGGGCCCGCTACTTCTGCGTCGGCTCCTTCTCCCCGGAGGGGAAGGTCCTCAGCAGCTGCGGCGAATGTTCCCGTAGTAGGGTCATCCCGAAACGCGACTGTTCCCGCAGTGGGGTCCTCTCGGAGCGCGGCTGTCCCCGAAGTAGGGTCCTCCCGGGGTGTTAGCTCTGGGTGTGCAACTCCAGCTCCTAGGCCGGTGGAGGCCTCCAGGTCCGGGGGTTCTTCCCGATCGAGGGGAGCCTCGACCCGGGAAACACCCGTGGCCGCGATGAGTTCTGGGGGGCCTTCCGGAGCTTCCACGCCGGCTATGGCTAGCCCAGAACGCCCGGGAAAAAGGTTCCGCGCAAGCTGGTGCGGAAGCCTCCCAAGGTAATTTTTGATTTCTACCTTGGATAGTTGTTTTTATTGTAGCAACTATTTTTTAATTTTCTTCGTTCATCATCTGCAGCGTCTCCAAGAAGGGGAGTGAGGCTCCACCCTCGGCCATAGTGGCTGAAGCCGTGAGAGCGGGAGCTTCTGCTCCTGTCCCGGTGTCGCCCCAAGTGGTGGCCGAAGATGCGACAGCTCCGGCGCCGACTGTCGTGGTCATGGACCTCGACTCATCCCCAGAGGTTCCCGTGGTAGCGCCGGACCGCGGGAGTGAAGATGTGCCAGCGGCACCTGTCCCGGAGGTTGAAACTCTGGGTTCTGGTGCTGCGATGATGGAAGCTCCGGCTGTTGAGCCGGAAGAAGCAGTAATCCCGGCCTCTGAGCCGGAAATTGTCGAAGCCCCGGTAGTTGAGCCGGAGGTGATTGAAGCTCCGGCGTGCGTGCCGGAAACTGAGGTAGTTTCGGCAGTTGGGCCGGCTACCTCTGAAGCACCGGCCACTGAGCCGGTCATTGTTGGCGCTCCGACCACAGGGCCGGTCGATGTTGAAGATCTTCCGGCTCCTGAGCCGGTTGTTGAAGGGGTGACGGAGCTTGAGCCCTCATCGGAAGAGGTGCCCAGACCGGAGCTAGTAGCAGCTCCTGCTCCAGAACCGACGACGTCAGAGGTACCTGCGACCGAGCCGGAGTGCCCCAGCGAAGTCGCTGGCCCCCAGTCTGAGGGGGTGAACGAAGATTTGGCGGCGGGGCCTTCCTCGATGGCGACTGAGGCCATCCCGGAGGACGGCCCTAGTGCCATGGAGACCCAGGGGACCACTCTTGTAGAGTGGGACCCAATTTTTGTATCCGAAGACCCGCTGGAACCAGCGGAGGAGACCCCAGCAGGTCCGGAACCCATCCCGTTGTCGCTATCCATTGACAACGCATGTTCCAGTCTGCGTCAAGTCCAACTGGCCTTCTTCCACGACAGCAAGGCTCTTGAAGAGGAGCGCCAAACCCTTAGGCGGTGGCGTAATCGGCTCTACTTCGAGACCAAGCTGGCGCAGTCGAGGCTAGCGGATGACAAGGAATGGATTAAGTGGGAGAAGATCCGCCTGGAGTACTGGGGCAAGTTACTGGATGACAGGGAGAGTATGACTCGTGCCCTCGACGCTCAATCCCGGGAGATCTACGATCAGGCCAAAGCTGCCAATAATGCGGCCGACCATTAACACCGCACTCATCAAGCGCCGAGAGGCACTTGAAGAGAGGGAGAAACGGCTCGAGGATGAAGAGCAGAAACTCCTAGAGCTGCGGGATGACGTCCTGAGGAGGGAGGAGGAGCTCACCGAGAAGGTGGCTCTGGCTGACAAGGGTCTCGAGGAGCGCGCCAAGAAATTGGAAGAGCGCTGCCAAGAGGAAGAGGAGAAGACCTGGGTGCGAGGGCAGGAACTCTACGAACAAGAGTGTGCCCTTACTGCCAGGAAGAAGAAAGTTAGGGGTAGAGAGAAGGACCTGGTTGACCGCCAGAACAAGATCCACCTCCGAGAGGAGGAGCTCGGAAAACTCGAAAGGCGGGTTGCTGAAAAGATTCAGCAAAATGCCAAAGAAGTTGAGCGCCTTGCCCGTGAGAATTCTGAACTGGTGGCGGCCAGAAGATCCCTGGAAGAGATGAAGGGCTTGAGGGCTGAGGACTCCCTACAGATTTGTAAGTTCTTGAGCAAGGCCAATGATGCACTGACACCGATGGGTTTTAGCCCCGTGCGCCCGGATGATCCGGAGCCGGAGCCAGACCTAGCGCTGCAGGCGTTGAGCACAGCAGGTAGCAAGCTCTCCAAGGTGGGCGATGTCATCGCGGACCAACTGGAGGTTGAGGGGCAATCCCTGGCGAAGAACGTCGCAGAGTACGTGCTGATGTGCTACACCAGCCGGAACTCCCAATTTCCTCTAGACCCGGTGCTTGAAGGTCCCGTCGAAGGAGAAGGCGAAGCTACCCGAGCCAGCGTATCGGAGGTTGCCCAGAAGGTCGCCCAATTCTTCCATAGGGTCTAGGACCATCTCTGTAGTTCTCACTTGTATTTTCTTTTCTTCTTCCTCAATTTTGTAATCCCTTGTCTCCAGATGTAATCCCTTGTCTCCAGATAAATGAAATCCGCAAAATTTTTGTGAATTTCAATTTTTGTCTTCAACACTCACTTTTATCTTCACTTGGCCCCCTGGTAGATGTACACAATTTGATTGTGAACATGTACCAAGAGGATATTATTGAAGACTCTTTTGCTCCAAACTTGTAAAATTTAGGTTCGAAGTCTTCGATAGTGAAGACCCCTGAGGTTGTCGGAGCTTAGAAGCTCCGGCATTGTCTATCGCTGGAGCTTAGTAGCTCCGGCAATAGTCTCTATCAACGCGTAGAGCATCGATAGTTAATCCTCCGGGGTGTCGGAGCTTAGTAGCTCCGGCAGTGATCTTTGCCAACACTCAGTTTGTTGGCAGCAGACTTCATTTACGGGGTCTTCTCACCATCTTTTATTCAGCGTCGACGGCTGGCCCCCCTAGGGGAGTCGGATCTTAGTCAGCTCCGGCTTTTCTCCATCAACGTAGATTTTATTTTTCCTGCACACTTAAGCCAAGAAAAACAGTCAAATTTGTTTCTTGTCTATAACTTCGTCGCGGCTTATGACTCTCAAGAAGATTTTAAGTCAAACGCGATTCTAAATACAACTGAATGTGTTGTCTTTTCTTCTAGATCCAACTGTACACGGACCCGCCTTACTTCGGCCTGCCGGGGTGTAGGTAGAGTGGCGTACTTAGGGTGCTTGACCAGGCTAAGTCGATAGCACACTCCAGCCCTAGATTGGCTTGGCGGCTTTCAGGCGAGTTGGCCATGAACAATATTTGAATCCAAAAGAATTGACAATACAACTCGAATCGTATATAAACCGGTTGAACTAAAATTTCTTAAGAATTGCACGTCTTTGTTATAGACAAGAAAGAGAAAAATAAAAATGTTGAGCCTGTACAAAATAAATGCACGTGGAGTCTATTTCACATGAAAATGTCTTTCATTATAGGTCCGGGGTACAGGGGAAACAAGTACACTCTTAGGGTACGGAACCAGGCTAAGTGTGTTTCATTTCTCGTTTGACCCAGGGTAGTTAGCCACACTTTTAGTCCGGAGACTGTGACAAGTGTTGCATGAACTTTGCGGACCTTTCGGGAAAGGTCCAGCTGCTCTCCCGAAGGAACTACCCGACTCTGTACAATGACTCTATAACATACATCTCAAGTTAAACAAGACTCACCTCCGTGGTATTAAGTGTAGAACTTACGGAGGTGCTCGATGTTCCAAGGATTTGGGAGAGGTGTCCCATCCTCGGTAGCCAAGCGAACGCTTCTGGGACGGGATACTTTAATCACTCGGAAGGGCCCCTCCCAGCCGGGGGAGAGTTTGTTTAACCCTTCTCTGGATTGTATTCTCCGTAGCACCAGATCGCCTTCCTCGAGCTGTCGGTTGTGTACATGCCGCTGGTGATAACGCCGTAGAGCTTGGCGATATCGGGCATTCCGAACAGCTGCTTGGCACCTTCCCTCCTCAAGGAGGTCTAGGTCTTCACGCCGGAGCTGGTCCTGCGCAGCTTCGTCGAAGGTCCGGACCCGGAGTGAACCCAAGGTGATTTCCGGAGGAAGGATTGCTTCAGCTCCGTACACCAGAAAGAAGGGTGTCTCTCCGGTTGATCGGTTTGGAGATGTCCTGTTGGCCCATAGAGTGGGCGGAAGCTCTTCGATCCAGTTGGCTCCATGTTTTTTCAAGCGCTCATAAGTGCGCGTTTTAAGTCCTTTAAGGATTTCAGCATTTGCTCTCTTGGCTTGTCCATTGCTGGCTGGATGAGCTACGGAGGCGTAGCAAACTTGTATGCCGAGGTCTTCGCAATATCCTTGGAATGCGAAGCTTGTGAATTGGGTCCCATTATTAGTGATGATTTTGTTTGGGACTCCAAATCTGCATACAATGGACTGCAGAAAGTTGATAGCAGATTGCTTGTTGATTGTCACAACTGGAGTTGCTTCCGGCCACTTGGTGAACTTGTCAATGGCGACGTACAGGAACTTGTAACCTTCGACGGCTCTTGGGAAAGGTCCCAAGATGTCCATCCCCCACACAACGAAGGGCCATGTAGGAGGTATCATTTGTAAGGGCTGAGCTGGTGTGTGAATTTGCTTTGCATGAGATTGGCATGCTTCACATTTCTTCACCAGCTCAGTTGCATCCTGGAGTGCTGTAGGCCAGTAGAAGCCATGCCGAAAGGCTTTACCAACCAACGTGCGGTAAGACGCGTGGTTCCCACACTCGCCTCCATGGATTTCTGCGAGGAGCTCGCAACCTTCTTCCCTTGTGATGCACCACATTAGGATGCCGTTGGCACCGCGCCGGTAGAGATCCCCTTCTACCAACGTGTATCTTTTAGCCAATCTGACTACCCGGTCAGCGGATACATCATCATCAGGAAGGATGTTGTCTTTCAAGTAATTCCGGATCTCCGAGATCCATGCATCGGAACTAACTTGAGCATTTGAGTCTTGCGTGCTGGGTTGGTCGGAGCTTCCGGCAGCACCTACGACCCTTGATGGCTGCCATGGTAACAGGGCCATCGGGACCGTCAGCTTCGGGATGCTGATCTCGCCCCCTTCGCTCAGTTCGGTAGGCTGAGCTGTGGGTTTCGACAATCTCCGGACAAAAGTTCCATCAGGAGCCGGAGCTCCGGTTTACGCATTCGTCGAGAGTTCGTCGGCTTCAGCGTTGTGGGCACGCTGAACATGGTGGAGATCTAGGACTTCAAAGTCTTTCTGAAGCCTCTGGACTTCGAGGAGGTAAGCAGCTAGCTGGAGATTATTGCAGGAGCATTCACCCTTCACCTGCTTAATGATGAGTTGTGAATCTCCCTTGACCAGCAATTGCTTGACACCATATGACAGTGCCACCTTTAGTCCGTAGATGAGTGCTTCATACTCTGCCATGTTGTTGGTTGCCTTGAAGTCAAGGTGTACCATGTATTTCACCTTCTCCCCAGTCGGTGCGAGGAGAAGGATTCCAGCTCCGGCCCCCTGCTTCTGCATGGAGCCATCGACGTAGAGGGTCCAGTGAGGCTCGGTGAAGGTTGGAGCTTGATGCTCCGTCTTCTGCTCACTGGGGCCCCCAGGGTTTGTTGGAGAGGGAGTCCATTCTGCCACAAAATCTGCTAATGCTTGACTCTTGACTGCTTGCCTTGAAATGAATTCAAGATCAAATTTAGCCAATTCCGCTGCCCATTTTGCAATATTCCCAGTTGAATTGGGATTATACAAAATTGCTCGAAGTGGGTAAGAGGTCACCACTGATACTTTGTGAGCTTGGAAGTAATGGCGAAGCTTCCTGGAGGCAATAAGAACTGCATAGAGCAGCTTATGCACCTCTAGATATCGAGTCTTGGCATCATGTAGTACTTCACTAATGAAGTACACTGGGCGCTGAATGGTCCGGACCCTCCCGGAGGGGTCCGGAGCTTCCTCTTCACTGACCCAGATCCTCTCGGAGGAGTCCGGATTTTCTTCAGGGACCTCCGAGTTCTGGCTCGAGGAACCCGGAGCTTCCTTAGAAATGACCTGGACCCTCCCGAAGGGGTCTAGGTTTCCTGAAGCGACTTCTTGTGGATTCGAATCTGGGAGCTGGGACCCAGACTCGCTTTCAGGAACCTCCGGACCCTCCCGAAGGGGTCTGGATTCCTGAGTATGGGGTAGTTCTGGTCTCTCCGCAACCAGAACCATACTGACGACTTCGTCAGTAGCTGAAATATAAAGCAACAAAGGCTCACCAGGGTTCGGAGCTACCAGAATTGGTAGGGTGGTGAGGAACTGTTTCAGCTCCTGGAATGCCTTTTCTGCGTCTTCGGACCATTGGAATGGTCCGGACTTCCTCAATAACTTGAAGAAGGGGAGTGCCTGTTCCGCCAGTCTTGAGATGAACCAGCTGAGGGCTGCTAGACATCCAGTTAATTTTTGGACGTCTTTGATGCAGGTTGGTGGCCGCATGTCTTCAATGGCCTTAATCTTCGCCGGATTAGCTTCTATGCCCCGGTGACTTACCAGGAAACCAAGAAGTTTTCCGGAGCTAACCCCGAAGACACACTTGTCTGGGTTTAGCTTTGGGCGGGTGGCCCGCAGCTTGTCGAAGACAACCTGCAAGGTGTCAAGGAGTGACTCCTTGTTCCTGACCTTGACCACGATGTCATCGACGTACACTTCCACTATGTCTCTAATAAGTTCTTCAAAAGTTTTGTACATAGCTCGTACAAAAGTTGAAGCTGCATTCCTGAGACCAAAGGGCATGGTTGTGTAACAATACAATCCATCTACTGTGATGAATGAAGTATGCTCTTCATCTTCCCTAGACATCCTGATTTGATGATATCCGGAATATGCATCTAGGAAACACAGTAATTCACACCCGGAGGTGGAATCCACTATCTGATCTATTCTAGGTAGTGGGAATGGATCTTTTGGACATGCCTTATTTAGTGTGGTGTAGTCGATGCACATCCGAAGCTTCCCGCCGGCCTTGGGCACAACGACTGGGTTTGCCAGCCATTTTGGATGGAAGACTTCTTGGATGAATCCGGCTTCGAGCAACTTCTTTACTTCTTGTCGGATGAAGTTCTGTCGCTCTACGGATTGCTTCCGAGGCTTCTGATGCACATGCCGAGCATCGGGGTAGATCTTCAGATTGTGCTCAATCACTTCCCTGGGGATCCCAGGCATTTGTGACGGTTGCCAAGCAAACACGTCGACGTTAGCCTGGAGGAAAGTGATGAGCGCGAGTTCCTATTTGTCGTTCAATCCTCCCGATATACGGGTGGTCTGAGCAGCATTGGAACCAATTTGGACGACTTTGACGGGAATGTCGGTGTCGCTGCTTGGCTGCACTCGAGGTGCAGAAGCCGAGCCTCGTTGACGAATGCTCGGGGGTTTTGGATCTTGCTCCTGCCTGGAGTCCTCCTCTTGCGTCGTGGTGAGCGCATGGAGCTCTTCCAGTGCAGTTACTCCGGCAGTGCAATCTCCGCGGATCCGGAGAACGCCTACTGGCGTTGTCATCTTCAACACTAGATAGCCATAATGAGCAGCCGCCATGAATTTGTACAGGGCAGGTCTACCCAAGATGGCATTTAAGGGTAAGTTGATCTGCGCGACATCGAAGACCAACTTCTTGGTGCGGTACTTCTCCCGTGTCCCAAAGGTAACAGGGAGAGTAATAGCTCCGAGTGGGGTGATGGCCCCCGGACCTACTCCGGAGAAAGGTCGAGAGGGGTGGAGATCCGAAGGTCGGAGCTGAAGCTTAGTGAAAGCTTCGAAGCTGATGAGGTTAAGCCCCGAACCTCCGTCTACCATGACATGGTGGAGCTGGATGTTGTTGACGGTAGGAGATACCATCAAGGGTAACTGTCCTGCTCCAACCATGCTCCGGGGACAATCTGAAGCATCAAAAGTGATGGCTGTGTCCATCCACTTTCGGTGAGGTTCCGGCCTGACTGTAGGGGCTACAGCGGCCATATCCCGACGCATAGTCTTGATGACGCGACGGGAGGTGATATCCCATGATCCACCAAAAATGGTGTTCATGGTCTTCCGACGCTCGTTGTCAGAGACGTCAGAATCATCGTCGACAGAGGTGTAGACGGCCTTCAGGACCTTTTTGGGATCCTGGAACCCCAACTCCTCTCTTGTCGGAGCTTCGTCGACTTTTTGCTTTCCTTCCCTCTGTCAGAAAGGAGATTCCTCCCGGCGCTTGTTGTAGCACTCGGCAAGGTTTTGGACCTCTCGGCAGTCTTCCAAACTGTGGCTGCCCGTTTTGTGAATGGGACACCACACTTTGGGTTTGCTACCGTCTTCAGAAGACGTTCGAGGTCGCTTCTCGGGGCGTGGCCCCCGGCCACTCAGAGCTGCAACAGCTGCAACGTTGGATGTGCCGGCCGACAGCTTCTTCTTGCCGTTGGTCTTCATTTTCTTCTTGCCACCCCCGGAGGTAGCGGCTTCTTCTTTGGAGGATTTCTTGTGACCCTCCGAGGTTGGTTTGGAGTGCATCTCACGGCCCTCCGCAGCTCGGGCACATTTGTCAGCCAAGCTGAAGAGTTCCGTGACACTGGTGATCTCCTTGATCGCCAGTTTCTCCAACATCTTCTTGTCCCGTACGCCCTGTCTGAATGCCATAATGACAGAGGCGCTAGAGATAGAAGGGATAGTGTTTCGTACCTGAGAGAACCTCTGGATGAATGACCGCAAGGATTCTCCCCCTTTTTGCACGACCGCAAAAAGGTCCAGTTCAGTGCCTGGTCGGGTGTATGAACTCCCGAAGTTGGCAGTGAACTGATGGCACATCTCCTCCCAACTGTTGATAGAGTTGGGTGGAAGGCTCATAAACCAGGACCTGGCAGTCCCAGTTAAGGCCACTGGAAAGTAATTGGCCATCACGACCTCGTTTCCTCCAGCTGCCAAGATTGCAGTGGAGTATATCTGAAGAAATTCGGCGGGATTGACAGTCCCGTCGAATTTTTCCGGCAGGTGAGGCCGAAACTTCTGTGGCCATCTAACCATGCGCAGGTGCATGGCCAAGGCTGAACAGCCTCCTCCTACTCCTTCAGGAGTATAAAGGTCCTGAGCTTCCCGTCTTTCACGGGCACGCTCAATATGGACTCGGCCATCCTGCTGGCGGTATCGGCGATCAAGCTCCGCCCGGAGGTCATGAGTCGAAAGCCTGGATACCGTGTGAGTACGTCGTGCCCCGGAGGGCAATGACGTCACTTGTTGGGACGCAGCACGTCTCCTGCTATTGGAGACGTGCGGACCAAGTCTACCAGACAAAGTCCGCCGCTGCGACGAGGCTCGTCCTGAAGAAGGAGGACCCTGGTTGCTGAGGCGTTCGGCTGCTGCTGCAACCAAATGCTCCACATCGGCCCTCCACTGCTCCAGTGCATCCCGGGATGCATCCGGAGGTGGTGGGCATTGGAGAAGAGCACGCACTGCATGAAGCGCGTGTTCCGGGTTGTCATGATTTGCCGACGCAGTGATTGACGCCGGCGCACCATCACGCTGCCCAGCACGATTTGCTGGAGGAGACGGTGGTGGTGGGAGTGTGACTCCTGCTGGTGCTGAGGCTCCTGCTGGTGGCTGCCTATTGGAGGGATTGCCTCCAACAGCCTGAATAGCAGGTTGACCGTTGGATGATCCAGCAGCTGAGTTCACCATTCTCGAAATCTCAAGCGCCCCTACCTGGCGCGCCAACTGTCGGGGATTTGGAACCGGCAGATCTCCCTACACTGCTAAAGTGATAGGGGAGTTTGATGTTCGGTATGGGCGCGCGGAGATTCAAGAAGGTGAGTAGGAATTGACACAGGAGACACAAGAGTTTACGTGGTTCGGGCCGCCTGAGCGTAATACCCTACTCCACGGATGTGTTGCTGTTGTATTAGCTGTATGAGCTTGTGTTTAGCGTCAATGGCGTGTGTCCCCCGAACGTGTCGTCGGCCTGTCCTTTTATAGTACAAGGGCAGGCCGTTACAAGTTAGCCTGGCCCGACATGTGGCCCCGACGGTTACTAGTATTGACACTTATTTAACATATTTAATTGCTCTTAATGACCCTGTAACGGGCTTTGACAGCACCGTTATTGGTGTTAAGATCGTCCGTTTAAGTGTCATTAATATGGTATTAATGACACTTAATCGGGTCTTGAAGTCCTTGATTCCCCTTTGAAGATCTGGAGCCGTTGTGGGGTCTTCCGGAGGTTAGAGGCTGAAGATCCGACGGTTGGACACGTGGCAGCTCCGGAGCATACTGTGGAAACAGGTAGCTCCGGGGCTACCCGACAGTGTCAGGTCCGGAGCTTCTCTCGGTCTGGGGCTAAGTCCGGAGGTGCCATTTCGGTACATGGCCCAGAGCTTCCCCCTTGTGGGCGGTAGCTCCGGATTGGTAGTACACGTGGCGACCCAGGGATTAACCATGTTGGAGAAGCGGGTCCGGTTATGTCTGACATGTGGGCCTTCGAGGGTCTTCAAACCAAGTAGATGATTTTCCTTTGAGATCTTTATAACCTCAAGGGGTGTACGGTTTCTAGGGTACCGACAGGCACCATCCCCGGAGGTCGAAGCTCCGGGCTTGGATGTTGAGATGATGGACGCTCCGACCTCAGAGTCGGAGGTAGCTGCAGTCCCGACTCTAGAGCCAGATGTTGTTGAAGCTCTGGTAGCGGAGCCGGTGGTTGATGAAGCCCTGGCGGTATAGTCGGTGGTTGATGAAGTTCCAGCGGTGGAGCCCAGTCTTGATGAAGTTCCGGCGCCTGAGCCGGTAGTCGTAGAAGTGCCGGCGCCCAAGCCAATGGCGGTTGAAGCACCAGCGCTTGAACCGGCGATGGAGGAGGCGCCAACGTCGGAGCCAGAAGTGGCTTTAGCTCCGGCCGAACCTTCAACGCCTGCCCCGGAGGTGGTGGTTCTGGAGGTGTCTGCGCCTGAGCCAGGGTGCCAAGATGAAGCTACCGGTCCCCCGCCCGAGGGACCAATTGCTGATGACCAGGTGCCAGGACCTTCGGAGCCGACTCCGGAGGTAGAAACTTCTGCTATAGGACCTTCCTTGGTAGCGGCCGAGGCTATCCCGGAGGACAGCCCTGGTGTCGTGGAAGCTCAGGGGACCTCTCTTGTAGAGTGGGACCCGATTTTTGTTATGGAGAACCCGCTAGAGCCAGCGGAGAGGACCCCGATAGGTCCGGAGCCAATCCCTTTGTCGTTGTCCATCGACAATGTCTGCTCAAACCTTCGTCAAGTTCAGCTGGCCTTCTACCACCACAGCAAGGCCCTCGAAGAGGAGCGCCAAACCCTTAGGAGATGGCGCAACCGGCTCCAATTCGATACCAAGATGGCGCAGACGAGGCTAGCTGACGACAAGGAGTGGGTGAAAAGGGAGAAGGTCCGGCTGGAGTACTGGGGTCGTCTGCTGGATGAGAGGGAAAGCATGACGCGATCCCTCGACGACCAGTCCTAGGCCATCCACGAACAGGCCGTGGCTGCTAATGAAGCAGCGAATGAGCGCCAAGAGAAGCTCAGCGCCATCCACGACAGCCTCATCAAGCGCCGGGAGGCTCTTGAGGAGCGGGAGAAAAAGCTCAAAGATGAAGAGCAAAAACTCCTTGAGCTGCGGGATGACCTCATGAAGAGGGAGGAGGAGCTTACTTAGAGGCTGACTCTGGGTGACAAGAGTCTCACAGAGCACACCAAGAAGCTGGAGGAGCGCTGCAAGAAAGAGGAGAAGAAGGCCTGACAACAAGGACAGGACCTCCACAAGAGGGAGAATGAGATTGTTGCCAGGGAGAAGAAAGTGCGGGGCTGAGAGAAGGACCTGGTCGACCGCCAGAACAAGATCCACCTCCGGGAGGAGGAGCTCAGTAAACTCGAAAGGCAGGTTGCTGAAAAGATTCAGCAGAATGCCAAAGAGGTTGAGCGCCTTGACCGGGAGAATTCGGAGCTTGCGGCGACCAGAAGATCCTTGGAGGAGATGCGAGGCTCAAGGGCTGCGGAGTCCCAACAAGTTATGGACTTCTTGGGCAAAGACAATGATGCGCTAACGCCGATGGGTTTTAGTCCTGTGCGTCCGGATGATCCGGAGCCAGAGTTGGACCAGGCGTTGCAGGCATTGAGCTCGGCAGGCAACAAGCTCACCAAGATGGGCGATGTCATGGCGGACCAGCTGGAAACCGAGGGACAATCCCTGGCGAAGAACATCACAGAGTTCATGCTGATGTGCTACACAAGCCGGGACCCTCACTTCCCACTGGACCCGGTGCTTGAAGGCCCCATCGACGGAGAGGGAGAAGCCGCCAAAGCAAGCGTGTCAGAAGTTGCCCAGAAGGTCGCCTCGTTCTTCAATAGGGTCTAGGACTCTCTCTCTTTGTAGCTCCCGCTTGTTTCTCTCTTCTTTTTCTCCAATTTTGTAATCTCTTGTCTCCATACTAATGAAATCCAAGAATTTTATGAATTTCATTTTTTGTCTTCAACACCTTTGTCCCACTTGGCCCCCTGGTAGATGTACACAAATTGATTGTGAACATGTACCAAGAGGATGTAGCATTTTGTTGAAGACTTGCACGCTCCAAACTTGTAGTTTGTAGGTCCAAAGTCGCTGATTGTAGGGGCCCCTGAGGTTGTCGGAGCTTAGTAGCTTCGACAGTGACCCTTGTCAACACATAAAGCATTGACGGTTAGTCCTCTGGGTTTGTCAGAGCTTGGCAGCTCCGGCAGCGACCACTGTCAACATGCGGTGCGTCGACAGCAGACCCCACTTGGGAGTCTTCCCACCATCTTTTCTTCACGTTCACGGCTGGCCCCCTGGATTTGCTAGAACTTTGTAGCTCCGGCGATGTCTACTACCAATGTTTGGAACATCGACAGTAGACCATCTTAGGGGGCGTCAAAGCTTTGATAGCTCCGGCTTCATCCACCATCGTCATGAGAACTTTATTTTTCCTGCACACTGAAGTCAAGAAAAACAGTAAAATCCATTTCTTCTCTATAACTCGTTTGCGGCTTACTATTGTCGAAAGAAATTTTTAGGTCGAACGCAATTCTAAATACAATCAAGTGCACTGACTTGTTTTCTCCAGGTCCGATCATTTCTGGACTCGCCTTACTTAGGCCTGCTGGGGTGTAGGTAGAGTGGCGTACTTAGGGTGCATGACCAGGCTAAGTCGATAGCACACTCCAAACCTAGATTGGCTTGGCGGCATTCAGACGAGTAGACCATTAACAATGTTTGGACCTGAAAGAATTGACAATGCAACTTGAATTATATATGAATTGGTCGAGCTAATGTTTCTTAAGAATTGCACAACTTTGTTATAGACAAGAAAGAGAAAAATAAAAAATATTTAGCCTGTACAAAATAAATGCACGTGGAGTCTGTTTTCACACAATGATGTCTTTCATTATAGGTCCGGGGTACAGGGGAAACAAGTACACTCTTAGGGTCCGGAACCAGGCTAAGTGTGTTGCGTTTCTCGTTTGACCCAAGGTAGCTAGCTACACTTTTAGTTCTGAGACCGTGACAAGTGCTGCGTGAACTTTGCGGACCTTCCGGGGAAGGTCCGGCTGTTCTCCTGAAGGAGCTACCCGACTCTGTACAATGACTCTATAACATACACCACATGTAACTATAGACTCACCTCCGTGATATTAAGTGTAAAACTTACAGAGGTTCTCAGTGTTCCAAGGATTAGGGAGAGGTGTCCCATCCTCGGTTGCTAAGCGAACGCATCCGGGACGGGATACTTTGATCACTCAGAAGGGTCCTTCACAGCTGGGGGAGAGTTTGTTTAACCCTTGTTGAGTTTGTATTCTCCGTAGCACTAGATCGCATTCCTCGAGCTGTCGGCTATGAACATGCCTTTGGTGATAGCGCCGAAGAGCTTGGCGGTATCGGGCATTCCGAACAGCTGCTCGACACCTTCCCTCTTCAAGGAGGTCAAGGTCTTCGCACCAGAGCTGGTCCTGCGTGGCATCGTCAAAGGTCTGGACCCGGAGTGACCCCAAGGTGATTTCTGGAGGAAGGACTGCTTCAGCTCCGTACACCAGGAAGAAGGGTGTCTCTCCAGTTGACCGGCTTGGAGTTGTCCTGTTGGCCCACAGTGTGGGCGGAAGCTCTTTGATCCAGTTGGCTCCATGTTTTTTCAGGTGCTCATATGTGCGCGTCTTGAGTCCCTTTAGGATTTCTGCATTTGCTCTCTCAGCTTGGCCATTGCTTGCCGGGTGAGCTACAAAAGCGTAGCTGACCTGAATGTCGAGGTCTTCGCAATATCCTTGGAATGCAGAGCTTGTGAATTGGATCCCGTTATCAGTTATGATATTGTTTGGGACTCCAAATCTGCATACGATAGACTGCAAGAAGTTGATAGCTGATTGCTTATTTAATGTCACAACTGGAGTTGCTTCCGGCCATTTGGTGAACTTGTCGATGGCGACATACAAGAACTTGTAACCTCTGATGGCTCTTGGGAATTGTCCCAAGATATCCATCCCCCACACAACGAATGGCCATGTAGGAGGTATCATTTGCAGAGGTTGAGCTGGTGTGTGAATTTGCTTTGCATGGAACTGGCATGCTTCACATTTCTTCACTAGCTCAGTTGCATCCTGGAGTGCCGTAGGCCAGTAAAAACCATGCCGGAAGGCTTTACCGACCAGCGTGCGGGAAGACGCGTGGTTTCCACACTCGCCTCCATGGATTTCTACGAGGAGCTCGCAACCTTCTTCCCTTGTAATGCACCGCATTAGGACGTCGTTCGCACCACGCCGGTAGAGATCCCCTTCTACCAGTGTGTATCTTTTAGCTAATCTGACTATCCGGTCAGCAGATACATTATCTTCAGGAAGGAAATTATCTTTCAAGTAGCTCCGGATCTCTGAGATCCATGCATCGGAGCTAACTTGAGGATTTGAGTCTTGCTTGTTGGGTTGCACGGAGCTTCCTGTAGCACCTACGACCCTTGATGGACGCCATGGTAACAGGGCCATCGGGACCGCCAACTTCGAGGTGCTGGTCTCGTCCCCTTATCTCAGTTCGGCAGGCTGAGCTTTTGGTCTTGACAATCTCCGGACGAAAGTTTCGTCGGGAGCCGGAGCTCTGGTTGAAGCTTTCGTCGAGAGTTCGTCGGCTTCAGCGTTGTTGAGACGCTGGACATGGCAAAGATCCAGGACGTCGAAATCCTTCTGAAGCTTCTGGACTTCAAGTAGGTATGCAGCTAGTTGAGGGTTGTTGCAGCAACATTCACCTTTGACTTGTTTTATGACGAGCCGCGAGTCACCCTTTACCAACAGCTGCTTGACACCATATGATAGTGCCACCTTGAGCCCATATATTAGTGCTTCATACTCCGCCATGTTGTTGGTCGCCTTGAAGTCAAGGTGAACCATGCATTTGACTTTCTCCCCGGTCAGAGCGAGGAGAAGGACTCCAGCACCGGCTCCCTACTTTTGCACGGAGCCGTCGAAGTAGAGAGTCCAGTGAGGCTCGGTGAAAACCAGAACCTTGGATTCTGGCTTTTGCTCACTGGGGCCCCCAGGGTTTGATGGAGAGGGGGTCCACTTTGCCACGAAGTGTGCCAGTGCTTGACTCTTAATTGCTTGTCTTGGGACGAATTCAAGATTAAATTCGGACAGTTCCGCTGCCCACTTTGCAATGTTCCCAGTATAGTTGGGATTATGCAAGATTGCACGCAGTGGATAAGAAGTTACCACTGAAATCTTGTGAGCTTGGAAGTAGTGTCGGAGCTTCCTAGAAGCAATAAGAACTGCGTAGAGCAGCTTATGTACCTCCAGGTATCGAGTTTTGGCGTCATGAAGTACTTTGCTGATGAAGTACACTGGGTGTTGGACTGTCCGGACCCTCCCGAAGGGGCCCGTAGCTTCCTCCTCATCAACATGGACCCTACAGAAGGGGTCCAGACCTTGTTCGGGGACCTCTGGGTTCCTTTTGGAGGAACCCGGAGCTTCTTCTACAGCGACCCGGACCTTCCCAGAGGGGTCCGAATCTTGTTGCTCAGCAACAACAACTTCTTCATTTGAAGGAGGTTGATCCTCTGGCATCTCGCCTTGAGGATCATGGTCTGGGAGCTGGGACCCAGAATCGTCTTCAGGTAGCTCCGGACCCTCCCGAAGGGGTCTGGATTCCTGAACTGGAGATGGTTCTGGTCTTTCTGCAACCAGGATCATGCTGACAACTTCGTCAGTTGTCAAAATGTAAAGGAGAAGTGACTCTCCAGGATTCAGAGCTACCAAGGTTGGTAGAGTGGTGAGGAGCTGCTTCAGCTCGTGGAATGCCTTCTCTGCTTCTTCAGACCATTGGAATGGTCCGGACTTCCACAATAACTTGAAGAAGGGTAGTTGTCGGTACCCCGCAAACCGGGTACCCCCGCGGACAAGGAGAAAACGGCTAAGGACTCGGCCTCTACTTGGAGGCAGAGTCCGAGGCTGCCACGTCGTGGAGGGAAGAACCGGACCCTCGCCCCCCCCCCCCCCCCCCCCCCCCCCCCCCCCCCGCCGAGGCGGGCTCCGGAGCTGCCATGTAGCCATTGGAACCCCCGGGACCAGGCCCGTCTTCTTGCAGGGAAGGGCTCCGAAACAACCACGTGGCCCGCAGGGCTGAGCCTCCGCCCTTTCGCGGAGGTGGGCTCCGGAGGCGCCATGTGGCCTGTACAGCCGGGCGCTCGACCTCCCGCAGAGGCAGGCTCCGGTGTGACCACGTGGCGGATGACCAACTCAATGCGGTAGGAGGCCGCAGTAAAGGAAGGCGTGCGCTGCTCGGACATGCATTAAAGTACGCGCGCCTTCCCTAGGCGAAGCGGAGTCGCGCATGCGCAAGTCAAGGCTTCAGTGTCCTGTCTTGTCCAAGTAGCCGGTACAGACCCACGACGCAAGGCGAATGAGTAATCCGCGAGGACAAGATGGACGGGACGTGCCCTGCCATCATCAATAACTATGTGTAGCCCTGGCGCACGGCGCGGCGGGATGGCACATTGAAGCCCCTGACAAAGGGAAGTAGATAGCATTTAATCCTAGATCTTGTATAGGATTTGGCTCTCCCCAGGACCACCTGTCATGGCCCGGGGCCCACCTTGTGACTGCAGAGTCCTTGGACTATAAAAGGACTCGGCAGACGACCTTCACAGGGGATGGCATGGGACGGAAAAAATTAGACCAAGACTCACACACACTCAAGCAAGGCAATACACAAACACTCCCGTGGACGTAGGGTATTACGCTCCGGCGGCCCGAACCACGTAAATCCCCTGTGTTCATCATTCTGCTGTGTTCTATCTCCTGGGACTAGCCCTCGTGAATCCAGAGAACCTCTGCGGGCTGCTCTCTAAGCAGGTCCGGGGGAAGTGTCGTTTACGACCTTCGACATTAGTGAAAGTTGCTGAAAGCATCTAGGCCCCCATGAGGTATGGTTTCGGTAATTAATGACAACCGTTGGATATTACTAATGAGTTTGTGGATGCAAGGTCTCTCATATAATTCATCACACTTAATGAACTCTATTTGTATATCAGCTACTGCTCATTGGATACAATTGGAGACCCCTAAACAAATTATTTTACGAGGTCAATCGATTTTTGTGAAGACTAAAAGAAAAAGCACATATGTCAAAATTATTCATCAAAATTGACAGCACTCAAGACTTGGTGATCATCAGAAGAACATTTCAAACCAATGTCTAAGAGGTCACTCGAACAAGTTCCAAAAGAATCACTTAGAACAACTCGAAGCAGACAAAATCAACTCACCGGATCAACCGATGTATCCAGAAAACACTACATCGGTCGAGTTGGCTCTGAACAGAAGAAGACCTCAGACTTAAGTATACACTGGATCATCCGATGATGAAGCAAGTGTTACAACGGTCGATCATTCCAGTAAGCAATTACCCTAGACCAAGTGTAACACCGGACCATCCGATGTACAATTACAACACATCGGTCAATCACTCCAATAAGCATTATTTCTGGATCATTCTGGATCAAGTGTCATCGGATCATCTGATGATGAGGCAAGTGTTACATCGGTCGATCAGTGGTCATATCTGACACAGTGACATCAGCTAATTTGTATTCGACCGATGACAACTGAAGGGAGAACATCGAATCATCCGATGTTTGCAGAACAGTGATGTCAGCCTACTTTTTCAACGGCTATTTCGTGGAAGCCGGCTATTTATACCCCTTCAACCAGTCATTTCGATAAGTCTTGATACCCAGAGCTACTCTACACATTACCAAGCATTCAATACATTGAACTACCACTTCTACATCATTTACACCACTTGTACACCAAGAGATAGGCTAGAACTTGCTAGAGATGATGCTTGTGTGCTTCCATTCTTGGTGATTGGAGTCTCTAGTCTAGTGAGAGCTGTAAGGGAGTGTCTCTTGGTGATTTCATTCACCGTGTAACAGTCGGTGATTGGAGAGAGCCGTCCGGAGCTTGCCAAGTTGGTTGTGGAAGCCCGGAGGATCAAACTTGTACAAGGCTTGAGCTCCACCTTGCCGGGGTTGGTGAACGAAGATTTTTAGTGAAGATCCCTGGTCTCGGTGACTTGGGAGTGGCTATACCCTTTGGTGGGTGCCACAACGTGGATGTAGGAAGGTCTTGACGATCTTGCCGAACCACGGGATAAATCTCCGTGCCTTCGTGTCTCCTCGGGAGTTTGCACACTCTTTCCTTCCCATTACACTTATGCATTTCATATACCGCAAAATTACTATTCACATGAATGCATAGGTTGTTTGCATAGGGAATTGGGCTTTTAGTAGTTAAGTTTTTATTGCTTTAATTTTTGAAAAGAAGCTCAATTCACCCCCCTCTTGGGCATTCGATCCTTACAATTGGTATCAGAGCTTGGTTGCTCATTGGATCATTCTAGCTTCACCACTAGAGAGCTAAAATGGCCAACAAGATTGGGGGTTCAATTCCCATCTTCGAGGGCAAGAACTTTGCCTATTGGAAAGCACACATGCGTGCTTATCTAGAGGCTATTGCTCCCGAGGTATGGGAAGTGACCCATGCGGGGTTTGGTGAGCATAACTATATTGGTGATCAAATCAAGTGGGATGCAAAGGCTAGAAATGCTATTTATGAATGCATTAGTCAATATGTGTTTGCTAGGATTGCTAGCAAAGAAAAAGCTTGTGAAATTTGAGCTTGCTTGATTGAAATTCATGAGGGTTCTTCTCGTGTCAAAGAACTAAAGTATCATATGCTTAAGGCCAAATATGATGAGTTCAAAATGCTACCTCATGAAAATGTCAATGAAATGTTTTCTCACTTAAATGTGCTTATTGAGGAAATTAATGCTTTTGATATTGCTTCTCTTGGCAAGGGACTCATCAACCGCAAGATCCTTATGCTCCTTCCTAAGCCAAAGTACAACATCATCAACTCCATGCTTCAAAAGGAATCTCTTGATCACATTGAAGTTTCGGAACTTATTGGAGAGATTCACGCTCATGAGATGAGTGTGCTTGGGATGATGGAGGAATCATCTTCAAAGACAATTGCTCTAAAGGCTTCCACCAAGAAAACAAATCTCAAGAAAAAGAAAGTGGTCGAGCCTAGCTCAAGTGAAGAAGAGCAAGCATCAAGTGAAGATGACGATGATGAGCTTGCCTTGATGATGAGAAAATTCTCTCGCTTAAACTCCAAGATTGCCAAGAAGGGATACACCTTTGATCCCAAAAAGAAAGCATTTCTACCAAGGAAAGATGACAACAAGACTTGCTATAATTGTGGTTATCAAGGCCACATCTCCTGTGATTGTCCAAAACCGGACAAAAGAAGAGAGAACCACAAGGGCAAGCATCGCAAGCTTGAGGATAGTGAGGATGATGAAGAAGAGGTCAAGCCTAAGCCAAGATTCTTTGGGAAGAAGAAGCATGACAAAGTCAAAAATGCAAAACTCTTTCCAAGGAAGAGAAAAGGTCCACAAAAGGTGTTCATGTGTGAGGCAAATGAATGGATAACCGACAAAGAATCTAGTGATGAAGAGAGTGAAGTTGAAGAGAGCTTGGCCGGCCTTGCCATTACAGACAATGATGATTCATCTCTTCATCCACCTCCCATGTGCCTCATGGCAAAAGGTAACACCAAGGTATGTGATGACTCTAGCGATGATGATATTTCCCCCGATGACTTAACTTCATTGATAAATGAATACCACACAATCATTAAAAGGGAAAAGAGTAATGTCAAGGCTCTTGAAGAAGCTCGTGCTAAGCTCGAGAGTGCTAACCTCGATTTGCTTGACAAGTATTAAAGCATACTTAAGGAGCATGACACACTCAAATCTCATGTCAAGCAAGTTGAGGAGGATAAGGCTCAAATCAAGCTAGATCATCATGATCTTGATGTAGCACACCAAGCACTCTTGGGAAAGCACAATGAGTTAATCCAAGAAAATCAAGTACTTAACCTTGCTTATGAAGTCCTTGATCAAGAATTGAAAACTATAAAGAAAGAAACCCTTAATGATAAGGTATCTATTATTTCTCATGCCACTAATGTCTTGCATAAGTCTTTGCCTTTGAAAGAGAATGCTAGGGAGAAGGATTTGTTGGAAGAAATTGAAAGTCTCCGCACTAGTGTGGCAAGACTATTTAAGGGAGAAGTCAAGCACAAAGAAATCCTCTTCCAACAAGCAAAGACCTTCAACAAGAGAGGACTTGGATCCTTCCCGATGCCTAACAAAGGAAAGGTGCCCTCACCGGAGCTTAAAACAAGCTTCATCAAGGAAGTTGGTTCTTATTGCCAACATTGTGAGGTCACCGGTCACCATACAATGGAGTGTCCTCTTCCTAACCGGCCTTCTCCAAAATTGCCTACTAACTACAAGTCTACTTTCGATGATCATTATTATCTCTTGAGTAAAGTAGATGGCAAGGTGAAGGCAAGGTTCATTGGCAAGAACATGAAGGGCATGAAGGGGAAGCTCCCCAAGCAACTTTGGGTCCCAAAAACACTTGTATCACACATACAAGGACCTAAGTTGGCTTGGGTACCTAAAATCAGAAATTGAATTCATGTGAGTAGGTGAATTACAAAGCCAGAGGAAAGCACTGGGTACTCGATAGCAGGTGCACTCAACACATGACCGACAACGATGGTATGTTCACCTCCATAGAGAACCCCGACAATCATGAACAAGTCACCTTTGGTGATAACTCTAAGGGGAAGGTAATTGGGTTGGGTAAGATTGCAATTTTAAATGATTTATCTATTTCCAATGTATTGTATGTTAAGTCACTTAGTTTCAATTTGCTTTCTATTGCACAATTATGTGATCTTGGACTAACGTGCACCTTTAGCAAAAATGATGTTGTTGTGACTAGTGAAACAAGCAAAGAACTAATCTTCAAAGGTTTTCGACATGGACATCTCTACCTAGTAGACTTCTCCGACAAGGATGCTAGCTTGACCACTTGTCTTTTCACCAAGACGAGTTTGGGTTGGCTATGGCATCGACGCATCGCTCACATTGGAATGAGCAAGCTCAAGAAGTCATTCAAGCTCGGGATGGTGACCGGCGTGAAGGATGTCACATCTGAAAAGAATAAACTTTGTAGGGCTTGTCAAGCCGGGAAACAAGTTGCTTCACACCACCCGATGAAGACAATGGTGTCAACCTCCAAGCCACTTGAGTTGCTCCACATGGACCTCTTCGGACCGTCCACATATCAAAGTCTTGGTGGTAATCTCTATTGTCTTGTTATAGTTGATGACTACTCTCGCTATGCTTGGACTTTGTTTCTAAGTGATAAGAGTGAAACTCCGGAAGTGTTCAAGACCTTCGCTAACCGTGCCCAAAGGAAATTTCAACTTCCCATTATCAAGGTCCGTAGTGACAACAGCACCGAATTCAAGAACTACAACATTGGGGAGTGGTGTGATCGTGAAGGCGTGAAACATTAATTTTCAGCCACATACACTCCTCAACAAAATGGTGTCGTTGAAAGGAAGAACAAGACTCTCATCACTCTTGCACGAGCAATGCTTGATGACTATGACACGTCCGAGAAGTTTTGGGCCGAAGCAATCAACACGGCGTGCCATGCCGCAAATCAGGTCTATCTACATCGACTACTTCAAAAGACTCGTACGAACTCCTCATTGGGAGAAAGCCCAACATCTCCTATTTCCGAGTCTTCGGGTGCAAGTGCTACATCTACCGCAAGAAAAGGCTCGATAAGTTTGAAAGAAGATGTGATGTTGGTATCTTTCTTGGTTATGCATCAAACTCAAAAGCATATCGAGTATTCAACCAAACCTCCGGTTTAGTTGAGGAAAGTTGTGATGTTGAGTTTGATGAAACTAATGGCTCCCAAGAGGAGAGTTTTGGTCATGATGAAATAGATGATGAGCCTCTACGAGAAGCTATGAAGAACATGACCATTGGAGACATCAAGCCCAAAGTTGAGGAGAGCCATGATCAAGGGGAAGCTTCAAGTTCCAACATCAACACATCTATGGCACCTCAAGTTGATGAAGAAGAAAAGGATGGTCCATTGCCGACACAAGATTCACAAGCCACACAACATCAAGAAGAAGAAGTCCATGATCAAGTCCAACCACAAGAAGAGCAACACACATCACCGCCGCCAAGTGCTTCACAACCACTTATGAGGCATGGACGCATCTCCAAGGCGCATCCGATTAATCAAATTATCGGTAGTCCGTCAAGGGGAGTAAGTACACGTTCTCGCCATTTCGCTATGTTTTGTGAGCACTACTCGTTTGTTTCATGTGTAGAACCCACCCACATTGAGGAAGCACTCCAAGATCCAAATTGGGTAATGGCCATGCAAGAAGAACTCACCAACTTCATCCGCAATGATGTTTGGGTGTTGGAGGAGCGAACCAAGGACAAGAACATCATCGGAACAAAGTGGGTGTACTGCAACAAACAAGACGAGAACGGTGTTGTGATCCGCAACAAGGCAAGACTTGTGGCCAAGGGTTTCTCGCAAGTTGAAGGACTAGACTTTGGAGAAAAATTTGCTCCAGACGCTCGACTAGAAGCTATCCGTATACTTCTTGCTTTTGCATCACATCATAACATAAAGCTTTATCAAATGGATGTGAAAAGTGCCTTTCTTAATGGTTATATTAACGAGCTTGTTTATGTTGAACAACCTCCCAGGTTCGAAGATCCGAGGAATCCTAATCATGTGTTTAGGTTGCACAAGGCGATCTACGGGCTCAAGCAAGCACCTAGGGCGTGGTATGAACGACTACGAGATTTCTTGATCATGCAAGGATCCAAGATCGGGAGGGTGGACACTACACTCTTAACCAAAGACATCGATGGAGAACTATTTGTTTGTCAAATCTATGTTGATGATATTATTTTTGGTTCAACTAACGAAGCTCTTAGCCATGAGTTTGGCAAAATGATGTCTAGGGAATTCGAGATGTCGTTGATTGGAGAGCTCAACTTCTTCCTTGGATTTCAAATCAAGCAACTTCGAGACGAGACCTTCGTCCATCAAGAAAAGTATACCAAGGACCTCTTGAAGAAATTTGAGATGGGAGATTGTAGCTCAAGAAGCACTCCAATGGCAACAAATTGTCATCTCGACGCGGATAAGGACGGTAAACCTGTTGACCAATCTAATTACCGTTCTATGATTGGTTCATTGCTTTATCTTACTTCATCTAGGCCCGATATCATGTTTAGTGTATGCTTGTGTGCTCGCTTTCAAGCGACACCTAAAGAATCGCATCGGAAGACAGTCTTTAGGATATTTCGGTATCTCAAGCATACCCCAAGTGTAGGCCTATGGTACCCCAAAGTTGCTAAATTCCATCTCTTAGGTTACTCGGATTCGGACTTTGCCAGATGTTGTGTGGATCGCAAGAGTACCCCCGAAGGGTGCCACTTGCTTGGGCGTTCCCTATTATCTTGGTCTAGCAAGAAACAAAACTCCGTTGCTTTGTCCACTGCAGAAGCGGAATATATAGCGGTCGGTGCATGTTATGCCCAAATCCTTTATATGAAGCAAACCCTTTTGGACTTTGGTATTAAACTTGGTTGTGTGCCTCTCCTTTGTGACAAAAAAAGTGCGGTTAAGATTGCTAAAAACCCCGTTCAACACTCCCGCACTAAGCACATTGATATTCGCCATCATTTCTTGCGGGACCATGAAGCTAAGGAAGACATCTCCTTGCGAGGTGTTAGGTATGAAGAACAATTGGTGGATATCTTCACTAAACCACTTGATGAGAAAACCTTTTCTAGACTAAGGAGTGAATTAAATGTGCTAGATGCATCGAACGTCATGTAAGTTGCCATGGTCATGTAAGAATGCATCACATATAGGTCTTGACTAACTTGCAAAGGATAGGGGCGAGAAAGGGTTAGCTTGGGATGGAGGTTCTTTTGGGTTTCCCCCAAGACTTGGAGAGTGGCTCTCCCTGAAGAAGCCATTGAAAGGTTCAAATTTGGCAAGATAGATTTAATTTATGTCTTGCATGATATCTGCCATATAGACTTACACTCATGTTTAATTTCCTGCATTAAAAATTGTTTGACATTGCATACATTAGATTATCACAAAGGGGAACCCACCTCATGAGAAAGAGACTTATTTGAAATGCAATATCTCAACTCATATGATGTGGAAAGAACAAAGTGTTAGGTGCGTTAATGCCTAAAGGAACATGCTTTGAAGAGATATAAGTCTTCATCCTCTATCTCACAAAGCATGGGCCTTACATTTTATTTGGATTTCTTCCTCGATTTTTCTGGTGTTCTATTTGCTTTAAGACTTATCCAAGTTATTGGCAACTAGTGTTATAGTCTTTTTGAGGGGTAAGGGGTTGCCCAAAAAGTCCTAAGACTTGTGTTTATCTTTGTGTGTTTAAGTCAAAGGACATATATGGGATGTTGCTGTTTTGTAGTCATCGGATTATCCGATGCTTAGGCCAGAAGCATCATTGGATCAGTTTGTGCTTAAGTGCAAGGGCCAGCTCAGTCAGAAAGTCAAATCAACCTGTCGGTGGTTTTGATCTGGCAGATCTCCCGACACTACTAAAAGTGTATACGGAGTTTGAGGTTCAGTATGGGCGCGCAGAGATTCAAGAAGGTGATATGTAAAACAACGCAGGAGACACGAAGGTTTACGTGGTTCGGGCTGCCTGAGCGTAATACCCTACTCCACGGGGTGTGTTGGTGTTATATTAGATGTATGAGCTCAACGTAAGTTGAGAGTGTATAGTGAGCGCGTCGAGTCCCCCCTCTATGTATCGTCGGCCTGTCCTTTTATAGTACAAGGGCAGGGTGTTACAAGTTAGCCTGGCCCGACATGTGGCCTCGGCGGTTACTAATATTGATACACATTTGATGCGATTAATTGCCCTTAATGACCGAGTTACGGGCTTTGACAACACCGTTACTGATAATTAAGGTCGTCCGGTCGTGTGTCATTAATATAGTATTAATGACACTTAATCGGGTCTTGAAGTCCTTGATTCCCCTTTGAAGATCCGGGGCCATTGTGGAGTCTTTCGGAGGTTAGAGGTTGAAGATCCGACGGTTGGACACGTGGTAGCTCCGGAGCATACTGTGGGGAACAGATAGGTCCGGTGCCACCTGACATGTGTCAGTTCTGGAGCTTCCCTCGGTCTGGGGTTAGGTCCGGGGGTGCCGTTATGGTACATAGCCCGGAGCTTCCCCCTTGTGGGTGGTAGCTCCGGTTTGATAGTACACATGGCGACCCTGGGACTAACCATGTTGGGGAAGCAGGCCCGATTATGTCTGACATGTGGGTCCGAAGGTCTTCAAATCAAGTAGATGACATTCCCTTGAGATCTTTGCAATCTCAAGGGGTATACGACTCCCAATGTACTGACACAACCGATGAGTTCATTATGAGAAACATTGGAGCATCCGATGTTCACATTTCTGGAGTTGTGCCAAATTCATCCGATGCTAATCGTTTCCACGTCGGATCATCGATGCCGAAGGTTCCCCTGGAATGCCTTACTGTACCATTCGACCGTCGGATCATCCGATGTTAAAATTTGAGCTAGGTTTCGGGCCCCACCTATTTAGCGTGCCCCTTCACTTTTCCTTTCTCTCTCCTTGACGTTGCCGCTCCGTGCCCTCCTCTTTGCCGCCACCGCTCCTTGCCCCCGTCCTGCAGCCGCCCTCTCGCCACTGCCGCCCTCCGGCCGTCGCCACCCTCCGGCCGTCGCCGCCCTCTGGCCGTCGCCGCTCTCCGTCCTCCGCCGCCCTTCGACCGCCGCCACCCTCAGCGCCGCCGCTGCTCAGCACAGCCGCCCTTCACTGCCGCTGCCGTCGCACCACCGTCGCCGCTCTAAGCGCCGCCGCCACCCTGCGCCACCGCTCATCGCCCACCACTCCACGCGCCCAGCCGCCGCATTCATCTTCGCTGCTAGGGTTTGCCGGCCGCGACGTTCTTTTCGTTGCCGTCTCGTGCGACCGGCTTCGTTGTCCCGCGATCTCATCATCGCCGTCCTCACTCGTCTCCTCGAGATGGGCCGTGACAAGAAAGGAAAGGGCAAGGCTATTGAGGAGCCGACAGCTAAGAAGCAGAAGCTGTCGAAAGAGGAGAAGAAAGCTCTGATGGCTGCTCGCGCCGCTGAGGAGAGAGAGCGTGGCCGAGGAGGATCGCTGAGAATCCGGGAGGCCCAACAGAGGAAGCCTCCGGTGCCTGAGGAGCCAGAGGAGACTAAGGAGCCTGAGGTGTCGCTTGTTCGCCGGCGCTCAGTCAGGACCCATGGAGGTCATCCAGCTGCAGCCCCGAGACAACGACCTTCTGCAGCTGAGCTTTGGGAGGACAGGGCGTCAGAGAGCCGTCTATGAGATGGACACCAATGTCCGGGTTGGTGAGGGTGTCCGCCTGACTGACTACAGGAAGTTGAAGGCTAAGCAGCTCAGGAAGCTCAGATGGAGCATTCTACTTGAGGAGTGGTTCCCGCAGCCCAGAGAGACACTTGTGGACAGCCGCTTCTGGACCCTGACACAGGCGTCGCTGTATGAGACTTACAGACGTCGGGGCCATAAGGTTTTCTAGCATAACTTTCTTGACTGGGATCAGCTCGCACTTGCAGCCGGGACTGAGATTCGCCCTTACTTTGAGAGGTACAGAGGGCTAGTAGAGCTGATGTCTTACCAGCGGGGTGCCTTTGTGGAGGACTGGGTCCGACTGTTCTATGCCACACTATACGTTTCAAAGGGCCGCAGATCCATTGACTTCATGTTTATGGGCCAGCATCACCATCTGACCAGACAGACCTTGGGACAGCTGCTAGGCGTGGATCTCTATGACACATGCCTACATGAGTTGGTGTATGGACAGGCTGACTCACCGAGGAGGCCGCTCACTGGAGGTGTGGCACCACCTTTTGAGGATATTCACTCACTGTTCGCTCATCCCTTCCCACCAGACCAGCCGAGAGTACCTGCTCTACTCTCTAGATGCGCGCACTGTGCACCTTGCCCTGCGCCGCACACTCCTACCCAGGTCCAGAAATCTTGAGGGCTTTACGAGTCTGCAGCAGACCCTCCTGTTCTATGTCATGAACGAGATGGAGTTCGACATTGTGGATATCCTTATTTGTGAGATGGATGATGTTATCACCGATGGAGTTGGGATGATGAGGCAGCTTGTGTTTGGTCACTGGATCAATCACCTCCTCTACCTGTTGGCTCCAGAGGGGTCAGCTGTGTGTGACAGTCTCACCGACGAGAGTGTCACTAGGTTCGGACACTACCGTGCTCCAGCTCCTGGAGACCGCCGTCTTGGCCGCCCAGTTGAGCGTCAGGTCCGAGCTCGTCTTTCAGAGGAAGACTGGTCAGACCTCGAGAAGGAAGATGAGATCCTAGCACAGGCTGAGGCTCAGGGAGGAGATCTACACCACATTTGGTTAGAGAGTGGCACTAGTGACATTGTCGAGGAGTACTTCCCACCTCCTCCCTCACCCAGGCAGCACGACGCGGAGGCTGGAGGCTCGACTGCACCACCACCTACTCCACCTCTGGTGTCCGAGGCACAGGTCTCTCAGCCATCCGAGCTCACTTCTCTACTTCAGCAGATGGTTGAGCAGCAGCGACTGGATCGGCTTGCAGCTGAGCAGGCCAGAGCTGAGCAAGCTTCGCGTCTTTTGGATCTCCAGCAGCAGCAGGAGATGCAGCGTCAGATAGCCCGCGAGAGGCGAGAGGACACTGACAGGCTCACTGGACTGATTGATCAGATGCACCAGAGTTGTCTTGACCAGCAGTAGTAGACGCAACAGACCTTGATGGGCATCCTGGGGTTGATCACCAACCTCTACACTCAGACTGAGATTGCCCTGCCCTCTCAGCTTCTAGGTCTAGCTCCAGGTCTGCCTGTCCTGGCACCAGTTTCAGCTCCAGTGCCGACCACGCCGATACCGATGATCAACATGTCACCACTGCTTGCTCCAGGCGCACCTATTCACTCTCCCCTGCCGGCTTCGACACTCTTCCAGCAGACTCCGACTTCAGTTGTCAGTGCCCCGCTACCTGCATTCCAGACTCAGTAGGCACCGACAGCAGCCCCCGCACCACCCGTCACCTCCACTCCAGCCTCAGCAGCAGCAAGCAGCAGCTCCGATGACAGCACCCCCAACGGCAACCAGTTCGTCATCGCTCCGAGCGCTCAGGATCCTTAGGCACTCGGCTTCCCTTTTTGGTGTCTAGATGCCAAAGGGGGAGAAGAGTCAGGGGGAGGGTTAGCATAGTCCTAGGGGGAGTCCTAGTTGTAGGGGGAGTATATCTTTTTGGGAGTTTTGCTACTCTTTTAAGCTTTTGTAATTTTGGAGATTTGCTACTCTTTTGCTATTCATTGAGTATTTGTTTGCTACTCTTTTGATGTGTTATTGATTGCTTTTGAGCCTTCGAGTTTCGTGTGCTGTATCTTATACTTGTTGCATATTCTTTTAAGTATCGTATTCTAAATTTCATTACTGTTATGCTTTACTCGTTGTGTTGTCATCAATCACCAAAAAGGGGGAGATTGAAAGCATCTAGGCCCCCATGAGGTATGGTTTCGGAGATTAATGACAACCGTTGGATATTACTAATGAGTTTGTGGATGCAAGGTCTCTCATATAATTCATCACACTTAATGAACTCTATATGTATATCATCTACTGTTGGATACAATTGGAGACCCCTCAACAAATTATTTTACGAGGTCAATCGATTTTTGTGAAGACTAAAAGAAAAAGCACATATGTCAAAATTATTCATCAAAATTGACAGCACTCAAGACTTGGTCATCATCAGAAGAACATTTCAAACCAATGTCTAAGAGGTCACTCCAACAAGTTCCAAAAGAATCACTTAGAACAACTCGAAGCAGACAAAATCAACTCACCGGATCAACCGATGTATCCAGAAAACACTACATCAGTTGAGTTGGCTCTGAACAGAAGAAGACATCAGACTTAAGTATACACTGGATCATCCGATGATGAAGCAAGTGTTACAACGGTCGATCATTCCAGTAAGCAATTACCCTAGACCAAGTGTAACACCGGACCATCCGATGTACAATTACAACACATCGGTCAATCACTCCAATAAGCATTATTTCTGGATCATTCTGGATCAAGTGTCATCGGATCATCCGATGATGAGGCAAGTGTTACATCGGTCGATCAGTGGTCATATCTGACACAGTGACATCAGCTAATTTGTATTCGACCGATGACAACTGAAGGGAGAACATCGGATCATCCGATGTTTGCAGAACAGTGATGTCAGCCTACTTTTTCAACGGCTATTTCGTGGAAGCCGGCTATTTATACCCCTTCAACCAGTCATTTCGATAAGTCTTGATACCCAGAGCTACTCTACACATTATCAAGCATTCAAGACATTGAGCTACCACTTTTACATCATTTACACCACTTGTACACCAAGAGATAGGCTATAACTTGCTAGAGATGATGCTTATGTGCTTCCATTCTTGGTGATTGGAGTCTCTAGTCTAGTGAGAGCTGTAAGGGAGTGTCTCTTGGTGATTGCATTCACCGTGTAACAGTCGGTGATTGGAGAGAGCCGTCCGGAGCTTGCCAAGTCGGTTGTGGAAGCCCAGAGGATCAAACTTGTACAAGGCTTGAGATCCACCTTGCCGGGGTTGGCGAACGGAGATTTTTAGTGAAGATCCCTAGTATCGGTTACTTGGGAGTGGCTATACCCTTTGGTGGGTGCCACAACGTGGATGTAGGAAGGTCTTGACGATCTTGCCGAACCACGGGATAAATCTCCGTGTCTTCGTGTCTCCTCGGGAGTTTGCACACTCTTTCCTTCCCGTTACACTTATGCATTTCGTATACCGCAAAATTACTATTCACTTGATTGCATAGGTTGTTTGCATAGGGAATTGGGCTTTTAATAGTTAAGTTTTTATTGCTTTAATTTTTGAAAAGAAGCCCAATTCACCCCCCCTCTTGGGCATTCGATTCTTACAGTTGCCTAGAGGGGGGGGTGGTGAATAGGCTAATCGACCTGAAATGACTAAATAAAATGAGATCAGTACTCAGGGGGCAGACTAGTCCGGTCCAGAGGCGGACTAGTCTGGTGCATCTGCAAGGAAAGCCTAAAAAGAGTTTCTAACAACTTTTAGTCTGATTCTTGTGATGCAAAGTATGTTAGAATAACTTAGTGAACCTTAACAAGTTATGAAGCAAGTGTGAGGCTAAGGATCACAATGAAACAAGAGTGATGAATAAAACCGGTAAAGCTAACCCTAGAAGCAATGTGCGATAAGTGAAAGCAAAGTACACAAGGGACACAAGGATTTTATCCCGAGGTTCGATCCCACGAAGGAATATACATCCCCGTTGAGAAGTCCACGAAGGACTGGGTTCAACAACCCTTCCCTCACCAAGTTTACCACAAGGGCCTAACTTGGTTCTCCACTATCACAAAGGGGTGAATACAAGATTCGTTGGGGCTTCTCACAATCTGAGGCTCCCACCACAAATACAATCACAAATCACAAAGATCAACTCAAGCCACAGATCACAAAGATTCACATGTACAAGAGATCAAACCGAGAGCCTAGAGCATTGTTCTTCCTCTTCTTCACCTCACCAAACCCTAATCCACACAAGAATTAGTTTTAGAGGGAAGGTAGGCAAGATGGAGGCTTTTGGAGACTCAAGGTTTGTTGTGGCGGCGCTAGGGTTTCAACTTTCTCAAGGAATAGTTCAAATGAACCTAGGGGTCCTCTATTTATAGAGGTTTCCAGCCCATACTGCTGACTTGAGCAGATGGGCGGACTAGTCCGCCCTATGGCCTGGACTAGTCCGGCTTTTGGGACCACTGACGTCCCTGACAACTGTTGCACTGCGTGGCAATCGTCACACTACCTGCCAAACTTCAAATTCAAACGATCACTTCATAACGGACTAGTCCGGTCCAGACCGGACTAGTCCGATCTCACACAGAACCTTTTGTTCCGTGTAAAAACGGACCAGTCTAGAGACCACGGACTAGTCCGGCCCCGAGGGTGGACTAGTCCGGCCTACCCAGACTTAGTCGCTGAAACTCCACTTATCTCCAAACCCGGACTAGGCCAGCCCCCAGGGCGGACTAGTCCGATCTCAGTCAGGACCTCTTGGTCCGAACTAAAACGGACAAGTCCGTGGTTTTGGGACTTAGTCCCGAAAACCCACTCCACGACTACCTAGACTAGTCCGTCTCACTACGGACTAGTCCGAACTCAGTCAGACCCTTCTGGTCCGGCTGAAAACAAACTTGGCCGGCCAGGAGCGGACTAGTCTGGCCACCTGCACGGACTAGTCCAACCACTCCTGCCAGACTACTTCCAACTCTCTTTTTTCATTAGGTTTTGATCTCTAAACCGCTTTGAGCTCCCAACTTGATCTCAATGCACTTTACACACACATCCTCACACATATTTGGCTAGTCTACACTCGACACGCTAGAAACCCTAGTTTCTTCTTTTCGAGTCGACATTGCCATTTTCATCATTTTCCTCTTTGAGGGTTTGTGTTTCCGCTTGAATCCACACCTATGCTTAAGATCACTGAGCTCATTAGTTACTTAATTGTCGTCATCAATCATCCAAAACTCACGGGGATCCTAGATGCACTTTCAATCTCCCCCTTTTTGGTGATTGATGACAACACATTAAGTCTTCACAAATAAGATTATAAATTTTGGTTTTCATAACATGCGTGTGTATGAGTGACTCCCTCTCAATGAATGCATCATAAATTGAGGAAGTCCTTCATACACACACACATTATGGTGGGGTGCCTACGTGTTGTGCTCAACAATTTGTGACAAGACATAATAAATATGAATATGATTAAAAGATAGACATTCAAAGCATCATATTGATATTAAACATTCAAAACATAGTTTTTCACAAATTTAAACATTCGACATGACATAAATATTACAATGAGAAGTGCAACATGTCCAAGGATCCAAAATAAGGGCTACTCTCCCCACATCTAATTACCCTCCTCCATCCTTTCAAACTCCCCCCCCATCTAACTCCCCCCCTTTGGCATCAAGACACCAAAAAGGAAAAGAAGAGGGGAACACGAGGCCTATCCACTAGTCGTCGTCCTCATCGTCGTCTGCCGCCTCATCACAGGAGTCGCTCTCTGTGGCGTCCGGATCCTTGTGATCCTCATCGTCGTTGTCAGAGACTCGTGTCGAGGGAGCAGACTGAGAAGAGCTCCCGTCCTCCTGGAACTGGGCGAGCTCATCGGCGGTGAAGACAGGGAATGGCGTGATCTCGCCATCGCTCTCCTCTGGAGGTGACATGGGGACCTCCAGTTTGTCACACACCGCCTTGAGATATTTTCTTGGCGCTTGTGTGCTCGCTGATTCCGGATCTCTTGCTTCTGACAGGAAGTGAAGATAGCTTTAAAGCACTTGAAGAAGGCGCTCATCGACTGTGGTGGAGGCGGAGAGGGAGGTGCCACAGGGTGAGGTGCTGGCATCGCCGAGTGAGAGGGAGGCTACACATTCTTCCTGCACGGAGGAGGCGACACTGAAGGAGGTGTCTGGGGATGGAGCGGGCGATGAGTCACATCCTTGACGAAGGTCAATCCCGACACCTTCTCAATGAGATACATGATGTAGGGGGCATACCCGCAAGCACGGTTGGGGGTATGCGAGATGTTGAAAATATCGTCGAAGATGTAATCGACGAGGTTGAACTTCTCCTCTCCATCAATAAGAAGTAGCAGGTGCCTCAGATTGCCTTGGATCACCCCTACATCACCATCCTTTGGTGCTATCGTCCTCCTCAGGATCCCGTTCAAAATGCTATAGAATGGCTTGATATTGCTAGCATGCCTGACATCATATTGAACATGACTTGGATACATGTAGGCCAGCTCATCTCGGTCTACAACCTTGAGGTTAGAGATAATGATCTCGTGGTCCAAATGGGCCTCAAGTCCGAGAATCTTGGCAAACTCCTCAAAAGTAACTGAGAGATGCTCGCCATGCGTCATCCAAATGATTCGTCTATCACCTGAAGTGGTGAAGTAGATGGTGGAGTAGAATTGCAGGATGACTTCAACATTCCAGTCATATTTGAAGTCCATGATGCCTTTGAGCTCATGGCGCTCAGCGGCTTCAATGACCGCATCAAAAGTAGAATGTTGCTTTTGGGCCATGTACTTCCAGTCTACCCATTGTGCTTCGATCACTGGCTTCTTCATGTTCTGGTAGACCAGACAGTAAAAGTCACAGTGAAAGTCGCACCAAAACATAGGGTCGGCGGTGCTCCTTTCATACTTGTAGACTTTGTTTGTCTGCAGTCTTCTCGCCTTCTCGGCTCCTTTCCCATGGAAGACATTTGCGGCTATTTCACGCTGCCTGTTGGAATTTCTCTCAGGAGTGTGCACCTCCAAGGGGCCAATGGGTTTGGCCTGCCCCTTCTCCTTGATCACAGGGCCTGCGGCCCTCTTCGTCGGTATCTTCACAGTGGGCCTCCTTTTCTTGGGCTCTACTGGATCCGGAGCCTTGCCCTTCTTCGGATCTCTCTCGATCCGGCGTTCAAAAATTTCCTTTTGGTCTTGCTCCTTGCCCCTTGCTTTCTCTCCCATTGTCACAAGTCTCTTCCTTTTGGAGACTTGTGCTGCTGCAGTCTGAGAATTGTGAGCTTCGCGCTCCTCTCGCTTCTTCTTGCGGAGTTCCTTGCAGGGCTCCTCAATGGCACGGGCCATCGCTTCATCTTCGTTGTAGGCCGTAGCTGCGGCCCTAGCTTGTTGTTTCTTGGCTGCCTTTGCTCGCTCTTGCTGCTCGAGAAGTTTCTTGGCAGCCTCAACCTCAGCCTTTGCCCGTTCCTCGCCAAGGCGAAGCTGCTCCGCCTCCCACTCGGGGTCAGTGGGGGGAGAAGCGGATCGGCATGGAGCTGCCATTTCTGCTGAAACAGGAGGAAAACATGAGATAGAGGGTCAAGGAAGTGGAATAATGCGAAAGAAATCACGAGAAACAACCAAAGTTAGGGTTTTGTCCTGTGTACACCGGACTTGTCCGACCCAGGGGCGGACTAGTCCGCCTGGCACCGTACTAGTCCGGTTTACACAGGTTGAACCCTAACTCTAACGGTTTTTCAAAAAATCGTTGAATCAAGTCCCAATACTCCTGGGCTATGGTCACAAGGATGCTAGTAACAAATTTAATGAAGAGGGACCTATCAAAAACTTTATAGATTAAGAATGAGGCAAGTTTTTGAAAAGTGAGGAGTACCTCTTCAAATATTGAGAAATCGACGGGATCGGGGATTGATCGCGTCGGGAAAGGTTGGGAAAGGTCTCCCATGCTTCCGAGGCTTCCAATGCACGGATTGGAAATGATCTTTGGTGGATGGAGTCAAAAATCACCCAAGGAGGGGAGTTGAGCACGCGTGGGAGAGAGAAAAGTGAGTGTGGAGAAGAGGAGCGGTCGGCCGCCTCCTGGGGGGTCTAAGTCCCTAGGGGCCGGACTAGTCCGGTGACGGGGTCAGACTAGTCCGGTCGGCGGAGCAGACCCGGACCATTCAAGATTCGGACTTGTCTGGCCATAGGGTGGACTAGTCCGGTCCTAAGAGGCTGAAAAAATATATATTTGAGTTTTAGCCACTAGAGATGATCTTTTTGGACATATTACCACAACAAAACCTTATGAATATCGTCAGTAAGCAATCAACAATCAAACTATGACCATACCTCACAAAGTTTATAGTTTTTCAAATATTTTGGAGAAAATTTAGATAGAGATGAATTTCTCAAACACATGCGTTCTTTGGAATAAGATGTAAAGTAAACATTCAGATGTGCATGTTTCAAGCCACATTTCGAGAATCTAAGATATTGAGCTCACTCCTAAGCTCACAAAAGCGCTTCTCATCTAGAGGCTTGGTGAATATATCGTCTAGTTGGTTCTCGGTTCTCACATGGGAAATCACTATATCCCCTTTCGAGGAATGATCTCTCAAGAAGTGGTGTCTAATATCTATGTGCTTTGTCCTCGAATGCTCAACTGGATTGTGGGCTATTTTGATGGCGCTGTCATTGTCACATAGGAGAGGAATATGGCGCAAGTTTATACCATAATCCCTTAGAGTTTGTCGCATCCAAAGAAGTTGTGCACAACAACTTCTGGCTGCTACATACTCCGCTTCGGCTGTGGAAAGAACAATGGAGTTTTGTTTCTTAGAGAACCAAGACACTAAGGATCTACCCAGGAATTGGCATGTCCCGGATGTGCTCTTTCTATCAACTTTGCACCCCGCATAATCCGCATCGGAGTAGCCAATAAGGTTAAACTTGGATCCTTTGGGGTACCAAAGTCCTAGGCTAGGTGTGTGAACTAAATATCTAAGAATTCTCTTCACGGCTTTCATATGACACACCTTAGGTGTAGCTTGAAAACGTGCACACATACACACACTAAGCATAATATCCATTCTAGATGCACAAAGATATAGCAAAGAACCAATCATGGAATGATATACCTTTTGGTCCACACTTGGACCATCTTCATTGAGGTCTAAGTGTCCATTTGTTGCCATTAGAGTCTTGATGGGTTTGGCCTTGTCCATGTCAAACTTCTTTAATATGTCTTGAGTGTACTTTGTTTGACTTATGAACGTGCCTTCTTTGAGTTGCTTGACTTGAAAACCTAAAAAGAACTTCAACTCCCCCATCATGGAGATCTCAAATCTCTCCGTCATTATCTTAGAAAACTCATCACAAAACACTATGTTAGTAGAACCAAATATAATGTCATCGACATATATTTGACACACAAAGAGATCATCATCAAAGTGCTTTGTAAAGAGAGTGTAATCAGCTTTTCCTATATTAAAACTATTTTGAATTAAAAAGTCTGTAAGGCACTCATACCAAGCTCTAGGAACTTGTTTGAGGCCATAGAGAGCCTTAGGCAATTTGAAGACATGGTTTGGGAAGTCTTGGTCTTCAAAGCCCGGTGGTTGCTCCACATAGACTTCCTCCTTGATTGGACTATTTAGGAACACACTCTTGACGTCCATTTAGTAAAGCTTAAAATCATGGTGAGTAGCAAAGACAAGTAATATACGAATTGATTCTAGCCTAGCTACGGGAGCAAAGGTTTCATCAAAATCCAAACCTTCGACTTGTGAGTACCCCTTGGCCACAAGTCGTGCCTTGTTCCTTGTCACCACGCCATGCTCATCTTGCTTGTTGCGGAACACCCACTTGGTGCCCACAACATTTGCTTGTGGACGCTTGACAAGCTCCCAAACTTTGTTCCTCTCAAAGTTGTTGAGCTCCTCTTGCATGGCCACTACCCAATCTGGATCGCTCAATGCATCTTCAACCTTATGGGGCTCCAAAGAGAATACAAAGGAGTAATGTTCACAAAAGTTTGCAACACAAGAACGAGTGATTACCCCTTTTGTAATGTCTCCTAGAATGTTGTCAACGGGGTGATCCCGTTGAACACTTTGATGCACACGAGGATGTGGAGGTTGAACTCTTGAGTCATCATCATCCTCTTCTTCTTCTTGGTCTCCCCCTTGATGTATGCTTCCCTCTTGACTTTTGTCTTCTTGATCATGTTGAGGTGCCACTTGTCCATCTTTAACTTGATCGCGTGTAGGATGACTTGCATCATCTTGTTGTTGGTCACTTGAGCTTTGAGGTTGTTCTTGTGGTTGAACATCTCCAAGTGCCATCCTCCTAAGAGCTTCTTGTGGAGAGTCTTCTTGATCTAGCACACTTTGATAAACTTGCTCCACTTGGGATCCATTAGTTTCATCAAACACCACATCATGTGCTATTTCAACAATTCCGGAGGATTTGCTGAAGACACGGTAGGCGTGGGTGTTTGAATCATAACCAAGCAAGAAACCTTCATCGGACTTTGAAGCAAACTTCGAAGTCCTAGGCTTCTTGTTGAGAATATAACACTTGCTCCCAAAAACACAAAAGTAAGAGACACTGGGTTTCTTACCAACTAGAAGCTCGTAGGGGGTCTTCTTGAGGAGGCAGTGAAGATACAATCGGTTGACGGCATGGCAAGCGGTGTTAACCGCCTCCGCCCAAAACCGGTCTGATGTCTTGTACTCATCAATCATGGTCCTTGACATCTCAATGAGTGTCCTATTCTTCCGTTCCGCCACCCCGTTTTGTTGAGGGGAGTAGGGGGCTGAAAATTCATGCTTGATGCCCTCCTCATCCGAGAACTCTTCCACTTGAGTGTTCTTGAACTCGGTGCCCTTGTCGCTTCTTATAGCCTTGATTCTTGAGTTGAACTCATTTTGAGCTCTCCTCAAGAACCCCTTGAGGACACCGTGAGTTTCACCCTTATCATGCAAGAAGAACACCCAAGTGAAACAAGAAAAATCGTCAACAATAACAAGACCATATTTGTTACCGCCAATGCTAATGTAGGTTATTGGCCCGAAAAGGTCCATGTGTAGTAGTTCCAAAGGTCTTGTCGTCGTCATGATGTTCTTGGAGGGGTGTTGAGCTCCCACTTGATTCCCCGCTTGACAAGCACTACATGACCTATCCTTTTCAAAGACAATATTCTTCAAACCATAGATGTGCTCGCCCTTAAGAAGCTTTTGTAAGTTCCTCATCCCAACATGGGCTATCCATCTATGCCAAAGCCATCCCATGTTGGTTTTCGCCATTAAGCATGTGTCAAGTTGAGCTTTATCCGAGACAAAATCCACAAGATAAAGCTTTCCCTTGAGGACACCCTTAAAAGCGATTGAATTATCACTTCTTCTAAGGACACTCACACCCTCATTAGTAAAAACACAATTATAAACCTTGTCACATAGTTGTTATATGGACAAAATTTTATAGTCTAGAGAATCAATATGCAAAACGTGAGAAATAGTATGTTGGGGAGAAATGAAAATTTTACCGGGGCCAAGGATTTCTCCTCGGCTATTGTCCCCAAAGAGGATCCCTTCATTTGGATCATCATGTTTCTCATACTCCACGAACATTCTCCTCTCTCCGGTCATGTGGTTGGTGCATCCACTATAGAGCACCCATTTGGATCCACCGGAGGAGTATGCCTACAAAACAAGATTATGTCTTCCTTTTAGGTACCCAAGCGGAGTTAGGTCCTTTGACATTAGTAGTGAGACACTTGGGCACCCACACACAAGGCTTGGGGCTCTTGCAGAGTGGCCCAACATATCTAGTATAAACTTTGCCATACTTGTTCCTCATTAAAACATAAGATGCATCAAAATCATGAAAGAGAGGATGCGGCTCAGATTTAGGCATGTTAGTGCTAGTTGAAGTATTCTTCCCAATTTTAGTTGGGGATGATCTTCCTTTGACAAAGACAATCAAGTCTTTTCCATACTTGGAGGTTTTAGCATTTTTCTTTCCACCTCTAGTATAACCAAGACCATCCTTAACATTGGGAGGTCTTGTGTTGGTGTATGCACTTCGTGCATACGCCACCTTCTCTTTGTCAAAGCTGTCACCCTTAGGTGCTTGTTTGCCTTGAGTCAACTTAAGCTCATCCTTTAATTTAAGGATCAAGTTAGAGCATTTGCATGTAGAGATTGCTTCGAATGCAACCTTTGAGAAGGATGAGCTTTTGGAGGAAGAGGCTACATTGGTCTTGAGGGACTCAACTTGAGTCTCAAGGATCTTGTTAACTTTTGCCAAGTTGCCAAGTTCGTCCTTGAGCTCAATGGTTGTCTCCTCAAGACTTGAGCATGTTTTCTTGCTTAAAGCAAGTTCATGCTCTAATGCCTTGCTCTTCTCTCTCCCAAGCTCAAGGATCTCAATGAGCTCTTTACATCTCTCCTTTTCATGGATAAGCATGTCCTCTTGCCTATCTATGAGCTCCTCCTTCTCAAAGATTTCATCCGAGAGTAATTTCATTCTACGCAAGTGATCTTACTTATGTCCTTAAGCATGTGTTCGTTTTCGCTAGCACTATAAAAATTATCATGAGAGGATATGGAGGAGGGTGAGTTTGAAGTAACCTTTCTCCTTCCTTGTTTGCCATGAGGCAAGTTTGCTTGTGGTCGTATAGGTTGGGGGGAAAGCTTGCTTCCCTTGGAGTTTCTCCCGATGGCTATGGTTGCCATCTTCTCCTCGTCTCCGGACGAGGAGGACTCATCATTAGAGTCTCATTCCTTGCCTAAGTGAGCATGACCGGAGGGCCTCTTCTTCTTATAGAACTTCTTCTCTAGTGGCTTGCCCTCCTTCTTCTTCTTGCCCTCTTCATGTGGGCAATCTACAATGAAGTGCCCGTACTCGCCACAATTGTAGCAAGCCCTCTTGGTTTTGGGCCTTGCCTTCTCTTTGCCCTTACTCTCATGCTTGTATCCTCCTTTTCTTCTTCTCATTATTCTCTTGAAGTCGTTGATGAATAGGGCCTCTTCCTCATCAGCAAGGCTCTCCTCATCATCTTCGTTTTGCTCTTTTGAGGAGGATGTCGCTTTAAGTGCAACATCCTTCATCTTCGAAGCAGTGAACCTTTGGAGGTTGTTGTAGAAGAGTGCCTCCTTCTCCATGATCTTGTGGTTGATGATCCTCCCTAGGACCTCCTTCGGGGTCATTTTGGCAAACTCCGGGCTTTCTCGTATCATGGAGCAAAGAGAGACGTTTCTAGGCATGAATGCCCGAATCATTCTCTTCACCACTTCATGGTCCGTCCACTTGGTGCAGCCATAAGATTTGCTCTTGTTGATGAGTAGCTTTAGGCGGTTGTACATTTCTTGGGGAGATTCACCATCCATAATGGCAAACCTCCCGAGCTCTCCTTCAATGAGCTCAAACTTGGCTTCCTTCACGACTCGGTTGCCTTCATGAGCTGTCTTGAGGGTGTCCCAAATATCTTTGGCCACCTCAAGTCCATCCACTCGGTTGAAATCATCTCTTGAGAGAGATGAGATGATCACTCCGGCCGCTTGGGCATTGCGGTGAAGGAGCACGGCTTGCTCCGGAGTGATGTCTTCTTCATTCTTCGGGATGTGCACTCCGGACAACACAATTTGCCACAAAGAGGGATTGAGTGACATGAGATGGATCTTCATGTCGTGCTTCCACATCCCGTAGTCGTTTCCATTGAATTGGGGAGGTTTCCCCAATGGGATAGAAAAGTAGTGGTTGTTGGAGACAAGGCGTTCATAGTTGTAGCCTTGTTGGTTGTAGTTAATCGTGCCACCCGATGTAGAGGTTGAGGAGTCAACCTTTGGAATCTTCAACTTCTCTCGAAGTTTCGCCTTGAGCTGGAGAATCTCTTCGTCATCCGTGGACTTGTCTTGGTAGACAAGCACCTCCTCTTGGGTTGCCTGGATCTCATTTGTCGAGACCTCGTCATACCCCATTTCGGCCATCTTCTCTCCGAGTTGTTAGACTCTTTGGGAGAGTCCTGCTCTTATACCAATTGAAAGTTGCCTAGAGGGGGGTGAATAGGCTAATCGACCTGAAATGACTTAATAAAATGAGATCAGTACTCAGGGGGAGGACTAGTCCGGTCCACCTGCAGGGAAAGCCTAAAAAGAGTTTCTAACAAGTTTTAGTCTGATTCTTGTGATGCAAAGTATGTTAGAATGACTTAGTGAACCCTAACAAGTTATGAAACAAGTGTGAGGCTAAGGATCACAATGAAACAAGAGTGATGAATAAAACCGGTAAAGCTAACTCTAGAAGTAATGTGCGATAAGTGAAAGTAAAGTACACAAGGGACACAAGGATTTTATCCCGAGGTTCGATCCGACGAAGGAATATACGTCCCCGTTGAGGAGTCCACGAAGGATCGGGTTCAACAACCCTTCCCTCACCAAGTTTACCACAAGGGCCAAACTTGGTTCTCCACTATCACAAAGGGGTGAATACAACATTCGTTGGGGCTTCTCACAATCTGAGGCTCCCACCACAAATACAATCACAAATCACAAAGATCAACTCAAGCCACATATCACAAAGATTCACAAATGCAAGAGATCAAACCGAGAGCCTAGAGCGGTGTTCTTCATCTTCTTCACCTCACCAAACCCTAATCTACACAAGAATTAGTTTTAGAGGGAAGGTAGGCAAGATGGAGGCTTTTGGAGACTCAAGGTTTTCTGTGGCGGTGCTAGGGTTTCAACTTTCTCAAGGAATAGTTCAAATGAACCTAGGGGTCCTCTATTTATAGAGGTTTCTAGCCCATACTGCTGACTTCAGGAGATGGGCGGACTAGTCCGGCCTTTGGGACCACTGACGTCCCTGACAACTGTCGCACTGCGCGGCAATCGTCACACTACCCGCCAAACTTCAAATTCAAACGGTCACTTCATAATAGACTAGTCCGGTCCAAACCGGACTAGTCCGATCTCACACAGAACCTTTTGTTCCGTGTAAAAACGGACTAGTCTCGAGACCATAGACTAGTCCGGCCTACCCAGACTTAGTCGCTGAAACTCCACTTCTCTCCAAACCCGGACTAGGCGGGCCCCAGGGCGGACTAGTCCAATCTCAGTCAGGACCTCTTGGTCCGGACTAAAACGGACAAGTCTGTGGTTTTGGGACTTAGTCCCGAAAACCCACTCCACGACTACCCAGACTAGTCCGTCTCACTATAGACTAGTCCGAACTCAGTCAGACCCTTCTGGTCCGGCTGAAAACGGACTTGGCCAGCCAGGAGCGGACTAGTCCGGCCACCTGCACGGACTAGTCTAGCCACTCCTGTCAGACTACTTCCAACTCTCTTCTCTCATTAGGTTTTGATCTCTAAACCGCTTTAATCTCCCAACTTGATCTCAATGCACTTTACACACACATCCTCACACATATTTGGCTAGTCTACACTCGACACGCTAGAAACCCTAGTTTCTTCTTTTCGAGTCGACATCACCATTTTCATCCTTTTCCTTTTTGACGGTTTGTGTTTTCGCTTGAATCCGCACTTGTGCTTAAGATCACTGAGCTCATTAGTTACTTAATTGTCGTCATCAATCATCCAAAACCCACGGAGATCCTAGATGCACTTTCAGGTAGCGCCCGTTCCGCCAATCTTGAGATGAACCGGTTGAGGGCAGCTAGACATCCAGTCAGCTTCTGGACATCCTTGATGCGAGCTGGTGGTCGCATGTCTTCAATAGCTTTTATTTTTGCCGGATTTGCTTCTATACCTCGGTGGTTCACCAGGAATCCAAGAAGCTTTCCGGAGCTAACCCCAAAGACACACTTATTCGGGTTCAGCTTCGTGCGTGTGACTCGCAACTTGTCGAAGACAGCTTGCAGGGTGTCAAGGAATGACTCCTTGTTCTTGATATTGACGACAATTTCATCAACGTACACTTCCACTACATCTCTAATAAGCTCTCCAAAAGTTTTGTACATAACTCGTACAAACGTTGAAGCAGCGTTTTTGAGACCGAATGGCATGGCAGTGTAACAATATAATCTATCTACTGTGATGAAGGAAGTATGCTCTTCATCTTCCCTAGACATTATGATTTGATGATAGCCAGAATATGCGTCTAGGAAACACAGTAATTCACACCCGGAGGTGGAATCCACTATCTGATCTATTCTAGGTAGTGGGAATGGATCTTTTGGACACGCCTTATTCTGTGTAGTGTAGTTGATACACATCCGAAGCTTCTCGCCGGCCTTAGGTACAACGACTGGGTTTGCCAGCCATTTTGGGTGGAAGACTTCTCGGATGAATCCAGCTTCAAGCAACTTCTTCACTTTTTGACATATGAAGTTCTGTCACTCTACAGATTGTTTCCGAGGCTTCTGATGTACAAGTCGAGTGTCGGGATAAATCTTTAGATTGTGCTTGATCACTTCCGTAGTTATCCCAGGCATTTGTGACGGTTGCCAGGCAAACACGTCAACATTAGCCCGGAGGAAAGTGATGAGTGCGAGTTCCTATTTGTCATTTAGACCTCCCAATATACGGGTGGTCTGAGCAGCGTCAGAACCGATTTGGACGACTTTGAAGGGAATGTCGGTGTTGCCGCTTGGTTGCACACGAGGTGCAGAGGTTGAGCCTCGATGACGAATGCTTGGGGGTTTCGGAGCTTGCTCCTTTCCGGATTCTTCCTCCTACGCTGTAGCAAGCACATGGAGTTCTTCCAGAGCAGTCACTCCGGCGGTGCGATCCCTGCGGATCCGGAGAATACCTGCTGGTGTTGGCATCTTCAACACCAAATAGCCATAATGGGTGGCAGCCACGAATTTGTACAAGTCTGGCCTGCCCAAGATGGCGTTGAATGGTAAGTTGATCTGCGCCACGTCGAAGACCACCTTCTCAGTGCAGTAATTCTCCTGAGTCCCGAAGGTCACAGGGAGAGTAATGGTACCGAGTGGGGTTATGGCCCCCGTACCTACTCCGGAGAAAGGTCGGGAGGGGCGAAGATCTGAAGGTCAGAGCTGAAGCTTGACGAAAGCTTCAAAGCTTATGAGGTTCAGCCCCGAACCTCCGTCCACCATTACATGGTGGAGTTGGATGTTATTGATGGTAGGAGATACCATCAGTGGAAGTTGGCTAGCTCCGATCATGTTCCAAGGGCAGTCCGAAACATCAAAAGTGATGGCGGTGTCCATCCACTTCCGGTGAGGCTCCGTCCTAGCGGTGGGAGCTACTGAGGTCATGTCCCGCCTCATGGTCTTGAGGACACGGTGGGAGGTGATGTCCCACGAACCACCGAAGATGGTGTTCATGGTCTTACGACGTTCGTTGTCGGAGACATCAGAGTCATCATCGACGGAGGTGTAAACAACCTTCAAGACCTTTTTAGGGTCCTGAAAGCCTAACTCCTCTTCAGTCGGAGCTTCGTCGACTTTTTGTATTCCTTCCCTTTGACAGAAAGGAACTTCTTGCCGACGCTTGTTGTAGCGCTCGACAAGGTTCTGGACCTCTCGGCAGCCTTCCAAGTTGTGGTTGTTTGTCTTGTGTATGGGACACCACATCTTGGAGCTGCCTCCGTCTTCAGACGACGACCGAGGTCGTTTCTGGGGTGTGGTCCCCGGCCACCCGGAGCTGCGGCAGCAGCGGCTGTAGGTGTGCCGGCCGACGACTTCTTCTTGCTATTGAACTTTTTCTTCATCTTGCCACTCCCAGAGGTAGTGGATTCACCCTTGGAGGACTTTTTGTTGTCCTTCGGAGGTGGTTGGGAGTGCATTTCACGGCCCTCCGCAGCTTTGGTGCACTTGTCTGCCAAGCTGAAGAGTCATGTGACGCTGGTGACTTCCTTGGTCGCCAGCTTCTCCAGCATCTTCTTGTCTCGTACGCCCTATCTAAATGCCACAATAACAGAAGTGCTTGAGATAGAAGGTATGGTGTTTCGTACCTAGGAGAACCTCTGGATGAAGGATCGCAGGGACTCTCCCCCCTTCTGCTTGACAGCAAAAAGGTCCAGTTCGGTGCGTGGTTGGGTGTATGAACTCCCAAAATTGGCGGTGAACTGTTGGCACAGTTCCGCCCAACTGTTGATGGAGTCGGGCGGTAGGCTCATGAATAAGGACCTGGCGGTCCCAGTCAAAGCCACGAGGAAATAATTGGTCATTACGACCTCATTGCCTCCAGTCGCAAGGATTGCGGTGGAGTAGATTTGGAGAAACTCAGCGAGATTGACAGTCCCGTCAAATTTCTCCGACAGGTGAGGCCGGAACTTCTGCGGCCATCTGACCATGCGTAGGTGCACGGCTAGGGCAGAACAGCCTCCTCCTACTCCCTCGGGAGCAGGACTGTCCCGATCCTCTCGCCTTTCGCGAGCGCGCTCAATATGGACGCGACCATCCTGTTGACGGTAACAACGATCAAGCTCCGCCCGAAGGTCGTGAGTCGGAAGCCTGGTTATCGTATGGGTGCGTCGCGCCCCAGAAGGCAGCGACGTTGCATGTTGAGACGCAGCACGCCTCCAGTGTTGTGAAGCGTGCGGACCAAGTCTACCCGATACGGTTCGATGTTGCGATAGGGCCTACCCCGAGGGGGGAGGACCTTGGTTGCTGATGCGATCGGCTGCTGCTACAACCAAGTGTTCCACATAAGCCATCCACTGCTCCATTGCACCCTGGGATGCTCCTGGAGGCGGTGGACATTGGAGAAGAGCACGCGCGGCATGGAGCGCGTGTTTCCGGTTGTTGTTCGCCGATGTCGTGACCGACGCAGATGCCCCATCCCGCTGTCCAACTTGATTTGCCGGTGCAGACGGTGGCGGCGGTGGCATGACTCCTGCTCGAGCCACAGCACCTGCTGGCTGCTGCATGTTGGAGGGATTGCCTCTAGCAGGTTGCGCAGCAGGGTTGTCGTTGGACGATCCAGCAGTAGAGTTCACAATATTTGAATCTCAGGCGTCCCCTACCTGGCGTGCCAACTGTCGGAGTCTGATTCCGGCAGTTCTCCTGGTACTACTGTTGGTAGCCCGCAGAGTTTGTAGTTCGGTATTGGGCGCGCAGAGATTCAGAACACGATGGCAAGTTGACATGAGGACTTACGTGGTTCGGGCCACCTAAGCGTAATATCCTACTCCACGGGATGTGTAGTTGTTGTATTGAGCGTCTGAGCGCTTGTGGGTGTGTGTGTTTAGCAGAGTCTGACTGAGTCTCTGTGTGTACGGCTCGACCAGTCCTTTTATAGTACAAGGACTGGTCGTTACATCGTTAGCCTGGCCTGACATATGACCATGGCGGTTAATGATGCTTAATACACAATTAATGAGCTTAATTACCCTTAATAATATAGTAACGCGCCTTGATAGTGTCATTACTGGTATTAAGGGTCTTCCGATCGTGTGTCATTAAGATGGTATTAATGACACTTAATCGGGTCTTAAAGTCTTTGATTGTCCCTTGAAGATCCAAGCCGTTGGGGGTCCACCAGTTTGTTTGTTGAGGCTAATGGTCCGGCAGTTGGACACGTGGCAGCTTTGGAGCTTACCGTTTGGGACGGGTAGGTCTGGTGCAGTTGTACACGTGTCGGTACTGGAGCTTCCCTCTGTCGGGGGTTAGGTCTGGGGGTGCCGCGCAGGTATTTAGCCCGGAGCTTTCCCAAGTGTGGGACGTAGCTCCGGTTGCAGTGTATACGTGGCAGCACCGGGACTAACCATAGAAGGGAGGCAGGCCCGGTCCCGTATGACACGTGGGGCCTTTGGAGGTCTTCAACTCAGACAGGTGAAGTTCCTTTGGTCTTTTTGCAGTCCCAAGGGGTATACGGTATGCAGGGTACCGACATGCTCCATCCGCCCCCCCCCCCCCACCCCCCACCCCACACCAAAACCCTAGCCCGTAATCGCAACCATGGCCGCACCCCATAGAAGCTCGGCGTCTGCCGCAACGAAGCTTCCATGACCACCTCCGGCGGGATGGCGAGAACCCGGATGTTGAACCAACTACGAAGGATGCCTCCTCGACGAGATCTCATCATCGTGCCGCCTCCCCAACATCGCCGACGGCCGACTGTCGCTCCCCATCGATGAGTGCCCATCTCCGGCCTTCTCTCCACGCGCGCGACCCCATGGTGAGAATCCCCTTGACCTCCTCTCTCTTTTCTCGTAAATCTTGTTTAGTTTTTGCCACTATAGCACCATCCCATTCATCTCCGGCGAGCTCACCTATGGCGCTGCTGCCTAGCTCACCGCCGGCCGCCTCCCACTCATCGGAGTAGCCCCGACCGTCAATCCACCAAGCAGCGGTTTAGATTAGAAGCCCCATACCCCTTCAATTAATTAAATCCGCACCGTTGATTTAAAATCCTAAGGCCCTTATTCAATGCACATTCAACTAGTTAGCAGTTTTTCAGCGAGCTCCTTGTATTCATCTGTACAATTAAACTAGGCTCTAGAATTTACACGAATAACCCTAAACTTTATAATAATTATGAAATACTATGTAAATAAGTAAAAAATCACACTGAAGTCCCTGATTATTTAATAAATTAAATTTTTAGCCTCAGTTTATTAGAAAAAATCGCACAAAAACCCCTGAAAAATGTAGAATTTATTTTGGGCCCTGACTAATAGTTCTATTTTTTTACCGGAAACCACTATAAATATGATTAATTACGGAAAATGTATATGAAATTATATTTGAAAATCTAAAATTATTTTAGGAATGAACAAACCTAAAAGTGGCATTAACATTATTTATTACATTCTTTTTAGTTGAAATAAAATTGTAAAATACCTTTAAATATATATTATGAAGTAGAGAATATTTAATGCAATATGTTAAGCTAAAACAAAACCATAAAATACATGTAGAAACTGTAACTATGACATGTTCTTTTCTGGGTCAAATGCTCTCTGTAAAAATAGTTGAATGAAATGCATTACATAAATTTATCCAATTGTGTCATCTAGGTACATGGACTTTTATTTCGTATTCATAGGTCCATGAACTTGTCCATATGTATCAATTAGATCCATAAACTTTTCTTCGTTGTTACAGTCACTTAAAAAGTTCATGCACCTATAAATGTAAAGAAAAAGTTCATGAATATAAATAATACAAATGTACAAGTTCATGAACCTAGAAAATGCCAAATAAAACTTTATGAACCTATACAACACACCTGAATAAGTTCATGCATTTCTAATGCATTTTACTCAAAATAGTTCAATTAAGGCATTGAGTGAATATGGTGAAAAGAACTCTCTATAGCAGTTGACGGTGTTCGCTACGCGGCCACCAAAGAGTGCGGACCGCCCACCATACTTTGACAGGATATGGCGCACAGCCATGCCCCACTATAAGCTTAGACGCCATACGACGCCCGAGCCCCGACCACCGAGGTCGGAGATGAGTCTGCCCGAACCCATTGCAGTTCTGGTGCAGGGTAGACACCAACCCCTGCTGATCTCCAAAAGAAGCTTCAAATCAGGCGATACAATTTATAAAACATTAAGCTCGAATTCACATATGTATATTCGAGAAAAAAAATCACATATATTATGAAATAGATACACACATTAAATGTGTTTTTAGCATAAAAATAAATACAAAAAACATATTATAAGCTTTTAGATAAATTAAATAATTATGGGTATATTATTATTTTATATTCAAACATTTAATTATTTTGAGAATTATATAACGGATATTTTATTACCTATTTTAAGTGTAAAGTAAACATACTAAATTTCCAACTAGCTTATGAAAATAATAACAGTTATGATAATAATATCATAAATTCTAATAAATCAAAATAAATTACTAAAAATATTTATAATTGTTTTAACACTAGTATTTGTATAGAATAATTATTTTAACTCTAAATTAATTATAATTTAGTTCAGACTTACCTTATTAATTATGAAACCTATAGAAATAAAATATTAAACAAAATACTTAATTAAATCTGTTATAACTTTAATTTAAGTCGTTCTAGTACCTAGACTCTCGTTCTATTATAAAATATTCACGTAGTAAATTGTATAACTCATTTTGTATGGTCCTCCAGAGATGCACTTTGCTTGTGTCAAAGTGCAGGCAATCGAATGGACCGGAGGTACATGCAAGTGAGCTTTCCAGCCGGTGTCCACCCTTGATGGCCTCAAGAATGGCATCGCAGCTTGTTGTGGAGTCATTCAAAAAGCACAGCGCAGGCCACGAGCGAGCAGCTTAATTGGGCTTGCATCCCGAGCATTTGATTAAGCAAAGGTTTAACAAAGGTTGTGCATCGTCGAGTCGAGTCTTTTAATTAAGCAAATGTTTGTATTTTCATGTAAGATGCCGCTCAAATACATCTGAGTTTTTGCAACCGTGCATGACACAAGATTAGTTAACTACCCATACCAAAGGACTACGCGTACCAAAATAGTCGTGTTTATTTTGGTAAATGTGTATCAGCAAGTGTCACTTCATCTCCAAAAGTTTATCATATTTTTATTCATTTTTAAACTAAAAGATGACATATTTTTTAAAATGGATGGATATTAAGCACGATCTACGCGTAAACTTGACACAACCACTAAGTGACAAACCATCAAAATCAAAAGGCTACTAGTTATGGCATCTTAAAGATGATCCACGGCAAATTGCGGTTGGCTAGTATTATGCAACCATCTTGGGCTTGGGACATGATTGCCTAAGAAGGGATCCATGACTAGAACATACTTATTTTTATGGCAATTTTGGCCAGTCAATTTGGCCTGTGACGGGTTTAACGTAGGATGGATCATACTTTTCATGGCTTTAATGCGGGATAGAATCGACTGATGCAACACATCTAGATGCAGGTTTAACGTAGGTTGGATCAGATTGGTAGTGGTACATCTTGACGCGAGTTTAATGTAGGTTGGATCAGACTGGTGGAGGCACATCTAGATTCAGATACAGGCTGTATCAGACTGGTGGCAGCACATATAGACGCGAATACAGGTTGGATCAGACTGGTGGCGGCACATCTATACGCAGATTTAACGAGGAATGGAACAATTAGGGGTGGCACATCTAGACGCGGATTTAACGCTGAATCGTACCAACTGGTGGCAGGACATCTAGACGTGGGTTTAAAGGAGGCTGGATTAGCCTGGTGGCGGCACATTTAGACACGGATTTAATGCAGGATGAATCAGACTGGTGGCGGCACATCTAGACGTGACTACAGGCTGGATCAGACTGGTGGCGACACATCTAGACGCGGATACAGACTGGATCAGACTAGTGACGACACATCTACACGTGTATTTAACGCGGAATGGAACGAATTGGTGGTGGCACATCTAGACGCGGATTTAACGCTGGATGAAACAACTGGTGGCGGCATATCTAGTCGTGTATATAACGTGGGGTGCATCAGACTGGTGGCGGCACATCTAGAGTTCGGTCATCGACCTCTATATATATCTATGCTAGCAGGCGATCCGATGGATGGGTCATAGTAGTGTGGCGGCGCATGTAGGGTTTGGTCATGTAGCGGGCCTAATAGGGAAGGGTCATGGTAGTGGCGGTGCATCCAGGGTCTGGTCGTGGAGCAGAGCCAATGGGTATGAGTCATGGTGGCGACGGTGCATCAAGGGTCTGGTCGTGGAGCGGGCCTAATAGGGATGGACCATGGTGGCGACGGTGTGTCGCCTGTGTCCAAGGTTAGGTTGGGGAGCCGATCCGATGGGATGGGTCATAGAGGTGTGGCGGCGCATGTAGGGTTTGGTCATGGAGCGGGCCTAATAGGGAAGAGTCATGGTGGCGGCGGTGCATCTAGGGTCTGGTTGTGAAGCGGATCCGAAGGGGATGAGTCATGGTGGCGAGGGCACATCAAGGGTTTGGTCGTGGAGCAGATCTAATAGGGATGGACCATGGTGGTGGCGACGTGTCACCTGTGTCCAAGGTTTGGTCGGGGAGCCGACCCGATGGGGATGGGTCGGAGTGGTGTGGCGGCGCATGTAGGATTAGTCGTGGAGCGTGTATAATAGGAAAGGGTCATGGTGGCGGTGGTGCATCCAGGATCTGGTCGTCAGACGGATCTGATGGGGATGGGTCATGGTGGCGGCGACACATCAAGGGTTTGGTCATGGAGCGAGCCTAATAGGTATGGGTCAAGGTGGTGCGGGCGCATCAAGGATATGGTCGTGGAGCGGGCCTAATAGGGATGGGTCATGGTGGTAGCCGCACATCCAAGGTTTGCTTGTGGAGCAGATCTGACGAGGATGGTTCAGAGTGGTGGCGGTGTATCAAGGGTTTGATCATGGAGCGGGTCTAATATGGATAATTCATGGTGGCGGTGGCGCATCCAGGGTTTGTCCGTGGTGTAGATCTGATGGGGATTGGTCAAAGTGGTGGTGACACGACAGTGCATCAAGGGTTTAGACGTGGAGTGGACCATATGAGGATGGATCATAGTGGTGGCGGCGCATGCAATGGCGGTGAACACAAGGGAAACCTGTTGGTATGTATGGCATTGTTGTGTCTAATCCATTTATTTTTATAGTTCTTATTATGATATTGTCTAGCTTGCTTGTCTAGTGGTGGATACAAATATGAAGTAGTGATTTCTATCGAGAATAAGTGTTCATTGATGTTTACGCATGTTTTGATGCCCCTCTATCTTCTCCCGTCTGGTATATGTGAGATGAAGAACTGTGTATCCCTATGTGAATTGAAAAAATTTCAATCACAGATTATGTTTCCATTTTTTTCCATCTAGCACTGGAGGTCCAACAAATGTTTGTAAATCATGAAAGGTCACTACTAAAGTTGTGCAGCAAGTTAGATCTATTTGTTTACTTTCCACTTTATTATTTTTCATATCCCATTTCACATATTGAAAAATCAGCTTACCATGGTCAATATTAATTGATTTATAGGATTCAAGTAATCAAGAGAATCCTTTGCCAAGCCTCCTCAAGCGCAGTTGGAAAGTTTCCAGATCCCCCATGCATATGAAAATAGGACTGAAGAAGGTTAGAAAAACACCGCTCCAACATGTATCATTTTTAGAATCCACTAAGTTAGTACTCATTTTGTCATAATTTTTAATAGATGTGACTAAAGACTCAATCGGTGATAGCCAGATTTCAACTTTGTTATATTTAGGGCTTGAAACCATGAGCCACATGTCTGATTGAGCAACCTTTTTTTTTTTTGCAGTTCAAAGAGATGAATATGCTGATCTTGGGGAGGCCATAGCTGAATCATATTGAACTTGGATTTTAAGAAGGTATTTTTGAATTATTTGTGAGTTAGTTGAAATTTGAACTGATGACTTTGTCTTCTGGTGTGTGATGGTGTGGTATCTCTACATCTACAAGGTATGTCTTTCAAACTAACTAATTAGTTAGTGTACCTTGGTTGTAGATTTTTCTAAATCTTAGATATGCCGAAAAAGCACGCATATATCATTAATTGTTCTGAGATATCCTACTCAAGTTTTTCAATGTACCTAGTCATCTAGTAAATGAATGATGCATATCCGTGGATTCTACAGAAGCTTCAAATGCATGAACCTTTTCCACTGGTATTTATTTTTTTTGTTGGTAGCCATATGCACCATTCCACCTTATACTCATGCATGCACCATGTAAAAGAGTACTAACTTACATACCTTCAAATATATTCATTGCACCTGCTGCCCTGTCAATAGCCAGACGATTTTGTACAAATTTCCTGCATGCATGTTGAGTATTTAATTTGTAGTTTGCACAATAGAAAACGGAGAACGAAATTTGTTGATCTTGTTGTTAGATTATTATAGGCATGCATATGGCTGTAGGAATTATTGCACATGTGTTATATCTGCATGCAATTAAAGTTCTTTCTTAATATGAATGTGTTTTTCTATATATGTAAGGATGCATTTATCGGTGCAATCCCAAGGATATATTATATATACTCACATGTCCATTTTATATATGTATCATGTGCTGAATCACATGGTCAAATGGACGAAATCTAAAATGATACTCCCTCCGATTTCTTTTATTTGTCGTTCGGACATCATGGTCAATACAAAATTAGACTGTTTTTGTTGTCTGGACGACAATTATAAAAGAACAGATAGAGTATTTTACAAAATCTATGTTTGTTATCCTTCCTGCTAGCGATCGTATCTCGAGAGATGGAACGTTGTCAGGCAGCGCGGCTCCACACGGTTGATCTCCTGGACGAACGGCCGCGATGAATCAAATGTAATTTTTAGCTAAAAAGTAATTCATACCAAAAAAAATCCGCCATGCCAAGCACGCTCCTCGTTCAAAGTTTTCCCGCTTTGCTCTCTGCTCCCAGCTGGATTTCGGAAACCCCCGGGTTGTCTACTGCTGGACATGCATGCAAGCATCTCTTTAAATGATGCTTCTTTGATTTGATCATCTCCTTCCTTATTCGAGTCTTTCATCTCGCCAATCACCTCGACAAGCCCCCTAACAAGATCTTTGTTCGGATCCGATCGTGAGAGCTATCAAAAGAAATCCCCTTTCGAGCGCGGAGGAGAGGCAATGGCGGCCGCTTTCATGGCGTCGTCGAGTTCCGGGGCGGCGGCGGCTCCGGGGATCTCGATCTCGGATGGCGTGGAGGTGAAGCGGAGCAAGCCGTGGGTTTCTTTCGGGTTGGACGGCGACGACGGCGACGACGAAGGGTTGGAGGCGGCGCTGGCGCTGGCGCGGGCGCGGGCGCGCGACTGTGACGTGTACGTCGGGCACGGTGGCGGCGTCAGGCGGATGGTCGCGTGGCTGCGCGCCGAGCTGGAGATGCTCGGTGTTCCCTGCGTCGCGCTGGACCGGGGCCGGTGCGGGGACGCGTCGTCTCTCGCGGCAGTGCGCGCCGCGATGGACGCGGCCGCGGTGGGGGTGGTCGTCGTCACGCCGGCGTCGCTCGGCAACCCCAACGCCGTCGAGGAGATCCGCGTCTTCGCGGACCGCGGCGCGCTCGTGCCTGTCCTCGTCGGGCTCGGGCGCGGCGACCTCGTCGCGGCGGACGTCGTCGAGAAGCGCGGCGACCTGTGGAGGGCGCACGGCGGCCACCTCTGGAAGACGTACGGCGGCGTGGAGGCGGAGTGGAGGGAGGCCTTTGAGGGGCTCGTCCGCGCCGAGCCGGCGGTCGAGGTCGGCGGCGACGACGTCCGGGACCGCGTCCTCGACTTGCTCCAGCTCCTCGGGGCGCGGCTCGGGCGGCGCGCGGTGGTGGCCGCCGTCAAGGACTGGCGCGCCGCGGCGGATCCGGAGCTGCCCTTTCCCAGGAACGAGGCCTTCGTCGGCCGGGAGAAGGAGCTCCAATACGTGGAAGGCTTGCTCCGGGGAGACAGGGCTGAGTATGCGAAGGCACTCTCTAAGAAGGCAGTGCCTCTCGACGAGCTCGCCGCCGACCACGGGCCGTTCATGAGCGGCGTGGTCTGCATCTCCGGCGTGTCCGGCACCGGGAAGACGGAGCTGGCGCTTGAGTTCGCGCATATGCACGCGCAGGAGTACAAGAAGGTGTTCTGGTTGCACGGAGAGCCACGCTATCTTCGTCAGAGCTACCTCAAGCTCGCCGATCACCTCGGCGTGGTCGTCGGCGACGACGTCTCGTCGGCGGCAGATCGGAGCAGGAGCCTTCCCGACATAGAGGGCGATGCCATCGCGAAGATCCGGAAGGAGCTCGCCCGTGGCATCCCCTACCTTTTGATCATCGACAACGTGGAAGGCGAGAAGGACTGGTGGGACGGGAGGGATGTGCGGGAGCTCCTGCCCGTCGCCGGCAAGCGAACCCACGTCGTCATCACGACGCGGCTGGCACGCCTGCAGGGGGTCAGGACGCTGGAGCTTGGGAACCTGGACATGGCGGAAACCATGCATCTGATGACGGGCGCGCGCGCGTTCAGCGAAGAGGACATGGCTATCCTCAGGAGAATAGGGGAGAAGGTCGGCAGCATGCCTCTGGGCCTCGCGCTCGTCGGTGCAATCCTGTCGGAGCTGGACGTCGGCCCGGGCGAGCTCCATCTAGCGATGAGCGGTGCGCCGCACCGGGCGCCGACGTGGGCGTCCAAGGACGACCCGGCGCTGCGTGACAACCCGGGCCTGGTTCAGCTCCTGGACGCGAGCCTGGCGCTGCTGGACCGGGAGGAGGCCGGGCTCGGCAGTGCGGTGGCGAGGCTGCTCCAGGCCAGCAGCTTCTTTGCGCCGGCGCCGATCCCGGTGGCCGTGCTAGCGCGTGCCGCCGGGTCGAGCGCAACCCCGGAGTCGCTGTGGAAACGGTTCAGGAGGACGTTCCACCTCTCCTGCACCTCGTCGTCGTCGTCGTCGTCCGCCAGGCACGCCGAGCTGGAGGCGCTGGTGAGGCTCGGGTTCGCCCGGAGGTGCGCAAAGGAAGGGCACGTCTCCGTCCACGGCGTGTTCAGGCTCTTCAGCCGCAAGATCGGATCCGGCCAGGTCGGCCGCTCCGTCGTGCGCGCTGTCGCCGCGCACGGCGTCGGCCTCGGCGCGGAGCACACGTGGGCGGCGTGCCTGTCGCTGTTCAAGTTCGAGGCGGCGGCCGTGGCCGTCGAGCTGCCCGCGCTCGAGCTGACTCGCTTCGTGACGCGCTCCGTGCTGCCCCTCGCCGCGCGCGCCGTGGCAACGTACTCGGCGTACAGCGCGGCGCTCGAGCTGCTCCGGGAGGCCACCGACGCCATCCGTGGGGCCGAAGACCAGTACATCGCAGCTGCTCCACGCCGCGGCAGCAGCGTAGACCTGGACCCGAGAGTCTACCAGGAGCTCGCTCAGGCAAGGGCATCTCTCCTCATGGTGCGGGCGAGGATGATGGCGAGGGCCGGGGAATACGCCATCGCCGAAGACCATTGTCTAACCGCGGTTGATATACTCAAGGTGGTCTGCGGAGATGCGCACCCTGAGACGCAGGGCGTGAGAGACTTTTTAGAACAGGTCGTAGCCCCTCGCCATGCTTCCATCTAAGCAGGTTGTGTGTGTCCTCGCATGTCAAATGGGCCAAATTTTGATTGTAACTAGGTTGTTTAAATAAATTTGCTTGTATTTTTTCCCTAGGAAACTCGGTTCTTGGAGTTGTAAATTTAAAACTAGTTGTGGAATTAGTTCTAACACTTCCAGATTAAACTTGATAGGAAGAAAAATGAGGAAATGTTGTAATTTCTGTTGTTGTCGTCGAACTAGATCTATCCTCCTATCTTAAAAACAAATCTCTTGAAAATCCAAATGTTACCGCGCTGGTGCCTTGTGTCCAAAAGAGTCTCATCTGAGTTCAGTCTTCAGTCTCTTATGACTGAACTTGTTGCATGTCTGTTTTCAGTTCATCTGTGAGAAACAATGGTGAATAATTTTCAAGAGATTTGTTTGAAGACAGGAGGATTTAGTTACGACAACAAAAAAACTGTAACTACAACACTTCATCATTTTCCGCCTAGCGAGGTTAATCCTGAAGCTGCAGACCTAAATTGCAACTACTTTTAAGTTTGCAACCCCAAGAACATTCGAGTTTGCTAGGAACAAAATACAAGCAAAATTATTTAAACTATACCTAGTTACAATCAAATTTAGGTCCATTTGATATGCAAGGGCCCACGGCCTGTTTAGATTGAAGCGTGAGGGGCCATGGCCTACTCTAAGAAGGTTCTGACCGTCTACGACTACTCCGCGTGTTCATCTCCACAGACATGATGATGATCGCCGTCGGACAGTGGTCCTCGGCAATGCCATACTCTCCCATCCTCACCATCATCCTTGCCCGCACCATGAGGAGCTCTGCTCTCGCCTGCGCGAGCTCCTCGTACACTCTCGGGTCCAGGTCCACTCTGCACACTCTACATGTGTTACTGATTCTTCACATGAATCATGAAAGGAACAAAAGTACAACCATCAAATAAAAACCGTAACTATGACATGTTCTTTTCTGGGTCAAATGCTCTTCGTAAAAATAGTTAAATGAAATGCATTACATGAATTTATCCAATTGTGTCATCTAGGTACATGAATTTTTATTTCGTATTTATAGGTCCATGAACTTGTCTATCTGTATCAGTTGGGTCCATAAACTTTTATTTGCAGTTATAGTCACTTAAAAAGTTGATGCACTTATAAATGTAAGGAAAAAGTTCATGAATATAAATAATACAAATGGACAAGTTCATGAATCTATAAAATGCAAAATAAAACTTTATGAACCTATACAACACCCCTGAATAAGTTCATGTATTTCTAGTGCATTTTACTCAAAATAGTTCGATTAAGGCATTGAGTGAATATGGTGAAAACAACTCTCTATAGCAATTGACAGAGTTCGCTACCCCGGCCTCCGAAGAGTGCGGACTGCTCACCGTACGTTGACAGGATATGGCGCGCAACCATGCCCCACTATTAGCTCGGACGCCATCTGATGCCCGAGTCCGTACCACCGAGGTCGGCGATGAGTCCGCTCAAACCCGAGCTCGGATGTAGGGTAGGCAACAACATTCAATGGGGCACAGGTCACATGGACCCCTTCAATGCTGAGACAACGTTCACATGCGATGTAACTCTCCTACAGAGTACAGTGTTGGCTGACGTTGCACCCGTCCCATCCCACTCAGTGTGGGGATTGGCGTACGCCGACAGAGACCCCTCCTGAGCTCGAGCTCGAGAGTCAAAAGTTGATGGGGGGGGGGGATTCAATAGGCAAGTGAGCAAATCAGATGCCTTCATTGCCAAAAGGACACAGTCGTACTCGAGCGTGTCCTGATATGGGCCACAGACCCTCCTAATGCTTTCAACGACCCGTCTGTCCGGCGCAACAACGGGCGTGCGCTGCAATACAACGCTGGCCGATGATAAGACTGGAGCAGGTATTGTGGTGACTTCCTTGACCCGACCTCACTTCCTGGCGCGCCGGAAGCTATGCCGTAGAGATAAGACGCATTGTAACCCCAACCCATTTTTGAGGAGCCTCGGTAGATATGGCGATTAGACATGTCATGACTGAACTACCTATAAAAGAGGCCTAGATGCCACCTTCGCAATGGGTGAGAGAACACACACACACACACACACACACACACATGATACGACTTAGCACTTAGACACCGTCCGCTTGTACCCTTATCCCCCTCTCTCGATTAAGTAAGAGCATGAGGTTGACACTGGACATAGGGTACTTGTCCGAACCAGTATAAACTTCTACATCTATGTAGCTAGGCCACCTCGAGGATAAAAGTATGGCAAAATAGATACCCATCGGTAATAGCAATACAAACAAAGACATTTGGCATGCCAGGTAGGAGGACTACCGCGCGTTCCACCTAGCTTCCTCGATACATTCATCATGCTCAGCCTTCGTGCCCAATACGAAGGTCTATTTCAGCGACTTTGAATTCACTGTCACCTATGGCAGCGAGTTTGAAGCCACACTAGGCTCTCCGTTTTGGGAGTCTGGACTTCTTCACCAGCTATGCTTGCACCCTCCGAATCTTTGACGGAGATTTATCTTCAACCTTCGACGGGCAAGACCGCCGACAATGTCGACAAGTATGCCTCAAACTGTGTTTATGTGACTTTCTTCATGGGGATGGTCGACTATGCTTTGCTGTCCACGCCGTGGCGGCAGCAGCAGCGTGGACCTGGACCTGAGACTGTACCAGGAGCTCGCTCAGGCGAGGACAAAGCTCTTCAAAATGTGGGTGAGGATGATTGCCAGGGGAGGAGAGTTTGGCATCGTCGAGGATCATTTTTTTTGAAAGGTTGACGATCTAGTCGGCTTGCATTATATAAGTGGAGGCAGAATACATTGTTTTATTTACAAGGAGACACTTCTCACATCGCAGCACAGCTGCCATCTAAACTCAAGGTGAGTATAGCCGAGATCAGAGTCTCGATGGAGTGCGAGGTGGATGTAAAAGACGCAGGTTCTTTGCACCTGCAAGAGTTCATCTGGTTGCTTCATCATGGATCCATTGCAGGAGTTCTGCCAATGTTTTGTCAACACCAGAGAAGATACGTGCGTTCCGATCTAGCCAAAGGGTCCAACAGACCAGTATAACCAATGATCTCATACCTTTTTCCTCCATGCGTGTGTTCGCATGGCCTAGCATCGCGAGCCATTCTTCCAAGCGCTGTGTCGCACCCCACTGGACAGGGTGGAGTGAAGGCCGCTGATATCGGTTGGAGATAAGTGTCCATACCGTTCTTGATAGAGGGCAATCCTTGAAAATGTGTTGCACCGTTTCCAAACTTGGTCTGCATAGTGGGCAAAAATATTCGTTTGGCCATTCTCTTATCAGTAGTCATGCTGCGGTCCACAGTTTGTTCTGGAGGAGGAGCCAAATGAAGAATTTATGTTTCACAGGCGCCCATACCTACCATATGAGCCGCGGGAAATTTGACTTGTATGAACCTTCAAACTGCATTTGGTATGACGACGAAGATGAGTATAGCCCATTTGCATTGAACCTCCAGATTATTTCATCAGATGTCTTAGATTCCTCCTCCAATCCACCCGGTAGCGCCTCCTGGATCTCGCACCACAAACAAAGAGTGTCCAGTAGAAGATTGGGGTTGACAGCATGCAGTACGTCCTGTAACCACCTGGCGCCGGATAGGGCTTGGGCAACAGTTTTCCATTTACCTTTGCAGTGTTGATAGAGTCGCGGCCATATCAGCATCGGTGCTTTCCCGTTGATCCAGCTTGATTGCCAGAATAAAGCTCGCTTACCATTGCCGACAGTCACAACCGTGCAAGCTGCAAATAGAGTTCTGTCCACATCATCCACTGGTAATTTAGCACCCATCCACGGCTTTGCTGGAGTGGACCATTCAGACCAAAGCCATCTCAGTCTTAACAGCCCTACTGAATTTTTGAAGGTCCAAGATGCTTAGCCCTCCCTGGGCAATCGGTCTACATACTCTCCCCCAGTTCACTTTACATTTACCTCCATTTAGCTCCTGGTTTCCTGCCCAGAGAAAGCATCTTCCAGTCTTGTCGATCTCCCTCATAAAACCTTTGGGTACTTTCGAAGCTGTCATGGTATAGATTGGTAGTGCAGTCAGAACAGATTGTACTAGTGTTTTCTTCCCTCCTATGCTGAGAAGCTTCTGCTTCCACCCTGATAATTTTGCTCTGACTTTATCTACAACATGTTGGAGATGAGTCAACCTGAGCCGCCCAAGAGTAATCGGGAGGCCAAGATAAGTTGCTGGAAATTGTCCTTGACTTCCATTAAAGTTTGCCAGTGCCTCACTTAGGTTCTCCACGGAGCAATGGATTGGGTATGTAGTACTCTTTGCCGTGTTGATCTTGAGTCCGGTGGCCTTTCCAAAATGACTCATAATGCTCAGTAGCGAGTCAACCTCTTCTTTCATCGGGTTGATGAAAACTACTGTGTCATCAGCATAGAGACAGGTTATCATCCTGGTGCTGGTATCTAGTAGAGGTGACAGCACTCCATCATTTGTGGCAAGCTGGAGTACTCTATGAAGGGTGTCAAGGCATAGGATGAAGAGGTAAGGTGATAGGGGATCTCCCTGTCGTAAACCTCATCTATGTCTTATTCGTGGACCCTGAATTCCATTCAGTTTCACAGTGGAGGAGGCCGATGTCAGGATCAAGGTTATCCAATTCCTCCATCTGGCAGGGAAGCCTCTCTACTCCAATAGCTCTAAGAGGTACTCCCAAGCTAAGGAGGCAAAGGCTTTTGTGAAGTCCAGTTTCATGAAAAGGAGTGGCTTATGTTTCTGGTGATAGGATCGGATCACATTTCTCACATACATGAAGTTATCCTGTATACACCTTTTCTTAATGAAGGCACTCTGAGTAGGAGATATAATCGCGTCAATGTGGGGGGCCAAACGTCTGACTAGGACTTTAGAGAGGATTTTTCCAAAGGAGTGGATCAAGCTTATGGGTCTATAGTCTGTTGGTGATTCTGGGTCTTCTTTCTTGGAGATAAGGGTGATCTCGGCGCCATTCAGAACATGCAAATGATTACCTTGCTGATGGTAGATGGCTTCAAAGGCCTTGACCACATCCACCTTAACAACCTGCCAACAAAGCTTGTAGAAGTCCATAGAAAAACCATCTGGGCCCGGAGCTTTCTCATTTGGGAGCTCCTGGATAGCCTGACTTATCTCCTCTTCAGTGAATGTTGCGTCAAGTTCCGCATCGTGTATTCGGGTCGCATTCAGCATTTGCCATTTAAATGTCGCCCCACGGCTATACTTAGTTCCTAGAAGTCCATTGAAGTGCTCGTATAACTCATATTCCTTTTCCTGGTGAGTACACCTCATATATCCTTCTGATGTTTTGAGGCAAGGGATGTAGTGTTTTCTACTCTGTGTGTTTGCCCTTAGGTGGAAGAACTTTGTCGAGGCATCACCTTCACGTAGCCACACAATGCGTGATGTCTGGTGGCGGCGTGATCGTTCAACTGCTGTGAGACCAAGCAACCTGGTTTTTGTGTCTGCTCTCAGCTGTTGTTCATCGTCTGATAGCCCTCTCTCTTCTTGAGCCTTGTCCAATCGTAGGATCACTTCGTTGGCCATGAGCATTTGTAGTCGTGCATCTCCAAGGAGATTGTAGCTCCAATGTCTTAAGGCTTTAGCCGTGCGTTTTAGTTTCTCCTGAAGGATCAATAGGGTTGCTGTGTTTTTCACCGGTTGGTTCCAAGATGATTGCACCACCTCTGTGAAACCCTGAATTTTTGTCCAATGCGTTTCAAACCTAAAGTGTGACCACACTCTTGGTTTACTTTGGTTACATAGGAGCAAAGGGCAGTGATCAGATAGTGAAGAAGATAGGGGCATCAAGCACAATCCAGGTTGCAATAGATCCCACTCCTTATTGCAAAACATCCTATCCAGATGGACCAACGTCGGTGCTGATCTTTCATTACTCCAGGTGAAACGCCGGCCGTTCAGGGGGACCTCAAAAAGCTCACATCGATCAAGGACTCGTCGGAACATCCCCATTAGTCGTCGGTTCAGGTGGTTGTTGTTTTTGTCCCTCGCTTGGTATATTTGATTGAAGTCACCAATGCACAACCAAGGTTGATCCGGCGTCGGTTTGAGGGAGTGGATTTGCTCCAGGAACCTTTCCTTTTCCCCCTCTTCTGTCGGACCATATACAACCGTCAGCCAAAACGAGGTCTGGTTTGCCCTGAGTTGCATCAATAGGGAGAGCGAGTGGTCTCTGATCACTGAATTATGAACTTGGACTAGATTATCATCCCAAGCCATGAGGATGCCGCCTCTGGTACACGTTGCCGGCATGAAGCAATAGCTTGCTAGTCGCGTGCCCATTATCTCCCTATTCTGTTGCGGTGTGATGGTGGCCAGCTTGGTTTCCTAAAGGCATGCAACCCATGGCCTCGCCGTTTGGACCATTAGCGAGACTGCCTCTTTCCTTGCGTTTGAATTAAGTCCACCTACGTTCCAGCATATGACACTAAAATCTTCATTTAACATTTCCAAGACTGATAGACAACATAATAGGCCCTTCTACAGGGGTGAAACATAACACCACCCGTCCATACAAGAGAGAAGAATCCACCAGTAGCCCCAAGAAATTCTCTCTTACCATCCACCACACCCAGGGACAAGAGAACAGCGTAACACATAGGAAACTTAAAACAACTTATGCTCCCCAATGGCAAAGCAGTCATAGTAGACATCAAAACACTAGGTGGCAACTGCAGCCTCCATCTCTGATGCTGCGAGGAGTTCAGAGGCGGCTATGGCATTCGCATCATCAAGGCAGAGCGCTGTCCTGATAGCCTTCACTGCCCCATGGGTCAGCGGGTTCTTGTACATGGCCATGTATTTGGCCATGATGTCGTCAGTGATTTGGTTGCCCGCACCAGCGAGGTCCAGCTGCTTGATCAGGCGATGCATCGCCCGCTGGGCAACCAGGATGGGTGACGGTCGTGCCGCCTGCCGGCGGCTTGTCCTGGTCGGTTCAGCTGAGGTTGACCGTGCTCTGCGACCACGGGCGCTGACAACTGGTGGGTCAGGAAGCAGAGCTGTCCGGGGTGGCGGGAAGATGTTCGAGATGAATGTGTCAGGCTGATTTTGCACCCGTTCCGTGGTCTCACGTGGTCTCACGTGGTCGACGTCGACTTCCGCCTGTTGGGTCACGGTTATGGTCTCTGTTGCCTCCGGCACTGTGCGGCCCCCCTGCAGCCTCTCTAGACCAATTGGCGGGGGGAAACATAATGGCACCCTCTCCACCTGAAGCATGCAGGCAGCGACTTCATCAGCCATTGGGTCGAAATTAGGAGTGCAGTACCTCAGCGGGTTGTTGTCATCATGCAGTTCGGTGTAGACAGCAATCAGAGGGTCTTGTTCTTTTGAGAGCTCTGTGTGGCTCATCTTCTGGACTTCTGCAGGGAGCTGATCTTCCTGTTGCTGGGTCGTCTCTTGTCTCTTCTCTTGCACACGAGCACCCATAGCGGTCATCTTCGCCTTCGCTGCAGCCATCCCTGCAGCGTCGCAACACCGTCCACACCCTGGCGTCCAGCGTTGCGGAGGGTGGGAGCTACGTCTGTGTTGCTGCCCCCCCCCCCTCCGATGGCCACATCCTCGACTGGTTGGCCTCTGGCGTTGATGTTGTAACGCCAATGGTTGAGTGGGGGCTGGTCATCATCATCTGGCCCCTGTCCCTCCTGACAGCGTCAAGTGGGGCACGACATGGTGGTGCCCGGTAGGTCAACCGCTGACTAGACCGTGAGCCGTCAATGCAGCCGCGCCACCACGTGAATGGCTTGAAGATGGGGCCCGGAGTCTGATCCGAGCAGGGCGAGATCGAGCCCAGCAGTCCACTCATCTAAGATTCTGGTGACGGAGAGCGCCTGGGGGAGTGGTCAACATAGTGGTCGAGGTGGATCAGCAGCTCGACCAAGTCACCATCCGGTGGAGCTTCCAATTCTGTCGCCAACGGCAGTTCCGCCATAGTGGTGGAGGTACCTGCACGAGCTGGAAAGATGGTGATCGTCTTGGTCCTGGGGAGTGGGTCCGGGTTGAACATCCAGCCTGCAACTCCAAGAATGTCAGGCAGTCCAGGAAAGCAGGGGATAAATCCATGTGGTCAACAATGAAAATATCTCCCAAGATATGTTGAACTCTCTCCACTGTCCAAGCATGTAACGGCAAGTTCTCAATGTATATCTTGACACGAAAGAACCAGGTCACAGAGCGTGCCTGACTGGTGGTTCTCCATGGCTCGATGTTGTAGAGGCCACCACCAACTGGTAGCTCGTGAAGTTGCAGTGTCTCCTCCCTATGCTCAGCCGAAGAGAACCTCACAATGAGGTCTTCCGGCCTTAGACGGGCAATGGCGAAGGATCGACGGGGGATGTGCAGGGCCCGTTGGAGGTTGTAGGCAACCTCCGCTTGACTAACTCACCGACCCGAGTCAGTAGTAGAGAGGACGACCGCATGTCTACACAGCCTCTGAGCGAGAACATACATCCCCCTGAGGTCACTAGGGCAGCTTGCCCATGGCGGGAGGCGGTTGCCCGCAAGGCCAGCAACATAAGCATTTGAGGACGCCAGCTTCGCAGCAGTGGCAGTTGCTGGGGTGGTGGGGCGTGGAAGCAGCGGGAAGGTTAGACGACTGTGGATATCTGGTTTGGGCGTGGTAAGTCGGGGGTGGATTTTATAGCGTCCGTCGGGGCCTGGTGGGGCAGGGCAGCGGCGGGAAGAATGTCCAGAAGCGAGGCAGTACACACAGCGTGGGGGCTCCCTGCAGTCTGCAACCCTGTGGTCTGTAGCAAGGCAGCGGAAGCAGCGGTTGCGGAAGACATTGAAGAAATCAGAAGCCTTAGGTTTTGACTTGGCCATTTGAAAGCCATGGCGCTGATGCGGAGGTTGTGGTTGTGCTACAAACCGCTTCTTATCCCGGCGTGCACCACGCCTCGATCTCACCACTTGCCAATCTGAGCTTTCCTCGATTTTCTGCCGTTGGCCTGATGCACTTGGCTGGAAGCATGCCTTTCTGACAACGGCCAAGAAGGGATGGTGTGGCGCCTTGGGCTGCTCCCGCCCAGGGGTAGGCGGGCTTGAGTCGGCAATAGGCAGCATGCAGAGAGCGGCATGCTGGGGTGGCTGGACGGGTCTGTTACCTCCGTGGCCATGGGGCTCGCTGTGAAAAGCTGTAGATGTCAGGGTTGTAGCATAGGTTCGCGAGCCTGTACCCGAGTCCGGCAACCCCGCCGGTGGTGCTTCTCCTTCCTCATTGCGACGTGGTCGGCGCGCACCAGTTACCGAGTCCGGCGGCCTCGCCGGCGGTGCGCCTCCTTCAGCACTGCAAGGTGGACGGCATGCTCCAGCTTGGGGACGAGCAACAACGAAAGCATCATCGTCTGCGACTTCCAGACCAAGTTGGGCATCCGACCCCGAGGCCTCATCTTAGCGGCAACTGTGGTCTGTCCCTTTGCACGCCGGTCCCGGCCAATTGGACTCTTCATGCCCACCTTCGTGGACGTTTTGGGTTGAGTATCACTCCATTGTTGGCTCGCGGGAGGAGGTGAAGATCGGCGGGGACGAGGCGAGTTTCCATCAGCGCAGTTAACCAGGGGCGAGGATACTCCGCTTGTCCTAGCATGGGAGCTAGTGATCGGAAGATCACCATAGCACCGAACCATGGTGTCCAGGCCGGTCGGTGTGATGAACATGGATTCCACTTCTGGGGCGAGTAGGGAGGGTTGTTCGCATGTACCAGCTGACCGGCACGGCGTACGTGATGTCCGAGGCATCGAGACTCGGAGCAGGGCTTCCGTCTTCTCCGGGTCAGATACCTGCTCCCCCGCCGTCGTGCCGATGGCATGATCATCGTCGTCTTCTATGTCTGGCGAACATTCTCCCAGGATTGGGAGAAGGGAGAAGTCCGCAGTATCTACTTCCTCCGCGACATAGCCAAACTCTGGATTCGGCAGTGATGACGGCGTGGATGATTGGCTGCGTTGGAAGATAAATAAAATATGGGCTACGGCACTTTGAGTCTGGCATGAGCAGAGTCTTGACAGGGCTACAACACTTGGAGTCTGACACGAATATAGTCTTGGCACGGCATCCGGAGAACAAGATATCAAGTAGAGATAAAGTAGACTCTAAAATAATATATTCGATGTACTCACGTATGGCTGATCAGATTTTAAGGTAGTTAGATATAGATTCAGGTTCTAGATAGAATATCTTTATATAAGGTTTGATCGGTTGTGATTCAAACCATTTTATCTTTTCTCTATCTGATCACCCGTATATCTCTTGTATTTTTCCTATAAATAGATCAACACGTAACCCAGCGATGACCCGAGTTTGGGAGTCCTGGTTTCATCTAACATGGTAACCAGAGCCGCTATACTCCATCGAGAACACCTTCCGTGAGTTGAGAGTCACGCGCCTGCAGAACAAGCTGCAGAGAAAGAAAAAAAGGCTTGCGCAGCACAACTGCTGTGTGCAGAGAAGAGACAAATTTTGCAAGCTAATTCCGGCAACATCAGAAGGACCTTTTTCTTTTTCTTGTGTTCGGCAGGCCCTGGTAGAAGACTACCAACATGTCGACATCAACAGGTGGGTCCGGCTTCAACACCTTGACACATCACGTTGAAAAATTAACAAGAGACAATTACCTCTTGTGGAGAGCTCAAGTCCTCCCAGCGATTCGAGGAGCTCAACTTTATGGGTTTCTTGATGGAAGCAAGATTCAGCCACCAGAAGAGATTGAGGTGGAAAAAGAGGACAAGACGAAGATTAAAGTACCCAATCCGGAGTACTCAAGTTGGTTGACTCAAGATCAACAACTTCTCAGCTACTTGAACTCTACCTTGTCTAAGGAGGTTCTAGCTCAAGTGGCCATGCACTCGACTGCAGTTGAAGTATGGAAGTCAATTCAAGAGAGTTTTGCCTCTCAGTCAAGAGCACGTGTGATGCATCTACGTGCAAAACTATCTAGTACAAGGAAGGGAGATTTATCAGTTGCAGCTTACTTTGCAAAGATGAAAGAATATGCAGATGAGATGGCATCTGCGGGAAAGAAACTCGAAGATGATGATGTTGTGGCATATATCTTAGCAGGACTCGATGCTGATTACAACTCCCTCATTGAAAACGTGAGTACTAGATCTGATACAATTTCTCTTTCTGACTTGTTTGCTCAGTTGTTGGCAACAGAGTCGCGTCTTGAGAGACAAAATCCAAATCAGCAATATCAGTACAACGTAAATTCTGCTTCTCGTGGAAGAGGCAGAGGAGGACGTTCGTATAGAGGAGGACGCAATGGATTTGGTGGGCGTGGACAAGGTAGAGGTGGATCGGACCAAAAACCAGTCTGCCAGTTATGTGACAAAGTGGGCCATACAGCGCTGAGGTGCTATAAGAGATTTGATCGTGAATTCAAGCCTGACCACAAAACAGTCAACAATGCTATGACATGCTACAGAGTGGATACGAATTGGTACACTGATACTGGTGCAACAGATCACATTACTGGGGAGATGGATAAGCTATCAACCAGGGAGAAGTACAATGGTCAAGAAAAGGTGCATACAGCGAGTGGATCAGGTATGAAAATCAGTGCTGTTGGAAGCTCTATTTTGAAAACTCCTGTTCGTAATATTCATCTCTACAATATTCTTCATGTCCCATCCGCGCAAAAAAATTTGTTATCTGTTCACAAACTCACTTGTGATAATTCTATATTTTTGGAGTATCATCGTGATTATTTTTTGGTGAAGGACCAAGCTACGAAGAGGGTTCTTCTTCGAGGCAGATGTGAAAAGGGTCTCTATCCATGGCCATCCCTTGAGAGATCCTCCTCCTCCAAGTGCGCATTCGCGACCAAAAAGCCGACCATAGAAAGATGACATGAAAGGCTTGGTCATCCTTCCACAAGTATAGTCAATAAAGTAGTGAGCAAATATAATCTTCCTTGTTTATTAGAGTCTAGCACAAATCATATTTGTGATGCATGTCAGCAAGGCAAGAGCCATCAATTGTCTTTTCCTAAGTCTACTAGCGTGTCTAAGTTTCCTTTAGACCTTATTTTCTCAGATGTGTGGGGTCCTGCTCCTACTTCCGTTGGTCGAAATAATTATTATGTGAGCTTCATAGATGATTTCAGTAAATTTACTTGGATATATCTCCTTCGGAAAAAATCTGAAGTATTTCAAAAATTTCATATGTTCCGCTGTATGGTCGAAAGACTATTTAATAGAAAGATAATTGTCATGCAAACGGATTGGGGAGGAGAGTATCAAAAACTTGACACCTTTTTCTCACAAATAGGAATTATCCATCTCGTGTCATTTCCTCACACACATCAACAAAACGGGGCTGCTGAACGCAAGCATCGTCACATAGTTGATGTTGGACTTACCCTATTAGCTCATGCATCTATGCCTCTTAAGTTTTGGGATGAAGCTTTTATGACAGCCACCTATTTGATCAATAGGACACCGTCCAAGGTAATACAACACCTGTCTCCTCTTGAGAAGCTTTTTCATACTCATCCAGATTATTCTCATCTCAAGATATTTGGGTGTGCGTGTTGGCCTAATCTCCGACCATACAACACACACAAGCTTGCTTTTCGTTCTAAACAATGTGTTTTCCTGGGATATAGTCCGCTGCATAAAGGATATAAATGTTTAGACATATCGACTGGTCGGGTTTACATCTCAAGAGATGTAATTTTTGATGAAACAATTTTTCCGTTCAAAAATCTTCATCCAAATGCTGGTGCTAGACTCAAGTCTGAAATCTTACTCCTTCATCCAACTTTGTTGCCATCTACAGCAGGAGGTCAAATAGATTTACAGCAGCCTGATTTACCTGATAATAGAGAACTAATCAATATTTCTGGAGATTTGGTTGACTCTATGCAGCAAAGCAACGCAGCCACAGAGGATCCCAACAACAGAGACATGACCACCTTGGATGACCTATCGTTGCAGCAGGTTCAAGGTGACCAGGTGCAAGGATCTGCAAATCTGGACAAGGATGCATCGGGCTGCGTGCATGGGCAGCAGCACCCTGCCACACCACGAGCTCTCCCGATGGATTCCCTGGGACAACGCTCTCCAGAACGGTCCGTGGGGGTCCGGACAGAGGGCCACAAAATTTCGGGCTCTGTGCTGCATGATGTCTCCGACGCACAGGGGCCTTCCACGGGAGATTCTTTGGACTCTGTACCGAACCTGAATGAAGGCTCATCCTCATCTCTTCCAGCGCTAGAACTTGAGCCTGGTGCTACTACAAGAGCACTACAGTACAGGACAGTAACATCTCCTCCTCAAACACGGCTTCGCAATAATATTTCTAAGCCGAAAAAATTTGATGATTTTGTATGTTTCTACACGTCCACAGGAGAACCATCTACTTTGGATCAAGCTTTGGGCGATGAAAATTGGAAAAAAGCTATGAATGCAGAGTATGAGGCTTTGATGAAAAATCAAACATGGCATCTTGTACCAAGGCGGGGAGTGAGAAATGTGATTGATTCCAAGTGGGTTTATAAAATCAAAAGAAAGGCAGATGGCTCTATTGATAGATACAAAGCAAGGTTAGTAGCAAAAGGCTTCAAGCAAAGGTATGGAATTGATTATGAAGACACTTTCAGTCCTGTTGTTAAAGCTGCTACTATTAGAATTGTGTTGTCGATCGCAATGTCTAATAACTGGTATCTAAGACAATTAGATGTACAAAATGCCTTCTTACATGGAGATTTAGAGGAAGATGTGTACATGTCTCAGCCTCCAGGATATGAGAATCCAAACTATCCTGATTATATATGCAAACTAGACAAAGCCATCTATGGATTAAAACAAGCACCAAGAGCATGGTATTCTAAACTCAGTTCTAAACTTGTTCAACTTGGTTTTATAGCTTCGAAAGGAGATACCTCTTTATTTATTTGCTGCAAGGATAATATTGCAATTTATTTGTTGGTATATGTTGATGACATTATAATAGCCAGTTCCTCTCAAAAGGCAGTAGAGTTGCTTCTGAAAACTTTGAGAGGTGATTTTGCATTAAAGGATTTAGGGGAGCTGCACTATTTTTTGGGAATTGAAGTATCTAAAATAAAGGAAGGAATACTGCTAAGTCAGAGAAAGTATGCACAAGAAATTATCAGAAAGGCAGGTATGGAACGTTGTAAGCCAGTTTGCACACCTCTCTCAAGTACAGAAAAATATTCGGCCCATGTTGGACAAAAGCTCGATGCTGAAAATTCAACAAAATATCGAAGTATTGTGGGAGCTTTGCAGTATCTCACATTGACTAGACCAGATATTGCTTTTTCAGTCAATAAAGTATGTCAATACTTGCATCAGCCTACCGTGATACATATGACTATGGTAAAGAGAATATTGAGATATATTCAGGGCACTGTAGATTATGGAATTAAGTTTGTGAGAGATAGTTCCTTACAAATTAATGCATTTTCTGATGCTGACTGGGCAGGATGCATGGATGATAGAAGATCAACAGGGGGATTTGTTATTTATCTCGGGTCGAATATTATATCCTGGAGTGCAAGAAAACAGCCTACGGTATCTAGATCTAGCACTGAGGCAGAATATAAGTCTATTGCTAATGCTACAGCTGAAGTGATCTGGGTGCAAAATATTCTGAAGGAATTAAAGGTTCAGCAACAGGAGATGGCTATTCTATGGTGTGATAATTTGGGTGCTACGTTTATGACAGCTAATCCAATTTTTCATGCCAGGACTAAGCACATCGAGATAGATTATCATTTTGTGAGAGAAAGAGTTGCTGAAAAAATGTTGCAAGTAAAATTTATATCAACCAAAGATCAAATAGCTGACGGTCTGACTAAGCCTCTAGCTACACATAAACATCTTGCATTTAGACACAATCTAAACATGGGATGTTCAGATCGAGGGGAAGTGTTGGAAGATAAATAAAATATGGGCTACGGCACTTTGAGTCTGGCATGAGCAGAGTCTTGGCAGGGCTACAACACTTGGAGTCTGACACGAATATAGTCTTGGCATGGCATCCGGAGAACAAGATATCAAGTAGAGATAAAGTAGACTCTAAAATAATATATTCGATGTACTCACGTATGGCTGATCAGATTTTAAGGTAGTTAGATATAGATTCAGGTTCTAGATAGAATATCTTTATATAAGGTTTGATCGGTTGTGATTCAAACCATTTTATCTTTTCTCTATCTGATCAGCCGTATATCTCTTGTATTTTTCCTATAAATAGATCAACATTTAACCCAGCGATGACCCGAGTTTGGGAGTCCTGGTTTCATCTAACAGGCTGGCCGGCGGGGCCGTGGTAACCTTGCTCGGCAGTAATGGCGGAGGAGACGGCGGGGGTGGATTGTTGGACACCGGGGTCGGAGTGGCCGTCGGTGAAGGCAGATGTTCGCTCGCAGATTTGGTTGGCAGTGGTGGCAGAGGTGACGGTGGAGACGGTGGAGGTGGTTGGCTGGCCGCCGGGGCCGGAGTGGCCGCCGGCGAGGATCATTGTCTGACGGCGATCAACATCATGAAGGTAGTCTGCAAAGATGTGCACCCGGAGACGCACGCAGCTAGGGCCTTCTTAGAGCAGGTCGTAGTCCCTCATGCTTCAATCTAAACAGGCTGTGGGCCCTAGTATATCAAATCGACCTAAATTTGATTTTAACTAGGTAGTTAAATAGACTTGCTTGTATTTTTTTCCTAGCAAACTTAAATGTTATTGGGGTTGCAAATTAAAAGTAGTTGTAATTTAGCTCTGCAACATCAAAATCAATCTCGTGAGGGCAGAAAATGATGAGGTGTTGTGTTGTAGTCCGGACTTCATCCTCCTCTCTTAAAACAGATTCCTTGAAAATCCAAATGTTACGCTAGTGCCTTGTGTCCAAAAGTGTCTCATCTGATCAGTTCGGTCTTCAGTCTCTTAGACTGAAAGTGTTGCATGTCTGTTGAACTACAATTGTCAGGAGATTTTCGTGTCGTGTTCTCTTACTAATAAAGATGCTCCAACAAGCCACTTTACAGTGAGGTTTCACCAGTTAGAGTCAGATTCAGCGCATCTCTAGTAAAACCTGAGATGACCATCATTCCATGAATCTGAATCTAATCTGATGAAACACGAGCCTAAAGAAGCCTGCTGGAGCATCATGCATTGCCAGAGGGAGATAGAGATGCAAAGACACGTCAATATGTTCATTGTGCTCAACAGACGTGTAGCAAAACCGTTCATCCCGTGAGACAGTGAATCCAGATGAAACAACGGTGAAACACAGCGGTAACATTAGGGTTTTCAAGAGATTTGTTTTAGGACTGGAGGATCTAGTTACGACAGCGCACAGCAAAACTGCAACTACAACAATTCATTGTTTTCAGCCCTAGCGAGATTAATTTTGAAGCTGCAGACCTGAATTACAACTACTTTTAAGTTTGCAACCCTAAGAACATTTGAGTTTGCTAGGAAAAAAAGTACAGGCAAATTTATTTTAAACTACCTAGTTACAATCAAATTTGTCCGATTTGTTATGCGAGGTCCCACGGCCTAATTAGTTTGAAGTGTGAGGGGCCACTGCCTGCTCTAAGATGAGCAGCTCCGCAGGCTACCTTGAGGATGTTGATCGCGGTCAAGCAATGATCCTCGGCCATAAATGCCATATATACTCCCGCTCTGACCATCATTATCGCTCGCGCCATGAGGAGCTCTGCCCGCGCCTGAGCGAGTTTCTTGTACACTCTCGGGTCCAGGTCCACGCTGCACACTTTACATGTGTCACTGATTCTTGACATGAATCATGCAAGGAACAAAAGTACAACCATCAAATAAAAACAGTAACGATGACATGGTCTTTTATGGGTCAAATGATCTCTATAAAAATAGCTGAATGAAATGCATTAGAGGTACATGAATTTATCCAATGGTGTCATCACTTTTATTTCGTATTTATAAGTAAATGAACTTGTCAATCTGTGTCATTTGGGTCCATAAACTTTTCTTCACAGTTATAGTTACTTAAAAGGTTCACACACCTATAAATGCAAAAAAAAAAACACTAGTGAATTTAAATAATACAAATGGACAAGTTCATGAACCTAGAAAATGCAAAAGAAATTTTTATGAACATATACAATGCAGCTGAATAAATTCATATATCTATAGTGCATTTTACTCAAAATAGTTCAATGAAGGCACTGAGTGGATATGGTAAAAACAACTCTATAGGGTACCCAAAAGTACACGACCGACTAATGATATACGATTGCGATGTGACCACCGTTGTATCGAACCTTCGGTCCGAGAAGGAACCTACCATCAAAAAACCACCCCAAACATACCACCGATACTAGGTGTCAGTACAGGTACCCCTGCACGCAGGATAAAAATGCCTAAGGAACCTGCCTCCCTGCAGAGACAGGCTCCAGAGGTGTCGCGTGTCCAGCAGGCCCAAACCTTGTCCCTCCTCATGGGTGGGCTCCAGTACTGCCACATGCTCCTCAGCTCGGGACCTGACCTTCCCGTAGAGGCGGGCTCACAGGCTACCGCATGCCCAATGGGATGTGGTCCCTGCCCCTCCACATGGGTGGGCTCTGGTGCCGCCACATGGCTAGCGACCCCAAGCCAGCCTCCTCAACAGAGGAGGGCTCCGGGTTGCCACGTGTCCTACAGAGTCGGACCCCGTCTCTTCTTAGAGGTGGGCTCTGAAACCACCACGTAGGCCGCAACAGGGGACCAGGCCTCCCCGCAAAGGTATCTCCAGTGTTGCCACGTGTCTTGCAGCTTGCTCTGGGTAGTAGATCACGAAAGTAAAGAGCGGCGTGCGCTGTCTAAGTCACATTGAAGGTGTCGACTGTTGGAGTCGGCAGATCCCCTGACACTACTAAAGTGTTGAAGGAGTTTGTGGTTCGGTTTGGGCGCGCGGAGACTCAAGAAGGTGAATCACGATTGGACACGAGAGACACAGTGGTTTACGTGGTTCGGGCCGCCTGAGCGTAATATCCTACTCCACGGGTGTGTGTGTGTGTGTTGTATTAACTTGTGAGCTTGAGAGCGTTCGAGAGTCCAATCCCCTCGTGTACCGTCGGTTTGTCCTTTTATAGTACAAAGACAAACCGTTACAAGTCAGCCTGGCCCGACATGTGGCCCTGGCGGTTACTAGTATTGATACACGGGATTAATTGTTGTTAATAACCCTGTAACGGCTCCGACAGTGCCGTTACAGGTGTTAAGATCGTCCGATTAAGTGTCATTAATGTGGAATTAATGACAATTAATCGGGTGTTGAAGTCCGCGGCTGTCCTTTGAAGATCCGGAGCCGTTACAATGTCTCCCGGAGGTTTGAAGCGGCCAGCTCCGACGTATGGACACGTGGCAGCTCCGGAGCTTGCTTGTGGGAAGCGGGAAGCTCCGGGGTGGCCTGGCACGTGTCAGGTCCGGAGCTTCTCTCGGTCAGGGGTTAAGTCCGGAGGTGCCGTTTCAGTACCTAGCCCGGAGCTTCACCCTTGCGGGTAGTAGCTCCGGTCTGACAGTACACATGGCAACCTAGGGGTTAACCATGTTGGAGAAGCAGGTCCGGTTATGTCTGACAAGTGGGCCTCCGAGGGTCTTCAATTTGAGTAGACGTCCTTCCCTTGAGATCTTTGTAACCTCAGGGGGTGTATGGTTTTTAGGGTACCGACAGTGGCCCCCTGGACCTACCTCCGGGGAAAGTCACCGGGGTGAAGTCATTCCGTCGGAGGTGGGTCCATACTCGCGACTCTTGAACTGGGTCTTCAAGGGTCTTTGGAGGTGCCGTTGGCAGGGCTTTACGGTTAAGTCCCGACGCGTGGCGCACCTCAGGCGGCAGATAAGATCTTTGACGTGCGGATCTCTCGTAATTGAAGGTCGCCGGTTCCCGATACGAAAACCGTATCGGTTCCGCGCGCCTTGTCAGTTCGCCGCCTTTGGGTTTCCCGCCTAGTGATGACAACTGTTCGCCTGGGTAAGAGCCTCGACTTGATCGTCAGGATGGTCCCGGGCCCACTAGTCATCGGCAGGGTTGAATTCTCGAGTAGTATCCTTGACTCCCCTGCAGTATCCATCCAAGCGTTGTGAGGGCTTACTTAAGAAGGAAAGCGCACCGTCGGGAGTTCTTTACGCTTCCCATCTGTTCTTGCGCTCAAACTCCCAACTTGTGCTTTTGCTCCTCTTCTCTTGCCTAGCTTTGCTGCGATAGAGTTGGGTCTGCGTGAGAGTCGCTTGAAGACGGACGGTGATCTGAAGAAGGTCCGGGCCCTCATGGGGTGGTCTTCGGACTTCTTCAACCGTTCGGTCCGCGCCGGCGGAGAGCTTCCCTTTAAAAAGGAGCACTCTGGCGAGATGGTGTACTTCTCCTCGTACGCCATGGTGGGGCTGATCCCACCGTTTTCTTCTTTCTTCTTGATGCTGCTGGACTTCTATGGTCTGCAGCTGTACCACCTTGGCCCTCATTCTATTCTCCTTGTGTCCATCTTTGTCCACTTCTGCGAGATGTGGGTGGGCATCCCTCCCTGCATCGAGCTCTTCCGAACCTTCTTCACCGTCCAAACCACCGGCCGAAGCGACGAGTATCTTGGCTTCTACTACTTCGTGAAGCGCAAGAAGTGCCCGTTCAAGTACCTCCGGTCATTCCCTTCCGGGAAGTGGGATGATTGGAAGAAAGATTGGGTAGTCGTCCGGGTGGAAGAGCATGAGCGGTTGGAGCTGCCAGACGGTCTGCCCGGCATTGACACGTCGGTATGGAGCGAAGTTCCGGTGCTGGCGGGAGCTTTCGACCCTGTCTTGACCAGAATCCGCCAATGTGTGGAGGGAGGATTGACTCCCCAGGCGGTGTTCTGCAACTTCCTGTCCAACAGGTGGGCGCCGCTGAAGAGGAGGGAGAAGCTCGCCTGGGCCCTCAACAGCGTGATGGACAAGGACCGGGTTGAGACCGGGTTGAAGTCCAGCATGGTGGGGAAGTCCTTGGAGTTTCACCTCAAGAAATTCCAGCACGGCATCGACGTTGACGGAGATTACTTGACTCCGCCGCCAGCTTTCTTCCCTCTGAATGTGGAAGTTGAGTTCAGCAGGGAGCTCCGGCGAAAGATGCCCGCGCTTGACGACCTTGGTGTCGTCGAGAGAAGATCAACTACCCGGTTGGTGATCCCCGGGTTGTCCGAAGGCGGCTCCGCCCCTGCCCCACAGCCAAGAGCTGAGGTCGTCGGCAAGGGCAAAGAGTTGGCGGAGGAGCCGGAGAGCCGGAAGAGGAAGCTGCGACATGCTGACGGAAGGTCCGTCGGGCCTGCCACTTCCCCCCCAGTTCCCCGTCCTCAGGAAGGAAGATCCTCCGCCGCCGTGGCGGCTGTCCCCGTGGTGGGGTCTTTCCGGAGCGCTACTGTTCCGGCGGTGGGATCCTCCCGGAGTGCGACTGTCCCCGTGGTGGATCCCTCCGGAGGTGCCAGCTCCGGGCACGCGACTCCGGCACAAGAAGCGGTGAGGGCCTCCAGGTCCAGGAGTTCCTCCCGATCAAGGAGAGCTCCGACCCGGGAAACGCCCGCGGCTACGGCAAGTCCTGGGAGTCCTCCCGGAGCTCCTATGCCGACCGTGGCCAGCCCGGATCGTCCGGGAAAGAGGTTCCGCGCAAGCTGGTGCGTGAGCCTCCCAAGGTAATTTTTCTTTCTTACCTCGATTAACTTTTAATTGTTGCATCTGTTTGCTCAATTTCTTCGTTCTTTATCTGTAGCGTTCCCAAGAAGGGGAGTGAAGCTCCGCCCTCAGCCACAGTGTCTGAGGCTGCGAGGGCTTCTGCTCCAGCTCCGGTGCCGCCCCAAGCGGAGGCTGCGACAGCTCCGGCGCCAGCTGTCGTGGTCATGGACCTCGACTCGTCTCCAGAAGTTCCCGTGGTAGCGCCGGACCACGGGATTGAAGATGCGCCAGCGGCACCCGTTCTTCCATAGGGTCTAGGACCGTCTCTCTTAGCCTTTACTTGTATCTTCTCTTCTTCCTCAATTTTGTAATCCCTTGTCTCCAGATGTAATCTCCGGTCTTCATATGAAATGAAATCCCCAATTTTTTGTGAATTTCATTTTTTGTGTCTTCAACATCTTTATCTTCACTTGGCCCCCTGGTATATGTGCACAATTTGATTGTGGACATGTACCAAAAGGATGTTGAATTTTGTTGAAGACGAATTTGCTTCGAACTTGTGGAATTTAGGTCCGAAGTTTTTGATAGTGAAGGTCCCCTGAAGTTGTCGGAGTTTAGAAGCTCCGGCACTGTCCATCGCTGGAGCTTAGTAGCTCCGGCAATAGCCTCTATCAACACGTTGAGCGTCGATAGTTAATACTCCAAGGTGTCGGAGTTTAGTAGCTCCGGCAATGACCCTTGCCACGCTTGGTTTGTTGGCAACAGACTCCAGTGACGGGGTCTTCTCACCATCTTTTAGTCAACGCCGACAGTTGACGCCCTGGTGGGAGTCGGAGCTTGGTTAGCTCCGGTTTTTCTCCATCCACGTAGGGTTCTTTTTTCCTGCACACTTTAGCCAAGAAAAATAGTAAAATTCGTTCCTTGTCTATAACTTCGTCGCGGCTTACGGTTCTCAAGAAAATTTTAAGTTGAACACGATTTTTAATACGACTGGATGAATTGTCTTTTCTTTTAGATCCAACTGTCCATGGTCCCACCTTACTTTGGCCTGCCGGGATGTAGGTAGAGTGGCGTACTTAGGGTGCTTGACCAGGCTAAGTCGATAGCGCACTCCGGCCCTAGAATGGCTTGGCGGCTTTCAGGCGAGTTGGTCACAGACGATATTTAAATCCAAAAAATCCGACAATTCAACTCGAATCGTATGTAAACCGGTCAAACTAGAACTTCTTAAGAATTGCACGTTTCTGTTATAGACAAGAAAGAGAAAAATAAAAATGTCGAGCCTATGCAAAAATGAATGCACGTGGAGTCTATTTCACATGAAGATGTCTTTCATTATAGGTCCGGGGTACAGGGGAAACAAGTACACTCTTAGGGTATGGAACCAGGCTAAGTGTGTTTGGTTTCTCGTTTGACCCAGGGTAGTTAGCCACACTTCTAGTCCGGAGACTGTATCAAGTGTTGCATGAGCTTTTCAAACCTTTCGGGAAAGGTCCGGCAGCTCTCCCGGAGGAACTACCCGACTCTGTACAATGACTCTATAACATACATTTCAAGTTACTTAAGACTCACCTCCGTGGAATTAAGTGTAGAACTTACGGAGGTGCTCGATGTTCCAAGGATTTGGGAGAGGTGTCCCATCCTCGGTAGCCAAGCGAACGCTTCCGGGACGGGATACTTTGATCACTCGGAAGGGCCCTTCCCAGCCGGGGGAGAGTTTGTTTTGCCCTTCTCTGGATAGTATTCTCCGTAGCACCAGATCGCCTTCCTCGAGCTGTCGGCTGTGTACATGCCGCTGGTGATAGCGCCGTAGAGCTTGGCGGTATCGGGCATTCCGAACAGCTGCTTGGCACCTTCCCTCCTCGAGGAGGTCTAGGTCTTCACGCCGGAGCTGGTCCTGCGCAGCTTCGTCGAAGGTCCGGACTCGGAGGGAACCCAAGGTGATTTCCGGAGGAAGGATCGCTTCAGCTCCGTACACCAGAAAGAAGGGTGTTTCTCCGGTTGCCCGACTTGGAGAAGTCCTGTTGGCCCATAGAGTGGGCGGAAGCTCTTCGATCCAATTGGATCCGTGCTTTTTCAAGCGCTCATAAGTGCGTGTTTTGAGTCCTTTAAGGATCTCTGCGTTTGCTCTCTCGGCTTGTCCATTGCTGGCAGGATGAGCTACGGAAGCGTAGCAAACTTGTATGCCGAGGTCTTCGCAATATCCTTGAAATGCGGAGCTTGTGAATTGAGTCCCATTATCAGTGATGATCTTATTTGGGACTCCGAATCTGCTCACGATGGATTGTAGAAAATTGATTGCAGATTGTTTGTTGATCGTCACAACAGGAGTAGCTTCCGGCCACTTGGTGAACTTGTCAATGGCGACGTACAGGAACTTGTAACCTCCGACGGCTCTTGGGAAGGGTCCCAAGATGTCCATCCCCCACACAGCGAAAGGCCATGTAGGAGGTATCATTTGTAAGGACTGTGCAAGTGTATGAATTTGCTTTGCATGAAATTGGCATGCTTTGCATTTCTTCACCAGCTCAGTTGCATCCTGGAGCGCTGTAGGCCAGTAGAAGCCGTGCCGAAAGGCTTTTCCGACCAGCGTGCGGGAAGATGCGTGGTTCCCACACTCGCCTCCATGGATTTCTGCGAGGAGCTCGCAGCCTTCTTCCCTTGTGATGCACCGCATTAGGATGCCGTTGGCACCGCGCCGGTAGAGATCCCCTTCTACCAACGTGTATCTTTTAGCCAATCTGACTACCCGGTCAGCGGATACATCATCGTCAGGAAGGATGTTGTCTTTCAAGTAGTTCCGGATCTCCGAGATCCATGCATCGGAACTGACTTGAGCATTTGAGTCTTGCGTGCTGGGTTGCTCAGAGCTTTCGGCAGCACCTACGACCCTTGATGGCTGCCATGGTAACAGGGCCATCGGGACCGTCAGCTTCGGGATGCTGATCTCGCCCCCTTCGTTCAGTTCGGCAGGCTGAACTGTGGGTTTTGACAACCTCCGGACAAAGGTTCCGTTAGGAGCCGGAGCTCCAGTTGACGCCTTGGTCGAGAGTTCGTCAGCTTCAGCATTGTGAGCACGCTGAACATGGTGAAGGTCTAGGACTTCGAAGTCCTTCTGAAGCCTCTGGACTTCAAGGAGGTAAGCAGCCAGTTGGAGATTATTGCAGGAGCATTCACCCTTTACCTGCTTGATGACAAGTTGTGAATCTCCTTTGACCAGCAACTGCTTGACACCATATGATAGTGCCACCTTTAATCCATAGATGAGTGCTTCGTACTCCGCCATGTTATTGGTTGCCTTGAAGTCAAGGTGTACCATGTATTTCACCTTCTCCCCGGTTGGTGCGAGGAGAAGGATTCCAGCTCCGGCTCCCTGCTTCTGCATGGAGCCGTCGAAGTAAAGGGTCCAATGAGGCTTAGTGAAGGTTGGAACTTGAGGTTCCGTCTTCTGCTCGCTGGGGCCCCCAGGGTTTAATGGAGAGGGAGTCCATTCTGCCACGAAATCTGCCAACGCTTGACTCTTGATTGCTTGTCTCAGAATGAATTCAAGATCGAATTCAGCCAATTCCACTGCCCACTTTGCAATATTCCCAGTTGAATTGGGATTATGCAGGATCGCTCGAAGTGGATATGAGGTCACCACCGAGACTTTGTGAGCTTGGAAATAGTGTCGAAGCTTCCTTGAAGCAATAAGAACTGCATAAAGCAGTTTATGCACCTCTAGGTATCGAGTCTTGGCATCATGTAACACTTCACTGATGAAGTATACCGGGCGTTGAATGGTCCGGACCCTCCCGGAGGGGTCCGGAGCTTCCTCTTCATTGATCCGGACCCTCTCGGAGGGGTCCAGACTCTCTTCGGGGACCTCCGGGTTCTGAGTGGAGGAACCCGGAGCTTCTTCAGAAATGACCTGGACCCTCTTAGAGGGGTCCGGGTCCTCTGAAGTGGCTTCTTGTGGGTTCAAGTCTGGGAGCTGGGACCCAGACCCGCTTTCAGGAACCTCCGGACCCTCCCGAAGGGGTCTGGATTCCTGAGTATTGGGTAGTTCCGGTCTCTCCGCAACCAGAACCATACTGACGACTTCGTCAGTAGCTGAAATGTAAAGCAATAAAGGCTCACCAGGGTTCGGAGCTACCAGGACTGGTAGGGTGGTGAGGAACTGTTTCAGCTCCTGGAATGCCTTCTCTGCTTCTTCAGACCATTGGAATGGTCCGGACTTCCTCAGTAACTTGAAGAAGGGAAGTGCTCTCTCCGCCAGTCTTGAAATGAACCGGCTGAGGGCTGCTAGACATCCAGTTAACTTTTGGACGTCTTTGATGCGGGTTGGTGGCCGCATGTCTTCAATGGCTTTTATCTTCACCGGATTAGCCTCTATGCCCCGATGACTTACCAGGAAACCAAGAAGCTTTCCGGAACTAACCCCAAAGACGCACTTGTCTGGGTTTAGCTTCGTGCGGGTGGCCCGCAGCTTATCGAAGACAGCCTGCAAGGTGTCCAAGAGGGACTCCTTGTTTTTGACTTTGACCACGATGTCATCGACGTACACTTCCACTATGTCTCTGATGAGTTCTTCGAAAGTTTTGTACATAGCTCGTACAAAAGTTGAAGCTGCATTCTTGAGACCAAACGGCATGGCTGTGTAACAATACAATCCATCCACTGTGATGAATGAAGTATGTTCTTCATCCTCTCTAGACATCCTGATTTGATGATATCCAGAATATGCGTCTAGAAAACATAGTAACTCACACCCGGAGGTGGAATCCACTATCTGATCTATTCTAGGTAGTGGGAATGGATCTTTTGGACATGCCTTATTCAGTGTGGTGTAGTCGATGCACATCCGAAGTTTCCCGCCGGCCTTGGGCACAACGACTGGGTTTGCCAGCCATTTTGGATAGTAGACTTCTCGGATAAATCCAGCTTCGAGCAACTTCTTCACTTCTTGTCGGATGAAGTTCTGTCGCTCTACAGATTGCTTCCGAGGTTTCTGATGCACAGGCCGAGCATCGGGGTAAATCTTCAGATTGTGCTCAATCACTTCCCTGGGGATCCCAGGCATTTGTGACGGTTGCCAAGCAAACACGTCAACGTTAGCCCGGAGGAAAGTGATGAGCGCGAGTTCCTATTTGTCGTTCAACCCTCCTGATATACGGGTGGTTTGAGCAACATCGGAACCAATTTGGACGACTTTGACGGGGATGTCGGTGTCGCCGCTTGGCTGCACTCGGGGAGCAGAGGTTGAGCCTCGTTGCCAAATGCTCGGGGGTTTCGGAGCTTGCTCCTGTCTGGAGTCCTCCTCTTGCGCCGTGGTGAGTGCGTGGAGTTCCTCCAGAGCAGTTACTCCGGCAGTGCGATCTCCGCAGATCCGGAGAACGCCTACTGGTGTTGGCATCTTCAACACCAGGTATCCATAATGAGCAGCTGCCATGAATTTGTACAGGGCAGGTCTACCCAAGATGGCGTTGAATGGTAAGTTGATCTGAGCGACGTCGAAGACCAACTTCTCGGTGCGATACTTCTCCCGGGTCCCGAAGGTAACGGGGAGAGTAATAGCTCCGAGTGGGGTAATGGCCCCCGGACCTACTCCGGAGAAAGGTCGAGAGGGCTGGAGGTCCGAAGGTCGGAGCTGAAGCTTAGTGAAAGCTTCGAAGCTGATGAGGTTAAGCCCCGAACCTCCGTCTACCATGACATGATGGAGCTGGATGTTGTTAATGGTGGGAGACACCATCAAGGGTAATTGGCCAGCTCCGACCATGCTTTGAGGACAGTCCGAAGCATCAAAAGTGATGGGTGTGTCCATCCACTTTCGATGTGGCTCCGGTCTAGCTGTAGGAGCTACAGCAGCCATATCCCGTCGCATAGTCTTGATGACACGACGAGAAGTGATGTCCCATGATCCACCAAAGATGGTGTTCATGGTTTTCCGACGCTCGTTGTCGGAGACGTCGGAGTCATCGTCGACGGAGGTGTAGACGGCTTTCAGGACCTTTTTGGGGTCCTGAAACCCTAACTCCTCTTCAGCCGGAGCTTCATCGACCTTTTGTTTTCCCTCCCTCTGTCGGAAGGGAGACCCTTCTCGGCGCTTGTGGTAGCGCTCGGCAAGGTTTTGGACCTCCCGGCAGTCTTCCAGCCTGTGGCTGCCCGTTTTGTGAATGGGGCACCACATTTTGGATTTGCCACCGTCTTCGGAAGACGGTCGAGGTCGCTTCTCGGGGCGTGGCCCCCGGCCACCAGGAGTTGCAGTGGCTGCAACGTTGGATGTGCCGGCCGACGGCTTCTTCTTGCCGTTGGTCTTCTTTTTCTTCTTGCCACTCCCGGAGGTAGCGGCTTCTTCTTTGGAGGATTTTTTATGATCCTCCAAGGCTGGTTTGGAGTGCATTTCACGGCCCTCCGCATCTCTGGCACATTTGTCAGCCAAGCTGAAGAGCTCCGTGACGCTGGTGATCTCTTTGATCGCCAGCTTCTCCAACATCTTCTTGTCTCGCACACCCTGTCTGAATGCCACAATGACAGAAGCGCTTGAGATAGAAGGGATTGTGTTACGTACCTGAGAGAACCTCTGGATAAATGACCGCAAAGATTCTCCTCCTTTTTGCACGACTGCAAAAAGGTCCAGTTCAGTGCCCGGTCGGGTGTATGAACTCCCGAAGTTGGCAGTGAACTGACGGCACACCTCCTCCCAACTGTCAATAGAGTTGGGTGGAAGGCTCATAAACCAGGACCTGGCGGTCCCAGTTAAGGCCACTGGAAAGTAGTTGGCCATTACGGCCTCGTTTCCTCCAGCTGCTAAGATTGCAATGGAGTATATCTGCAGAAATTCTACGGGGTTGACAGTCCCGTCGAATTTTTCCGGCAAATGTGGCCGGAACTTCTGTGGCCATCTAACCATGCGCAGGTGCATGGCTAGGGTGGAACAGCCTCCTCCTACTCCCTCCAGAGTAGAAAGGTCTTGAGCATCCCGTCTTTCTCGAGCTCGCTCGATATGGACACGGCCATCCTGTTGGCGGTATCGGCGATCAAGCTCCGCTCGGAGGTCATGTGTCGAAAGCCGAGATGCAGTATGGGTGCGTCGTGCCCCAGAGGGCAACGACGTCACTTGTTGTGACGCAGCTCGTCTTCGGTTGTTGGAGACATGTGGACCAAGTCTTCCAGACAACGTCCGTCGCTGCGACGGGGCCCGCCCTGAAGGAGGTGGACCCTGGTTGTTGAGGCGTTCGGCCGCTGCTGCGACCAAATGCTCAACATCAGCCCTCCATTGATCCATGGCACCTTGAGATGCATCCGGAGGTGGTGGTCGCTGGAGAAGAGCACGCGCTGCATGGAGCGCGTGTTCTGGGTTGTCATGACTTGCCAGTGCAGTATGTGACGCCGGCGCACCATCATGTTGCCCGACATGTCTTGCCGGAGAAGATGGTGGTGGTGGGAGTGTGACTCCTGCTGGTGCTGAGGCTCCTGCCGGTGGCTGCATGTTGGAGGGATTGCCTCCGACAGCCTGAGCAGCAGGTTGCCCGTTGGATGATCCAGCCGCAGAATTCACCATTCTTGAAGATCTCAGGCGCCCCTACCTGGCGCGCCAGCTGTCGACTGTTGGAGTCGGCAGATCCCCTGACACTACTAAAGTGTTGAAGGAGTTTGTGGTTCGGTTTGGGCGCACGGAGACTCAAGAAGGTGAATCATGATTGGACACGAGAGACACAGTGGTTTACGTGGTTCGGGCCGCCTGAGCGTAATACCCTACTCCACGGGTGTGTGTGTGTGTGTTGTATTAACTTGTGAGCTTGAGAGCGTTCGAGAGTCCGATCCCCTCGTGTACCGTCGGTTTGTCCTTTTATAGTACAAAGACAAACCGTTACAAGTCAGCCTAGCCCGACATGTGGCCCTGGCAGTTACTAGTATTGATACACGGGATTAATTGTTGTTAATAACCCTGTAACGGCTCCGACAGTGCCGTTACAGGTGTTAAGATCGTCCGATTAAGTGTCATTAACGTGGAATTAATGACAATTAATCGGGTCTTGAAGTCCGCGGCTGTCCTTTGAAGATCCGGAGCCGTTACAATGTCTCCCGGAGGTTTGAAGCGGCCAGCTCCGACGTATGGACACGTGGCAGCTCTGGAGCTTGCTTGTGGGAAGCGGGAAGCTCCGGGGTGGCCTGGCACGTGTCAGGTCCGGAGCTTCTCTCGGTCAGGGGTTAAGTCCGGAGGTTCCGTTTCAGTACCTAGCCCGGAGCTTCACCCTTGCGGGTAGTAGCTCCGGTCTGACAGTACACGTGGCAACCTAGGGGTTAACCATGTTGGAGAAGCAGGTCCGGTTATGTCTGACAAGTGGGCCTCCGAGGGTCTTCAATTTGAGTAGACGTACTATCGACTGTTGGAGTCGGCAGATCCCCTGACACTACTAAAGTGTTGAAGGAGTTTGTAGTTCGGTTTGGGCGCGCGGAGACTCAAGAAGGTGAATCACGATTGGACACGAGAGACACAGTGGTTTACGTGGTTCGGGCCGCCTGAGCGTAATACCCTACTCCACGGGTGTGTGTGTGTGTGTTGTATTAACTTGTGAGCTTGAGAGCTTTCGAGAGTCCGATCCCCTCGTGTACCGTCGGTTTTTCCTTTTATAGTACAAAGACAAACCGTTACAAGTCAGCCTGGCCCGACATGTGGCCCTGGCGGTTACTAGTATTGATACATGGGATTAATTGTTGTTAATAACCCTGTAACGGCTCCGACAGTGCCGTTACAGGTGTTAAGATCGTCCGATTAAGTGTCATTAACGTGGAATTAATGACAATTAATCGGGTCTTGAAGTTCGCGGCTGTCCTTTGAAGATCCGGAGCCGTTACAATGTCTCCCGGAGGTTTGAAGCGGCCAGCTCCGACGTATGGACACGTGGCAGCTCCGGAGCTTGCTTGTGGAAGCGGGAAGCTCCGGGGTGGCCTGGCACGTGTCAGGTCCGGAGCTTCTCTCGGTCAGGGGTTAAGTCCGGAGGTGCCGTTTCAGTACCTAGCCCGGAGCTTCACCCTTGCGGGTAGTAGCTCCGGTCTGACAGTACACGTGGCAACCTAGGGGTTAACCATGTTGGAGAAGCAGGTCCGGTTATGTCTGACAAGTGGGCCTCCGAGGGTCTTCAATTTGAGTAGACGCCCTTCCCTTGAGATCTTTGTAACCTCAGGGGGTGTATGGTTTTTAGGGTACCGACAGAAGGTATGCGCCTTCCCCAGGCGCACGGGCGCGACGCACGCCCCTATCAAGGTGCTAATGTGCCTAATCACATCACAGTGAAGGCGCTTCAAAGCTACCCCACACTGCCTATGGGTAGCTTACGGCGATACAACAGACAAGACATTCCCTATCATCATCAACAATTACACTTAGCCTCTAACGACCAGCGCAGCAAGACAGCGAGACTTCAAGCCACAATCAGAGGTAGCACTAGCAGTTGGCCATAACACCTTAGATCTTGTACATGAATAAGATCATCCCGAGGCCACCTGTCGGGCCTCGGTCCCCATTTGAAAGTTGTCCGGCCTTGGGCTATAAAAGGATCGAGCAACCTCCGACTTAGACATCTCCATCAGAACTCAACAATGCCAAAGACTCATAGACACTCAAGCAATATACCACACACCGTGGACGTAGGGTATTACACTTCAGCGGCCTGAACCACGTAAAAACCCCCTGTGTTCACCATCTCTGCAGTGCTTGCAACCTCTAGGGACTAGCCCCTTCAAAAAAGAACTTCTGCGGGCTGCTTCTTAACAAGTCCGCGGGAAGTGTTGTTGCTACACTTCGACACTAGGGTTCCGCCATCGCTGCTGCTTGCCCGTTCTTGCAACCTAGCATGAAAACTCGGGCCTGGTCCAGCTCCTGGACGCGAGCCTAGCGCTGCTGGATCAGGAGGACGCCGGGCTCAACAGCGCGATGGTGAGGTTGCTCCAAGCCAGCAGCTTCTTCATGCCAACGCCGATCCCAATGGCCGTGGTAGCGTGTGCTGCCGGGTCAAGCGCAACCTCAAAGTTGCTGTGGAAATGGTTTAGGAGGACGTTCCACCTCTCCTGCATCTCGGCACGTTCGTCGTCGTCGTCCACCAGGCTCGCAAAGCTAGAGGCACTGGTGTGGTGAGGCTCGGTTTTGCTCAGAGGTGTGCAATGGAATGACACATTTCCATCCATGGTGTGTTCAGGCTCTTCAGCCGCAAGATCGGATCCGGTCAGATTGGCTGCTCTGTCATGCACGTTATCGCCGCGCACGGTGTCGGCCTCGACGCAAAGACTTGGGTAGTGTGCCTATCGCGGTTCAAGTTCAAGGCGTCGGTCGTGGTCGTCGAGCTACCCACGTTTGAGCTGGCTTGCTTCGTGACATGCTACGTTTTGCCCCTCACCGCGCGCGCCATGGCCACGTACTCGGCGTACAACGCGGCGCTCGAGCTGCTTCGAGAGGCCACCGATGCCATCCATGCACTACAGGAATTGGGCAAAGAAATGCCGGCCCTATAGCCGTCGTTAAGGTATTGTAACCGACGACTATAGTCTAAAGTCGTCGGTGTACCGAAGGTCATAGCCGTCGAATCTCGTTCGACGTTCTTAAGGCCTTATAGCTATCGGTCCCGACGACTTTAAGCACTTAAAGCCATCGGGCACCAGAATCCAACGACCGCTCTTCTGCCATAGGCTGCTCTTCTAAGTCAAATGCTTTCTATTAAAAAATTGTTGAAATAAATGCATCACATGAATTTATCAGTTTGTGCCCTCTAGGTACATGAACTTTTACTTTGTATTTATAGGTCCATGAACTTGTCTATTTGTATCAATTGAGTCCATAAACTTTTCTTTGCAGTTATAGTCACTTAAAAAGTTTGTGCATCTATAAAGCTAATAAAAAGTTCGTGAATTTAAATAATACAAATGGACAAGTTCATGAACCTAGAAAATGCAAAATAAAATTTTATGAACCTATACCAGGCAGGTCAATACATTCATGTATCTCTAGTGCATTTTACTCAAAATAGTTCGATTAAGGCATTGAGTGAATATGGTGAAAACAACCCTATAACAATTGATGGGGTTCGGTACTCCGCCACCAAAGAGTGCAGACTGCCCACTATACTCTGACAGGATATGGCCCATAGGCATGCCCACTACCAGCTCGAATGACATACGATGCACAAACCCCGACCATCGAGGTCGGCGACGAGTCCACCCGAGCTCGGGTGCAAGGTAGGTGACAACATTCCATGGGGCACGAGTCCCATGGATGCCTGAGACAACGACCACATGCAATGTGACTATGCTACAGTGACGCCACACCTGTCTCATCGGGGATGGGCGTACGTCGAAAGAGACCCCTCCCGAGCCCAAGCTCGCGAGCCAAAAGCTCATGGAGGCATTCAATGGGCAGGTGGACAGATCAGACATCTTCATTGCCAAAAGGGCGGTCGTACTCGAGCGCATCCTGATACATGCCACAGACCTTGCTGATGCCTTCCACAACCCATATTGTTCGGCACAGGGACAGGTGCGCTGCAATAGGTGCTGGCAGACTGAAAGTTGCCTAGAGGGGGGTGAATAGGCTAATCGACCTGCAAATGACTTAATAAAACGAGATTAAATCACAGGGGGCGGACTAGTCCGGTCTGGGGGCGGACTAGTCCGGTCAGCCTGCGTGAAGAACCCTAAAAAGTGTTTCTAGCAAGTTTTAAGGGGATTTTCTCAAGGCTACAAGTGAGGATATGTTTATGACAAGTTTAGAGACTATCAACACAAGAGTGAGTCAAGTTTCAACAAAATTAAGCAAAGAGAAACACAAAACAAAACTAGCAACCCTAGAACGGAATATTCGATGAACAAAGTGCGAAGAACACGGAGACACAAGGATTTTATCCCGGGGTTCGATTCCACACAAGAATCTACGGCCCCGTTGAGGAGTCCACAAAGGACCGGGTTCACCAACCCTTCCCTCACCAAGTTTACCGCACGGGCCTAACTTGGTTCTCCACTAATCACAAGGGTGATTACAAATTTCGTTGGGGCTTCTCACAATCTGAGGCTCGCACGCCACAAAGATGATCAACAACATGAAGCACACTCAACACACAGCTCACAAAGACTCAATGAGTGCAAGAGATCAAACCAGGAGAACAAGCGCGATGTTCTTCCTCTTCTCCACCTCACTAAACCCTAATCCACTCAACAATTAGTTTTAGAGGGAAAGTAGGCAAGAAAGAGGCTTAAGAGTGCTCCAAGTTGGCTATGGCGGCGCTAGGGTTCTAGTCTTTTCAAGAGTTGGTTCAAAAGAACCCAGGGGACCTCTATTTATAGAGGTCCCAAGCCCATACTGCTGACTTCAGCAAAAGGGCGGACTAGTCCGGCCTCAGGCCCGGACTAGTCCGGCCTCAGGCCCGGACTAGTCCGGCCTAGGGGACCACTGACCTCCTGTCAGGTCCCGACAGCTGACACGCTATCGTCACACTACCCGCCAAACTTCAAATTCAAACGGTCACTTCAACAACGGACTAGTCCGGTCACCACCGGACTAGTCCGATCTCACACAGAGCCTTTTGCTCCGTGTGAAAACGGACTAGTCTGAGGACCACGGACTAGTCCGGCCCCAAGGGCGGACTAGTCCGGTCCTCCCAGACTTAGTCACAGAAGCACCTTCAACTCGCCAACCCGGACTAGTCCGGCCCCAAGGGCGGACTAGTCCGTTCTCACTCGGGACCTCTTGGTCCAGACTCAAACGGACAAGTCCGTGGCTTTGGGGCTTAGTCCCCAAACCCACTCACTGCTACCCGGACCTAGTCCGGCCACGAACGTACTAGTCCGATCTCAGTCAGACCCTCCTGGTCCGGCCGAATACGGACTTGGCCGACCAGGGGCGGACTAGTCCGGCCACCTGCACAGACTAGTCCGGCCCTACTGCCAGACTACTTATCCACTCTTTTCTCTCAAGGGGTTTGACCTCTAAACCACTTTGAGCTCCCAAACTTGATCTCAATGCACTTTACACACGCACCCTCCTATTTCTGCGGCTAGTCTAACTCAACACGCTAGAAACCCTAGTTTCTACGCTTCGAGTTGACTCCGTTTCCTTCCTTTTCCTTTTTGAGGGTTTGCGTCTCCGATCGAGTCCACACCTATGCTAAGATCACTTGAGCTCATTAGCGACTTAATTGTCGTTATCAATCATCCAAAACCCACGGGGAACCTAGATGCACTTTCAATCTCCCCCTTTTTGGTGATTGATGACAACACATTAAGTCCTTCAATAATTAAGAGTATTAAAATTGGTTTTCATAACTTGTGTGCGTATGAATGACTCCCCCTCAATGTATGCAGCATGTAAAAGAGGTGGAGGAGATCTTTCATACCCACACACGTTATAGTGGGGTGCCTACGTGACGTGCTCAACAATTGTGACAAGACATAAAGAACATCAATATAAACAAAAGATTGATAATAAGAACATTATATTGATATTAAACAACATTAGCAGGTCTTGCACAAATGTAAACATCCAAATATCATGAAAGTATTACAAGACAAGTCCACAAACCACAAGCACACCCACAAAAGATTAACTTCCCCTTAACTCTCCCTCTTTGGCATCAAAGCACCAAAAAGGAAAAGAAGGGAGGAAACTAAGACCTAAGAACTAGTCCTCGTCTTCGCCACTTCCACTCTCCGTGGCCTCGGAATCTTCGACGTCTTCCTCATGATCATCGGCGGCGTCGTCGTCGTCATCGGAGTTCCTTGCCGAGGGAGCAGCCCGAGAGGATCTTCCATCCTCTTGGAGCTGGGCGAGCTCATCGGCGGTGAAGTTTGGGAATGGAGTGATCTCCCCATCACTCACCTCCGGAGAGGACATCGGGACCTCTAGCTTGTCGCACACCGCCTTAAGATATTTTTCCTGATGCTTGTGTGCCCTTTGAGCGCGGATCTCTTGCTTCCGGCAGGAAGTGAAGATCGCCTTGAAGCATTTGAAGAAGACACTCATTGATTGAGGCGGAGGCGGAGACGGAGGTGCCACGGGGCGAGATGGAGGATCTGCATTCTTGCGACGAGGAGGAACAGGTACATTCGGGGGCTTCTGAGGACGAAGCGGGCGGTGCGACACGTCCTTGACGAAGGTCACGCCCGACACCTTCTCGATGAGGCACATGATGTAGGGGGCATACCCGCAAGATCGGTTGGGGGTATGCGAGATGTTGAAGATGTCGTCGAAGATGTAATCAACGAGGTTGAACTTCTCTTCCCCATCAACCAGAAGTAGCAAGTGCCTCAAGTTCCCTTGAATTACCCCAGCATCACCGTCCTTCGGTGCTATCGTCCTTCTGAGGATTCTGTTCATAATGCTGTAGAAGGGCTTGATGTTGTGGGCGAGACCGGCATCAAATGGAACGTGACTTGGATACATATATGCTAGCTCTTCACGGTCCACGGCCTTGAGGTTAGAGATTATAATCTCATGATCCATGTGTGCCTCAAGCCCTAGAATCTTGGCGAACTCTGCGAAAGTGACTGAGTATTGTTCACCATGTGTCATCCAAATAATTCTTCTGTCACCTGAGGTGGTGAAGTAGATGGTGGAGTAGAACTGCAGAATCACTTCGATGTTCCAGTCATACTTGAAACCCATGATCTTCTTGAGGTCATGGCGCCCAGCAGCTTCGATGACAGCGTCAAAAGCAGAGTGTTGCTTTTTGGCCATGTAATCCCAGTCAACCCATTGAGCTTCTATTACCGGCTTCTTCATCTGCTGATAGACTAGCCGGTAGTAGTCACAATGAAAGTCACACCAGAACCTGGGATCTGCCGTGCTCCTCTCAAACTTGTAGACCTTCTCGGTCCTCAGCCTCCTGGCCTTTTCAGCCCCTTTTCCATGAAACACATTGGCAGACAACTCCTTCTGCCTGTTGGGATTCCTTTCTGGTGTGTGAACCTCAAGGGGGCCAATGGAAGTGGCCTTCCATTTCTCCTTGATCACCACACCTCCAACTACCTTCTTTGCTGACATCTTGACAGCTGGCTTCTTCTTCGTTGGCTCGACAGGAGCCGGAGCCTTTCCCTTCTTAGGGTCACGCTCGACCCTAGGCTCAGCTTCCATTTGGGCTGGCTCCTTGCCCTTCGCTTTCTCGCCAATGGTGACGAGCTTCTTTCTCTTGGGTGCATTGGCCTCAGCAGCCCTGAGTTGTGAGCCTCCCTGTCTTCCCTTTTCTTCTTCCGCAGCTCATTGAGGGACTCTGCGGTTGCTCTAGCTATGGCTTCTTCCTCGTTGTAGATGCTTGCGGCAACTTTGGAGGCTTCGAGTGCCTTCAGCCGTCTCTCTTCCTTTTCCTTTTGCGCTTCTATGAGCGTAGCCTTGGTCCTTGCCTCGACAATTTGAGCTTTGGTTCGCCCCTCGGGGTTGAGATGAGAAGGGGAACGCTCCGAGTTCGACATGCTGCGGAAAGCATAGAGAAAGGAAGGTGTGAGTCCAAGGAGAGGGAGCATTGCGGAAAAGATCTCGAGAAAAGACTAGAAGTAGGGTTTGCCCTGTGCAAACCGGACTTGTCCGCCTGGGACCGGACTAGTCCGGGTTGCGCAGAGTGAACCCTAACCCTAATCGATTCATCAAAAAATCATCGAATCAGTGCGCAATACTCCTAGACTATGATCGCAAGGGTATATGGACCAACATTAATGAAGGTTTTCCTATCAAAAACTTTAAGAATCAAGAATGGGGCTAGTTTTTGAAGAACGAGGGAATACCTTCTCAAATCCACTAGAATCGACGAAATCGGAGATGGATCGCAAGTGTGGAGCGCGGGGAAGTGATCCCTCACTCCCAAAGACTCCGATGCGTGGATTGGATTCGAGATTTGGTGGTTGGAGCGCAAAATCGCCGATGGGGGGCGGTTGCTAGCACGTGGAAGTGAGAGAGTCAAGTGAGAGAGGGAGAGGAGGGGTCTGGGCTGCCTGGGGGGTTTAAGTCCCCAAGGGCCGGACTAGTCCGGTTGAGGGGCCGGACTAGTCCGGTCCGCGGACCAGACTCATACTAGTCTGGATCCGGACTTGTCTGGTTGAAAGGCGGACTAGTCCGGTGTGCGGAACAGCCGCGGACTAGTCTGGACCCGGACTTGTCCGTCCACAGGGGCGGACTAGTCCGGTCTGACTGGGCTGAAAAGTGATGTTTTGACCTGCACACACACTATTGGTCCTTATGGATAACAAGCAACACAAACATGATAATAAAAGAAAGAATGCGATAAAAACATGATCAAATCCCAAGAAAAAGTTTTCTCAAACAGATTTTGAATAGAAATCACGATAGAGAAGAGGTTTTCGAAATGGCTCAAAAAAAGTAAGGAATGTGGTTTAAGCCACATTCCTAGAATCCAAAATGTTGAGCTCACTTCTTAGCTCACAGAAACGCTTCTCATAAAGAGGTTTGGTGAAGATATCCGCGAGTTGATGTTCCGTCCTCACATGAGAAATCACAATATCTCCCTTCATTGAGTGATCTCTCAAGAAATGATGACGTATGTCTATGTGCTTGGTCCTAGAGTGCTCCACCGGATTATGGGCTATTTTGATGGCACTCTCGTTGTCACACAAGAGTGGAATGTTGTGCAAGTTAATCCCATAATCCCTAAGGGTTTGTCGCATCCAAAGAAGTTGTGCACAACAACTTCCGGCTGCAACATATTCCGCTTCGGCGGTGGAGAGAGCAATAGTGTTTTGCTTCTTGGAGGACCAAGACACTAGAGATCGACCCAAGAATTGGCATGTACCCGATGTGCTCTTCCTATCAACTTTGCACCCCGCATAGTCCGCATCGGAATATCCAATGAGGTTAAACTTAGATCCTTTGAGGTACCAAAGTCCTAGGGAAGGTGTGTGTACTAGATATCTCAAGATCCTTTTAACGGCGGTCAAATGACAAGCCTTAGGTGCCGCTTGAAAGCGTGCACACATACACACACTTAGCATGATATCGGGCCTAGATGCACAAAGATAGAGAAGTGAACCAATCATAGACCTATATAACTTTTGATCCACACTTGGACCATCCTCATTTAGGTCTAGGTGTCCATTTGTCCCCATAGGGGTTTTGATGGGTTTTGCCTTATCCATGTCAAACTTCCTTAGAATATCTTGTGTATACTTAGTTTGACTTATGAACGTCCCTTCTTTGAGTTGTTTTACTTGAAATCCTAGAAAGAACTTCAACTCACCCATCATGGACATTTCAAACCTCTCCGTCATTATCTTGGAGAACTCATAACAAAACACCTTATTTGTGGAACCAAATATGATGTCATCCACATATATTTGGCACACAAAAAGATCTTCGTTGAAGTGCTTTGTGAAAAGGGTATAATCCGCTTTGCCTATCCTAAAACCATTTTCAACTAGAAAGTCTATTAGGCATTCATACCAAGCTCTAGGAGCTTGCTTGAGGCCATAAAGAGCCTTTCGCAATTTGTAAACATGGTTAGGATAGTCTTGGTCTTCAAACCCTGGAGGTTGCTCTACATAAACTTCTTCCTTGATTGGGCCATTAAGGAATGCACTCTTAAAATCCATTTGGTAGAGCTTGAAGTCATGATGAGTAGCAAAAGCTAGTAATATCCGAATTGACTCAAGCCTAGCTACGGGGGCAAATGTCTCATAAAAATCCAATCCTTCAACTTGTGAGTACCCTTTTGCCACAAGTCGTGCCTTGTTCCTAGTTACCACGCCATGCTCATCTTGTTTGTTGCGGAACACCCACTTGGTTCCAACAACATTAGCTTGTGGGCGCTTGACAAGCTCCCAAACCTTGTTCCTTTCAAAGTTATTGAGCTCCTCTTGCATGGCAACTACCCAATCCGGATCTCTTAAGGCATCTTCAACCTTATGGGGTTCCAAGGATGAGACAAAGGAGAAATGCTCACAAAAGTTTGCAACACGTGAACGTGTTGTTACTCCTCTTGTGATATCTCCTAGAATGTTGTCAACGGGATGATCCCGTTGAACACTTTGATGAACACGAGGATGCGGAGGTTGAGCTCTTGAATCACTTGCTTCATCTTCTTCACTTTGGTCTCCCCCTTGATCCAAGCCCCCCCTTTGATCTTCATTCCCATTATCATTTTGGGGAGTATCTAGTGGATCTCCAACTTGTCCAATGGGGGTTTGACCTACTTCATAATGATGATGGTCACTTGGGCTTTGAGATGGTTCTTGTGGGCGAACATCTCCAAGTGCCATTTTCCTTAGAGCTTCTAGTGGAGGTTCCTCTTGATCAAGGGCATGTTGATCAACTTGCTCTACTTGAGAGCCATTGGTTTCGTCAAACACCACGTCACGTGCTACTTCAACAATTCCGGAGGATTTATTGAACACACGGTACGCATGAGTGTTTGAGTCATATCCAAGCAAGAAACCCTCATCGGACTTTGAAGCAAACTTCGAAGTCCTAGGCTTCTTGTTGAGGATATAACACTTGCTACCAAAAACACGAAAGTAAGAAACATTGGGTTTCTTACCAACGAGAAGCTCATAAGGAGTCTTCTTGAGGAGGCGATGAAGGTATAATCGGTTTACGGCATGGCAAGCAATGTTAACCGCTTCTGCCCAAAACCGGTCCGATGTTTTGTACTCATCTAGCATCGTCCTTGACATCTCAATAAGCGTCCTATTCTTTCTTTCGGCAATTCCATTTTGTTGTGGAGAATAGGGAGCGAAAAACTCATGCTTGATGCCCTCCTCATCTAGGAACTCTTCTACTTGCATGTTCTTGAACTCGGTGCCATTGTCACTCCTTATACCCTTTATCCTTAAGGTGAACTCATTTTGAGCTCTCCTTAAGAATTTCTTGAGGACACCGGGGGTTTCACTCTTATCATGCAAGAAGAACACCCAAGTATATCTAGAGAAGTCATCAACGATGACTAGACCATACTTGTTGCCACCGATGCTAATGTAAGCAATGGGGCCAAAAAGATCCATATGGAGTAACTCCAAAGGTCTAGTTGTCGTCATGACATTCTTAGAGGGGTGTTGAGCTCCTACTTGCTTTCCCGCTTGGCACGCACCACATGGCCTATCCTTTTCAAATACCACATCCTTTAGGCCACGAACGTGCTCTCCTTTAAGGAGCTTTTGAAGGTTCCTCATTCCAACATGGGCTAGCCTTCTATGCCAAAGCCATCCCATGTTGGCTTTCGCCATTAAGCATGTGTCAAGTTGAGCTTTATCCGTGGTAAAATCCACAAGATAGAGTTTTCCCTTGAGCACTCCCTTAAAGGCTATTGAGTCATTACCCTCTCTCAGAACATTCACACCCTCACTAGAAAAAACACACTTATATCCTTTATCACAAAGCTGTGATATGGATAGGAGATTATAGTCTAGGGAATCAACATGCAAAACATTAGATAAAGTATGCGAAGGGGAGATAGCGATTTTACCGGAGCCAAGGATTTTCCCTTGGCTATTGTCCCCAAAGAAGATTCCTTCACTTGGGTCCTCATTCTCCTCATACTCTATGAACATGCTCCTCTCTCCGGTCATGTGGTTGGTACATCCGCTATCCAACACCCATTTCGATCCACCGGAGGAGTAAGCCTACAAAACAAGTTTATGCCTTCCTTTTAGGTACCCAAGCGGAGTTGGGTCCTTTCACGTTAGTAGTTAGGCATTTGGGCACCCACACGCAAGGCTTGGGACTCTTGCGGAGTGGCCCAACATATCTAGCAGACACCTTGCCATATTTGTTTCTCATAAGCACATAAGATGCATCAAAATCATGGAATAGAGGATGTGGTTCAGATTTAGGCATATTGTTGCTAGAGGGTGAGTTCTTTTCAATTTTAGGTGTGGATGAACTCCCCTTAACAAAGACAATCATGTCTTTGCCATACTTGGAGGTTTTGGCGTTATGCCTTCCACCTCTAGTATAGCCAAGACCATCCTTGACATGGGTAGGTCTTGTGTTGGTGTATGCACTTCGTGCATACGCCACCTTCTCCTTGTCAAAGATGGCACCCTTAGGTGCTTGCTTGCCTTGTGCTGAGTTGAGTTCATCCTTAAGCTTAAGGATTAAGTTAGAGCACTTGCAAGGCGGGGTTGCATTGGATGAGGCCTTTGAGGAGGTTGAGCTCTTAGAGGAAGAGGCTACATTGTTCTTGAGAGACTCAACTTGAGTCTCAAGGATCTTGTTAACTTTTGACAAGTTCCCAAGTTCATCCTTGAGCTCAATTGTTTTTTCCTCAAGACTTGAACACGTTTTCTTACTTAGAGCATGTTCGTGTTCCAATGCCTTGCTCTTCTCTCTTTCGATCTCAAGGAGCTCATCAAGCTCTTGACATCTCTCCTTCTCAAGGATGAGCATGTCCTCTTGTCTATTGATGAGATCCTCCTTCTCAAAGATCTCATCCATAAGCAATTTCATCCTTTGCAAGGTGCTTTTGCTTATGTCCTTAAACATGTGTTCATTCTCACTAGCACTATCAAATTCATCTTGTGAGGAAGTTGAGGAGGAGGGATGAGATGTTACCTTTCTCCTTCCCTCCCTTGCCATAAGGCAAGTAGGTTTGTAGTCGTTGTTGAGGTTGGGGAAGAGCTTGCTTCCCTTGGAGCTCCTCCCGATGGCTATGGTAGCCATCTTCTCCTCTTCTTCTTCGGAGGAGGACTCATCGTTAGAGTCCCACTCCTTCCCCAAGTGGGCTTGTCCGGAGGGCCTCTTCTTCTTGTAGAATTTCTTATCTTGAGGCTTGCCCTCCTTCTTCTTCTTTGCTTCTTCATGTGGGCAATCAGCGATGAAGTGCCCATACTCGCCACAATTGTAGCAAGACCTTTTTGATTTGGGCCTTGCTCTTTCCTTCCCTTTGCCCTCATGGTTGTATCCACCTTTCTTCTTTCTCATCATTCTCTTGAATTTGTTGATGAAGAAGGCCTCTTCCTCATCGGTGTCGAGGCTCTCCTCATCACTTTCCTCTTGCTCCTTTGAAGAGGGTGTTGCCTTGAGTGCAACATTCTTCATCTTGGAGGCGGTGAACTTCTGAAGGTCGTTGTAGAAGAGCGCCTCCTTCTCCATGATCTCATGGTTGATGATCCTGCCAAGGACCTCCTCCGGGGTCATTTGAGTGAACCCCGGGCTTTCTCGAATCATGAAGCAAAGAGCGACGTTCCTAGGCATGAATGCCCGGATCATCCTCTTCACTACCTCGTGGTCGGTCCACTTGGTGCAGCCATATGATCGGCTCTTGTTGATAAGTACCTTCAACCGGTTGTACATGTCTTGGGGGCATTCACCATCCAAGATGGCGAATCTCCCAACCTCTCCTTCGATGAGCTCGATCTTGGCCTCCTTGACCACCCGATTTCCTTCATGCGCCATCTTGAGGGTGTTCCATATGTCTTTGGCCACCTCAAGGCCATCGACGCGGTTGAACTCATCTCTTGAGAGGGATGAGATAAGCACACCCGCAGCTTGAGCGTTGCGGTGGATGAGGATGGCTTGTTCTTGAGTGATGTTGTCCTCATCCTTCGGAATCTCCACCCCGGTCATGACAATTTGCCACAACGCCGGGTTGAGTGACACGAGGTGGATCTTCATATTGTGTTTCCACATCCCGTAATCAGTTCCATCGAATTGGGGAGGTTTCCCCAATGGGATGGAGAGGTAGTGGTTGTTGGCGGCAAGGCGTTCATAGTTGAACCCTTGTCGGTTGTAGTTGACTCTGCCACTACCACTTGATTGGTTCGATGGATCGATCTTGGAGATGTTTAGCTTCTCCCGGAGCTTCGCCTTGAGTTGGCGAGTCTCCTCATCGTCCGTTGGCTTATCTTGATAGGCCAGCGTCTCCTCACGGGTTGCCTCGTAGTTGCTGCTCGATGTGTCGTCATTCACCACTCCGACCATCTCTCCGAGCTGTTAGACTCTTTGTGGAGAGTCCTGCTCTGATACCAATTGAAAGTTGCCTAGAGGGTGGTGAATAGGCTAATCGACCTGCAAATGACTTAATAAAACGAGATTAAATCACAGAGGGCGGACTAGTCCGGTCTGGGGGCGGACTAGTCTGGTCAGCCTGCGTGAAGAACCCTAAAAAGTGTTTCTAGCAAGTTTTAAGGGGATTTTCTCAAGGCTACAAGTGAGGATATGTTTATGACAAGTTTAGAGACTATCAACACAAGAGTGAGTCAAGTTTCAACAAGATTAAGCAAAGAGAAACACAAAACAAAACTAGCAACCCTAGAACGGAATATTCGATGAACAAAGTGTGAAGAACACGGAGACACAAGGATTTTATCCCGAGGTTCGATTCCACACAAGAATCTACGTCCCCGTTGAGGAGTCCACAAAGGACCGGGTTCACCAACCCTTCCCTCACCAAGTTTACCGCACGGGCCTAACTTGGTTCTCCACTAATCACAAGGGTGATTACAAAGTTCGTTGGGGCTTCTCACAATCTGAGGCTCCCACGCCACAAAGATGATCAACAACACGAAACACACTCAACACACAGCTCACAAAGACTCAATGAGTGCAAGAGATCAAACCGGGAGCACAAGTGCGATGTTCTTCCTCTTCTCCACCTCACTAAACCCTAATCCACTCAAGAATTAGTTTTAGAGGGAAAGTAGGCAAGAAAGAGGCTTAAGAGTGCTCCAAGTTGGCTGTGGCGGCGCTAGGGTTCTAGTCTTTTCAAGAGTTGGTTCAAAAGAACCCAGGGGACCTCTATTTATAGAGGTCCCAAGCCCATACTGCTGACTTCAGCAAAAGGGCGGACTAGTCCGGCCTCAGGCCCGGACTAGTCCGGCCTAGGGGACCACTGACCTCCTATCAGGTCCCGACAGCTGACACGCTATCGTCACACTACCCGCCAAACTTCAAATTCAAACGGTCACTTCAACAACGGACTAGTCCGGTCACCACCGGACTAGTCCGATCTCACACAGAGCCTTTTGCTCCGTGTGAAAACGGACTAGTCTGAGTACCACGGACTAGTCCGGCCCCAAGGGCGGACTAGTCCGGTCCTCCCAGACTTAATCACAGAAGCACCTTCAACTCGCCAACCCGGACTAGTCCGGCCCCAAGGGCGGACTAGTCCGTTCTCACTCAGGACCTCTTGGTCCGGACTCAAACGGACAAGTCCGTGGCTTTGGGACTTAGTCCCCAAACCCACTCACTGCTACCCGGACTAGTCTGGCCACAAACGGACTAGTCCGATCTCAGTCAGACCCTCCTGGTCCGGCCGAATACGGACTTGGCCGGCCAGGGGCGGACTAGTCCGGCCACCTGCACAGACTAGTCCGGCCCTACTGCCAGACTACTTATCCACTCTTTTCTCTATCCACTCTTTTCTCTCAAGGGGTTTGACCTCTAAACCACTTTGAGCTCCCAAACTTGATCTCAATGCACTTTACACACGCACCCTCCTATTTTTGCGGCTAGTCTAACTCAACACGCTAGAAACCCTAGTTTCTACGCTTCGAGTTGACTCTGTTTCCTTCCTTTTCCTTTTTGAGGGTTTGCGTCTCCGATCGAGTCCACACCTGTGCTAAGATCACTTGAGCTCATTAGCGACATAATTGTCGTTATCAATCATCCAAAACCCACGGGGAACCTAGATGCACTTTCACAGACGACAAGAATGGAGCAGGTACGACGGCAACTTTCGTGATCCAACGTTGCTCCAAGGCGAGTTGGAAGCTATGTCTAATGATAAGATGCATTGTAATCCTGCCCCATTTATGAGGAGCATGGGGGTAGATAGGGCGATTAGACACGACATGGTTGAGCTACCTATAGAAGGGACCCAGAGGCCACCTTCGCAAGGGCGAGAGAACACACGCACACACAATGCTGGACATATGGCACTTGCTCGAAACAGTATAAACATCTATGTTTGTGTAGTTAGACCATCTCGAGGACAAACGCATGACGAAATCGATACTCGTCGGTGGTACAAACAAAGACAGCTAACGCATCGGGTAGGGGACTACCGTGTATTCCATTTGACTTCCTCGATATCTTCATCACGGTCAGGCTTCGTGTCTGACACGAAGGTATGTTTCGGTGACTTTGTGTTCTCTACCACCCGTGGCAGTGAGTTTGAAGCCAGCTTCATCTTCCCCCAACACCAGGCTCTCTAATTTGGGACTCTAAACTTCTTCGCTTTGGGAGTCTGGACTTCTTCGCTAGCAATGTTGGCACCCCCCCCCCCCCAAAAAAAATCTTCGACGGAGATTTACCTTCCAACCCTTGATTGGCAAGACCGCCGGCAACATCAATGAGTACCCCTCCAATGTCATTTATGTGACTTTCTTCGTGGGGATGGTCGACTATGCACCGTCATCTCTTCATCGCATTCTGGAGGATGACACTGGCTTCGACTCCAGCTCAGATGATGGCATCAAAGGAAGCGAGCATCACTCTTGCGATGGCCACATCACTGAAGTTGGTGATGGCTCCAATGTCGGCACCACGCTGCCCGAGGATACGACAAAAGAAAACTAAGTGTCTTCTCTTCTTCCTTCGGATGTTTATTTTATCGCAAGAGTAAACCACCCCGATCTCGAGCTCAATCGGATTCCTGACCCTAACTGGACGGTTGAGGCTCGAGCGATGCTAGCTACTTGAATGTAGGCCTAGAGGGGAGGTGAATAGGCCTTTTTGAAATTTCTCGGTTCCTGTAGCACTTCAACAACAAGGTCAAAACCAGATATATCGGACTAGTCCGGTAAAGTGCGGACTAGTCCGGATTTCACGGGCTAGGTTGATCAAGTTAGGTCAATTTGATTGTTTCGTTGACGTTTGCAGCGGAAATATAAACTTTAATAACAGTTCAATAGTTGTATGTCAAGTTCTATTGCAAGTATGATTCTTGTTCAACTATTTAACTTGAATTCAACAAAATGAATCAAACCCTAGATAATGTTGATCAACTAGAATGATGAACACAAACGAACAAGACACAAGATTTATCCCGTGGTTCGGTTACCATGAAGGCAACCTACGTCCACGTTGAGGAGCCCACAAAAGGATCGGGTCTTCACCAACCCTTCCCTCGTCGGATCGCCACGAAGGCCAATCCTCTTCCACTAATCACACAGGGGTAAATCACCAAGTTCAAGGGGCGATCTCACAAGTTGAGAGCTCCCTTGATTACAAGTTTCAAGACCACCAATAACACACTTCGAAATATACAAATTGAGATACAAGAGTGTGTTAGAGATTCAAACCAAGAGCTCAATCGTGTGCCAAGTGCCCTCTCCAATGATCTACAAGTGATCTTCAATGGATTGATCAATTTCTCACTTAGTTTCGTGGAGAGAGGTAGTTTTTGAGTCTCTTGGGAGGTGTGACGGCGCTAGGGTTCGAGAGTGGGTGAAAGTGGGCCGTGCACCTCTATTTATATGGGGTTTCTAAAAGTGACCGTTAGGGTTCAGAAAGATCGGACTAGTCCGTGGTGGTGACCGGACTAGTCCGGTGTGCTGTGTGTAGCAAACCCTAAGTGTCCAGGAATATCGGACTAGTCCGGTTGAAAACAGACTTGTCCGATTTCGCTACTGAAAAGCTTCGGACTAGTCCGATTGCCATCGGACTTGTCCGGACATATGAAACCCTAAGTGTTTGGGATGACAAGTCCGCACTTGGAGGACTTGTCCGATTTAGATCAGTGTGTATATCGGACTAGTCCGTGTAGACATCGGACTTGTCCGAAGTGGATCAGAATGAATATCGGACTAGTCCGGGTCACAACGGACTTGTCCGATTTTGTGTGACTTGTGCATTGTGTTGAGGACTAGTCCGCACTGGGGAGGACTAGTCCGAAGTGGAACAGAAAGATATCGGACTAGTCCGGCTGTTATCGGACTAGTCCGGTCCTGTATAGCTTTGTGCATTGTGTGTGTGTGATTAAATGAGATTGAGCTCTTGGGTGTGTTTCCTTAACACACTCCATACATACTAAACTACTAATTTCTTCTCCTTGAGCTCAAATTCATTTTCCTTCTCAATTTCCCTCTTTTTGGCACTTTGCTCATTTTTCATCATTTTCCTGCATTCATCTCAACAAAAGGATTAGGATCCCAATTGCTTGTCATAAATCATCCAAAACCCACAAGGGAGTCCTAGATGCACTTTCAATCTCCCCCTTTTTGGTGATTGATGACAACCAATTGAGATTTCACAAAATGAGGTATAAAATGAGATTTTCATAAAGTATGCACATATGACTCAAAAATACATCAAGCAACAAGATAATTATTCATGTGTGCATTCTTTATGGTGGGATGCATACTAAGAGCATGAATGCATTAAGAATGACAGAATTTGCATTGATGAACTAATATCAAGTGAATATGGCATTTCAGGAGCAAAAATTCAGATTTCATCACACACTTGCAAATTAATTGAGCAATTTAACACAGGACCAAACATGATACGAAAATAGTGTTAAACAAATACAATCACAATTAAAAATACATAGAGAGCTCTCTCCTCGCATCCTATTCAGCTAAAGCTAAGACTAGAGACTCCCCCTCAATCTCTCCCCCTTTGGCATCAAGACACCAAAAAGAGAGAGAGGAAGGTCCTAGGGCTTCACTCTTCGCTGTCAGTCCTCTCGTCGTCTTCATCGTCTTCATCGCTTTCCGCTTGACGAGGTTGAGAGGGAGGAGGAGGGGCGGAGCTGCTCGAGCCCCCAATGCCAAAATAGGCAAGCTCGGAGGGAGTCAAGGGGCTGAGCTCGGTGATGTCCGGATCAGAATCTTCAGAAAGTACTGGAGATCCAATTGGGTTGATCTCCAGCTTCTCACTCAGCTGCTTCACATTGGCTTTTATGTACCTCATGTTCTCCTTCCTCTTCTGATTTAGCTTGTGAAGCTTCACTTCAGTTTTCTTGCATGAGGAGAAAATTGCAGCCAAGTACTTGAGGATCCCACTGGCGGATCCTTTCTGAGGGGCTTGCCTGGAGGGAGGAGGAGCCCTAGCAGCTTCTTCTTGCCTTGCCGGTGCCTCGGGGCTTGAGGCCGGCGATGGAGCAGCCTGGACACTCACTGGCTGAGGCTTCTGAGGCCTCAGTGGAGTGTGCTCCACATCCTTCACAAACTCGATCCCTGTGACCTTCTCAATCATAAACATCAAGTAAGGGGCATAGCCACAGGATCGGTTGGGGGTACTTGAGATATTGACCATATCATTCCAAATATAGTCTGCAACATCAAACTGTCTCTTCTTGCTTATGACCCTCATTAGAGTCCGGAGGTAACCCTGTACACTCCCTGCATCCCCATCCTTGGGGGCAATTGTCTTCCTGAGGACTCTGTTGAGGACCACAAAGAAAGGCTTCATATTCTTTGTGGAGGGAGGGACATACTTGGAGTTGGGCTCATACATGAACTTCATTCCGTCCCTCTCAATGACCCCTATGTTGTGGATGATTAGGTGGTCATTTCCAGCAGAGTCTAAGTGGAGCAGGTTTGCAAAATCCTCCTGAGTTATGGAGTACTTGGATCCATGGGTCATCTAAGTCACACTTTCTTCATCTTCACTTGAGAAGTGGCACGTTGCATAAAATTGTGCTATCACTTCATCATTCCAGTTGTGTCTGAAGGCAAAGAGATCCTTCAGACCATGTCTCTCTGCAGCTGCTATCACTTCATCAAAAGCTGCACATTTCTTCTTCTCAAGGTGGGCCCAGTCAATCCATTGACTGCGCACCACCGGGGTCTTCATCGGCAAGTAGACCAGCTTGTAGAAATCAGCATGGAAATTTGACCAAAATCTGCCATCAGCTGCTTGCTTGGGCCTTGCATAGCAATCAACACTTCTCAACTTCGCAGCCACATCGCTGCCCTTGCCAGTGAATCATTCCTCATTGGGGCCCCGGACCCCTTCTCTGGGAGTATGCAGCTTCAGGGGCCCAACAGGCCCTGTGGCAACCTCCTTGCCCTTCCCTTTAGCTTGTCGAAGGCCGCTTGTAGACGGAGCAGCCTTCGAGGCAGGCTTCTTGGCGCACACCTTCCTTCGAACTTGGGGAGGTGAGGGAGCAGGCTCGGAGGGTCTCTCTTGGCGTTTCTTGCCAAGACCCGCCGAGGACCGAGGTGCCACCTCGTGGTCCAACTCGGCCTCGAAATCGGAGATTTCGTTGTCGGAGCTCGACATGATCTGAGAATGAGTGATCAAGAGAAAGGACAAGTTATACAAGGTATTGGTGAGGTAAGATGGCAATGGAAGGCATTAGGGAATTAAAGAATTAGGTTTTGGTTTAGAAACAACGGACTTGTCCGGTGCACAGGCATGGACTAGTTCGGGGGACCGGACTTGTCCGTACCTGGACCGGACTAGTCCGGTGTTCATCTGCAAAAACCTAACAGACTAGACAAAAATTGATCCCTAAGGTAAAACTAGTCTAGCATACACATAGTACATCAACTAGACATGTAACTAGTGAAGAATGCTAGGCCAAACGATAAGCAATAGATAAATTTGTGATTTCTTAGGGTTTTGAAGAAAATTTACCAAGAAATCAAAGGAAGCTTGAGATTTTGGGGGTTGGAGGCCGGACTTGTCCGCTAACTTCAATCCCCGAGTCTTCAAGCTTGATCTCCGCCCAAGATTGAGGCTTTTCGACGGAGGAATCAAAGATTTGCCTTGGGAGCTCGAGCGCAAGAGAGAGAAAGCTTGGGGGCGAGTGTGGGGTGAAGGGATTAGGGTTTGGTGGCGGCTAGGGTTATGGACACGAAAAATCGGACAAGTACGGACTAGACCGGACTAGTCCGAAGTCATCCAGAGACCTATATCGGACTAGTCCGTGGTCTGTCGGACTAGTCCGGCCTAACCGGCACTCTGCGGGCTAGTCTGCAATGGCGGACTAGTCCGGGTAACCACGGACTTGTCCGTGGTCACCAGGAAAGAATTGCATAGCCCATTCATATATATTTGAAGGTCCAATAATAGAGAATAGAGAGGCAAAACAATTCAAATAATCTTGATGAATTTGACCAGTAAGCAAACAACAATCATACTATGATCAAAAATTCATCAAGATCTAATAATTGACATAGTTTTTCGAGAGAAAAATGAAGAGGGGTAATTTTCACAAATCAATCAACATTTTGAAGTAAGCATACAGGTATGCAACTTTTCAAGCCACACTCCGAGAATCAAGAATGTTTAGCTCATTTCGGAGTTCGCAAAAACGTTTTTCATCAAGTGGCTTGGTGAATATGTCGGCCAATTGTTTTTGGGTGTTGACATGAGAGATGGATATGTCTCCTTTCATGGAATGGTCTCTCAAGAAGTGGTGTTTTATGTCAATGTGTTTAGTCCTAGAGTGCTCAACTGGATTGTGGGCTATTTTAATGGCACTCTCATTATCACAAAGGAGAGGAATACGGTTCATATTGTAACCGTAATCCCTTAGAGTTTGTCGCATCCAAAGGAGTTGTGCACAACAACTCCCGGCTGCAACATACTCCGCTTCGGCTGTGGATAATGCAATGGAATTCTGTTTCTTGGATGACCAAGAAACTAAGGATCTTCCTAGGAATTGGCAAGTGCCGGAAGTGCTTTTTCTATCAACTTTGCACCCGGCATAATCTGCATCGGAATATCCAATGAGATTGAATTTTGAGACTTTTGGATACCAAAGACCAAGGTTGGGTGTATGAACTAAATATCTTAGGATTCTCTTTACGGCTGTCAAATGACATTCCTTAGGGTTGGCTTGAAATCTTGCACACAAACATACACTCAGCATAATATCTGGCCTAGATGCACATAAGTATAGTAAGGATCCAATCATGGAGCGATATACCTTTTGGTCGACGCTCGGTCCATCTTCATTGAGATCCAAGTGGCCATTCGTTGCCATGGGAGTCTTTATGGGCTTTGCCTTGTCCATGCCAAACTTCTTGAGGATGTCCTGTGTGTACTTGGTTTGGCTTATGAATGTTCCTTCCCTTTGTTGCCGCACTTGGAATCCCAAGAAGTACTTCAATTCTCCCATCATTGACATTTCAAATCTGTCTGTCATAATTTTACTAAACTCTTCACAGAAAGATTGGTTAGTTGATCCAAAAATTATATCATCAACATAGATTTGGCAAATAAAAAGATCATTATCCAGATTTTTTGTGAATAATGTATAGTCTACTTTGCCAATTTGAAAACCATTATCAATTAAAAAATCTCTAAGACACTCATACCAAGCTCTAGGAGCTTGTTTGAGGCCATAGAGAGCCTTACGCAGTTTATACACGTGGTCGGGGAACTCTTCGTCTTCAAACCCAGGTGGTTGCTCCACGTACACCTCCTCCTTGATCGGTCCGTTGAGGAAGGCGCTTTTCACGTCCATTTGATACAGCTTGAAATCATGGTGAGTAGCATATGCAAGTAATATTCTAATTGATTCAAGCCTAGCTACTGGAGAAAAGGTTTCATCGAAATCCAAACCTTCGACTTGTGAGTAACCTTTGGCCACAAGTCGTGCCTTGTTTCTTGTCACCACTCCGTGTTCGTCTTGCTTGTTGCGGAAGACCCACTTGGTGCCCACAATATTTGCATTGGGTCTTTCCACAAGTTCCCAAACTTCGTTTCTCTTGAAATTGTTCAACTCTTCTTGCATTGCCACCACCCAGTCCGGATCCTTCAATGCATCCTCAGTCCTGCGGGGTTCTAAAAAGGAGACAAACGAGTAATGTTCACAGAAATTTGCTATACGAGATCTAGTGGTTACTCCCTTTTGGATGTCGCCGATGATGTTGTCGATTGGATGATCCCTTTGAATGCATTGGTGTACTCTTGGGTGTGGCACTTGGGGGGTCGTATGTTGGTGATCATCTTCTTCTCCCCCTGAGTTGTTGTCCTCGTTGATTTGTTGATCATGTTCATATTCCTGTGATTGATCTTGTATCGAGGCTCCCCCTTGATTGTTGATCTCCTCTTGTGGTTCACTTTCCTCTTGTATTTGTGACGATGACTCTTGTGGTCGTACTTCGCCTAGAGCCATCCTCTTCAATGCTTGATAGGGGACTTCCTCTTTACCTAATTCACATTGATCAACTTGCTCCTTTTGGGAGCCATTAGTTTCATCGAACACTACGTCACGTGCCACTTCAACAAGTCCGGAGGCCTTGTTGAAAACATGATAGGCGTAAGTGTTCGAATCATAACCAAGCAAGAAACCTTCATCGGACTTCAAAGCGAACTTTGAAGTCCTGGGCTTCTTGTTCAAAATATAGCAAGGAGAACCGAAAACTCGAAAATATGAAATGTTCGGTTTGTTACTGGTGAGTAGCTCATAGGGGGTCTTCTTTAGTAGTCGATGAAGGTAGAGTCGATTTGTGGCATGGCAAGCGGTGTTGATTGCTTCCGCCCAAAATCGATCCGAAGTCTTGTATTCATCGAGCATTGTTCTTGCCATCTCTATGAGCGTTCGGTTCTTCCTTTCGGCAACTCCGTTTTGTTGTGGAGAGTATGGTGCTGAGAATTCGTGCTTGATTCCTTCCTCATCAAGGTACTCCTCCACTTGTATGTTCTTAAACTCCGTGCCGTTGTCGCTCCGAATACTCTTGATTGATAGTGAGAACTCGTTTCGCGCTCGCTTGAAGAATTTCTTGAGTGTTCCTTGTGTTTCGCCGATGCTTATGTAAGCAATTGGACCAAACAAGTCCATATGAAGTAGTTCGAGCGGTCTTGTTGTGGTCATGATGTTCTTCGCGGGATGTTGTGCTCCAACTTGCTTCCCTGCTTGGCACGCGCTACAAGGCCTGTCTTTCTCAAACACAACATCTTTCAAACCTCGGATGTGATCGCCCTTGAGGAGTTTTTGAAGGTTCCTCATACCAACATGTGCCAGCCGTCTATGCCACAGCCAACCCATGTTGGTCTTTGCAATCAAGCATGTGTCGAGTTCGTCTTTATCCTTGTTGAAGTCAACAAGGTAAAGCTTTCCCTTCAACATACTCTTGAATGCAACAGAACCATCACTTCTCCTTGAGACGGTCACACCCTTGTTAGTGAACAGACAATTATAACCTTTGTCACATAATTGAGATATGGACAGCAGGTTATAATCTAAAGATTCAACGTGTAAAAACATGCGAAAGAGTGTGTTCAGAGGATATTGCTATTTTACCGGTACCGAGGACCCTTCCTTGACTGTTATCCCCAAAGTAGATGCCTTCGTTTGGGTCCTTGTTCACTTCATACTCCACAAACATCCTCCTTTCTCCGGTCATGTGGTTGGTGCATCCACTGTCTAGCACCCATTTGGATCCACCGGAGGAGTAGGCCTGCAAAAACAAATTACGCCTTGGTTTTAGGTACCCAAGCTTGCTTGGGTCCTTGGAGGTTAGTAACAATACATTTGGGCACCCACACATGGGATTTTGTGTTCCCATGGCGTGGCCCAGCATAATAAGCATACACTTTACCAACATTATTTTTCATTAATACATAAGAAGCATCAAAGGTTTTAAACAAGAGTTGCTGTTGATTATGGGTCGGACTAGTCTGTGTGACCGGACTTGTCCGGATGACCGGACTTGTCCGGACCACAACCGGACTAGTCCGGTTTTCATGAGAGTTCAGGTTTTTAGTTTTCGAGTTACCAGGTTGTGAGGGTCCTCCCTTCACAAAGGTAATCCTTCCCTTGTTATTCTTATGATTTCCAGCTCTTTGCTTTCCATCATAAGAGTAACCAATGCCATACTTGACATTTGGAGGTCTTTGGACCAAATATGCACTATGTGCATAGTTGATCCTCTCCTTGTCAAATATTACACATTGGGTAGGATTTTTGTCCTTTGTGGAGGTGAAATTTTCCTTCAACCTGGTGTTAATTTTATCACATTTGCAAATATGAGCGATATTAGTTGAAGTGGGTTGAGAAGGTAGGCTTGAAGAGGAGGAAGGTTCACTAAGCTTGAGTGACTCAACCTGCACTTCAAGGATCTTGTTGACCTTGATTAGGTCATCAAGTTGATCCTTGATTGCAACGTTTGAGTTGGTTAACTCCAAGCAAGTTTTCTTGCTTGAAGCTAGCTCAAGCTCTAGTGAGTGATTTCTCTCCTTTTCAAGAACTAGAAGATTGTCAAGTTCGACATGCTTCTCCTATTGGGAGATAATCATGTCTTCTTGACGATCAATTAGATTTTCCTTCTCAATAAGTTGGTTAAGCAAGAATTTCATTTTAGCAGCAGTTTTTCTATCTAAACCAATTAGCATATCTTCATCATCACTATCTAGATCATCATCACTTGAGTAAGAATGCAAGGAAGGAGTTTTGATGTTTACCTTGCGTTTACCTTCCTTAGCCATGAGGCAAGTTCCATTTGCCTTCTTTGCACCGAGTGTGGGGAAGAGTGTGGGTTTCTTGGACATGCTTTCAATGGCTATGCTAGCCATTTCTTCTTCATCGGACGATGAGGACTCATCGTTTGAGTCCCACTCCTTTCCGATGTGTGCTTGTTCAGCTTGTTTCTTCTTCTTGAAGAATTTCTTTGGTTGAGGCTTGGACTCTTTACTCTTCTTCTTGTTGTCCTCATACGGGCAATCGACTATAAAGTGATTGTACTCACCACAATTATGGCATGCCTGCCTCATCTTCGGCTTTGTCTTCTCCTTGTATTTTCCTTCACTCGATTTTGTTCCTTGTCTTTTCTTCATAATTCTTTTGAACTTCTTCATGAACAAAATCATATCTTCTTCGTCCAGCTCGCTGCTTTCATCATCGCTGTCCTCCTCAAGCTGTGCTTCTCTTGCTTCTTTGGATAGAGGCTTGAGTGAGGACTTTAGGGCAACTCCCTTCTTCTTGGCTGATGTGAGGTCGGCTATTTCTTTTACGTGCTTGGCTTGCTTCTCCATCATCTCAAAGTTGATGATTTTGCCAAGCAGTTCATCCGGAGTCATTTTCTTGTAGCCGGGACTTTCTCGGATCATAGAGCAAAGTGTGACGTTGCGAGGCATAAAGGTTCTAAGGATGAGCTTTACAACCTCGTGGTCATTCCACTTTTTGCTCCCATATGATTGAACCTTGTTCACAAGAGTCTTCAGTCTGTTGTACATGTCCTGGGGAGACTCATCTTCCTCAATCGCGAACCTTCCTAGTTCGCCTTCAATCATTTCAATCTTTGCCTCCCGCACATGCTGGTCACCTTCATGTGCTGTCTGTAGTGTGTCCCAGATTTCTTTGGCAATTTCCAATCCGTCCACCTTTGTGAATTCATCTCGACTTAGAGATGAGGTGATAACGGCTGCGGCTTGGGCATTCCTGTGGATGGCTTGCTCTTGACTTGGCGTGAGCTCTTCATCGTCATCAGGGATGTTTATTCCTGTGCACACAATATGCCATAAACTTGGGTTAAGGGAAATCAAGTGCATCTTCATATTTTGCCTCCACATGGAGTAATCACTCCCATCGAAGTGTGGGGCTTTTCCGAGAGGAATAGATAGATAATGACTGCTGTTAGAATTTAAACGGTCATAATTAAAAGGATATCGGGAGTAGTCGGCGTGACTACTCCCCTTCTTCTTTTCTTAGACTTTAGCTTTCCCTTTGGAAAGTGCTTTCTTTCTAAGGAGTGCTTTCAGCTCCAATGTCTCCTCATCATCATCATCGAAGTCTTGAATGGCTTCGAGATACTTTTCAAGCTTTTGGTGCTTGTCATTGTTCATTTCTTCCTGGTTGTTGATTTTCTGGACTTCCTTCATGTCCGACATGATCTCTTCGAGTGGTTGCACTCTTTCTTGAAGAACCTGCTTTGATACCAATTGAATGTAGGCCTAGAGGGGGGGTGAATATGCCTTTTTGAAATTTCTCGGTTCCTGTAGCACTTCAACAACAAGGTCAAAACCAGATATATCGGACTAGTCCGGTAAAGTGCGGACTAGTCCGGATTTCACGGGCTAGGTTGATCAAGTTAGGTCAATTTGATTGTTTCGTTGACGTTTGCAGCGGAAATATAAACTTTAATAACAGTTCAATAGTTGTATGTCAAGTTCTATTGCAAGTATGATTCTTGTTCAACTATTTAACTTGAATTCAACAAAATGAATCAAACCCTAGATAATGTTGATCAACTAGAATGATGAACACAAACGAACAAGACACAAGATTTATCCCGTGGTTCGGTTACCACGAAGGCAACCTACGTCCACGTTGAGGAGCGCACAAAAGGATCGGGTCTTCACCAACCCTTCCCTCGTCGGATCGCCACGAAGGCCAATCCTCTTCCACTAATCACACAGGGGTAAATCACCAAGTTGAAGGGGCGATCTCACAAGTTGAGAGCTCCCTTGATTACAAGTTTCAAGACCACCAATAACACACTTCGAAATATACAAATTGAGATACAAGAGTGTGTTAGAGATTCAAACCAAGAGCTCAATCGTGTGCCAAGTGCCCTCTCCAATGATCTACAAGTGATCTTCAATGGATTGATCAATTTCTCACTTAGTTTCATGGAGAGAGGTAGTTTTTGAGTCTCTTGGGAGGTGTGACGGCGCTAGGGTTCGAGAGTGGGTGAAAGTGGGCCGTGCACCTCTATTTATATGGGGTTTCAAAAAGTGACCGTTAGGGTTCAGAAAGATCGGACTAGTCCGTGGTGGTGACCGGACTAGTCCGGTGTGCTGTATGTAGCAAACCCTAAGTGTCCAGGAATATCGGACTAGTCCGGTTGAAAACGGACTTGTCCGATTTCGCTACTGGAAAGCTTCGGACTAGTCCGATTGCCATCGTACTTGTCCGGACATATGAAACCCTAAGTGTTTGGGATGACAAGTCCGCACTTGGAGGACTTGTCCGATTTAGATCAGTGTGTATATCGGACTAGTCCGTGTAGACACCAGACTTGTCCGAAGTGGATCAGAATGAATATCGGACTAGTCCGGGTCACAACGGACTTGTCCGATTTTGTGTGACTTGTGCATTGTGTTGAGGACTAGTCCGCACTAGGGAGGACTAGTCCGAAGTGGAACAGAAAGATATCGGACTAGTCCGGCTGTTATCGGACTAGTCCGGTCCTGTATAGCTTTGTGCATTGTGTGTGTGTGATTAAATGAGATTGAGCTCTTGGGTGTGTTTCCTTAACACACTCCATACATACTAAACTACTAATTTCTTCTCCTTGAGCTCAAATTCATTTTCCTTCTCAATTTCCCTCTTTTTTCCACTTTGCTCACTTTTCATCATTTTCCTGCATTCATCTCAATAAAAGGATTAGGATCCTAATTGCTTGTCATAAATCATCCAAAACCCACAAAGGAGTCCTAGATGCACTTTCACTACTCAAGTGTTGCAGGCCGGATGGACCGAACCAACCAACTTGCGTAGCTGGAGGGTTACCCACACACCCACTGAGAGCTCGACTAAAGCTCTGAAATTTCCTTTCGAAATGATTTTTTAAGTACTTCTTCCGCGCTTCGTATTTTACGACTAAGAACTGTGAAAGTTCTCAAAGCTATAGATCAAGCTGGACGCAGGGATGAAAAGAGAAAAATGTTCAGTACATTTTTTCATTAATAAGTTTAAAGCTCATGAGGGTTCGATAAGATACATTGTCTCTCTGTCGCCCCGGCAATTGCAAACGATGTCAGCAGTAAAAAACTCAGACAGCAAGGCGGTGACGGGCTCCACTTCCACTCTATGGCGGCAAGCTCTTCATCCAAACGTCCGCCCGCAAAAAAAAAAAACCTCCCCGACGGCCCAAAGGTCGATGCGCGCAAAACTCGCAGCACCCACGATCCCCACGTCGTGGAGACAAGGGCCACGATACCGGCCCAACAGGCTGAGGTAAGATGGATAAGTTTTTAACCCAGTTTTGAGGCCCGACTGAGTTCATTATTCCAAGGCCGTCCCGTTAAACAGGACCACTAGGCCACCTGAAACAAATCAGAGTGAGGAATGTACGATACGAGATGGCGCGCACTCGGGGGGCTTCGATCGCCCTCGGCAAGTCTTGGCTCGGCGACTCCGTAGTAGTCTCCGGAGAGCCGGCATCGTGTCACTCGGGCCCATCAAACAGTCCAAAATCTACGCGAATGTACAGAGCAAAATTTATTAAATCACAAATACCGAGTCCTGATCTGATCACCATGCCCAAAACGTGACGGCCAGGTTCAGTCAGTCCTCATAAGGGCTGATGGGTTCCACTCGGATCTAGCGTGCATCACAGTAATATGGGCCCAGTTTTTTTTCCTGCTATGGGCCTGTTTCTTCCCGTTTTCTCATTCCACACCTCTTCCTGGTCTCCGCTGCCAACGACGATGACAGTGGCGCAACGCAAGCTTCCTCTTTCATCCGGGAGAGCGATGGTGTTCGGAACCTCATAAGGGCTGATGGGTTCCACTCGGATCTAGTGTGCATCACAGTAATATGGGGCCAGTTTTTTTCTGCTATGAGCCTGTTTGTTCCCGGCTTTTTTTGTTGCACACCTCTTCCTGTTCCCCGCCGCGCCCCCAACGACGACAGTGGTGGCGCAACGCAAGCTTCCTCCTTCATCCGGGAGAGCGATGGTGTTCGGAACCTCTACGCGTCACCTGCCGGTTGTTGTTCTTCGGTCGAAGCTGGTCAGTGCCATGCCCTGTCCGCGTACACGGCCGCGGCCTCTCGCCGGTCAAGGTCAGTGCTTCGTGTTTCAGTTGCTGTTTTGTTGGGCGCAGGTTTCTAAATATGTGCTGTGGTAAAAGATCTAAATTTATCAAACCAAGAGTAAAGAGTCAAACACTGATTAGCATCCCATATTTCAGGTAGGGAACGACTGTATCCATGGAATAACTAGTATCCAGGGTTATTTTTTTAGCAGAAGAAACAGCAGGAAGGCCCTATTGTGTATGTATTAATAAAAGTATACTGTACAGATAGGAGTTGTACACATAAAGGGTGGAGGCCTATGGTAGTTCCTGAGGCCAGGTATGCAAGTAGTGTTTAGCCTCCTCCCTTAATATGTGAGCCTGAAGCCTACATTTTTTTAAAGAGAGTTTTACAGTTCTGAATATTAGGAGTGATGTATCTAAATATTCTATTGTCTCTCTGAGTCCAAATGGACCAGCATGCAGTCATTAAAATCTTCATGAAGAGTGGCTTGTTCCAAAATGTCCGGGCTTGTTGCATCATATCAAAGAAGGGTATCTGAACGTTCTAATGAATTTGCAACCAGTCCCATATTTGCTTGACAAATTGGAATTTGAAAAATAGGTGCATGGTTGTTTCTTCAGCACACTTCAAGCATAAAACACATGTATAATTATTGTCCTCCAAGCGATGCTTCCTTCTTCTCAAGATATTTCTTGTGTTTGGCTTGTCCATCATTAATAACCAATAGAAAACTCTGAGTTTGTTATTGCATTTTGCCTTCCAAATTTTAACAAGAGAATGAGCGGGTGTTATTGCTTGAAAAGGCAAGTTGTAAGTTTTCTGAGATGAAAATTTGATTCCCCAAATATATATCCAACAGTCTTTTTCTGGAGAGCTTGGGTTCCGTTAGATGTTTAATAAACCTCTTAGTTCTGAAAAGGCCTCTGTTGATATGGTAGATAAAATACATCCTCTAGTTGGGTCTGTTATAAAAAATTGTTCACAGTGATACGTTTATTGATAGCATAAGAATATAGACTTGGAAATTTGACCTTGAGAGGTAGATCAGCCCAGATATCCTTCCAGAACATCACTGTTTGGCCATTGCCCATAACACACTTTGCAATTCCTATGAATCTGTTAAGATTTTTAACAACATCGCACCGCCAAAATGATCCAATCTCATCTTTAGCTCTAGGGGCCTGTCCATTGTTATAGTAAGTGTTCCATATTAGGTGAACTCATGGCCTGTCCTCCTTATTATAAAATTTATCTAGATATTTTAGGAGGAGAGTTTCATTTTGATTCCTGAGATTGATAATACCAAGTCCCCCTTTTGATTTAGGCCTTGTGCACCGGGTCCATGTTACTAATGCCTTGATCCTTTCATTGATGTTGGAGTCATTCCATAAGCAGTGTTTCCTAACATGATCGATATACTCCAGTACTCCGATTGGGACCTGCAATATGCACATTGTATATGTGGGCAGAGCCGAGGGGACCGAATTCACTATCTGGAGTCTACCATCTTGGTTTAATAGTCTGGATGAGGCTTTGTTCCACTTTCTGCATAAGGGGATAAAAGTCTTGAATCTGGGTTTGTTTATGCTAAGAGGCGGTCCCAAGTATGGTAGATTAAAGCTGCCTAGCTGACATCCAAAGGCACTCGCTAAAGACATAGCCTCTTGATTATTGACATTGATCGGGATCAAACATGATTTGTTGTAGTTAACTTGTAACCCTGTGGACACTGAGAACGCATTCAAAATGTTTTTAAGTGAGAAAGATCCTTTTGAGAACTCCTCATAAATAGAAGCGTATCATCAACGTATTGAATGATAGGGTAATTTACAATCGTCATTGCCAAAAGGCCAAGAGATTAGTCTTATTTGAGCTGTCCTGTTGATAATATATTGAAGAAGTTCTGCTCCAAATACAAATAGCAGCGGGGATAGTGGATCCCCCTGTTTGACTCCCCTTTTGCATGGGAAGGGTCTTCCTGGAACTCCATTTAGTAGAACAACAGTAGAGCTCGTGTTGAAAATATTTTGGAGCCAATTTATCCATCTTTGTGGAAAACCAAGTCTTTCACTCATGTGGAGGATCACACTATGTTCAATGGTATCGAAGGCTTTTGCAAAGTCTAGGTGAACATGGATGATCGAGTTAATGATCCGTTGCAATCTCTCTGCTAGAATCTTTGTGAGTATCTTCATGATTGTGTTCATAAATGAGATTGGCCTGAAATCATTGACTGTTTCTAGAGAGTGAATTTTTGGGACGAGAGTAATGAATGAATTATTGAGAGGCTTTAAGTCAACCCGATCATTGTAGAAATCATCACATAGTTGGAAAACATCTTCTCTAACTACTTTCCAACAGTGCCTTAGAAAACAGTGTTTAAACCCATCAGCTCCAGAAGCTTTATCCCTCGGCAGGTAGCGTATGATCTTCTCTATTTCATCTTTTGTGAAGGGGTCTACAAGTCCAGATAAGTGATTATATTGAGGGACCAGCTCAGTGAGGTCAAACAACATATCAGGTGTCATAGTCGAGCCAAGTCTGTTTTTATATTCTTTCCATAGAGCCTTTTCTTTATCATGGTGAGAGGTAACCTCAGTTCCATCCTCCAATGTCAAATGAGAGATGTTGTTAATTCTTTTCCGCTCTGTGGCAGCTGCATGAAAAAAGCGTGTTGATTGGTTATCCAATTTCGTCCATCTGATAGTGTATCGTTGTTTCTAGTATATATTCTGAAAGTGCAAGAGCTTGAGGGTGTGTTTTCTGAGTATTGATCTGAAATTGAACTCTTGAAAATATAGGGGCCGTTTTTCCTCTAATTTTTTTAGAAATAGAATTACCTCTTCACAGCTTTGTATTGTTTTTGCAAGATTATTATCAGGTTTAGCCCATCTTTTTAGTTCCTTCCTTAGACGCTTGAGTGTCCTAGATTCTGGTCGCACTAGAAGAGGCATTTACATCCATATTCCATATCCTTGTAACAAAATCATCAAAACCAGGAAGCTCCCTCCAATAGTTTTCAAATCGAAAAATTCGGGATTTTGGAATTGAAGTCCAAATTTGTATTTTACTTGGCATGTGACCAGAAACTGTTTTGGCTAGAGGGAGCATAACAGTGTTGGGATAGCTATTCAACCATTTAGGACTTGTGAAGCACCAATAAATTCTTTGAAGCAACGGGTCAACTTGCATGTTACTCCAAGATAATCTTCTACCTTTCAAGGGTACTTCCAGCCAGTTTAGATCACTTATCAATCATTAAACATAGTCATGTCATTAAAATTAGCCTCTCTTTTATTTTCGTCCTCTGAGAATCTATGGAGATTAAAATCCCCCATAATAATCCATTTCTCAAATCCACACTCTTGAAGATTTCTGAGCCAGGATATAAATTCAAGTTTTTCTTGATGTTGACATGGTGCATAAATGTTGGTAAGATACCAAGAATCATTACTAAGTTTAGAGCTTAGCTTAATTGTAATAGCATTCTTGGTATTGTGGATGATTTCCCCACTGAATCTAGCTCCCATCCATCCTATTAGCAAACCTCCAGAAGCACCCTCTGATGGAGAATAAGCAAAGCAGTCGTATTTTTTAGGAGCAATATTGAAAAGGAATGACGGATCAATGAAAACCTTTTTAGTTTCCTGGAAGCAAAATATGCCAAATTGTTCCTTTAAGATTATTCCCTTAATGGCATGGTATTTTTCAACATTATTCAGTCTCCTGACATTCCAGTTAAGAATATTCCAATCTCTTATAGCCATTGATAATAATGTATAACAGACACAGAACAATGCTCATAAAGCAATGTTAGGACATCCAGCAAATAAAAGCCACTGCTATGGTAATTATTAAAAGAGTTGCATGGCACCGCTAACAAACATTCACTTAATAAGATACAACCCCTCATAGCAGCAAGGGAACACGACATCAGCAAATTTTCAACCAACCACTCCTTCCGTCCCAATCAAACATTTTTTTTATTTAGTCAAATATAGCTTTGACCAATGTTTTTCATAGATTTTATTAAATAAAAAAATATAAAATTTGTGTTTTATATTCATGATGAAATGTATTTTCATAATTTATCATTTGCATATTATTAAAAATGATCGAATCTATGTAAACTGTTGATCAAACATGTGTTTTACTAAACTCAAAAATGAAGTTTTTGTGCAACGGAGGTAGTACTTTTTACGAGGTCTTGCTGAGTAAATTTTCAACCAACTACTTTTTTCTTTCTTTCTTTCTTTCTCCCAACATTAGTATACCAAATTGCAATCAAACCTACTGAAAACAATACCATTCAACGATTCAAGTGTGCAATATGAGAAATTTCTTGTTCAACGTTTCTATGGAAAATTGGAAATATTGACAGTAAAAATGATACCGTTCTTTCAAGCCTATTGTGTTGGCAAGTAAACCAAAATGCAGAGTAGCACTTACTCATTAAGGAATGAATTTCATCTGTAAAAACATGGCACCTGCACAGCAGCAAAGAAATTGAACATCAAAATTATATCTAGTAAACCAAGGATACAAAATAATGGACAAGTAAGTGACTGCCCCAAACGGTTCTCCCGTGACAAATATTACAGACGGGAGGGAGGGAGGGAGTACTTTGTAATAAGTATTTCTTTTCATTTGGTGAGGGTCACTTTTAAACCTTACACACATGTGTAGTCTGATGTGCTGCGTTGTTATTAGATCCCTTTTTTCTTTCCAATTCAGTTGTTTGTTGTTTCTGTATCAAAGAGACAAAGACCCAGGTAATATCCTCCAGTCCACTAGCACCAACATTTTTGGTCCATGTTGCTCGCTTGTGTTGCAGATAAACATGGAGCTCCATTTTCAGGGTGCGGCGATAGGTGACTCATTCAACAATTACTCTATCCGTCTTTAAATGTATAACGTTTTGAGAAATAATTATAGTTTTCAAAACGTAGTATATTTAAAAACAGAGGGAATATCGTGTTAGTGGGAAAATTGGCACGACGACAGAATGTGCGTGCTCCAATGCTACTAGTCTCAAGGTCTGCCACTTGTTAATTACTCAGTCGATGTCAGGTTGCTACGTTGGATATTCTGCTGCGACAGTATTGCCTACGTGTAAGATGTATAAGATTCTTGCAAATGGCTTAATACGTGATTTGAAATCGGAAGGTAGTGGTACATCTAGTTTCGATATAGGCTGTTTCTGCTCATTGCAACCTATCAAGTCATAAAATTTTCTGTGATTTATCAAACGGCGCCTGTAGCTCAGTGGATAGAGCAGAAGGCCGAAGGTTCGACCCCTACCTGGCGCGGTCAACACTATCTCTTTTTGACCTAAAAACGTTCCATCGTAGCCTGCTACTAGCAGCAAGCAGTATCAAATGAGATACACATGGACAACTAATTACATCCATGTGCTGACACACAGGCAAATATTTCTTCCGTTCCAAAGCTTTTTGTAGTTCAGTTTTGAACTAAAAAGCAACAAGCTTTCTGAAACGACAGGAGTAATCTCAATTTTCCTAAGTGACAAACTGGAACCGGCACATGTATACCAGATCGTTTCCATCATCACTGCAAAGATGATCGGATAAAAAATATGGCAGTTCCACTTCCACCCAGCAAGATGGTTGACATGACAGAGTGCTACTACCAACCAGGTCATTGTATGGGTTAGTTAGAAGATCGTGCGGAATCCAGCCATTTGTTGGGGTGAAATGGCTTTTGTGAAAAAAGATGAAGTATCCATTTGCAATCTGTGTGTGTCACCATTCCATTATGCAAGCGTTCTCAACCATCTGAGTAGCCCAAGAAGGCCAGCATCTAGCAGGGGAGATCTTTGTTCAAGTCCTGATAGATGAGCAAGTCAGCAAAACAGAAAACAAAAAACAAGAGTTGCTGTACACTAGCATTCTTGAGTCCATAGCACAAGAAATCATTCACGTTACAACTCCTGCTTTAGCTGAAACAGTAGAAGAAACTGAACTTACCAATATCTGCAGCAACTCGATGAGCACACATGACCCCTGAAAATGCCACAGCAATGACACCTTGCCCAGGAAAACAGCTGTCGCCAACACAGTAAAGGCCATCTATGGACTGTGTGAATCGGAACACCATTATTTAAGTTCAAAGCTTGTACATGATCAAGTTATTCAATACATTAAGCCATGAAAAGACAGTTCAATTCCCTGATGTGTATTAAACTTACAGTAGTATTGAAAGGCATTGCTAGCAGCCCCTTGGGTTTACCCCTCGGCATTGGTCCATATGTACCGTCATTTCGAGCAAGAAATCTTCGGTGAGTTTTTGGGGAGCCTACCTGGTGAAACAAAACTTTTCTTGCATTAGTAAAGGTACCGGTGCTAGAGGTCAATATATCATGAGTAACCTTTCAAAAAGCTAAGATTATCTGCACGCAGTCCACCCATGGTTACCTTTTAATCTATGCTGTGAAATACGTTTCATTCTTTTTACAATGATATAAAACACAAAACTACAACCATTTGAAACGATATAACACAAAACTACAGCCAATTACAATGATATAACACAAATCTACGACTTCTCGATCTGGCCCCACCCATCAGCCATACAATGTATTTCACAGCATAGCATAAAGGTTCATGTGACTAGTCCATAAAAGATTCTACTGTATATATTTTTGCCATACTCATGTATTTGTGATGCATGGAACTTAATGTTTTTCGGAAACATAGAGTCCAACAGAAGTTGAATCCTAATAGAATATGTTAGACAGTTTGTGTACTGGGCTAGGCCCATTGTATCCAGCCCATCAGGGCTCTATATATGTACCCCTAAACTCTATTAATGAAACCCTAATTAGCCTCTAATTTGGTGTCAGAGCCTCTTCCTCCCTCCCTCCCTCCCAATGAGTCGGCCGCCGCCGCCGCCCCGGGCGGACGGCGCGCCCCTGCCGCCGCCCGGCCGGGCCACGCCGCCGCCGGCCCTGGCCACCCGGCCGGCGCCGCCGCCGCCGCCCTGCTCCCAGCCGCCGCCGCCGGCTCCCTTCCCCTCCTCCTCCTCCTCTCCTCTGCGGATGGCGCCGCCGCCGCCGGCTTCCGTGTCGCCGCCGACCGCCGTCCCTCCTCCCCTCATCCGCGGCCTCGAGCCCCTCCGCGCCGCCGCCGCCACCACTGGCTTGGCCGCGCCCGCCGCCGCCGTGGCTGCGCCGGCCGCCGCCGCCGTGACTGCGCCGGCCGCCGCCGTCCTGGCCGCGCCGGCCGCCGCCGTGGGCGCGCCCGCTGCTGCAGTGGCCGCCGCCGCCGCCGGTGGTGCCGGCGCCCGATCTGCACCCGGGGCTGCCGCCACCGCCTCCTACGGCCCGTCGCCCACTGGTGCTGCGACCTGGCCCGGCACGCTGCCGCCTTGGGTTGCTCCTCCACACCCTCGGACCCCACTGCCGGTCCATGCCGGCGTCGTCCCTTCGCCGCCGCCGTGGTGGTCCCCTCCCGCCGTCGGTGCACCACCACTGCCACCCGGGACTGTCCCGCACGACGGCTCCGCATCGTCGTTCGCTCTCCTCGCCGATCCTGCTACCTTAGCAGATCCTCGCGGGTTGTCTGCCCAGCCTTCTGCGACTCCCTCTGGTGTCGCTGCTGCCTTGGCGGCCTCGCGTGAGCGTGAGCGGACTCTTGCTCTTGCCCTGGAGCAGGAGCGAGCGTCCATGGCGGCCCTCACTCACCAGCTCGAGGAGGAGACACACCCGCAGTGGTTCCTCTCTCGTGAGACCTCCCCCGGTGATGGAGCGGCGCACAGCACCTACGCTGCGACCCTGGTTGCCGGCCTCCACGCCCAGGCTTCCGGCGTCTCGAACATCCGGACGCTAGTCCCGGTTGTTCTCGGCTCCGACTCCACCACCTACGCCCGCTGGCATAACCTGCTTCTCCTCACGTTGAGGCGCTTCCGTCTTGACGACCACGTCATCCGGGATGACTCCCCGTTGGACGACAATTGGCTTGGCATGGACAGCCTGGTCCTTGCCTGGATTCTCGGCTCTCTCTCTGATGAGCTGGAGGACTTGGTGAGTCGACGCAGTGGTGGCACGGCGCGTCAGGCCTGGCTCGTCATCGAGCAGCACTTCCAGGGGAACCGTGCGACCCGAGCCCTTCACATCCGGGCACGGTTCGCTACTACCGTTCAGGGGGACCTCTCGGTCTCTTCCTACTGTCGCCAGATGAAGGGCATGTCCGATGCCCTTCATGACCTCGGTGATCCTGTCCCGGAGACTTCGCTCGTTCTTCAGGTCCTGCAGGGCCTGAATGAGCGCTACTCCCACCTACGGACGGTGATCCTCCGTGAGCAGCCTCTACCGACCTTTGATAGGGTTTGGTCTGACCTTGAGCTCGAGGAGATCACTTCCGCCGGCACTGGCGCCTCCTCGCCTGCCACAGCCTTCTATGGCTCTGGGCAGCACTCCCGTCCTGCCTCCGGAGGACCACCCTCGCGCCCACCTACCACTCCAGGGGCTCCTGCCAACCCCGGGGGTGGTAATCGTCGCCGTGGTGGTCGTCGGCGCGGGGGTCGTGACAGCTCTACTGGTGGCGGAGCTGCCTCTACGTCGCGTGGTGGCTCTGCTCCGGGTGCTACGGGTTCGGGTGCTCTGCCATCCTGGCCCACACCCTATAACCCGTGGACTGGCCAGATTGCCATGTGGCCTGGACCGTCTCCGGGTCTTCCTCCACCACGCTTGGCGCGCCCTCAGGCTGCTTACGTGACCACTCCCGCGTACGGCGGTCCTGCCTACTCGACCAGTGGACCGTGGCCTGCGCCCACTGGCGGGTCGGGCTACCCTATGGCTGGACCCTCCGGTCACTGGGGCCTGAGTTCTGAGTCCTCGGCGCCCCACTCCACTCCTGACGGGTGGGACCGTCAGTCACTGGCCTCCTCCTTCAGCACGATGGCCCTTACTCCGCCAGGTGCTGACTGGGTCGCCGACTCCGGAGCCTCGTACCACACCACCCCCGACGCTGGTATGCTCTCTTCTTCCCACCCTTCCCGCCCTTTCCATCCTTCATCTATCGTTGTTGGGAATGGGTCTGTTCTTCCAGTCACCTCAGTAGGTGACTTGGGCTCGTCGGGTTCTTTCCAGCTTCGTGATGTTCTTGTTGCTCCTGACATCATTCACAATCTTCTTTCTGTTCGTCGCTTTACCACTGACAACCATGTTTCTATTGAGTTTGATCCTTTTGGTTTATCTGTGAAGGATCTTACTACCCGGCGTCTTCTTCACCGCTGTGAGAGTTCGGGGCCCCTGTACACGTTTCGTCTTCCCGCTTCCGCTTCGACTTCACCTTTTGCCCTAGCTACGACAGCTTCTTCCACGACTTGGCACCGCCGGCTTGGCCATCCTAGTGCTGATGTCATGTCTAAGTTGTCCAGTAGCTCAGTGATTTCGTGTACTAGGGGTACTCATGAGTCTTTGTGTCATGGTTGTCAGCTTGGTCGCCATGTTCGGCTTCCGTTTCCGCACTCTGTTACTCATGTTGAGCGGATTTTTGATTTGATACACTGTGATCTTTGGACTTCCCCTGTCATCAGTGTTTCTGGATATAAGTATTACTTGGTGATACTTGATGATTTTTCGCACTACTCGTGGACTTTTCCCTTGCGTCAGAAGTCCGACACGTTCACCACTCTCTCTCACTTCTTTGCTTGGGTGTCCACCCAGTTCGGCCTCATTATTCGAGCCATCCAGTGCGATAACGGACGCGAGTTTGACAACTCCGCGTTTCGTGACTTTCTTCTCTCTCGCGGTGTTCAGTTGCGCATGTCCTGCCCGTACACTTCTCCTCAGAATGGCAAGGTTGAACGCATGATTCGTACCACTAATGATGTTATGCGTTCCCTGATGTTTCAGGCCTCCATTCCTGCTCGGTACTGGGCTGAGGCACTCCACACCGCTACTCTCCTCATTAATCGCCTCCCTACGAAGGCGATTAGTGCCCCCACCCCTCACTTCGCCCTTTTCGGCACCACCCCCCCTCTATGACCACCTTCGAGTGTTCGGGTGCACTTGCTACCCTAACCTTTCCGCCACCACACCCCATAAGCTTGCGCCCCGTTCCACCCGGTGTGTCTTCCTTGGATACTCCCCTGATCATAAGGGGTATCGGTGCCTTGACCTTGCTACCCGTCGTGTCTTGATCTCTCGTCACGTTGTTTTCGACGAGTCATCCTTCCCCTTCTCCGCTTCGTCCTCCGACTCTGTTGTTGAGTTGGATTCCCTGTTTCCCACTGACCTTGAGGTCGTGCCCATCCAACGACCTTGTGTTTTACCCCCTGCAGGTCACCCACGCGCCCAGGAGCGCGCGGCTCCGGTGCCCGCTGTGCCAAGCGCGGCCCCGACATCCCTGACGCCGCCTGCCGCGCCACGTGCGGCCCCGGCGTCCCCGACGCCGCCTCCCGCGCCACGCGCGGCCCCGGCGTCCCCGACGCCGCCTCCCGCGCCACGTGCGGCCCCGGCGTCCCCGACGCCGTCTACCGCGCCACGTGTGGCCCCGGCGTCCCCGACGTCGTCTACCGCGCCACGCGCGGCCCCGGCGTCCCCGACGTCGCCTCCCGTGCCACACGCGGCCCCGGCGTCCCCGACGTCGCGTCCCGCGCCACGCGCGTCCCCGGCGTCCCCGACGTCGCCTCCCGCGCCACGCGCGGCCCCGACGTCCCCGACGTCGCCCCCCGCGCCACGCGCGGCCCCGACGTTGCGTTACGCCGACCCTGCCCTTGTCTATCAGCGACGAGTGCGGGTTGGCGTACCGGCCCCCTCCCACCCGGAGCCTCCGGTGTACCACCCCCCACTGCTCCACCGAGACCCTAGTCACGTCCACCCGATGGTGACTCGTCGGGCGGCTGGGGTCCTCCGACCGGTGGAGCGGTTCTCCGGGGTGGTCCTCTCTTCGCCGACCTCCTCACCGCCTGCCTCTTCGGCCGTTTCACCCATCCCCTCTTCTGTCCGTAGTGCCCTCGCCGATCCTCACTGGCGTCGGGCTATGGAAGAAGAGTATGCGGCCCTACTTGCCAACCAGACCTGGGACTTGGTTCCTCGTCCTAGTCGTGGCAATGTTGTCACGGGCAAGTGGGTGTTCACGCATAAGCGGCGGGCGGATGGGTCCCTCGAGCGGTATAAGGCTCGGTGGGTTCTTCGCGGCTTCACTCAGCGGCCTGGCGTCGACTACGACGAGACTTTCAGTCCCGTGGTGAAGCCGGCGACGGTTCAGACCGTCCTGTCGCTGGCTCTCTCGCGTTCTTGGCCTGTCCACCAGTTGGACGTCAAGAACGCCTTTCTCCACGGCACGCTGACGGAGACGGTGTACTGCTGTCAGCCGACAGGGTTCGTTGATTCAGCTCGCCCAGACATGGTCTGCCGGCTGAACAAGTCCCTGTACGGTCTCAAGCAGGCGCCCAGAGCTTGGTACAGCCGGTTCGCCTCCTTCCTGGCCTCGCTTGGCTTCGCCGAGGCCAAGGCGGACACCTCGCTCTTCGTCTACAGCCGTGAGGGGGACACAGTGTACCTTCTTCTCTATGTCGATGACATCGTCCTCACAGCGTCCAGTCCGGTCCTCCTTCAGCGCACGATCTCCGCCTTGCAGCGGGAGTTCGCGATGAAGGACCTGGGCCGACTCCACCACTTCCTGGGCGTGACGGTAGAGCACAGACCGGGTAGCTTGTTCCTCCACCAGAGACAGTACTGCTTGGACGTCCTCCAGCGAGCGGGCATGGCTGATTGCAAGCCGTGCTCCACTCCGGTGGATACCCAAGCGAAGGTCTCCTCCGCTGACGGTGCCCCTGTCGCTGACCCTACAGTGTACAGGAGTCTTGCAGGTGCTCTCCAGTACCTCACCTTCACCAGGCCGGACATCTCCTACGCCGTCCAGCAGGTGTGCCTTCACATGCATGATCCGAGGGAGCCGCATCTCACTGCGGTGAAGCGGATCCTTCGGTACCTGCGCGGCACCCTCGACTACGGCCTTCTCCTTCGGGGTGACTCAGCCTTCGAGCTGGTTGTCTACACCGACGCCGACTGGGCAGGGTGCCCAGACACCCGTCGGTCTACCTCTGGCTACGCCGTCTTCCTGGGCGGCAACCTCGTCTCCTGGTCCTCGAAGCGGCAACCTGTGGTGTCCCGCTCGAGTGCCGAGGCGGAGTACCGCGCCGTGGCAAACGGGGTGGCCGAGACCTCCTGGCTTCAGCAGCTCCTTCAGGAGCTCCACTCTCCAGTCACTCGGAGCGCACTGGTGTACTGCGACAACGTCAGCGCCGTCTACCTCTCCACCAACCCCATCCAGCATCAGCGCACGAAGCATGTGGAGATCGATCTCCATTTTGTTCGTGAGCGGGTTGCTCGTGGTGAGGTTCGGGTCCTCCACGTCCCGACGACGTCACAGTTCGCCGACATCTTCACGAAGGGCCTCCCTTCGTCGGTATTCTCCGAGTTTAGGTCCAGTCTCAACATCTGCCGTGGCTAGATGTTGGGACTGCGGGGGGGTGTTAGACAGTTTGTGTACTGGGCTAGGCCCATTGTATCCAGCCCATCAGGGCTCTATATATGTACCCCTAAACTCTATTAATGAAACCCTAATTAGCCTCTAATTGAATATCCATAGACCACTATTATCTGTTTGATATTCAATGTAGGTTATACTATATGAAACAACTTATTCAACCAGATTTATCAGCGTGTTCTTCATCAGTATGCTTCACCAGGGGGGTCATACATAGCAAGAGTGATTTAGGACCAACATAAAAAGATCTCATGGGGAGATGGTGACCGAAATTAACAAAGACAAATATGCTATATGAACAGTTGTTTACACGAATGTTAATCTTCCATTAGCAGTTAAAGGACTGCTACAAGGACTTTAAGTTTACACAGATTAAATAAAAGGCTGGCATGATCTACAAAATCCTTGTATGGAAGAAAAATAAGTCACCTCCTTGAGGACTATTGAATTTTGAAGACCAGGAAACAACTTCTTTTCAAGCCTTCGTATAATCTCATTGGCCACAAACTCTTTTTTCTGCTCATACTCCTTCCTAGAAAGACCCTGCCAAAGATAAAAACAATGCAACATTGAAAATGCATGGTTTCTCAACATTGACAAATTTATTTAAGGTGGAACCTTCTCCTTACCTCCCAGTCTTCTATGCCTGCAGTTGTAAATATATGAAGTATATGATGCCCTTCAGGAGCTAATGATGGATCAAGAACTGTAGGAATACTTAAAAATATGCTTCCATAAGGCTTCTCCAAATTATTCCAATCATCCTGCCAAACACATTCCAAGTAATACCGATTTAAAGAATCCACACAAGTATGACTAAAACCTGAAATTTTCAATGATGTGGCATTCCGAGAAGAACGAATCCAAATGCATACCTCAAGCACAAAATGGTGGCAATCAGTACCAGCTGGCAAAACTGAGGCTTTAACGCCCATATGAATAGAAAGGAATGATGGCGCTTTCACATAATTTTTTTGGAAGTTTTTCTCCTCTTCTGGAAGCTCTTTATCTTTCAACAGTTTACCTGGCATGTTGAAGAATAATCATCTCAATAAGTGAAAATGAAAGAACTAATTTTCTTTGCATGAAAGTTAACATGAAAACCAATGTACAAGATTACCAAACGTGTCCCATCTCGTGGCATTAGATATCACAGTTTTAGCAAAGAACTCTTTCCCATTTGATAACCTCACTCCGACCTGTAGTAAAAAAGTACAGAGATGAGATTGAAAACACAATAAATTTACAGATATTAGTCAATAAGAAAACGCACCGCTTTTCCATTTTTAAGAATAACATTGGTCACGTTCGCCTTGTAATGAATTTCACTACCCTTGTCAACAAGGCCATCCGCCAGGGATGTCGCAATACCACCAACACCTCCAACTGGATAATTAATTCCCCCAAAGTGCCTATCGCACAAGACCTGTTATATTGACATTGAGATAACAAGAAGCGCGAATGAATTTGAAATAAGGATCTGAAGGATACATATTGCACTTACCATGCTTGCATTGATCATGGGTGTTTGTAAGGCATTGACTGTGCTCACAATAAAACACTACAAAAACAATGAATAATCTTTAGTCTTCAACTGAAGTAGCATTGGTTGACAATATTATGCTCCAAAGAGGAAAATTTGAAAAGTGAGCCAACTCACAAATATATCACACCTCGGCATCTATGAAGGAGAGCAACTTCTGATCTTTAATGAATTTGCGAGCAATGTCACCAGCATTCTGTGGCAAATAATAAGCTGCAAATGGGAAAGAACTGTGGCTTTTATTGCGTGGACTAATCTGGTTAAGCAGTGGACAGTGTCCTACTCAAAAAATTACATAAACATAGCAAATCGCTCTATATTTTTCTGAGGGACAACATTTAGTTCAAATGGAGCTAATTAAATCAGTACAAACTTTCTCTGTATCAAATGGAAGGGTAAAAATTTTGATTCTGAGTAAAGCATTGCATTTCAAATACCGAGAGTCAAGCATTCCAGGGGCTTCTGAAAGAACTGTCCGAAAAGGTAGAGAGGCTCCTCAAGGGACTTGAGCTCCAGCGAATTGAGTGAATTAAAGATCTGTTGAAAAACGTGATTGTGGTATAAGTTTTGCAATTTGTTACATTGATAAAAAGAAGAAGAAGCTGTAACACAATAGTGCAAGGAAAACAACGAGGTGTTACCTTCCAGCAGGCGCCGTAGAATTTAAGAATCCCTTCCTCCTCATGAGGGAACTTGCCGACCAGCTCTCTGATGAAGTCGTCGTACTCCCTGTGCACGAGGACGGAGAGATCGCCGGGTAGGTGGAAATGGACGGTGGACGGGTCAGGTATGACCTCCATCTTGTGCCCCACCGCTTGCAACGCTTGTGTGATCAGATTCAAGTTACCCTGGATGAAATTAGGTACACTGAGTGAGTGGGGAACGTGTAGAGCTACAGCATGTATCACTCCATGCATCGGACGGTTCACTGACATAGGTGGTGAAACTTGATCACTAACTCAATACAATCTCATAAGACAACTCCTGTAAGCACATCCCGCAATCAACCAGCACGAACGAGGAGGCAAAGTCCCGTCGCACACTTGCGATTCAGGAGCACAACAAGGAAGCGCAAAGAGAAGCAGCCCGCCCGCCTGCCGACCCACTCACTCACCCTGTCAGAGAAGCCGAACATGACGGAGGAGCCGACGTCGAAGGTGAAGCCGTCGCGGCGGTAGTGCCCCGAGCTGCCCCCGGGGATGAGGTACTTCTCGAGCACGAGCACCCGCGCGCCCTTGGCCGCCAGCTGCGTCGCCGCCACCAGCCCCCCGATCCCGGACCCGACCACGATGGCGTCGTAGGTCCCCGCACCGCCTGCTCCTCCTCCCTCCTCCGCGACGGCCAGCGACGGTTTCTCCGGAGCCAGCGCGCTCCTCCTGACCCGGCGGTGGTGCCTGGTCAGTGTGGTCAGGCGCGAGGGGCGGGCGGATGAGGAGGAGGGGGAGAAGGTGAGGGCGTGGAGGCCCGCGGGCGCGGCGAGGGACGGCATGGCAGAGGATGCGGCTGGGTCGGGTTCGCGCGGGGAAGTGGACAGGTGGGCGCGGCGCGGGTTAAATGGGATTGGAGGCTGGCTGGCCGGCGCGACCCCTGTTGCTATGCGGCGGGGGAATCTGGGCGGGCGGCAGGCGGGTGGATTCCAGGGCGGGAAGAGACGAGGAGGAGGAGGGGTGGCTGGCCGGCGGCTGGTGGTGGTGGGCCAGCGCGGATATACACCGGTGGTGGTAACCAAAGTGATCGGTGGCGCGCGCAAAGGCTCACTCCTCGGGCCCACCCGTCATCCACCCCACCCCACTCGCCCAGATCTCTCCTTGTTTGCTACATTATCCCCGAGACCCCGACGACGCCGGCCGGGTCGCCGTCGACCGACCGACCGACGTGCCGTTACCGTCGAACGCCGCGCAGCGCACCTCCCCACCACCACCACGCCACACGGTACCCTCCCTCCGTGACTGCCAGCCACCGCGGCCCCACACCACCACCTACCTACCTACCCCACGCGGGCACGTGGCCTCACTAGCACCTATAACTCGCCGACTAGCGGGCCCCGCAGGGTTGTAACACCCCACAAATCGGTGACCGGGAGGAGTACGTGAGACGGGAGCAAGGCGGCGGCGGACAGAACGGGGCGGGGCGGGGTGGAGAGACGAGCACGCGTCTCGTTTCGTCTCTTTCACACACACCTCTGTCTGCTTCCTTTTCATTTCCGTCCTCGCTCCCCTTTCCCCATCCACCACCACCGCAACGGCGGTGTAGAGAGAGAGAGAGAGAGGTGAGGAGGCTGCTAGGGTTTCGTTCTCCACCCCCCCCCCCCCCCAACGCCGGCCTCGCGCGGCGAATCCGCGCGGGGTGCAGGCGTCCCTGCCGGTGCATGCTTGGTAACGCCAGATCCTCCCCCTCCTCCTTCCTCCCCGCTCTCCTCTCTCTGCAGCGGGCCTGCGGCGCGGCGTGGTGGTACGGCACGGCCGGGCGATTCCGAGGCCGTCGCAGTTGGCCGGGCGTGGCTTGATTTTTCCGGTGCTGCGCGTTGCGGGTTTCGTTCGTGGGGTCGATGCATCAAGGTGCCTGCCTGCCTGCTGGTGGTGGCGTCGCGTCGGTTGGGTATTTTGGGGATATACGTTTCGTTCGAGGCAGAGTTTGGGTTTCCGGGTGCCGGAAAATTCGAATCGGGTTCAGGGAGTTGGGTCCGTATCGTTCGTAGGTTATCGGCGCCCTTTTGCTGTTCTGAGGCAGTGGTTTCTGTGGACCGGTTGGTTTGAGCCTGGATCGTGATTTGAGCTGAGGCGGCCGATGCGCGTGGACATTTAACGTGATCAAGGTTGAGAAATGGGGTGTGTTACGTTGTGACTCTTGCAGCTCTGGTTGACTATTGCATCAGTTTCTGATCCGGCGAAGGGGTCGTCGCCTGGAGTGCGCTGTGGTTGTAGCTGGGTACTGTTGCTTGATCCGATCGGTCAGACTGTCTGAGTGCCACTTAAAATTGATGTATGTGTATGTGGGTGCAAAGTGCTCTCTATGTTGTTATAGGCTTGCAGAGGATTGTTTCGGATTGATATTCTCCTGGTGCAATGTATTATATCTATCTGTTAGTGTGTCGTCAATGGGTACTATTTGTATAGGTGGATAAGACGTGTATTGTATACATATAAACAGTTTTTGTCAATCCTACTATGATCTTACTTGTTTTCTTAAAGCATAACGAATAACTGAACATGTTTTTTCCTTATCTTTAGTCTTTACTCAGTCATTGATTCTACGCACACCTTTCTTACGGATTTGATATCAGGCTGTGATTCCTTTGCAATGGCATCTGGGACTGAGGAGAAAGCTAAGATGGAGAGCTTGACGTCACCTGCTGCCTTTGTGGAGGGTGGCATTCAGGATGCATGTGATGATGCATGTAGCATTTGCCTTGAGGCGTTCTGTGATAGTGACCCTTGTGCGGTATGAAGCCATTTTGTTAGTGGCACTAATTTCCTTAAGGGTGCATTGTGTAACCATTTTTGTTGTGCTTGTTTTCTGTTGCAGTTGACTGTTTGCAAGCACGAATTTCATCTACAATGCATTCTGGAGTGGTATGTTACGTGCTCTAATAATTTGTATTATTACAGCTGATTTTGTTTTATGTTTTGTGTGTTACATGCTTAGCTCATCTGTAGTTGATCTGGGCTAGTTCTTTTGTGCACTTGAAATTTTTGGAACTAAGGAAAATGAGATCCCATTCCCATTGAAAAATATTCATGTGTTCAGAACTTATCTTTACAATTATAATTTGGGATTTTGGCTGACTATATTGATTACCTTTGTTTAGATTGAGCTGATGGTGACTAGTATGGATAATTTAGGATAATTGGTTATTGTGGGCCTGGCGGCCTGCACATGAATTTTTTTTGTCTGTTGAGACTGGTTGGGACGGTCATTTTATTATCAATAGTACTGTCTTGCCCTCTTGAAATCTGTTAACCACGATTACAAATATGGATAGCATTACATGCTTGATGAACACTTTCAGCATGCTTTGTTAAAAGTTGTGAAAGGTTGCCCTTCCCTTGTTTCTCCATCTAGCTTTGCCAATGCTGCTACATGGTAGACATGTGAACCTTTGCTGAATTAAGAAGGAATTAGTCCAAAACAACTTAACACTTAACTAGGAAATCACTCTGCAATTCCATTGAATGTACATAGTGACCGTTTTTCTATTTGTTTCAGTTTTAAAATATTTCCTACACTAATAATTGGTGGTCTTGCACAGGTGTCAGAGAAGTTCACAGTGCCCAATGTGTTGGCAGCCTATTAGCATGAAGGATCCTACCAGGTAGGTTTTGTTGGAATACGTTCTTAAGCTTTTTGCATGCCATTTTTTTATTTGTTAAATGGTTCTAACTTCTTGTCTCAGTCAAGAGCTGCTTGAGGCAGTAGAGCGTGAAAGGGATGTTAGAACCAATCAAACTCGGAATACTACTATATTTCATCATCCTGCTCTTGGGGACTTTGAGCTGCAGCATGTACGTGTTTAGAACTAATGTCATACACTCTTAAAATGGTCGTGGTCTTTTTTTTAGTTGTTCTAACCAGCAAGATGCATTTGTGCAGCTTCCTGTTGTTGGTAATGATGCTGAACTTGAGGAGCGTATACTACAGCATCTAGCTGCTGCCACTGCAATGGGAAGGGCACATCATCTTGGAAGAAGAGAGGGGCACAGAGGTCGATCAGGCTCTCACAATCGCCCACAGTTCCTAGTTTTCTCTGCACATCCGAACTCACCTTCTCCTGGAGCAATTTCTTCTTTTGCTCATGGGGAAGGTGATAATGATTCGAATCCTGTCACTCCTAGAGCTGGTGTGTCATCTCCACGTGTTAATTTCATTGGAGAAACTGGTAACCAAAGTCCTGGCATGCTTACCTATGATGCTGAACAAGATGCTGTTGTTTCTTCCGGAAATAGTACTCCTGTATCCAGTCCAAGGTTTTTCAACAGGTACCCATCTATATTCAGCCACTTCGTTCTCATGTTAATCATCTAGTGATTATACTAATTTGCTTTTCTGATCAAACTAATTGATGATTTTTGTTTATCAGGAGGCACTCCACTGGGCAGTCAACTCCAGACAGGGCTGGACCGTCAGATATGCAGTCTTTTTCGGACTCTTTGAAATCTCGCTTAAATGCTGTCTCTATGAAGTATGGATTATTACTTCCATATTAAGCCATCCAGCTTAATCAATTGTCATCCTTAAGCTTCTCCTTTGTGCAATGCAGGTACAAAGAATCTATTACAAAAAGTACCAGAGGGTGGAAGGAGAGACTCTTTTCACGTAACTCATCTGTGGCAGATCTCGGTTCAGAAGTGAAAAGAGAAGTTAATGCTGGAATTGCGTCTGTGTCTAGGATGATGGAGCGCCTGGAAACTAGAGGCAGTAGCAGAACCGGAGATGGCCCAACAGCATCCACTGCTGAAGTTGGTCCCTCCGCTGAATCGACAAATGAGAGTGCTATAGAGAGCAACTCTATGTCTACTGCTGCTACGACAAGTGCCAGCAACTCTTCCACCCCTTGTGTGACGACGTCTGGTTCAAATTAAGACATGTAAGCATTTAAGAAAGAAGGCCTACACATGCCCATTCTTCGTCTTCAAAGGTACCATATATATCTTATCTTAGAACCTCGGTTGGATCAAACTAATAGATCTTGGTATTGTTATTTCCAGGTTGTGTCAAGCGACAGTTGAAAAGCGCAATAAGATTATAATGCTGTCAGGTTCTCAACCATGGCATAAATGAGTCGAGGCAATCGTAATGTTGATTTGACATATTGGTTTGATAAACGTTTGGCTGGGCCTAGGAAAGTCGATTGTCTTCTGTTTCATCTTTGTAAAAAATTCTTCTTGAATACAGATGTTTACTAGGATAAACTCTGGTGACTTCATACCCTGCGGATCCATGATAAATATGATTGGAACAGCAAAGTTTCCTGCTGTAATACAGTTGTAGTACAACGTTCAGTTTGGTGTGCGGGTTAAATGTTACTTTTAGTGTACAATAAACTTGCATGATGCTACTTGTTCATATACATATATATATATATATATATATATATATATATGTGTATATATATATATATATATATATATATGTGTGTGTGTATATATATATATATATATATATATACTTAGACCATTTGTAGTGGTTCACTGTAAAGCTCACTGGACTGGAAATATAGAGTAGATTACTGGAAGTATAGAGTAAGTGTCCAGAGTGAAATGCTGAAAGTATAGAGGATATACTGGAAGTATAGAGGGATAGAGTAAGTTTTAGAGGAAACCGCTGCGGATGGTCTAAGCCCTAAAAATCTTTTGCGAAGGTTGCGTACAGTTTTGGTGCTTCAGCTCTCTTTTGGTCTTGTGTTTGCCCACTTTGAAGAAGAAAATCGTGTTGCAGTTTCCAGCCAAATTATACCTTGTTAGAAGTCATTCCTGGGAACAATTTTCTTGATGCGAGTTGAATTGCAAGAAAAATGAGACTCTAGTCCAACTCGTATGCACGTTATCCCTTAACATAAAACTACTACCAGTTCCGAACTGAGACTACAAACACAGCAGAAAAAAAAATGCACTTCGAAACTGAGAAATGACACTTTCCTTCGGCATCTAGTTAAAGCAGAACATCTCTAGAACTGGCTACTTCTAAAAGTGAATATCCAGTGTGTTGTCCACATAACAATTTCTTCATAGCTTCAGCTGGCCCTAGAACTAGCAAAGCAACAAATGAAAGAATTTCTCTACAGCCGGTCAGTCAGTTCGATAACTCTGCTCTTAACACAAGGATACACTAAAGTATACATATTCGACAGGTAGCATTCTTTCAAAACCGTGGTGAAGCAGATGTATCAAAATGCTCTCTTCTGCTCGTCTCAGGTGTCATGTTTTAGCTAGACGAACGTTCATGCCTCACACATACAAGATCATCCAACTTGTTTCCGTCCATCTTGTACAGGGACACGCCGCCCATTCGGATATGGTGTTCCTGAGCCTCTTTTCTTAGCTTATTGAAAGGAAGTTTTTCCCACTTGTTGTAGTTTGAGCTCTTACGTGTCTCACTCATATCCGATGTTCCTGATACCGGTCCGTAGTCAGGATCCACTGTGCCCCACACCTTGCAGTTGCTAAATGGACTCAGATGATCAGGCCGGCCAGTTTCATGCTTCTTCAAGCGGAAAGCTGCAGCATGTGCTCTTCTGATTTCTTCCTTGCTTGGTATATCTGACCAATCTTCCACCCTGTGTGCCCTCATGGGGGAATGAATTCGAATAACCTACATGCAGGTAATTATCATTTAGGTCAAGATAACTCCACGTATGTAGATCGCAGTGAGAACACGGTGGCCCTTACACCAAGGCACTCTAGAAGTTGATAATATGCCCGGCCTTGCAGCGGATTGTGCCCTGTCCTTGGGGATGAGAAGTATCGTGTCCTGAAAAATGGAGTGGTCAGAACATAGATTTGTACGAAATAAACATTGGAAAAGATATTTCCAATGCCAGCTGGCATGCCAACCAAGAAATACCACCGTTCCAAAAGTCGCTCGCCTAGGCTCGCTTAGGCGCTCTGCACAGGTGGACCGCCTCGCCTTGGGGGGTAGGCGGCCGCAAGGCAATGGGGGGAGGGAGGGGATCGGTAGGTGAGCCACGGAGGAGGGGCGGCGGGGCTGCCGGTGAGCCGTGGAGGAGAGGAAATGGGGGTGCCGGATCCGGAGAGTAGCGCCCAGGAGGGGGTGGATCTGCGAGGAAGAAGGGGGGATCTGGAGCGGAGAAAACAGGAGTATGTCATGTGTGGAAGGAGATAGGCAGCAGTTGGGTTGGGTTGTTGCTTGAGACTGTAGAAGCAAAACCCCCAGGATTGGAGTGGGTTGCGAAAAATCAGCCCACATAGCAGAAATATGAATATATTGTAGTATTTTTTAAAAAAATTAGAATTCATCACTGCTACAGTGCACACCGCCTTGAAACACCTAGGTTCTAGGCGGACGGTCACCATCTGCCTAGCGCCTAGCGCCTTTTGGAACCTTGAGAAATACTCAGCATTGTAGCCATGAATTAACTCACCATTCTGTGTAGCCAGGATCAACTGTAAACCCGTATATGTCAACAATATCGCACATGGAAAGAGCCAGTTCTATAGATTTCATGCCAGTTCCTTTAGCACCTCTTCTTAGGACTATACCTTGAAATAGGTAGACAGGATTTGGAAGTTCCTGCAGGTAAATAAAGTCGTTCCATGTTTAATATAAGCATACCCCCCGTGTCATAACTAAAATATAGTTCATATGACAAACTAAGCTTAACGAAACAATATAAACACATAATACCTTTATCACAGCATTGATCTCTTTGTGTGTCAAACTTTTAATGATAAGAACCTCATCAGCTGCAAGGGAAAGCCACACAGTCAAGCATCTTGTTTTTGCACAAACTCATCAATGCTTCAGCGATAGAGAAAAAATAATGTGATTATTTCCTGTTGCTCCCTACTTTCTCTAGTGAAGCTAAATATTGCTAAGGAGAAGGGACAACTGGTTAATTAGAACATCAGGATTACAGCATTACAGGAGCCCTTCAATATCGGTGCCATATTTCGAGCAGCACCCCTAACAACCAGTCGGAAGTTCCTTTTCAACCCAACATGTTTTGCGTACTTCTGCAGATGGCAACAAAACTAATATCAACATAAAATAGACATATCGTGGCACTCAGAGAAAAATATTTGTCAGGAAATAGAACTTTGGATGGCACATTGCAAGGTCCTAAGCTCAGGAAGTACGGATAATGGATTGACCGGTAGCATAGTAGTATGAAAGGGGAGCTCAGGAACAAGAAGATACCAAGAAAAGAAAAAATAAGCAAGCTGGTTTACATAAGTTCATCTCAGATAAATTCAATGAATGATCCAATGTGATTACCTTATTAACAGGTGCCTCGTTGTCCCGAAACACAGCATCATGAGCATCAATCTCTTGTCCAAACTCTGTTTTCAAGAGATCCCCTGAATTACCAACAACCGCACATGTCGCAAACTGACGTGGATGGAAAGGGGGTTTAGCAGGCAGCAAAATACTAAGAAGATCATCACAGAGAGTACGGTTGTAGCATTTGTCAGCACCACTGCAAATTTTGAATAACCAAATAACTGTTACCAGTATGCTGATTGATTTCACTTCAAAATGAATAAAAATAGGAATCACAAGCTTACAGCTGTGCAATCCTTTTAGCTGCGTAATCCAACCATCCATCAGGTCTCACGTCCAAGTACTCCCTTGTCAACACAGTTGTCATGTTGCGGTACTGCAATCACATCGCTATCGGTAATTAGCACAAGCATAGATAGTAGCAAACATCTTACTCAAGAAGAATGCCCTAACCTGTTCCCACAATAGGATAGTTTCACAAACATCATATTTGTATTCTAGAGGTTCAAAAATTTTGAACTGGGCATTATACTGCAGAAGTTAAGTAAACATTTTCATGAGTAAACCATTGACTCAAGATTCCGGGCAAATAACAACAGCATGAACATGGAGGAACACTGACCCAGGTGCTGTTGGTTCCTTCAGGGAACTTAAGGACCAGCTTGCAATGATCAATAATATCTGCTGTGAGGCCAAGTCCCCTTCTTGCCTAAACAATGAAGATAGTTAAGAAGCAAGATAAAGTGCAACAGAAGCCACAAAATAAGCCAGTCCGTATACATTGGCAAAGGAATTCTTGTTAGCACGATTAGAAGTTTGGTATAGAAGAAGGGAGCATAAAAGTGAAACAAGTCGATTTTCGTTGCGTCAAATGTGCAGGAGGAACTAGAAAGATTTGGTGTTGTGGGGGGAGACACAGAAACGATCGCGCGCACGCACCACGCACTGCTGAACGCGGGTCTGGAACCCTGCGAGCTCGCGCACGTCGTCGGCGTCCGAACCCAGCTTTTTCCTGCCCGGCGCCCCTGCGGAAGAGCCGAATCCGTTAGCGGAGGGGAGCAATGGGCCAATGGCTAGGGTTTGGGAATGGGGGAAGAGACGGAATGTGGGGAGGGACGTACAACCCGGGGCGGCGAAGAAGGACGACTGGATGGAGAGGACGGCGAGGCAGAAGGCAAGCGCCAGGCACAGCAGCAGTGCCACCGTCGGCCGCCGCTGCGCCGGCGCCGACGCTGGCCTCGTCATCGGGGGAAGAAAAAGGCGCGTCACGGCGTCGCTCACTGTTCGAAAAGCAAGGGGGGTTCTAATGATAATTTGCAAGGATGAGAATTCTAGTTTAAAAATGAACAGTAATTTCAAAAAAAAGTTTAAAAATGAACTAGGGTTATAACCTAATGACAATAACTTGAAGTCTTAACTTGACTTTTTTTGTATACAACAACAATAAGAAGGGGTTCTTGTGTTTATCCTAAGGTAAGTTAGATATAATATTCAAAAAAATTAAGACATGTGAGAGTAATAAAATACGGCTAAACTAAGATTTTGGTACAGGCATTGTCAATTTCTATGCAGTGTATCATGAGATGAATTTCTAGATACATTTCAATCCATCAAGTCTCATTTCAAAACCATCTTAGTAAATGTTGAGCTAGTTCATCTTTAATCAACATGGTTCGATCTTGTGTGATCACATATCCACCGTAACATGCACATTTATATTACACATTTGTTGAACATGTTATCTTTTAGTGACTAACATTTCATCCTATACAATGTTGCAATTATGGTCACCTCAACTTTTATGAGACCTCATCATGTAAGATTCCAGATGTTTGATTCATCCACCCACAGCTCATACCAAAGCTTTTCAAAATTTTATATGCATTTCTTACGTTGTCACAATCATACTCTATGTTCTGTTACTGCCGACATTATTAACTTACTCCCGCTGTTCTGAAATACTTCATCCGTTTCATTTTAATTGTCGTTAGAACAACCTTCATTAGTTCGTTTCTCGATAATTATTTCAAAACGGAGGTAGCATATAACATTTAAGACAACTGCTAAACTAAATTAATTATCTTAAATGACGTATATTTCAGAACGGATGGAGTAGTTACCATTACGAGATGCAGTAAATCTTCATGTATGAGTAGATCGATGGGAGTTCTACAGCAGATACAAGCAATACAAATTTTCACAAGATCTGAACAAGACAGCAAAAAAGAAGGCCTTCATGATATCAAGAGGAAGCCGAAGCTCGTAAACTGCATGGTACACAAAGTCACAACAAAATTGAGCACGCCCTCCACATTTGGTTTGCACTGGTCAGTCCGGAAGCCCCCTTAGATTCCGGTAAAGAACGGAGGCCCCTGGACTGGAGGAAACAAATGCCTTGCAAACAGGCGCCAAATCCACTGGACGGGCTTATGTACAGTAGAGGCAAAACTCTGAACCTTCATCCTGCACACAAAGGGATCTGTCCAGACTAGTTCGCCGGCAAACAGGCAGTGGATATCTCCGTTACCGCTTCCTCTTCCCACCTGAACCTGCTGCGGCCTTCCCACCAGATGCTCTTGGTCGGGCTGCGGGCGCCTTCTTTATGCTGGACTCCTTCCCATTGCTCTTAAGATCAAGCTGGACTTGGATTCCTGGGAATCAGGAGAAGGTTACCGCAAAGATAGGCAGCAATAGGCCAGCCAGCAGCAGCAAGTGTCAAGAAAGCGAAGAGAACCTTTCTTGCTATCACTCTGCAAATTCAGTTTCGGCTTCGAGTCACCAGCCAGAAGTTCATCTGAAAGATCAATAAGAAAAAGAGCAGTTATTTGTTGCTGAGTACTCCCTCTATCCCTAAAAGGATGTCGTTTTGTGAACTAAACTTAGTTCTAAAGACGACATCCTTTTAGGGATGGAGGGAGTAGTTCATACAGAATATTAGTTGTGTACGGTTTCGTAAAGCATATCGCTGAATAGTGAACATCAACAAAGTAGCACTAATATGCTATTCACACATATTGCTTCCTAATATATGATGGAAGTACATACACGCATATGAAGGTAATACGGCACAAGACAGTTGCCTCAAAAATCCATTTGTTCTATATACTCAATCTATTAGTAAAGAATCAAATTTGAAAGGGTTAAGGTTCATTTTTTTTCTATATCCTACCCATTCAAACATGTTTTTTTACTGATTTACTGGCAAAAAACACATACCATCATTATTTTCTGCATCGGAGGACTCCTCTTCAGCTTCAGCTGATGGTAATCCATTTTCTTCAGGCAGACTCTCTTCCACTGGCTCCAAGATTGCTGCCACTCGTTTCTTTAATGGCTTTTTCATGCCAGGAATATTTATTAAATCTGCTGTTCGAACAACACGAGAAGTACTTCCTTGTTTGTATGCCCTTGTCAAGGCACTTTTCACAGCAGATGGAATATCATCCATAGGATTTGGATGATCCTACAGACGAAAAAAAAAGTATTCAGAGACACAATGACAGGAATGGTAACTATGAAAACAAGTTTACCCAATTCACAATCAACCCACCTGATGACCTGAATGTTTCCCATTAGGGCGAGGCATTTGTCTAGCGATTGAAATGTGCCCTGTTATTGTAATATTTATATGCTCTCGAATTTATATGCTGAATATTTGTTTTCTTCAGTTTATTGATACTAATGCAAACATTTGTTCTACTGAAAAAAAAATTATGGTTCCCATGACTCAGTATCAAAACTGATTTAAAAATGATGAATTGTCATCAGCGCAGCGAAACACAATTGCCAGCCAACAACCATTTAGAATGAATAATTTCAGTGCCCTAGCCCCCTAGTACAACTGTCACCATTCAATGCGCTAGTTAAATGAACAGGCCATTAGATGGAATAACTAATAAGAATCAGTCTGATTTTAGAATAAAATGCCAACCTTAAATTTGGATATGTCAACAATTGTGTCCAAGTCTTCCTGGCTTAAGGAGTGGGTATCCATAAACTCCACCACCATTTGAACAGCTTCATCCTGGATGTAATTGCAAAATACAAATATAAGATTTTGAGCAGAGTGTGGACAACCATTTATGTGGGTTTTACTACATGAGAGAAATAAAAACAAACCTAACATCATATGGTACGCGATGTGAACAATGTGCTTAATAAGTCATATGATACGTTGAATTTCAAGACTAATCTGAATGACGAAGTTGAGACTGATTTATGCAATGCTTAGCTCAGGATATTATTATCATCATGAAAGTCGAATGACAATACAAGAAAAGATGGAGTTCATTAATAAAGTACAAGATGAGAAATGGTACCTTCGACATTGTCCTAAGCGGGTCAGTAAGTTGTTTCAAGAGAAGATTAAGGTAGTCCAGCCTTAGTGTTTCCCTGTAATTCCAAGATTTATAAAATATATAAACTCACAATAAAACATAACAAAGGTCCACTTATAACGAGACCTTATCCATGCCAAAAAGCTTGAAGGTCATTCAGCTATTCAAACTTCAGAGTCAAAGCACTGACAAAAAAAATATGCACAAATTTCCCAGTATTGAAAATTGAAACCCAGTGGTCTACAAACTTATTGATGGTTATTATTTCAGACCATGGTTTAGAACAACAAAATAGTCTTTCTTATCCTGGAGATACCAAGCAGGTCGGTTAAACAAATCAAGCCCTGTTGAATTCGATCACCGTGAGAAAAAACCATTTACAAAACAGTAACAAAAGGCCTGTTGAACAATGCAGCAACTTATATTTGGCAGAAAACTGAGCAAAATTCAACTTAAGTGGCTTTAAGGGATATTATTTGTCATCTGACTCATGTCGAATGTCCAGTAACATTTTGATTGTCTTGCATTCCAAGTTCTAGGCAACTAGTCAAAATGCAATTGGGAGCTGTAAAGGCTTGGATATTAGAGTGTAGTAAATAAAGAACATGTAATGCATCATTCTGTAGTGTGTTCTGCAGGGCCACAAGCACTAAGAAGAGATGATTCCTGATGGTTTCAGTTGCTGTTGGGATTCCGGGACGAAAGTGTTTGTTTATTTCACGGGTAATCCCGGCTTCGTATAGATCCTATTACAGATAAACCTACCTCAATCTATTTTGGACTCTTATCTCTTCTACGATTTGAACTCTTAACATTTATTTAGACTCGATCTCTAACATTAGTAGGTGCGTCCGAATCTGGACGCCTCTGTACCTTCTAGAACACAAGATTAACTCAACGTTGCAAGTTTTATTTTCCAAACCACAACCTAGCCAAACAAATTCAGGAGATAATCTATCTCTAGACAAAAACACTATCCAGAATACCGAGATGTGGTATTCCTCTTCATGCAATCGAACTGTCAAACATGTGGATTGACTATTAATCATTTAATTCAGGTCAGTTCAACTTTAACCCTGTTGTTCAAACCAGGTACTCTCAGATGGCATGGAAGCCCATTATGGGGAAAAAATCAGTCCATGTTTTAGCCAAAAACATTAAGATACTGCCAGGGCAAGGAAATGGCCAAATAAGAATATAGGTAAACTTAACTACACCGTAATAGCAACATAATGAATTGTGTAGATGAACGATCAAATATGCACCAAGAAACCATATGATAAATTTCGAGAATATGTAGAAGTACCTGCCCAAGTTTGCTTGCTGGGAGGCAAGAATATGACTATGGACATCTTCCAGTAGCCTTATATTTTTGTTAGTAGTTGAGTACTTTCCTAACCATCCACCAAACCTATTAAAATTTCGTTCACCCTGAAAAAATATTCATTACCCTATTCAACTTGGCTAAATGGGCAAAAGCAAACTAGTGGCAATACACAGGTAAGGTTTGAACTTTACAGCTTCAAGATTTTCTCTGTTCCCATGCATCGAAGCAGCACTGGAAATGCAAAAGATATTAAAAAACAGATTTGAAAACCGAAGTTATTCAATACTTCATATGTTAACCATGTTTCTAGTTCTTACGGTACTATAGATGAAGCAAAACAAGCAGCTTGGGACAACTGCCATTGTCGATATCTTCTTATCTGCGCATTCACAATATCGCCGTCTGCTATAGACTTTGCAGCACGGGCAAGAGCATTCATTCGTTTAACTCCACTTTCATCCTTTCCAATAGTGTTAGGCCGATAATTAATGTAATTTTCCTACCAAGAGGCACATTTATAGATGTGAAATCTAAAGGAATTTTGATTTCCAAGACATTTAAGAGAGCAATAGCAGGAAACAAAAGAAAACTAGTAGGGTCGAGGACATCATGAAATCCTAAACTCAAAACAAATAGAACTGGACAATAGTTTACAACTCGAACAAATAGAACTGGACAATAGTTTATAACTTTATAGCAGTAAATGAGCTCATCGTCATAGCAAATTAAACCTAAGGGATTATATGTTCACACAGCTCCAATACACACTGATTCATCAAGCATCAACCCAATAGTGCAGACTGGTGTTTTCTTTGTATTATATCAAAAGAAAATGTGTAAGAATTATGAATGTGAGAAACCCAATTTGCTGTAAAAATGATTTTCTGATAGGCTTATGATCTAATATAAATAATGCTTCACCATCCAAGTTCGTAAAAAGTGCCTTGTCATTGATAAAATTTAAATTACTGACAATAAATAATCTAATGCACAAAATTAACTAAAAGAGATCTCAATAAAGAAAATAAAATTGTGGCCGATGGAAATAAAGCTACTGCTAGCAATATACTAGTTAATATGGAAGCCAGATGGGATGCACATGAAGGTATTAGCCATGCTGGGACATTCTACTGTTAGCATAAGAAGAGGTAGTCTGCATGCAGTACATTTGAAAGGAACTTTAATACCCAAAAAAAAAGGTCTCAGAACAGAGAATTCATACAAGAATTAACATTTACATAAAGAATTGCTGTCAGTATCCCATACCTGGATAATCAGCGGAACTAAATCAGGATCGCTCATGCCTAAATCAATTCTCTCATCAAACCGTAATCTACCACCATTGAAACCAAACAGCCTGGAAATTTAATTAATGTTTGTGAATAACATTAAACCATATGAAAAAAAAAAGCATGGCGTCCTTCATAGCTCATGTAATGTAACCCTACTGACAGTAATTTGAGAGCAGAAAGCCTTAAAAATGAAAAAGCAGGAGATCTGCCTATTTTATTGTATTAAGGAGAGCATGTGGTTGTAAAAACAAATTTTAATGTAAAGGTCAATAAAGAGCAAACTAGCAGTTTGAAGGAAGTGGGGCAGTTCCAACTTCCATGTGAAATAAAAGTGTTGTGGTGGTGGATGTCCAGTCTAGTTGACAGGTATTACAAGTATAGCCCTTACAAAAAACATGTTTTCTTTTTTAAAAGTATAACAAAAGATAATCTTCAGGGCAGCAAAATAGCACAAGATGCAAACATCTAAACCCCTAAAAATGCACCAAGTGAATATTATTATCTGCCTTTTCAAGCAATAATACATAGAAACACTGAAATTGTAATATATAAAACACAGCTTGGCATGAAATGTCATCCATTGCATCTGATCAATAGAAACATGAGGTAATCCAGGAAGAAACTAAAAAAATCCATTGTGATACTTTTGCATTGAAGAAATTATAAAAGAAGAGACAATACTTGTCAACAGCTGTAAAAGGAGAAATATCTTCATCTTTTGCACTGCTAGTAAGTCGCTGTTTTATGTCATCGTATTTGACACAGACTGGGACAGGCTCATATACTGCAAATGATTGAGTGCCATGCGAATGTCACCGTGCACTCTTTCCGCAAGTTCTTCCATTGCATTCTAGCAATCAGGAAAGTGTATATTAGTAACAGAACAGGGAAAGCCTATCTAATTGAAAACCACAATGAGAACAATTCTACAGTCACGACAAAAAGAAACTATATGCAATAGATAATAATATCACAGGACTCCAGAAAAGATAAGAAGCATACATCTTGAGCCTGAATACCTTCCTTTCTGGCAATTTCCATCAATCTCTTGCCCATCTGTTGAAGAAAAAGGTAAGACCTAATTAATACAATTCTGGCTCACCTTAGAAAAGTAATAATTCTAGCCCTTCAAAATAATCCTATAAATATAAAGGGGAAGATGATTTCTGAATTTATAGCAGAAAGAACGTAGCATTCAATTTGCAAGTTGCGACAAATAATCATCAGTTTTCTATCAAATAGGAAAAGCTGCAAGGAACAGTAAAATTGTCTGAGAAATTTGCGGTATCTACAGACTGCAGTTGTGTGCACAATCAACCTTGTGGATAGACAATCATTTTGATTCGAATAAACACCGAATATGGATGTATAAAACACAAATTGCACCAAAGTAAATCACATCGCACGTCCCTAGATATAACAAAAAGATTAGCTGCTAGTTTTTTATCAATCAGAAACAATGTCAACAATCTAATACAACTAAATGTTAGTAGCTGGATTTTTACTCTCATTGAAGAGAGGATGACACTAGAGAGTTGGGGCAATTTTCTTGTCTATTCCTCACACAATGCCATACCAACCCAAGGGGTTGAGGCTACATATTTATAGCAGCCCAAGGGCAGCCAACCAGCCAAGCATATGCCTTCTTGCTAGTCCAAGATGCCATGCAAGGTGCTGTCCTAAAGATGCTAACAACCGTCCTAAAAGCAGTCAAGATGCTGCTGTCCTAACTGCTGTCCTAAAAGCAGTTAAGATGCTGTCCTCTAGTCTAAGATGAGTACAACAAGGACCAAAGACCAAAGGACTAAGGTACAACAAACTAAGGACAAGGGTACAAGGGACTAGGGGACCAAAGACCAAAGGACTACAAGACTTATTCCATCATTCTCCCCCTAAGTCTTGTACGTCGTCTTCTGGGAGGGTTGGACCATCCCGATCCTGGAGCAAAGTTCAATGAACTTGAGCCTCCCAAGGGGCTTGGTGAGCAGATCCGCAAGCTGGTCCTTGGTGTTGATGTAGATCGCCTTGATGCTACCTTCCTCCAAGCAGCCTCGGATGAAGTGGTACCTCACCCGGATGTGCTTGCTCCGTTCATGAAAAACGGGGTTCTTTGCCAGGGCCAGAGCAGACACGTTGTCCACCCTGAGCTCCACCGCTCCAGTGTCTCTGCCGAGTAGATCACCAAGCAGTCGAACAAGCCAGAGCGCCTGAGTCGAAGCGGTGGAGGCCGCTATGTACTCGGCCTCGCAGCTGGACATGGCCACCACCTGCTGCTTGACCGACTGCCAGCTAACGAGGCACTTGCCGAAGAAGAAGAGGATCCCGCTCGTGCTTTTGCTGGTGTCGATGTCGCCGGCGTGGTCGCTGTCGCTGTACCCGACAAGGTGTGCCTCTCCAGGACACCTCGAGTAGTGAAGGCCGTGATCAAGAGTCCCCGCAACGTAGCGGATGATCCTCTTCACAGCCTGCTGGTGCTCCGTCGTCGGTCGCTGCAGGAACCGACTAACGTAGCCGACGGAGAATGCCAAGTCCGGCCGTGTGTGGGCGAGGTAGCGAAGGCTCCCCACAAGACGCCGGTACTGTGTAGCGTCCACCTCCTCCGCCGTGCTGTCGCGGCTCAGCTTCAGCCTTTCCTCCATCGGAGTGAGGGCTGGGTTGCAGTTTGTGAGCCCAGCTAGCTCAACAATTCGCCTGGCGTAGGCGGTCTGTCGAAGTGTGATCCCGGAGTCGGCCTGGTGCACCTCAATTCCTAGGTAGAAGGAGAGGGATCCCAGGTCACTCATCTGGAAAGTGGCTTTCATCTCTTCCTTGAACGCTGCCACCTCCGCCTCCTTGGTGCCGGTGATCACCAAGTCGTCGACGTAGACACCCACCAGTAGGGTGTTTCCTCCATTGCCCCGCCGGTAGATGGCCGCCTCGTGTGGGCATTGCCCGAAGCCCATCCTCTTGAGCGTGGAATCCAACTTGGCATTCCACGCCCGTGGTGCCTGCCGCAAGCCATAGAGGGCCTTGGGCAGGCGCAACACCTTGCCCTCCTTGCCAGGGAGCGCAAACCCTGGCGGCTGGTGTACGTAGACCTCCTCCTTCAAGTCGCCGTTGAGGAACGCCGACTTGACGTCCATGTGTTGGACACGCCAGCCTTCTTGAGCAGCCAGCGCAAGAAGGAGTCGCACGGATTCCATCCGTGCCACGGGGGCAAAGGCATCGTCGAAGTCGATCCCCTCCTGCTGCACGAAGCCGCGTGCCACCAAGCGAGCCTTGTGCTTGACGATGGCGCCGGCTTCATCCCTCTTCAGCTTGAACACCCACTTAAGGGTGATCGCACGGTGCCCGCAAGGGAGGTCAGCAAGCTCCCAAGTGCGGTTCGTCTCAACCGCATCCATCTCCGACTGCATCGCGGCACGCCATGCCGCGTGTTTCTCGGCCTCCGCGAAAGACCGAGGCTCGCCGTCGTCGCACGCAAGGTGCAACTGCGCCTCCGAATCTTGATCATCCAGATCGTGAGGGGCCAGTCCCGGCACCGGCTGGTCGCCGAGAATGTTCTCCATCTTGCGATACCACAACTGCTCGCCGTCGTAGCACCTGTCGAGGCGCTCCTCGTCGTGGGAGAGCGGAGTGACAAACTCCACTGGGTCGTGCTCGACACAAGCTGGTGACGGAGTGGACGTGGCCGGAGGGGTGGCCGTCGGTGCTGGAGTGCGTGGGGTCGCCAGCTGAGGTGGAGGTGGACGCTCTGGGGCAGGGGTAGACACGCTCGGTGGAGAAGAGCTGCCTACTCCCCCAGCTCCCTTGGAGTAGACGTAGTCGACGATGAAGTCCTCGTTCGTCGAGGTCGAACTATCGTCCACCGCCTTGTCCCATGCCCATCCTCGCCCTTCGTTGAACACAACGTCGCGCGTCGTGCGCACACGCTGTGTCTCTGGGTCGAGAATGCGGTAGGCCTTCGAGCCCTCCGCGTAGCCAATGAACACCCCGGGGGTGCTCCTGTCGTCAAGCTTGCCGATCTGGCCAAGCTCCTTGGCGAACGCGAGGCAGCCGAATACCCGTAGATGAGAGACCGCCGGCTTGCGCCCATACCAAGCCTCGTACGGCGTCCTGCCGTGGAGGGCCTTGGTGGGCGAACGGTTGAGGATGTAGACGGCGGTCACCACCGCCTCTCCCCAAAAGACAGCCGGCATTCCCCTCTGCTTGAGGAGGGCCCGAGTCATCCCCACAACCGTCTGGTTGCGCCGCTCGACGACGCCGTTCTGCTGCGGGCTGTAGGGCGCGGAGTAGTGGCGCTGAACACCCTCATCCGCGCAATACGACGCGAATTCAGCCGTCGTGAATTCGCCGCCGTTGTCGGTGCGCAGCACGCGCAGCTTGCGGCCGCACTCCGCCTCCGCAGTGGCCTGCGCACGCCTGATGGCATTCGCAGCCTCTCCCTTGCTGCCAAGGACCACCACCCACATGTAGCGGGAGAGGTCGTCGACGAGCAGCAGGAAGTAGCGTCGTCCTCCTGGTGTAGCCGGTGTCACCGGGCCACACAAGTCCCCGTGAACGAGCTCGAGCCGCTCCTTGGCTCGAAAGCTCGACTGCTGGGGAAAAGGAAGCCGCCTCTGCTTCGTCACCACGCAGACGTCGCAGAGCTGCTCCACGTGGTCAAGGCATGGCATGCCTCGCACCATCTCCTTGGCACTGAGCTGCTTCAGGGCCTCGAAGTGAAGGTGCCCAAAGCGCTCGTGCCACTGCCATGCCTCGTCCTCCCGACGAGTGGCAAGACAGACAGGCTGTGCTACCTGCACGTGAAGGACATAGAGTCGATTGGTGCCTCTAGTTACCTTGGCAAGAAGGCGACAATGGCGATCCCAAATCCTCATGACTCCGTCCTTGATCTCCACGCGCGAACCACTCTCATCCAGCTGTCCCAAGCTGATGATGGAGTTTCGCAACGCGGGGATGTAGTAGACTCCGACGAGCAGCTTGTGCTCACCGGACTTAGCGCTGAGGAGGACGGAGCCAACACCCTTGATCTCCACGCCGGAGGCGTCACCAAACTTGACGGAGCCTCGAACATGGGGATCAAGCTCGGCGAAGAACTCCCGTCGACCGGTCATGTGATGGGTGGCGCCGGTGTCGAGGCACCACCCGTCAGTCTTGTCGTTGCTGGAGCCGTCGCCGAGGAGAGCGTGTGCTCTCGGCTCATCAAGATGAAAGAGAGCCGCTGTGGTCGATGCCGCTAGAGGTGGCTTGATGCTTCCATGTGCCATGAGCAAAGCTGGCTCCTCCTCCACCTGTGCGACGTGGGCCTCCTCCTCCACTTGTGCGACGTGGGCCTGACCACGTCGTGGCTGTCGACACTCCCTGGCCCAATGACCAAGCTTGCCACAGTTGTGGCAGGTGTCGTCTCGTGCCGGCTTGTGGTTGCCGGCGGCACCGCCCTGGGCACCTCCGCGGGCACTTCCTTGCGCCCCGGCTTGGGCGCCTCCGCGCCCCTTGCGCGGCTTGCCGCGCTTGCGGCCGCCTGTCGAGAAAGAGGACTCCCCCTTCTTCCGGTCACCCTGGCTAGCCTCCCACTGCTCGCGAGTGAGATGAAGCTTCCCGCCAATGGTGATAGGCCCCGAGAGAGGCTGTGGTTCGTCGCTGTCGACGACCTTGAGGCGACCTATCGCCTCTTCGATCGACATCGTGGAGAGGTCCAGCAGAGACTCGATCGAGCGAGCGATCTGCTTGTACTTCTCGGGGATGCAACGGAAGAGCTTCTCGACAGCTCTCTCCTCGTCGTAGGTGTCGTCGCCGAACTGCTCCAACTTCTGCAACAAAGTGTTGAGACGGAGAGCAAAGTCATCGACGTCCTCACCTGGCTTAAAAGCCAGGTTCTCCCACTCCTTGCGAAGCGCCTGCAGCGTGGTCTTGCGGGCGCGGTCGCTGCCGATGCGTGCCGCAGCGATGGCGTCCCAAGCCTCCTTAGCAGTCCGCTTCTTGGAAAGCGAGAACTGCATCTCGGGCGGGACTGCAGCAATGAGGGCATCCAGCGCCCGTCGATCCTCGTAGTAGTCGACGTCGCCGTACCGAACTGCTTCCCACATGTGTCGCACCTGGAGCCGCACCCTCATCACCGCGGCCCACTCCACGTAGTTGGTCTTGGTGAGGGTAGGCCACCCACCGCCGGGACCGACATCCCTGACAATGGCCTGGACCCCATGGTGTCCATGGTACCGATCTGGGGAGGGAGAACCGCGCTGCCTGTAACGGCCGCGTTCTCCGTCGACTGCGCCGCCGCCGCCGGGAGCGCCACCGGCACGCCCGCGCCGGCCTGGGCTGCGGCTATCGCGCCCATGGGGACGCGCGGCTACTCGATGCATCTCCTGTGCTCGCGCCACTTCCCTTGCCAACTTGAGCTCATCGTCGACGCCGCCGTCGACAGAGCCGCTGGAGCTACTGCCGCGCAGAGCCTCCAGCTCTGCTGCCGCTGCACGCGCTACAGCCGCCGCCGCCGCTGCTTCCACTTCCGCCCTCGCTGCTGCCAGTTCCGCCGCCGCCAACTTTGCCGCTAGTGCCGCCGTCGCCGCAGCCTCTGTCGCCGCTCGCTCGCGCTCCTCCGCCGCGGCGACCTCCGTCTGCCGCGCGCTCGAGGCGACCGAACGCTGAGACTGTCCGTCGGACATCGCGCACTAGTGGGGAGCTGGTGTGTGGGGAAGAGGGATGAGCTGGGGCAGCCGGTGTTCCTGCTACCGGTTGCGGACAGGGAGAGGCGCGGGAGGGAGATGAGCAAGAGATGTTTAGTCTACAGGATAGAACGGCTCTGATACCAAGTGTTAGTAGCTGGATTTTTACTCTCATTGAAGAGAGGATGACACTAGAGAGTTGGGGCAATTTTCTTGTCTATTCCTCACACAATGCCATACCAACCCAAGGGGTTGAGGCTACATATTTATAGCAGCCCAAGGGCAGCCAACCAGCCAAGCATATGCCTTCTTGCTAGTCCAAGATGCCATGCAAGGTGCTGTCCTAAAGATGCTAACAACCGTCCTAAAAGCAGTCAAGATGCTGCTGTCCTAACTGCTGTCCTAAAAGCAGTTAAGATGCTGTCCTCTAGTCTAAGATGAGTACAACAAGGACCAAAGACCAAAGGACTAAGGTACAACAAACTAAGGACAAGGGTACAAGGGACTAGGGGACCAAAGACCAAAGGACTACAAGACTTATTCCATCACTAAACACAACCACCAGTCCTTAATAGAAATGTGAGCAATTATAACAGTCATTAGAACGAAATGTGGAATGAGATAACCTGTTGCTTTGTTGGTTTTCTGAAGTTGAGCAGCAAGCAGTAACTGACAAGGCTCTTCAATTTCTGGCTATAGCGGTCATTACAAATGCAGATTATAGGAATCTTGGATATCTTGATACTAGCAATAAGATCAGCAACACCACCTCTATCTCCAGCAGACATACCATCAACTTCATCCATTATTAGTGCAGCTTTAGGATGTTTTGACCTGCGATTTTGTTGCCCAATTTCTATATAATAAACAAACAAAAAAGTCCAAAAAAATCATGGTCCGTTCTGGAATACCAACTGATTGTCGCTATAACTCAGAGTTGCGTTGCTGATTAGTTCTTTGATAGAATTTGATGTGCTCCCTCCAACACCTTTCTCGATCTTGGAGTCTGCTTTACCACGGCTATCACTTGCATTAACCTGTTTACAGAAATGTTTGAATATTTATCTGGTAGGTTAATGGGGAATAAATTCTGCAGAGTATATAAGAACACCTCATTACCTCAATGGCCTGCAATTCAAGCATCTGACTGACAACTCTTGCGGTTGTAGTTTTACCAATACCCGGAGGTCCACTCAATAACACAGCCTTTTTAGCTCCACTATCAGCCAGCTTCTTTCCCTTACCCTTTTGGCTGGAGTGAAGAAATTGTGTGTCCCAACTTTTCAACCAGTCATGAAGTTGTTTGACCTTTATATGAAAGTTCACATGAAGTTAGTATTGCATCGATGCAAGTAACCAATATAAAAGTAGAACCACTCACCATTGATTGATTGCCAACTATGTCATTTGGAACTTTTGGCCTATACTTTTCTGTCCATTGCATAGAACCACGGTCAATACCCTTCACCTTTTGGTCGACACCGGTGGCACTAGCAACATTACTCTTTGAAATGATACTTTTGTCCACAGCACTTGCTTCAGCTGAAGATTACAAAACCAAGATACAAAAGCATAATAACATGAGAAATGTTATGTTAAAATCAGCAAATGATTATATCCATATGAGATGAGTCATCAAAGGATGCAAATAACACCCACAATGATAAAAGTTAGAAGATACAATAATGATGTAGGTCACAATTTAAATACTCCCTCCGTCCCAAAAAGTTTGTTGCTTTGTAGTTCATTTTTAAACTACAAAGCGACAAACTTTTTGGGACGGAGGGAGTAATCAGATCCATACCACATTTGAGTCTTTGACCAAAAAAAGAATATTAAATTATGCCAAGCATGATCCTGCATGCACTATCCAACTATAGAAGCATTTGAAATTAAGTTTTGATTCTACCTCGTGTTTCAACTTTAGCTGGAGAGCACTTTGTGATTTCTGTAGCTTTTCAGAGCTGCTTTGATGTTTGTCTACGGATGGCTTCACAGGCTTTGATTTGCGGATCAAATCAAATAAACCATCTTCAGTCAAGAATGGGACACTGCAGAATGTGAAAGGATTTATAAGAAATGAGAATAAAAAATTCCAAAATAATTTTTGAAACAAAAACTAGCAAATATTACCCCAGGTCTTTTGCTTTGGTAGATTTCACTCCACCAATGTCTTCATCAGCCAATAAGTAACTCTGCCAACAAGCAATGTCAGCCAGAAAAAAATATAGGGCATCACTAATTCAAGAAATAGGCATCCTACTTAATATACATATCGTTTTTTTACTGATTGATCCAGTCACACGGCCTCCATGACGCTTAATTAGATCAGTTGCTTCCTCGCGTTCAAGACTGCAAGTATATTGAAAATTAGAAATTTATGTTGGTTGTACAGCAGCAGCCATGCAATCAACCAAATAATGGTGTTTATACAGAAACATAATAGTGAATATCATTGGATGACAAAAAATAAAAGCACCTGTCAAGAGTACCACTTATGACGAATGTCAGACCCGACAAACAGTCAGGGACGCCCTCTGGAACCTCCTATAAGAATCGGAAAATAAAACAAACAGTTTAGGGTTGAGCTTTTGAGTTTCTCAGACAACAAAGATATTAAAGTTACCTTTTCTCCTTTGTGAGGAGGATCTTTCCTTTCACTAAAATTCATAAAACCCCTCCCACCACCCCCTCCTCTCCCTCTTCCTCCAGGGGCTACTCTTGCACCTCTTCCTCCCCTGCCCCTTCCAGCTGCTTTGGAAGGGTTTTTGACATCTTCATTCATCCTGTCCTCCTCATCCTCATCAACACCTACAGTCTTTACAGGGGCTTCAACACTGCATTCAACCTTAGACTTCTTTGACGGAGGTGGTTTCACGGGTGTTTTCTTTTCTGAAGGTGCCACAAAGTCTTCATTGTCATCTTCTTCATACTTGGAGATTTTCCTTGCTGGCAGATGATTGTTGTCATCCTCGAGTTCCTTGCTACTTTTCTGAATTTTTCTTTTGGCCGTACTCTTCTCAGTACTTGTACCCGTGACAGGATCTGTCATTGTGACATCTGAGTTTATTTCTGTTTCAGATGCAAAGTACTTGCTTGTCCTCTTTCTCGCAGAAGGTTGTTGACTACAGGGCGCCTGATTGATACAGTACGCAATAACAGTAACGTAAGAAATATGTGTCACATCAAATATTGTACATCAATGAAAAAGGTTATAGATGTAATCAGTTAGGAATTTCTGCGTGGTACAGCGTCCCTATTGGTCCCAAGAAATACAATTGACCGAAATCGAGTAGCTTAGCCAGCCCACATCTTGCGTTAACACAGATATGACATCTAAAGCAGACATTACCACCAGAAGGCAACAATCACGAACAGGGAGCAGAGCCAATAACGATGGGAGTATGGGGCCAGCATTGTACCATAGAAGGCACCGCCACCTTCTTCTCCGGAAGGCTGAGCACCGGCTTCTTCCTGTCCCCCGCCGCTCCAGAGGGCTTCGCTGTAGCAGCGTTCTTGTCCTGCACCTTCACGAACCATTTCCGGATATCCGACGACTGCGCCAAGAAAAACAAGAACGAGAGCTCAGGCCCCTCATCATTATGAACACACCTCCCTCGTCGAATCGAGACCCGCGGAAAGGGAAACCAGGCGAGCGTTTCTGGAGAGCCAGGGACGCACTCACCATCTCCTGCCCTGCCCCCGAAAAAATGCCGAATCTTTCTGGACCAGGGTGGGAGGCCGCACCGCGAGTTTCGTGGTTCGGGTTCTCGACCGCGATTCCGGAGGAACGGACGGGCTAGGGTTCTACCGGGCGGACCTTGCTTCCTCCGCCCCTAACCAGCCTTCGCCCCCGCAACCCACCCGGTGATGAGAACAGACAAGGAGAGCGAGGCGAGGAGCAGCGACGGCGGTGTGCGGCGGAAGGAAGGCTGGCAGGCGCGGCGCGGCGGAAGTTTTGGTTTGGGTTCGGGTTATGGCGGGGAAAAGGGTGAACCGGCACGCGCTTCCGTCGAGGCGTCGCAAAGGAAAGTTTGGTTGTATGTTTAACTTGGCTAAACTTAACTTTAGTCATTTGTCATATTTGTGGGACATCTAAGCTACCTAATGTTAGCTGTTGTTTGGTTTGTTACTGTAGCCTAACCTTAGGCGCACCTAAGAAAGTGTGGCATGCTTAGTCGGTCAATTCGAGCGCTTGAATTGAGGTAATTTTTTGTCAGGCAATAGATGTAAAAATTGACACCCTATTTCAGCATTTGGGATCTGCTACAGTGACATTCACATGATCCATATTTTCTCATCTCCATCAACGAAACTAAACGCAAACCCAAAAGCAACCGTTTCAATCCTACCCGTCTTTCTCTGTTTTCCCACGGTGTTGGGCGACGATGACGTCGTCGGGCCAGTTGCGCTCACGTCTTCCTGCTCCTCGTCTTCGTCCCCAGCCACGCACGATGGGCATGGTGGCTGCCAAGTCGGTGCTGAGCTCCTTGGCGCAGCAGCACTTCATTGGTCTCGCAAGGCTCGTCGCCATGGTGCCGCTCGCCAGGCCCATCGACGAAGCTTTCGCGGACCATGGCTCCTACAACGCAACAAATCTTCACGAAGCTCCGCATGCCGGTTTCGGCGCCGGTCGAGGAGGTGCGAGTGTGACGCGAGCCAATCCGCCGGCATATCTGGCGCCCCCGTCCTTAACTCTGCCTGCAACGTACAGGGGCGTGCACGAGGAGGAGGGGTGGCGCGGGGCGCCGGCGAGCGCGGCGCGCGGTGGCGTGTAGGAGGAGGGCGGAGCGGGAGGAGGGAACGAAGGTCGCGGCGCGCGACGGCCGGCGGGGCAGGACCAGCGCGCGGTGGCGTGGAGGAGGAGAGCAGCGCGGGAGGAGGGGACGAAGGTCGCGGCGCGCGACGGCAGACGGGGCAGGATCGGCGCGCGGTGGCGTGGAGGAGGAGGGCGGCGCAAGAGGAGGGGTCACGGCTCGCGGCGGGGCTGGACCGGCGCGCGGTGGTGTGGAGGAGGGGACGAGGGTCGCAGCGCGCGGCGGGGCAGGACCGGCGCGCGGTGGCGTGGAGGAGGTGGGCGGCATGGGGCGGCGGCGCCAGGGGAGGGGAGTCACGCGCAGCGGTTGGGAGAAGGGCGGCGGAGAGAGAGAATAGGAAGAAAGTGAATAAAATATAATGGGCTGCGTTCGAGCGGCGGCCATATATGGGCTACATTGTCACCGGTGTCTAAAATAGGCTTGTCGTATGGGGCAGCTGTTGGAGGGGATTTTAAGCCCCCTCAAGACCCAAAATGAGAATGGGCTTCTATTTAGGGAGGTTGTTGGAGATAGCATAAGCTACCTAATGTTAGCTGTTGTTTGGTTTATTACTGTAGCCTAACCTTAGGCACATCTAAGAAAGTGTGGCATGCTTAGTTGGTCAATTCAAGCGCCTCAGTTGAGGCAATTTTTTGTCAGGCAACGGATGTAAAAGTTGCCTAACTTTTGTGGCGCGCCTAACTCTAGTCAACAACCAAACACCCACCTAAAACAATGTGGCATGCCTAACGTTAGGCTTAGGCAACTTAGGCGTAGAACTAAACAGGCCCTATCTCTCCGTTTTAAAATACTCCCTCAGTTTCAAGTTAATTGTCACCTGCTAGTTAATTTTTGAACTAATAGGTGACAATTACTTTAAAACGGAGGGAGTATTTGGCATTTCAAATATTTTGAAGCGGAAGAATTATTATTTTCTAATATATGCATCTCTACTCTAAACAGTGTTGTATCTAATCTGACTTATGATCTACACTATGAATATCTAACCGAGAGTATTTAGTTCTAATTCAATTGCAATCAACTTCAACAATCAATCTAGCATGCAACCTATGATCATAATAGATAGATTAGAATTAAGGGGGTAAAGTGAGAGGGTGAGGTTACCTTCAATGGACCCGCCTGATGCCATTGGGCTCAGGTGAATGGTCGCAGGAGAGTGGATATGCAAGTATTTGATTAGTTCTTATATGCTCGAGACTAATTGAATTATCTTGGATTCTCTCTTTTACAACATAATACTTAATGTCGATGTGTTTGGCAGCACCACTCGACTTGTTGTTGTGAGAGTATGTCACTGCTGGCTCATTATCGCAGTACAACTTAAGTGGTTTATAAATGTTGTCTTACACTCTAGATCGGGGACAAATTTCTTAAGCCAAGATGTCTGTCCAGTGGCCTTATAACAAGCTATGAACTCAGCATACATTGTGGATGATGCAGTTATAACTTGCTTGGAGCTTTTCCACGATATAGCTCCATTCACGAGGGTGAATATATAGCCTGATGTGGATTTTTTAGTATCCACACAACTCGCGTAATCTGAATCTAAGTAACCCACTATTTCTAATGGGTCTGACTTACTATACTTTAACATGAGGTTCTTAGTACCCTGTATGTATCTTAAAGCCTTCTTAAGTGCTTTCCAGTGGTCTGGACCTGGATTGCTTTGATATCTGTCAACCATCCCAGTCACAAAAGCTAAGCCAGAGGCGTGTACATGTTTGATCATACATTAAGCTTCCGACAACAGAAGCACACAAAATTTCTCTCATTTGATCAACCTCATACTGATTCTTAGGCGATTGCGATTGTGAAATTTTGTCACCCTTAACTATCAGGACAGGCGAGGGTTTACAACCTTGCATACCGTACTTTCTGAGTACGCTTTCTAATTATGCCTTCTGCGATAATCCTAATACCCCCTACTTCGATCTCGGTGAATTTCAATCCCTAGAATTTAGAAAGCTTCACCTAAATCTTTCATCTCAAAGTTTGAGGATAAACACTTCTTAGTTTCTATGAGTAGGTTGACATCACTATTTGTCATTAGTATGTCATCTACGTATAGTATTAGGAAAATAAATTTCTTATTCTTAAACTTAGCATAAATGCAGTTATCCCTAGAACTTAGAAAGCTTCACCTAAATCTTTCATCTCAAAGTTTGAGGATAAACACTTCTTAGTTTCTAAGAGTAAGTTGACATCACTATTTGTCATTAGTATGTCATCTATGTATAGTATTAGGAAAATAAATTTCTTATTCTTAAACTTAGCATAAATGCAGTTATCCTTCTCATTCTTCTTAAACCCAAACTTCTTTATCGTCTCATCGAAATTTAGGTGTCATTGCCTTGAAGCTTGCTTAAGTCCATAAATGAACTTCTTCAAGTGGCATCACATATGGTCCTTACCCTCAATGACAAAACCCTCTGGTTGAGCCATGTAGACATCCTCATAAATATCTCCATTGAGGAACACCGTCTTTACACATTTGATGCAATTCTAAGTCATAATGTGGTGCTAATGTCATGATGATTCGAAACGAATCCTTAGATGATACGGGAGAAAAGGTCTCATTATAATGAATACCTTCCCGTTGAGTGAATCCCTTAGTCACAAGCCTAGCCTTATACTTTTTGATCTTCTCTTTGGACTCACGCTTAATATTGTAGACCCATTTACATCCTACTTGTCGGAGGATGGTTCCGGCAATTCTCCCGTACTACCGTTGGCAGCCCGCGGAGTTCTTAGTTCGGTTGTGGGCGCGCGGAGATTCAGAACAAGATAGCGATTTGACACAAGTATTTACGTGGTTCGGGCTGCTTGAGCATAATACCCTACTCCACGGGTGTGTGTTGTTGTTGTATTGAGCGTCTGAGCGCTTAAGTGTGAGAGACCAGAGTGTCTAGGAGTCTTAGGCGCATGTGGAAGCCTCTCGTGTATCGCTCAACTAATCCTTTTATAGTACAAAGACTGGCCGTTACATCGTCAGCCTGGCCCGACATGTGGTTGTGGCGGTTACTGGTGCTTAATACACAGTTAATGTACTTAATTCCCCTTAACAATGTGGTAACGCGCCTTGATAGCGGTGTTACTAGTATTAAGAGTCATCTGATCGTGTCATTAAGATAGCATTAATGACACATAATTAGGTCTTGGAGTCTTTAAAGTTCCTTGAAGGTCCGAGCCGTTGGAGGTCCACCAATCTGCCTGTTGAAGTTGAAGGTCCGACAGTTGGACGCGTGGTAGCTCTGGAGCTTACCGTCTTGGACGAGTAGGTCCGGTGTTGTTGTACACGTGTTGGTACCGGAGCTTCCCTCTGTCGGGGATTAGGTCCGGGGGTGCCACACAGGTATCTAGTCCGGAGCTATCCCATGTATGGAATGTAGCTCTGGTTTTATGATACACCTGGCGGCACTGGAACTAACCATATAAGGGAGAGAGGTCTGGTTCCATATGACACGTGGGGCCTTCGAAGGTCTTCAACTCAGACAAGTGGAGTTCATTTGTGCTCTTTGCAGTCCCAAAGGGTATCCGGTACGCAGGGTACCGACAGTGGCCCCTTGGGTCCACCTCTGGGAGAGACTTTTTGGATTAGGTCATTCTGTCGGAGGGGGTCCATCTTTTGATTTCTGCGCCATGTATTCAAGTGTCTTTTGATGTGCCATTGAGGTGGTGGTTCGCAGTTAAACCATCGCCACGTGGCATCTCCAGGATGCGGCAGGTGAGATATGCGCGTGCGGATCTCACGCAATTGAAGGTCGCTGGTTCCCAATATGAAAATCGTATCGGTTCCGCGCGCCGGTTTCCCGCCTCTCATGATGACAACTGTTCGACTGGGGTAAGGCTATCTCCAACAGACATCCTAAAACAGAGCCCAAACCTTTTTTGGTGTTGAAACAACCTCCAACAGTCACCCTATCCATCAAGCCCATTCTAGGAGTGCTCCTCTCCGTGGCCTATAGATGGGCGCGGAGCGCGGCTCCCTTTCCCAACTACCGTAGAAGAAAAAAAAACATCGGGAAGAAACTCGAGCAACACCCCGCCCGCAACAAGCCTCTCCCCGCTGCTCCACTAGGTCGGCATCACGCTTCCTCCTTGTTGCTCCTCCACATCTGTTACCCGCCACTATTTTGTGTCGGCGCCATGCCTCTGCGCCTCCTCCGCGCCGCTATTATGGGTCGGCGCCACACCGCCTCCTCACCGGCATCATCCCTCCTCGTCGGCTCCACCGCGCCTGTGGCTCCACTGGGTCGGCGTCGCGCCTCCTCCCCGCTGCTCCTAGATGACGTGCACATCCCTGCAGCTCCTCCGTGCCGCCAGCCACGCGTCTTCACTGCCACCCACGCCGCGCACCTACGCGTCGCCTATGCTGCGACCTTCGTGCCGCCTCCTCCCCGCCAAGCTCGCTACTCATCGCAGGCGCGTCGCAATGCGGCGAGAGAGCTGATCCTTCCATGCGCCGCCCTGACTCGGTCCTCCATGCACGGCTGCGTAGACCCTCTTCCCACAAAACGCACATGTGAAGTAAACGGGGCTGTTGCCGGTAAAGTTAATTCTCTCTGTTGGAGATGGCACAAAAAAGGGCTACTACTTTTTGTCACAAATGCTGAAATGAAGCTCCCATTTTGGGGTTTACTGTTGGAGACAGTCTAAGGACCTCAACTTGACCATCTAGGTGGCCCCGGACCCATTGTCATTGGCGGGGTGAAGTTTTTTAACTGTATTGTTGGCCCTTCTGCGGTTTCCATCCAAGCGTTGCGGGGGCTTACTTAAGAAAGAAAGCGTGCATCGTTTGGGGATTCCTTACGCCTTCATTTGAACTTGCACTCGAATCCTCCAAACTTCGCTTGCTTTTCCTCTCTCGCCACGTCGTGCTGCGATGGAGTTGGGTCTCCGCAAGAGCCGTCTCACGAATGACGGCGATTTGAAGAAGGTCCAGACCTACATGGGGTGGTCTAGCGACTCCTTCAACCACCTGGTCCACGTCGGCAAGCTCCCGTTCAAGAAGGAGCGCACCGACGACATGGTGTACTTTTCTGCGTACGCCATGGTGGGACTGATCCCACCTTTCTCAACCTTTCTCTTGATGTTGCTAGACTTCTATGGTCTATAGTTGTACCACCTTGGACCCCACTCCATTCTTCTCGTGTCCACATTCGTCCACTTCTGCGAGATGTGGGTGGGTATTCCCCCCCCTGCATCGAGCTTTTCCGCACCTTCTTCACCATCCACACTACCGGAAGAGTGACAAGTATCTTGGATTCTACTATTTTGTGAAGCGCAAGAAGTGCCCTTACAAGTACTTGAGGTCGTTCCCTTCCGGCAAGTGGGACGACTGGAAGAAGGATTGAATTTTCGTCACGGCAGAGGAGCTTGAGAAGTTGGAGCTGCCCAAAGGCCTTCCCAACATTGACACTGAAGCCTGGAGTGAAGCTCCGGTGCTGTCGGAGGCCTTCAACCCTGCCTTGGCCAGGATCCTCCAATGTGTGGAAGGAGGGGTGACCCCCGGGCGGTCTTCTGCAACTTCCTGGTCAACAGGTGGGCTCCGATGAAGAAGAGGGAGAGGCTCGTCTGGGCCCTCAACAGCGTGATGGACGATGACCGGATTGAAACCAGTCTGAAGTCCAATCTGGAAGGCGCTGCTTTGGAGCTTCATCTCAAGAAGTTCCAACATGGCATCGACGTCGAGGGCGACGACTTACAACCGCCGGCGGCTTTCCTCCCTTTGAATATGGAGGCGGAGTTCAGCAGGGAGCTCTGATGGAAGATGTCGGTGCTTGACGACCTCGGTGAAGTTGAGAGGCGTCCGACCACCAGGTTGGAGATCCCCAGAGATTTCGAGGGTGGCCCTGCTCCCGCCCCGAGGCAGAGAGCTGAAGTCGTTGGCAAGGGCAAAGAGTTGGTTGAGCCCTCTAGCCGAAAGAGGAAGTTGAAGCACTCTGACGGGAGGCCCGTCAGTCCTGCTCCTTCCACCATGGCTCCTTCTCCCTGGCGAGGAAGGTCTTCTACGGCGACACCAACTCCAGCATCAGCGTCTCCCCGGAACGCCAACTCTGCCCAGGTGACTCCGACGCTGGAGCCAGCTAAGGGTTCAAGGTCCGATGGTCCTTCCCAGTCGAGGAAGGCCCCAACCAAGACGTCCCTAACGGCGGTAGCAAGTTCCGGAGAGCCTTTTGAAGCTATTACCCTAGTTGCGACTAGGTCGGGTTCTGAACGCCCGGCGAAGAGGTTTCGGGCTAGCTGGAGCGAAAGTCTCCCAAGGTAAATTTGATTCTTTACCTCAGTTTGTCATTTTTGTTGTAATCATATTTTGAGTTTCTTCGTCCTTCATCCACAGGATATCCAAAAAAGGGGATGAAGCTCCGGTTCCTGCGACAGCGGCTGATGTTGTGCAGGCGAAGGCTCCGGCTCCAGTTCCAGCGTCGCCCCAAGTGGTGGCTGAGGCCTCGGTAGCTCCAGCGTCAGCTGTCGAGGTTCTGTGCCTCAAATCATCTCCCGAAGCTCTCGTGGTAGTGATAGACCACAGGAATGAAGATGTACCAGCGACACCAACTCCGGAGGTTGAAGCTCCGGTTTTGGATGCTGTGATGACGGGTACTCCGGCCTCAGAAACAGAGGTAGCTACAGTTCTGGCCTTAGGGCCGGATGTTGTTGAATCCCCGACGGCAGAGCCGGTGGTTGATGAAGTTCTGGCGCCTGAACCGGTTGTCGTGGAGGTGCCGGCTCCCGAACCGGTGGAGGTCGAAGCGCCGGCGCCTGAACCAGCGGCGGAGGAGGCACCAGCATCGGAGCCGGTAGTGGCCTCAGCCCCAGCCGAATCTTCAACGGCTGCCCCGGAGGAGGTAATTCTGGAGGTACCCGCGCCTGAGCCAGGGTGCCAAGATGAAGCGGTCGGTCCTCTGCTTGATGGATCAGCTGCTGATGACCTCGCGACAGGACCTTCGGAGCCAACTCCGGAGGTAGAGGCTCCCATTGCCGGACCTTCCTCGGCGGTGACCGAGGCTACCCCGGAGGGTGGCCCTAGTGTCGCGGAAGCTCAGAGGACCGCTCTTTTAGAGTGGGACCCTGTCGGTACCTTGCGTACCAGATACCCCTTGGGATTGTGAAGATCACAAGGAAACTCCATCTACCAGATTTGAAGACCTCCGGAGGCTTCACATGTCAGCCATAACCGGACTTGCTTCCCCGACATGGTTAGTCCCAGGGCCGCCACGTGTATCATAAGACCGGAGCTATTGCCCACACATGGGAAAGCTTCGGACTGGATACCGGTATGGCACCCTTGGACCTAACCCCAAACAGATGGAAGCTCCGATACTGACATGTGTCCAAACAGCACCGGACCTACCCGTCCACGACGGTAAGCTCCAGAGCTGACACGTGTCCGAACCCCCAGACCTTCAACATCAACAATCAGGCTAGTGGGACCCCAACGGCTCGGACCTTCAAGGGGCAATCAAGGACTTCAAGACCTGATTAAGTGTCATTAATACCATATTAATAACACATGATCAGAAGGCCCTTAATACCAGTAACAGCACTGTTAAGGCCCGTTACCACACTATTAAGGGTAATTAACCCCATTAATTGTGTATCAAACATTAGTAACCGCCGGGGCCACATGTCGGGCCAGGCTAACTATGTAACGACTGGTCCTTATACTATAAAAGGACTGGTCGACGATACACAGGGGGACGAATCTCTGGACTCTCTCTGGGAGCTCTCGAGACACTTACGCTCCCACACACATACTCACTCGCTCAATACAATATCAACACACCCCGTGGAGTAGGGTATTACGCCTAGGCGGCCTGAACCACGTAAACCTCTGTGTCAATTTGCTACCATCTCTTGAATCTTTGCGCGCCCAATATCGAACTATGAACTCCACGAACTACTAACAGTAGTGTCGGGAGATCTGCCGGATTAACCCACGACAGTTGGCGCGCCAGGTAGGGGGGTGACTGAGATTTCAATAATGGTAAACTCAGCTGCTAGATCATCCAACGGCAACCCCGCTGCGCAACCTGCTGGAGGCAACCCCTCCAACATGCAGCAACCAGCAGGTGCCACAACTCCAGCAGGAGTCATGCCTCCGCCGCCACCGCCTGCACCAGCAAATCAAGCTGGACAACGGGATGAGACATCTGCGTCGATCACCGCATTGGCGAATAACAACAACCCCGAACACGCGCTCCATGTAACGCGTGCTCTCCTCCAATGCCCACCACCTCCGGGTGCATCCCAGGGTGCAATGGAGCAGTGGAGGGCTGATGTGGAACATTTGTTGCAGCAACAGCCGATCGCATCAACAACCAAGGTCCTCCCCCCTTGGGGCGGGCCCCATCGCAGCCTCAGACCTTGTCGGGCAGACTTGGTCCGCACGCTTCCCAAAATAGGAGGTGTGCTGCGTCTCAACAAGTGACGTCGTTGCCTCTCGGGGCGCGACACACTCATATAGTAACCAGGCTCTGAACTCACAACCTTCGGGTGGAGCTTGATCGCCGTTACCGTCAGCAGGACGTCCGCGTCCATATCGAGCGTGCTCGCGAAAGGCGAGAGGCTCGAGACAGCCCTGCTCCCGAGGGAGTAGGAGGAGGCTGTTCTGCCCTGGCCATGCAGTTGCGCATGGTCAGATGGCCACAAAAGCTCCGGCCTCACTTGCCGGAGAAATTTGACGGGACTGTCAATCCCGCTGAGTTTATCCAGATTTACTCCACTGCAATCCTTGCAGCCGGAGGTAACGAGGCCGTAATGGCCAACTACTTCCCCGTGGCTTTAACTGGGACCGCCAGGTCCTGGTTCATGAGCCTTCCGCCCAATTCCATCAGCAGCTGGGCAGAATTGTGCCAACAGTTCACCGCCAATTTTGGGAGTTCATACACCCGACCAGGCACCGAACTGGACCTTTTTGCTGTAACGCAGAAGGGGGGAGAATCTTTGCGTTCCTTCATCCAGAGGTTCTCCCAGGTACGGAACACTATTCCTTCTATCTCTAGCGCCTCTGTTATTGTGGCATTTAGACAGGGCATACAAGACAAGAAGATGCTGGAGAAGCTGGCGATCAAGCAGATCACCAGCATCACAGAGCTCTTTAGCTTGGCAGACAAGTGTGCCAAAGCTGCGGAGGGTCGTGAAATGCACTCCAAACCACCTCCGGGGGATAACAAAAATCCTCCAAGGGGGAATCCACTACCTCTGGGAGTGGCAAAAAGAAGAAAAAGTCCAACGGTAAGAAAAAGCCGTCGGCTGGCACACCTACTGCTGCAGCTGCCGCAGCTCCGGGTGGCCAGGGGCCACGCCCCGAGAAACAACCTCAACCTTCATCTAAAGATGGCGACAACTCCAAAATGTGGTGTCCTATCCATAAGTCGAACGGCCACAACTTGGAAGACTACCGAGAGGTCCAGAACCTTGTCGAACGCTACAACAAGCGCCGGGAAGAAGTTCCTTTCCGACAAAGGGAAGGAAAACAGAAAGTTGACGAAGCTTCGGCTGAAGAGGAGTTAGGTTTTCAGGACCCTAAAAAGGTCATGAAGGTTGTATACACCTCCGTCGACGACGACTCCGACGTCTTTGACAATGAACGTCGGAAGACCATGAACACCGTCTTTGGTGGTTTGTGGGACATCACTTCCCACCGTGTCCTCAAGACCATGCGGTGGTACATGGCTTCGATAGCTCCCACCGCCAGGGCAGAGCCGCACTGGAAGTGGATGGATACCGCTGTCGGTGGTTATGATCCGACAGATCTCTCGACACTACTAAGGTGTTTGCGGAGTTTGAAGTTTGGTGTGGGCGCGTGGAGATTCAAGAAGGTGAAGTGTAAATGACACAGGAGACACGAAGATTTACGTGGTTCGGGCCGCCTGAGCGTAATACCCTACTCCACGGGGTGGGTTGGTGTTGTATTGGATGTATGAGCGCGTCGAGTAAGCGCGTGTCCTATGTATCGTTGGCCTGTCCTTTTATAGTACAAGGACAAGCCGTTACAAATTAGTCTGGCCCGACATGTGGCCCCGGCAGTTACTAATATTGATACACAATTGATACACTTAATTACCCTTAATGACCGAGTTACGGGCTTTGAAAGCACCATTACTTGTAATTAAGGTCGTCCGATCGTGTGACATTAATATAGTATTAATGACACTTAATCGGGTCTTGAAGTCCTTGATTCCCCTTTGAAGATCCGAAGCCGTTGTGGAGTCTACCGGAGGTTTGAGGCTGAAGATCCGACGGTTGGACACGTGGTAGCTCCAGAGCATGCTGTGAGGAACAGATAGGTCCGGTGCTACCAGATACGTGTCAGTTCCGGAGCTTCCCTCGGTCTGGGGTTAGGTCCGGGGGTGCCGTTATGGTACATAGCCCGGAGCTTCCCCCTTGTGGGCGGTAGCTCCGGTTTGATGGTACACGTGACGACCCTGGGACTAACCATGTTGGGGAAGCGGGTCCGGTTATGTCTGACATGTGGGCCTCCGAAGGTCTTTAAATCAAGTAGATGACATTTCCTTGTTATCTTTGCAATCTCAAGGGGTATACGATGCTCAGGGTACCGACAGTGGCCCCCTGGGCCCACCTCTGGGGAAGATCCCTTGGGCGAAGTCATTCCGCTGGAGGTGGGTCCATCCTTCGACTTCTGAACTGAGTCTTCAAAGGTCTTCAGATGTGCCGTTGGCGATAGTTTTGGAGTTAAATCCTCGCCGTGTGGCGTATCCCGGGTGCGGCAAATGAGATCTTTGGCTTGCGGATCTCACGCAATTGAAGGTCGCCGGTTCCTGATACGAAAATCATATCGGTTCAGCGCGCCTTGTCAGGCCGCCGCCTTCAGGCTTCCTGCCTTCCATGATGACAACCGTTCGCCTGGGTAAGAACCTCGATTTGATCGTCGGGGTGGTCCCGTACCCTCTTGTCATCGGCAGGGTGAAATTTTTGAGTAGTATCTTCGACTTCCCTGCGGTTTCCATCCAAGCGTTGCGAGGGCTTACTTAAGAAGGAAAGCGCGCACCGTCTGGGGTTCTTTATGCCTCTCATCTGATCTTGCGCTCAAACTCCCAACTTGTGCTTGCTTTTCCTCTCTTGCCTCGCTGTGCCGCGATGGAGTTGGGTCTTCGTGAGAGCCGTTTGAAGACCGAAGGTGATCTGAAGAAGGTCCGGTACCTCATGGGGTGGTCCCCGGACTTCTTCAACCGCCTGGTCCGCGCCGGGGGAGAGCTCCCGTTCGAGAAGGAGCACGCCGGCGAGATGGTGTACTTCTCTTCATACGCCATGGTGGGGTTGTCCCACCTTTTTCCTCCTTTTTCTTGATGCCGCTAGACTTCTATGGTCTGCAGCTATACCACCTTGGCCCCCACTCCATTCTTTTAGTGTCTGTCTTCGTCCACTTCTGTGAAATGTGGGTGGGCATCCCCCCTGCATTGAGCTTTTCCGTACCTTCTTCACCGTCCATACTACCGGTAGGAGTAATGAGTACCTTGGCTTCTACTACTTCGTGAAGCGCAAGAAGTGCCCATTCAAGTACCTCCGGTCGTTTCCCTCTGGAAAGTGGGATGATTGGAAGAAGGACTGGATAGTCATCCGGGTGGAGGAGCACGAGAAGCTGGAGCTACCCGAAGGCCTCCCCAACATCGACACTGTAGTCTGGAGTGAAGCTCCGGTGTTGTCAGATGCCTTCAACCCTGCTCTGACCAGGATCCGCCAGTGTGTGGAGGGAGGATTAACTCCTCAGGCAGTATTTTGCAATTTCCTGGTCAACAGGTGGGCACCGCTGAAGAGGAGAGAAAACTCGCTTGGGCTCTCAACAGTGTGATGGACGACGACCGGGTCAAGACCGGGCTGAAGTCCAACATGGCGGGGGCAACCTTGGAGTTTCATCTCAATAAGTTCCAGCACGGCATCGACGTCGCGGGTGATGACTTGACCCCACCACCAGCCTTCCTCCCTTTGAACATGGGAGTAGAGTTCAGTAGAGAGCTCCAGCGGACGATGCCGGTGCTTGACGACCTCGGTGTCGTCGAGAGAAGATCGACCTCCAGGGTGGTGATCCCTGGGGCTTCCGAAGGTGGCTCCAACCCTGCCCCGAAGCTAAGGATCGAAGTCGTCGGCAAGGTCAAGGAGCCGGCGGACGAACCCTTGAGCCAGAAGACGAAGCTGAAGCATGCCGACGGAAGGTCCGTCAGGCCTGCATCCTCTGCATCAGCTCCTTCTCCTCGGAGGGGGAGGTCTTCTACAACTGCGGTGATTGTACCTGTAGCGACGTCTTCCCGGTGTGCTAGCTCCGGGCGTGCGACTCCAGCACCAGGGCCAGTTGAGGCCTCTGGGTCCGGAGGTCCTTCCCGGTCGAGGGGGGCCTCAATTAAGGAAATGCTCGTGGCTGCAACGAGTTCCGGGGGACCTTCTGGAGCTTCCACGCCGGCAGCGGCTATGGTCAGCCCAGAACGCCCGGGAAAGAGGTTCCGCTCAAGCTGGTGCGGAAGCCTCCCGATGTAATTTTTAATCTTTACCTCAGACAATTGTTTTGTTGTAGTAACTGTTTTTTGAGTTTCTTCATCCATCATCTGCAGCATCCCCAAGAAGAGGAGTGAGGCTCCACCCTCAGCCACAGCAGCTGAAGCTGTGAGGGCGGAAGCTCCTGCTCCTGTCCCAGTGCCGCCCCAAGTGGTGGCTGAAGCCGCGACAGCTCCGGCGCCAGCTGTCGTGGTCATGGACCTCAACTCATCCCCCGAGACTCCCGTGGTAGCGCCGGACCACGGGAGAGAAGATGCAACGGCAGCACCTACCCCGGAGGTTGAAGCTCCGGGTCTTGATGCCGAGATGATGGAAGCTTCGGCCGTTGAGCCGGAGGAAGCAGTAATTCCGACCCCAGAGCCGGAAATTGTCGAAGCCCCGACTATTGAGCCTGAGGTTATTGAAGTCCCGGCAAGTGAGCTGGATGTGGAGGAAGTTCTGGCGGTTGAGCCGGCTACTTCCGAAGTTCTGGCCTCAGAGCCGGTTGTAGTTGAAGACCTTCCGGTGCCTGAGCCGGTTGAGGTTGAAGCTCCGGCCTCAGGGCCGGTTGTTGCAGAGGCATCAGCAGTCGAACCCATGGTGGTCGAGATGCCAACACCTGAGCCATCAGCAGAGGAGGTGCCCAGGCCGGAGCCGGAAGTAGCCCCTGCTCCAGAAGTGTTGTCGGCAGAGGTGACTGCTGCCGAGCCAGAGTACCCAGATGAAGTCGCTGGCCCCCTGCCTGAGGGGGCAAATGAAGACCTGGCGGCGAGGCCTTCGGAACCACTTCCGGAGGTCGGAACTTCTTCCGCGGGACCCTCCTCGGTTGAAACTGAGGCTATCCCGGTGGGCGGCCCTAGTACCGTGGAGGCTCAGGGGACCACTCTTGTGGAGTGGGACCCAATTTTTGTAAGCGAGAACCCGCTGGAACCAGCGGAGGAGACCCGAGCAGGCCCGAAACCTATTCCCCTGTCGTTGTCTATTGACAACGCTTGCTCCAGTCTGCGTCAAGTCCAACTGGCATTCTACCATGACAGCAAGGCTCTTGAAGAGGAGCGCCAAACCCTTAGGTGGTGGCGTAACCGGCTCTACATCGAGACCAAGCTAGCGCAGTCGAGGCTGGCGGATGACAAAGAATGGATCAAGCAGGAGAAGGTCCGCCTAGAATACTGGGGCAAATTATTGGATGACAGGGAAAGCTTGACTCGTGCCCTCGACGCTCAATCCCGGGCCATTTATGAGCAGACCAAGGCAGTTAATAGTGCGGCTGATGATCGCCAAGAAAGGCTTGAAGCCATTAACACTACTCTCATCAAGCGCCGGGAGGCACTTGAGGAGAGGGAGAAAAGGCTCGAGGATGAAGAGCAAAAACTCCTAGAGATGCGGGATGACGTCCTAAAGAGGGAGGAGGAGCTCGCCGAAAAGGTGGCTCTGTCTGACAAGGGACTCGAGGAACGCGCCAAGAAATTGGAAGAGCGTTGCGCTGTGGAGGAGGAGAAGGCCTGGGTGCGAGGGCAGGAACTCTACCAGCAAGAGTGTGCCATCACTGCCAGGGAGAAGAAAGTGAGGGGCAAGGATAAGGACCTGGTTGACCGCAGGAACAAGATCTACCTCCGGGAGGAGGAGCTCAGAAAACTCGAGAAGCAGGTTGCTGAAAAGATTCAGCAAAATGCCAAAGAGGTTGAGCGCCTTGCTCGCAAGAATTCTGAACTGCGGCGATCAAAAGATCTTTGGAGGAACTGAAGGGCTTGAGGGCTGCAGACTCCATACAGGTTTAGGAGTTCCTGAGCAAAGCCAATGACGCGCTGACACCGATGGGCTTCAGTCCCGTGCATCCGGATGATCCGGAGCCGGAGCCGGACCTGGCGTTGCAGGCGTTGAGCTCGGCGGGTAGCAAACTCTCCAAGGTGGGTGACGTCATTGTGGACTAGCTGGAGGTTGAAGGGCAGTCCCTGGCGAAGAACGTCGCAGAATATGTGCTGACGTGCTACACCAGCCGGGATCCCCAATTCCCTCTGGACCCGATGCTTGAAGGTTGCGTCGAACGAGAAGGTGAAGCCACCCGAGCCAACGTGTCGGAGGTTGCTCAGAAGGTCGCCCAGTTCTTCCATAGGGTTTAGGACCATCTCTGTAGCTCCCACTTGTATTATCTCTTTTTCTTCCCCAATTTTGTAATCCCTTGTCTCCAGATGAATGAAATTCAAATTTTTTGTGAATTTCATTTTTTGTCTTCAACACTTTTGTCTTCACTTGGCCCCCTGGTAGATGTACACTATTTGATTGTGAACATGTACCAAGAGGATATTGTGTTTTGTTGAAGACTCGTTTGCTTCGAACTTGTAGAGTGTAGGTCCAAAGTCTTCGATAGTGAAGGCCCCCTGAGGTTGTCGGAGCTCTGAAGCTCCCGTACTGACTACCGTCGGGGCTCAGTAGCTCCCGCAATAGTTACTATCAATGCGTAGAGCATCGATAGTTAGACATCCGGGGTGTCAGAGCTTAGTAGCTCCGGCAGTGACCTTTGCCAACACGTAGTTTGTCGGCAACAGACTCCATTTGTGGAATCTTCTCACCATCTTTTACTCTGCGTCGACGGCTGGCCCCCCTAGCTTTATTGGAGCTTGGTTGCTCCGGTGATGCTCGTTTTCAATGTTTAACATCGATTACAAGCCACCTAGGGGGAGTCGGAGCTTCGCCAGCTCCGACTTTTTTCCATCAACGTGGATTCTTTATTTTTCCTTCACACTGAAGCCAAGAAAAATAGTAAAATTCGCTCCTTGCCTATAACTTCGTTGCGGCTTACGATTCCCAAGAAAATTTTAGGTCAAACACGATTCTGAATGCAACCGAATGCATTGCCTTCTTTCTTCCGGATCTAATTGTACTTGGACCCGCCTTACTTCGGCCTGCCGGGGTGTACGTAGAGTGGCGTACTTAGGGTGCTTGACCAGGCTAAGTCGATAGCACACTCTGGCCCTAGATTGGCTTGGCGGCATTCAGGAGAGTAGGCCATGAACAATATTTGAATGCAAAAGAATCGACAATACAGCTCGAATCGTATATGAACCGACTAAAATTTCTTAAGAATTGCACATCCTTGTTATGGACAAGAAAGAGAAAAAATGTTGATCCTGTACAAAGTAAATGCACGTGGAGTCTGTTTCACATGAAGATGTCTTTCATTATATGTCTGGGGTACAGGGGAAACAAGTACACTCTTAGGGTACGGAACCAGGCTAAGCGTGTTTCATTTCTCGTTTGACCCAGGGTAGCTAGCCACACTTTTAGTCCTGAGACTGTGACAAGCGTTGCATGAACTTTGCGGACCTTCCGGGAAAGGTCCGGCTGTTCTCCTAGAGGAACTACCCGACTCTGTACAATGACTCTATAACATACACCTCAAGTTACTACAGACTCACCTCCGTGATATTAAGTGTAGAACTTACGGAGGTGCTCAATGTTCCAAGGATTTGGGAGAGGTGTCCCATCCTCGGTTTCCAAGCGAACGCTTCCGGGACGGGATACTTTAATCACTCGGAAGGGTCCTTCCTAGTTGGGGGAGAGTTTGTTTAACCCTTCTCTGGAGTGTATTGTCCGTAGCACCAGATCGCCTTCCTCGAGCTATCGGTTGTGTACATGCTGCTGATCATAGTGCTGAAGGGCTTGGCGGTATCGGGCATTCCGAACAGCTGCTTGGCACCTTCCCTCCTCAAGGAGATCTAGGTCTTCACGCTGAAGCTGGTCCTGCGTGGCTTCATCGAAGGTCCGGACCCGGAGTGACCCCAAGGTGATTTCGGGAGGAAGGATTGCTTCAGCTCTGTACACCAGGAAGAAGGGTGTCTCTCCAGTTGACCGGTTTGGAGTTGTCCTGTTGGCCCATAGAGTGGGCGGAAGCTCTTCAATCCATTTGGCTCCATGTTTTTTCAAGCGCTCATAGGTGCGCGTTTTGAGTCCTTTCAAGATTCCAGCATTTGCTCTCTCGGCCTGACCATTGCTTACCGGGTGATCTACGGAGGCGTAGCAAACTTGAATGTCGAGGTCTTCGCAATACCCTTGAAATGCAGAGCTTGTGAATTGGGTCCCGTTATCAGTAATGATTTTGCTTGGGACTCCAAATCTGCATACGATGGACTGCAAAAAGTTGATAGCAGATTGCTTGTTTATTGTCACAACTGGAGTTGCTTCCGACCACTTGGTGAACTTGTCAATGGCAACATACAGGAACTTGTAACCTCTGACGGCTCTTGGGAAAGGTCCCAAGATGTCCATCCCCCACACGGCGAAGGGCCATGTAGGAGGTATCATTTGTAGAGGCTGAGCCGGTGTGTGAATTTGCTTTGCATGAAATTGGCATGCTTCGCATTTCTTCACCAGCTCAGTTGCATCCTGGAGTGCTGTAGGCCAGTAGAAGCCATGCCGGAAGGCTTTACCGACTAGCGTGCGGGAAGACGTGTGGTTCCCACACTCGCCTCCATGGATTTCTGCGAGGAGCTCGCAGCCTTCTTCCCTTGTGATGGACCGCATTAGGACACCGTTGGCACCGCGTCGGTAGAGATCCCCTTGTACCAACGTGTATCTTTTATCCAATCTGACTATCCGATCAGCGGATACATCATTGTCAGGAAGGATGTTGTCTTTCAAGTAGCTCTGGATCTCCGAGATCCATGCATCGAAGCTAACTTGAGCATTTGAGTCTTGCATGCTGGGTTGCTCGGAGCTTCCGGCAACACCTACGACCCTTGATGGCTGCCATGGTAACAGGGCCATCGGGACCGTCAGCTTCGGGATGCTGATCTCGCCCCCTTCGCTCAGTTCGGCAGGCTGAGCTGTGGGTTTTGACAACCTCCAGACAAAAGTTCCGTCAGGAGCCGGAGCTCCGGTTGACGCTTTCGTCGAGAGTTCGTCGGCTTCAGCATTGTGGGCACGCTGGACATGGTGGTGGTCTAGGACTTCGAAGTCCTTCTGAAGCCTCTGTACTTCAAGGAGGTAAGCAGCTAGCTGGAGATTGTTGCAGGAGCATTCACCCTTCACTTGCTTAATGATGAGCTGTGAATCTCCCTTGACCAGCAGTTGCTTGACACCATATGACAGTGCCACCCTTAGTCCGTAGATGAGTGCTTCGTATTCCGCCATGTTGTTGGTCGCCTTGAAATCAAGGTGTACCATGTATTTTACCTTCTCTCCGGTTGGTGCGAGGAGAAGGATTCCAGCTCCGACCCCCTGCTTTTGCATGGAGCCGTCAAAATAGAGGGTCCAGTGAGGCTCGATGAAGACCGGAGCCTTGTGTTCCGGCTTCTGCTCACTGGGGCCCCCAGGGTTTGATGGTGAGGGAGTCCATTCCGCCACGAAATCCGCCAATGCTTGACTCTTGATTGCTTGCCTTGAAATGAATTCGAGATCGAATTTGGCCAATTCCGCTGCCCACTTTGCAATATTCCCAGTTGAATTGGGATTATGCAAGATTGCTCGAAGTGGGTAAGAGGTCACCACTGAAATCTTGTGAGCTTGGAAGTAATGGTGAAGCTTCCTGGAGGCAATGAGAACTGCATAGAGCAGCTTATGCACCTCTAGGTATCGAGTCTTGGCGTCATGAAGTACTTCACTGATGAAGTAAACTGGGCGCTGGATGGTCCGGACCCTCCCGGAGGGGCCCAAAGCTTCCTATTCACTAACTCGAATCCTCCCTGAGGGATCCGGACCTTCTTCGGGGACCTCCGGGTCCTGGCTAGAGGGACCCGGAGCTTCTTCAGAAGCGACCTGGACCCTCCCGGAGGGGTCTGAGTCTTCTGAAGTAACTTTTTGTGAACTCAAGTCTGGGAGCTGGGACCCAGACTCGCTTTCAGGAACCTCCAGACCCTCCCGGAGGGGTCTGCATTCCTTAGCATGGGATAGTTCTAGTCTCTCCGCAACCAGGACAATACTGACGACTTCGTCAGTTGCTGAAATGTAAAGCAGCAAAGGCTCACCAGGGTTCGGAGTTACCAGAGTTGGTAGGGTGGTGAGGAACTGTTTTAGCTCTTGGAATGCCTTTTCTTCTTCTTCAGACCATTGGAATGGTCCGGACTTCCTCAATAACTTGAAGAAGGGAAGTGCCCGTTCCGCCAGTCTTGAAATGAACCGGCTTAGGGCTGCTAGACATCCAGTTAGCTTTTGGACATCCTTGATGCGGGCTCGTGGCCGCATGTCTTCAATGGCTTTGATATTCGCCGGATTAGCTTCTATGCCCCGGTAACTTACCAGGAAACCAAGAAGTTTTCTGGAGCTAACCGCGAAGACACACTTGTCTGGGTTTAGATTTGTGCGCGTGACTCGCAACTTGTTGAAGACAGTTTGTAAGGTGTCAAGGAGTGACTCCTTGTTCTTGACCTTGACCACGATGTCATCGACGTACACTTCCACTATGTCTCTAATGAGTTCTTCAAAAGTTTTGTACATAGCTCGTACAAAGGTTGAAGCTGCATTCTTGAGACCAAATGGCATGGCTGTATAACAGTACAATCCATCTACTGTGATAAAAGAGGTATGCTCTTCATCTTCCCTAGACATTCTGATTTGGTGATACCCAGAATATGCATCTAGGAAACACAGTAATTCACACCCGGAGGTGGAATCCACTATCTGATCTATTCTAGGTAGTGGGAATGAATCTTTTGGACATGCCTTATTTAGTGTTGTGTAGTCGATACACATCCGAAGCTTCCCGCCGGCCTTGGGCACAATGACTGGGTTTGCCAGCCATTTTGGATGGAAGACTTCTCGGATGAATCCAGCTTCGAGCAACTTCTTCACTTCTTGTCAGATGAAGTTCTGTCGCTCCACGGATTGCTTCCGAGGCTTCTGGTGTACGGGCCGGGCGACAGGGTAGATCTTCAGATTGTGCTCAATCACTTTCCTGGGGATACCAGGCATTTGTGACGGTTGCCAGGCAAACACGTCGACATTACCCCGGAGGAAAGCGATGAGCGCGAGTTCCTATTTGTCATTCAGTCCTCCTGATATACGGGTGGTCTGAGCGGCATCAGAACCGATTTGGACGACTTTGACGGGAATGTCGGTGTCGCCGCTTGGCTGCACACGAGGTGCAGAAGTCGAGCCTCGCTGACGAATGCTCGGGGGTTTTGGAGCTTGTTCCTGCTTGGAGTCCTCTTCTTGTGCCGTTGTAAGTGCATGAAGTTCTTCCAGAGCAGTTACTCTGACAGTACGATCTCCACGGATCCGGAGAACGCCTACTAGTGTCGGTATCTTTAACACCAAGTAGCCATAATGAGCAGCTGCCATGAATTTGTACAAGGCAGGCCTGCCGAAGATGGCGTTGAAAGGTAAGTTGATCTGAGCAACGTCAAAGTCCAACTTCTCAGTGCGATACTTCTCCCGGGTCCCAAAGTTAACGGGGAGAGTGATAGCACCGAGTGGGGTAATGGCTCCCAGACCTACTCCAGAGAAAGGTCGGGAGAGATGGAGATCTGAAGGTCGGAGCTGAAGCTTGGTAAAGGCTTCGAAGCTTATGAGGTTCAGCCCCGAACCTCCGTCTACCATAACATGGTGGATTTGGATGTTATTGATGGTGGGAGATACCATCAAAGGTAACTGGCCTACTCCAACCATGCTTCGAGGGAAGCCCGAAGCATCAAAAGTGATGGCAGTGTCCATCCACTTCCGATGAGGTTCCACCCTGGCTGTAGGAGCTATAACGGCCATGTCCTGACGCATTATCTTGAGGACGCGGCGGGAGGTGATGTCCCATGATCCACCAAAAATGGTGTTCAAGGTCTTCCGACGCTCGTTGTCAGAGACGTCAGAATCGTCGTCGACGGAGGTGTAGACGGCCTTCAGGACCTTTTTGGGATCCTGAAAACCTAACTCCTCTTCAGCCGGAGTTTCGTCAACTTTTTGCTTTCCTTCCCTCTGTCGGAAAGGAGCTTCTTCCTGGCACTTGTTGTAGCGCTCGGCAAGGTTTTGGACCTCCCGGCAGTATTCCAAACTGTGGCTGTCCGTCTTATGAATTGGACACCACACCTTGGGTTTACCACCACCTTCAGAGGACGGTCGAGGTCGCTTCTTGGGGCGTGGCCCCCGGTCACCCGGAGCCGCAGCAGCTGCAGCATTAGATGCGCCGGCTGACGGCTTCTTCTTGCCGTTGGTCTTTTTCTTCTTCTTGCCACTCCCGGAGGTAGTGGCTTCACCTTTGGAGGATTTTTTGTGATCCTCAGGAGGTGGTTTGGAGTGCATTTCACGGCCCTCCGCAGCTCTGGCACATTTGTCAGCCAAGCTGAAGAGTTCCGTGACACTGGTGATCTCCTTGATCGCCAATTTCTCCAACATCTTCTTATCCCGTACACCCTGTCTAAAAACCACAATGACAGAAGCACTAGCGATAGAAGGGATAGTGTTTCGTACCTGAGAGAATCTTTGGATGAATGATCGCAAGGATTCTCCCCCCCTTTTTGCACTACTGCAAAAAGGTCCAGTTCAGTGCCTGATCAGGTGTATGAACTCCCGAAGTTGGCGGTGAACTGCCGACACAAATCCTCCCAATTGTTGATGGAGTTGGGTGGAAGGCTCATAAACCAGGACCGGGCGGTCCCAGTTAAAGCCACTGGAAAATAATTGGCCATTACAGCCTCATTTTCTCCAGCTGCCAGGATAGCAGTGGAGTAAATCTGAAGAAATTCAACGGGATTAACGGTTCCGTCAAACTTCTACGGCAGGTGAGGCCGGAATTTCTGTGGACACCTGACCATACGCAGATGTATGGCCAGGGCCGAACAGCCTCCTCCTACTCCTTCAGGAGCAAGAATGTCCTGAGCTTCTCGTCTTTCACGAGCACGCTCAATATGGACTCGACCGTCTTGTTGACGGTCGGTGATCAAGCTCCGCCCGGAGGTCATGAGTTGAAAGACTTGACACCGTGTGAGTGCACCGTGCCCCGGAGGGCAAAAACGTCACTTGCTGCGACGCAGCACATCTCCTGTTGTTGGAAACGTGCGGACCAAGTCTGTCAGAGAAGGTCCATCGCTGCGACGGGGCCCGTCCTGAAGGAGGAGGACCCTGGTTGCTGATGCGGTCGGCTGCTGCTGCAACCAAGTGTTCCACATCGGCCCTCCACTGCTCCATTGCATCCCGAGATGCGTCCGGAGGTGGTGGACGCTGAAGAAGAGCACTGCTGCATGGAGCGCGTGTTCCGGGTTGTCATGATTTGCTGACGCAGTGATTGACGCTGGTGCACCATCGCGCTGCCCAGCTTGATTTGCTGGTGGAGGCGGCGGTGGTGGTAGTGTGACTCCTGCTAGAATTGAAGTTCCTGCTGGTGGCTGCATACTGGAGGGATTGCCCCCAACAGCATGAACGGCGGGATGACCGTTGGATGATCTAGCAGCTGAGTTCACCATTCTTGAAATCTCAGGCGCCCCTACCTGGCGCGCCAACTGTTGGTGGTTATGATCCGGCAGATCTCCCGACACTACTAAGGTGTTTGCGGAGTTTGAAGTTCGGTGAGGGCGCGCGGAGATTCAAGAAGGTGAAGTGTAAATGACACAAGAGACACGAAGATTTACGTGTTTCGGGCCGCCTGAGCGTAATACCCTACTCCACAGGGTGTGTTGGTGTTGTGTTGGATGTATGAGCGCGTCGAGTCAGCGTCGAGTAAGCGCGTGTCCTATGTATCATCGGCCTGTCCTTTTATAGTACAAGGACAGGCTGTTACAAGTTAGCCTGGCCCGACATGTGGCCCCGACGGTTACTAATATTGATACACAATTGATATGCTTAATTACCCTTAATGACTGAGTTACGGTCTTTGACAGCACCGTTACTGGTAATTAAGGTTGTCCGGTCATGTGTCATTAATATAGTATTAATGACACTTAATCGGGTCTTGAAGTCCTTGATTCCCCTTTGAAGATTCGGAGCCGTTGTGGAGTCTACCGGAGGTTTGAGGCTGAAGATCCGACGGTTGGACATGTGGTAGCTCCGGAGCATGCTGTGAGGAACAGATAGGTCCGATGCTACCAGACACGTGTCAGTTCTGAAGGTTCCTTCGGTCTGGGGTTAGGTCCGGGGGTGCCATTATGGTACATAGCCCGAAGCTTCCCCCTTGTGGGCGGTAGCTCCGGTTTGATGGTACACGTGGCGACCCTGGGACTAACCATGTTGGGGAAGCGGGTCCGGTTATGTTTGACATGTGGGCTTCCGAAGGTCTTCAAATCAAGTAGATGACATTTCCTTGAGATCTTTGCAATCTCAAGGGGTATACGGTGCTCAGGGTACCGACAACCGCCATCACTTTCGACGCGTCGGACTGCCCTCGGAATATGATTGGAGCTGGACAACTCCCATTGATGGTATCTCCGACCATCAACAACATCCAACTCCACCATGTAATGGTGGACGGAGGTTCGGGGCTGAACCTCATAAGCTTCGAAGCTTTCGTCAAGCTTCAGCTCCGACCTTTGGACCTTCGCCCCTCCAGACCTTTCTCCGGAGTAGGTCCGGGGGCCATAACCCCACTTGGTGCCATTACTCTCCCCGTGACCTTCGGGACTCGGGAGAATTATCGCACTGAGAAGTTGGTCTTTGACGTTTCTTAGATCAACTTACCCTTCAACGCCATTCTGGGCAGGCCAACCTTGTACAAGTTCATGGTTGCGGCTCATTATGGCTATCTGGTGTTGAAGATGCCGACACCAGTTGGTGTTCTCCGGATCCGCAGAGACCGCACTACCGGAGTGACTGCTCTGGAAGAACATCATGCGCTTGCCACAGCACAGGAGGAAGAGTCCAGGTAGGAGCAAGCTCCGAAACCCCCAAGCATTCGTCAACGAGGCTCAACCTCCGCACCTCGTGTGCAACCAAGCGGCTACACCGACATTCCCATCAAAGTCGTCCAAATCAGTTCCGATGCCGCTCAGACCACCCGTATATCGGGAGGTCTGAATGACAAATAGGAACTCACGCTCATCACTTTCCTCTGGGCTAATGTTGACGTGTTTGCGTGGCAACCGTCGCAAATGCTTGGGATCCCTAGGGAAGTGATCGAGCATAATCTGAAGATCTATCCCGACGCTCGGCCTATACATCAGAAGCCTCAGAGGCAATCAGTAGAGCGACAGAACATCATACGTTAAGAAGTGAAGAAGTTGCTCGAAGCTGGATTCATCCGAGAAGTCTTCCACCCAAAATGGCTTACAAACCCAGTCGTTGTACCCAAGGCCGGCGGGAAGCTTTGGATGTGTATTGACTACACAACACGTAATAAGGCATGTCCAAAAGATCCATTCCCACTACCTAGAATAGATCGTATAGTGGATTCCACCTCCGGGTGTGAATTACTGTGTTTCCTAGACGCATATTTTGGGTACCATCAAATCAGAATGTCTAGGGAAGATGAAGAGCACACTTCTTTTATCACAGTAGATGAATTATATTGTTATACTGCCATGCCATTTGGTCTCAAGAATGCAGCCTCAACATTTGTACGAGCTATGTACAAAACCTTTGGAGAGCTCATCAAAGACGTAGTGGAAGTGTATGTTGATGACATCATCGTCAAAATCAAGAACAAGGAGTCACTTCTTGACACCTTACAAGCTATCTTTGACAAGCTGCGGATCACCCGCATAAAGCTGAACCCAGACAAGTGTGTCTTTGGGGTTAGCTCCGGAAAGCTTCTTGGATTCTTGGTAAACCACCGAGGCATAGAGGCGAATCCGGTGAAGATTAAAGCCATTGAAGATATGCGGCCACCAACCCGCATCAAGGACGTCCACAAGCTGACTGGATGCCTAGCCGCCCACAGCCTTCATCTCAAGACTGGCGGAACGGGCACTTCCTTCTTCAAACTATTGAGGAAGTCCGGACCATTCCAATGGTCTGAAGAAGCAGAAAAGGCGTTCCCAGAGCTGAAGCAGCTCCTCACCACCCTACCAACCTTGGTAGCTCCGAACCCTAGTGATCCTCTACTGCTTTATATTTCAGCAACTGACGAAGTTGTCAGCATGGTACTGGTTGCGGAGAGACCAGAACCCTCACAAGCTCAGGAATCTAGACCCCCCCCCCCCCGGGAGGGTCAAGAGGTTCCTGAAGGTGAGTCTGGGTCCCAGTCCCTAGACTTGGATCTACAAGGAGTTACTCTTGTTGAACAAGAGGATCCGGAACCCTCCAGGAGGGTCCGGGTCACTCTAGGAGAAGCTCTGGGTTCCTCTAGCAAGGACCCGGAGGTTCCCTAAGAAGGTCCGGACCCCTTCGGGAGGGTCCGGGTTGATGAGGAGGAAGTTTCGGGCCCCTACGGGAGGGTCTGGACAGTCCAACGCCTAGTGTACTTCATCAGCGAAGTACTCCATGACGCCAAGACTCGATACCTAGAGGTGCACAAGTTGCTCTATGCAGTTCTTATCGCCTCCAGGAAGCTTCATCATTACTTCCAAGCTCATAAGATCTCAGTGGTGACCTCTTATACACTGCGTGCGATCTTGCATAATCCCAATTCCACCGGGAACATTGCAAATTGGGCAGCGGAATTGGCCAAATTCGATCTAGAATTCGTCCCAAGGCAAGCGATCAAGAGTCAAGCATTGGCAGACTTTGTGGCGGAATGGACCCCCTCTCCATCAAACCCTGGGATCCATAGTGAGCTGAAGCCGGAACTCAAGGCTCCGGTCTTCACCGAGCCTCACTGGACTCTCTACTTTGACGGCTCCATGCAAAAGAAGGGGGTCGAAGTTGGAATCCTTCTCCTCGCTCCGACCGGGAAGAAGGTTAAAAACATGGTCCACCTTGACTTCAAGGCAACCAACAATATGGCAGAGTATGAAGCACTCATTTATGTATTAAAGGTGGCACTGTCGTACGGTGTCAAACAGCTGTTGGTCAAGGGAGATTCGCAGCTCATCATTAAACAGGTGAAGGGTGAATGCTCCTGCAACAATCCCCAACTAGCTGCTTATCTCCTTGAAGTCCAGAGGCTTCAGAAGGACTTCGAAGTCCTGGACCTCCACCATGTCCAGCGTCTCCATAACTCTGAAGCTGACGAACTCTCAATGAAAGCGTCAACCGGAGCTCCGGCTCCCGACGGAACCTTCGTCCGGAGGTTGTCAAAACCCACAGCTCAGCCCGCCGAACTGAGCGAAGGGGGTGAGACCAGCGTCCCGAAGCTGGCAGTCCCGATGGCCCTGCTTCCATGGCAGCCATCAAGGGTCGTAGGTGCTGCCGGAAGCTCTGAGCAACCCAAAATGCAAGACTCAAATGCTCAAGCAAGCTCCAATGCATGGATCTCGGAGATCTGGAGCTACTTAAAAGACAATATCCTTCCTGACGATGATGTATCCGCTGACCGGATAGTCAGATTGGCTAAAAGATACACATTGGTAGAAGGGGATCTCTACTGGCGCGGTGCCAACGGTGTCCTAATGCTGTGCATCACAAGGGAAGAAGGTCGTGAGCTCCTCACGGAAATCCATGGAGGCTAGTGTGGGAACTACGCGTCTTCCCACATGCTGGTTGGTAAAGCCTTCCGACATGGCTTCTACTAACCTACAGCGCTCTAGGATGCAACTGAGCTGGTGAAGAAATGTGAAGCATGCCAGTTTCATGCAAAACAAATTCATACACCGACTCAGCCTCTACAAATGATACCTCCTACATGGCCTTTCGCTGTGTGGGGGATGGACATCTTAGGACCTTTCCCAAGAGCCATCGGAGGTTACAAGTTCCTGTATGTTGCCATTGACAAATTCACCAAATGGTCGGAAGCAACTCCAGTTGTGCCAATAAACAAGCAATCAACTATCAACTTCTTGCAGTCCATCGTATGCAAATTTGGAGTCCCAAACAAAATCATAACTGATAATAGAACCCAGTTCAGAAGCTCTGCTTTCCAAGGATACTGCGAAGACCTCGACATTCAAGTTAGCTACGCTTCCGTAGCTCACCAGGCAAGCAATGGACAAGCCGAGAGAGCAAATGCAGAAATACTGAAAGGACTCAAGACGCGCACATATGAGCGCCTAAAAAAACATGGAGCCAACTGGATCGAAGAGCTTCCGCCCACTCTATGGGCCAACAGGACAACTCCAAACCGGTCAACTAGAGAGACACCCTTCTTCCTAGTGTACGGAGCTGAAGCAGTCCTCCGGAAATCACCTTGGGGTCGTTCCGGGTCCGGACCTTCGACGAAGCCACGCAGGACCAGCTCCGACGTGAAGACCTTGACCTCCTTGAAGAAGGAAGGTGTTGAGCAGCTGTTCGGAATGCCCGATATCGCCAAGCTCTTCGGCGATATCACCAAAGGCATGTTCACAACCGACAGCTCGTGGAAGGCGATCTGGTGCTACGTAGAATACAATCTAGACAAGGGTTAAACAAACTTTCCCCCAGCTGGGAAGGACCCTTCCAAGTGATCAAAGTATCTCATCCCGGATGCATTTGCTTGGCAACCGAGGATGGTACACCTCTCCCAAATCCTTGGAACATTGAGCACCTCCGTAAGTTTTACGCTTAATATCACGGAGGTGAGTCTGTAATTACATGTGATGTATGTTATAGAGTCATTGTATAGAGTCGGGTAGCTCCTTCGGGAGGACAGCCGAACCTACCCCGTTAGGTCCACAACGTCCATGCAACACTTGTCCTAGTCTCGGAACCAAAAGTGTAGCTAGCTACCTTGGGTCAAACGAGAAACGAAACACACTTAGTCTGGTTTCGTACCCTAAGAGTGTACTTGTTTCCCTTGTACCCCGGACCTATAATGAAAGACGTCATTATGTGAAAACAGACTCCATGTGCATTTACTTTGTACAGGCTCAATATTTTTTATTTTTCTCTTTCTTGTCTATAACAAAGTTGTGCAATTCTTAAGAAACTTTAGCTCGACCAGTTCATGTACAATTCGAGTTGTATTGTCTATTCTTCCGAGTCCAAACATTGTTGATGGTCTACTCGTCTGAATGCCGCCAAGCCAATCTAGGGCCGAAGTGTGCTATCGACTTAGCCTGGTCATGCACCCTAAGTACGCCACTCTACCTACACCCCGGCAGGACGAAACAAGGCGAGTCTAGAAACGATAGGACCTGAAGGAAACAAGGCAGCACACTTGATTGTATTTAGAATTGTGTTCGACATAAAACTTTCTCGGGAATAGTAAGCCACAATGAAGTTATAGATAGGAAACGGATTTTACTATTTTTCTTGACTTCAGTGTGCAGGAAAAATAAATATTTCATAATGATGGTAAATGAAGCGCCGGAGCTACCAAAGCTCCGACATCCTCTAGGCGGCTTGTGGTCGATGTTCAAACATTGATAGCGAGCGTCGCTGGAGCTACTCAGCTCCAGTAAAGCTAGGGGGCCAGCCGTCAACATGAAGAAAAGATGGTGGGAAGACTCCATAGTGAAGTCTGCTGTCGACACACCACGTGTTGACACGGGTCACTGCCAGAGCTATCAAGCTCCGACACCCCAGAGGACTAACCGTCGATGCTTTACGCGTGGATGGAAACTACTGCCGGAGCTACTAAGTTCCAACGATGGTCAATGCCGGAGCCGCTAAGCTCCGACAACCTCAGGGGACATTCACTATCGAAGACTTCAAACCTACGTTCTACAACTGTTACATCCTCTTGGTACATGTTCATAATCAAATTGTGTACATCTACCAGGGGGCCAAGTGGGACAAAGGTGTTGAAGGCAAAAAATTAAATTCACAAAAAACTTAGATTTCATTCATTTGGAGACAAGAGATTACAAAATTGGAGAAAAAGAGAGGATACAAGTGGGAGCTACAAAGAGATGGGCCTAGACCCTATGGAAGAACGAGGCAACCTTCTGGGCAGCCTCCGATACGCTGGCTTGGGCAGCTTCTCCCTCTCCTTCGATGGGGCTTTCAAGCACCGGGTCCAGGGGGAATTGAGGGTCCCGGCTTGTGTAGCACATCAGCACGAATTCTGCGACGTCCATCGCCAGGGATTGTCCCTCGGTCTCCAGCTGGTCCGCAATGACACCACCCATCTTGGTGTGTTTGTTGCCTGCCGAACTCAATGCCTGCAACGCCTGGTCCAGCTCCGACTCCGGATCATCCGGACGCACGGGACTAAAACCCAATGGCGTCAGCGCGTCGTTGGCTTTGCCCAGGAAGTCCCAAACTTGTTGGGACTCTGCAGCCCTTGTGCCTCACATCTCCTCCAAGGATCTTTTGGCCGCCGCAAGCTCCGAATTCTCTCGGGCAAGACGCTCTACCTCTTTGGCGTTCTGCTGAATCTTTTCAGCAACCTGCCTTTCGAGTTTGCTGAGCTCTTCCTCCCAGAGGTGGATCTCGTTCTAGCAGTTGATCAGGTCCTTCTCTCGGCCCCGCACCTTCTTCTCCCTGGAGGCAACGGCATTCTCGTGCTTGTATAGGTCCTGTCCTTGCTGTCAGGCCTTCTTCTCCTCTTCCTCGCAGCGCTCATCCAATTTCTTGGTGCGCTCCTCAAGACTCTTGTCACTCAGAGCTATCTTTTGGACAATCTCTTCTTCCCTCTTCACGACGTCGTCCCGCAGCTCCAGGAGTTTTTGCTCTTCATCCTCGAGCTTTCTCCCCCGCATCTCAAGAGCCTCCTGGCGCTTGACGAGACTAGCGTGGATGGTGTCGAGCATCTCCTAGCAATCATCCGCTGCGCTATTAGCAGCTTTGGCCTGCTTGTAGATGGCCCAGGACTAGTTGTCAAGGGATCGCGTCATGCTTTCCCTCTCATCCAACAGCTTACCCCAGTATTCCAGGCACACCTTCTCCCTCTGCACCCACTCCTTGTCGTAAGCCAGCCTCGACTGCGCCAGCTTGGTATCAAAATGGAGCCGGTTGTGCCACCTCCTAAGAGTTTGGCGCTCCTCCTCGAGGGCTTTGTTGTCGTGGTAAAAAGCCAGCTGGACCTGACGAAGACTAGAGCAGACATTGTCAATAGACAACGACAGGTGGATCGGGTCAGGACCTGTCGGGGTCATCTCTACCAGTTCCAGCAGGTTCTCCGTGACAAAAATTGGGTTCCACTCTACAAGAGCGGTCCCCTAAGCTTCCACGGCACTAGGGCCGTCCTCCAGGATAGCCTCGGTCGCCGCCAAGGAAGGTCCTGCAGTAGAAGTTTCGACCTCCGGAATTGGCTCCGAAGGTCCCGCCGCCAGGTCATCAACAACTGGCTCCTCAGGTGGGGGCCCGACAGCTTCATCTTGGCACCCTGGCTCAGGTGCGGGCACCTCCAGGACCACTGCTTCTCGGACGGGTGTAGAAGATTCCTCCGGAGCTGAAGCCACGCTTGGCTCTGACGTTGGCGCCTCCTCCACTGCCGGTTCCGGTGCTAACGCTTCGACCATCATGGGCTCGAGCGCCAGCACCTCTACCACAACTGGCTCAGGCGCCAGTACTTCTTCGACGACCGGCTCTACCATCGAAACTTCTGCAGCAACCGGCTCTATCGCCGGAGCTCCCTCGACAACCGGCTCAAGCGCCGAAACTTCATCAACACCCGACTCTACCGCCAGGACTTCAACAACCACCGGCTCGACTGTTGGGGCTTCAAAAACATCCGGATCCAAGGCCGGAATCGCAGCTACCTCCGGCTCTGAGGCTGGAGCATCCCTCATTTCAGCATCCGAGCCTGGAGCTTCAACCTCCAGAGCTGGTGCCGCTGGTACATCTTCATTCCCGTGGTCCGGCGCTACCACATGAGCTTCTTGGGATGAGTCGAGGTCCAAGACCACGACAGTCGGCGCCGGAGCTGCCGCGGCCTCAACCACCTCTCGGGGCGGCGCTGGAATCGGAGCCGAAGCTTCCGCCTGCACAACCTCAGCTGCTGCTGCAGAACGAAGACACTCAAAACGCAGTTACAACAAAAAACAATCAACTGAGGTAAAAAATCAAAAATTACCTCGAAAGGCTTCTGCACTAGTTAGCACGAAACCTCTTTTCCGGATGCTCGAAGCCGGACTCTGTCGCCACTGGCGTGGTGGCTCTGGAAGGTTCCCCGGAGCTCACTGCTGTTGTCGGCGTCACTTGGGTTCAGGCCCCCCTCGACCAGGAAGGACCTCCAGACCCAGATCCTTCAGCTGCCCTGGTACTGGAGCCGCATGGCCGGAGCTAGCACCCCAGGGAGATGCTGATGCTGGAGTAGTTGCCGCTGATGAAGACCTTCCCCTCCGGGGAGAAGGAGTCGCTACAGAAGGAGCAGGACTGACGGACCTCCCGTTGGCATGCTTCAGCTTCCTCTTGCGGCTCGAGGGCTCGACCAACTCCTTGCCCTTGCCCACGACTTCAACTCTCTGTTTCGGGACAGAAGGGGGACCACCCTCAGAAGCTCCGTAGATCGCCAACCCGGTGATCGAACGCCTCTCAACGACACCAAGGTCGTCAAGCACCGACATCATCCACCTGAGCTCCCTGCTGAACTCTGCCTCCATGTTCAGAGGGAGAAAAGCTGCTGGTGGAGTCAAGTCGTCACCCTCAACGTCGATGTCGTGCTGGAACTTCTTGAGGTGAAACTCCAAAGTTGCACCCTCCTTGTTGGACTTCAAACTGGTCTCAATCCGGTCGTTGTCCAGCACACTGTTGAGAGACCAAGCAAGCTTATACCTCTTCTTCAGCGGAGCCCACCTGTTGGTCAGGAAGTTTCAAAACACCGCCTGAGGAGTCACCCCTCCTTCCACACACTAGCGGATCCTGGTCAGAGCAGGGTTGAAGGCATTCGATAACACTGGAGCTTTACTCCAAACTGCAGTGTCAACGTTGGGGAGGCCTTTGGGCAACTTCAGCTTCTCATGCTCCTCCACCCTGATGACGATCCAATCCTTCTTCCAGTCGCCCCACTTCCCAGAAGGGAACGACCGCAAGTACTTGTACGGGCACTTATTACGCTTCACAAAATAATAGAAGCCAAGGTACTCGTCACTCTTGTCGGTGGTATGGATAGTGAAGAAGGCGCGGAAGAGCTCAACGCAGGGGGGAATGCCCACCCACATCTCGCAGAAGTTGACAAAGATCGACACTAGAAGAATGGAGTGGGGGCCAAGGTGGTACAGCTGCAGACCATAGAAGTCTAGAAGCATCAAGAAGAAAGAGGAGAAAGGTGGGATCAGTCCCACCATGGCTTACGCGGAGAAGTACACCATGTCGCCGGCGTGCTCCTTCACGAAAGGAAGCTTGCCGGCGTGGACCAGGTGGTTGAAGAAGTCGGGGGACCACCCCATGAGGGCCCAAACCTTCTTCAAATCACCGCCAGTCTTCAGTCGGCTCTAGCGAAGACCCAACTCCATCGCAGCACATCGAGGCGAGAGATGAAAAGCAAGCGAAAGTTTGGAGGATCTGAGCGCAAGTTCGAATAAAAGGCGTAAAGAACCCCCAAACGATGCATGCTTTCCTTCTTAAGTAAGCCCCTGCAACGCTTGGATGGAAACCGCAGAGGAGCCAACGATACTAGTCAAAAACTTCACCCTGCCAATGACAAGGGGGACCGTGGCCACCCCGACGATCAAGTCGAGGTCCTTACCCCAGGCGAACGGTTGTCATCATGAAAGGCGGGAAACCCGAAGACGGCAGCCTGACAGGGCGCACGAAACCGATACAATTTTTGTTATCGGGAACTGGCGACCTTCAATTGCGTGAGATCTGCACGCTAAGATCTCACCTGCCGCATCCAGGATATGCCACACGGCGGTGGTTTAACTGCAAACTACCGCCAACGGCACATCCGAAGACTCTTGAAGACACGACTCAAAAACCGAAGAATGGACCCACCTCCGGCAGAATGACTTCATCCAAAAGGTCTCTCCCAAAGGTGGGCCCAGGGGGCCACTGTGGGTACCCTGCATACCAGATACCCCTTGGGATTGCGAAGATCACAAGGAAACTCCATCTACCAGATTTGAAGACCTCCGAAGGCCCCACATGTCAGCCATAACCGGACCTGCTTCTCCAACATGGTTAGTCCCAGGGCCGCCACGTGTATCATAAGACCGGAGCTATTGCCCACACATGGGAAAGCTCCGGACTGGATACCGGTATGGCACCCCCGGACCTAACCCCAGACAGAGGGAAGCTCTCGTACCGACACGTGTCTAAACAGCACCGGACCTACCCGTCCACGATGATAAGCTCCAGATCTGCCACATGTCCGAACCCCCGGACCTTCAACCTCAACAATCAGGATCGTGGGACCCCAATGGCTCGGACCTTCAAGGGGCAATCAAGGACTTCAAGACCCGATTAAGTGTCATTAATACCATATTAAAGACATACGATCGGAAGGCCCTTAATACCAGTAACGATACTATTAAGGCCCGTTACCACACGATTAAGGGTAATTAACCCCATTAATTGTGTATCAAACATGTCGGGCGAGGCTAACTATGTAACGACCGGTCCTTGTACTATAAAGGACTGGTCGAAGATACATAGGGGGACGACTCTCTGGAATCTCTCTCGGAGCTCTCGAGACACTTACGCTCCCACACACATACTCACTCACTCAATACAATATAAACACACCCCGTGGAGTAGGGTATTATGCTCAGGCGGCCGGAACCATGTAAACCTCTGTGTCAATTTTCCACCATCTCTTGAATCTCTGCGCGCCCATTACCGAACTACGAACTCCACGAACTACTAACAGTAGTGTCGGGAGATCTGCCGGATTTACCCACTGACAGACCTTATCTTTTTTTATGGAGAACACGCTGGAGTCAGCGGAGAGGACCCCGGCAGGTCCAGAGCTGACCCCCCTGTCATTATCCATGGACAACGCCTGCTCCAGTCTTCGTCAGGTCCAACTGGCATTTTACCACGACAGCAAGGCCCTCGAGGAGGAGCGCCAAACCCTTAGGAGGTGGCGCAACCGACTCCAATTTGATACCAAGCTGGCGCAAACAAGGCTAGCCGACGACAAGGAGTGGGTGAAGAGGGAGAATGTCCGGATGGAGTACTGGGGCCAGCTGTTGGACGAGAGGGAAAGCATGGTGCGATCCCTCGACAACCAGTCCCAGGCCATACACGAACATGCCATGGCTGCTAATGAAGGAGCGAACAATCGCCAAGATAAGCTCAGCACCATCCACGAGAGTCTCGTCAAGCGTCGGGAGGCTCTTGAGGAGCGGGAGAAAAAGCTCAAAGATGAAGAGCAAAAAATCCTGGAGCTGCGAGATGACCTCGTGAAGAGGGAGGAGGAGCTCGCCCAGAGGCTGGCACTGGGTGACAAGAGTCTCGCAGAGCGCACCAAGAAGCTGGAGGAGCTCTACGAGAGCGAAGAGAAAAAGGCCTGGCAGCGGGGACAGGACCTCACCAAGAGGGAAAACAAAGTCGCTACCAGGGAGAAGAAGGTGCGAGGCCGAGAGAGAGACCTGGTTGACCGCTGGAACAAGATCCACGTGTAGGAAGAGGAGCTTGATAAACTCGAAGGGCAAGTTGCTGAAAAGATTCAGCAGCACGGCAAAGAGATCGAGCGCCTTGCCCGGGAGGGTTCAGAGCTTGCGGCGACCAAGAGGTCCTCGGAAGAGGTGCGAGGCTCAAGGGCTGCGGAGTCCCAACAAGTATGGGACTTCTTGGGAAAGGCCAATGACGTGCTGACGCCGCTGGGCTTTAGTCCCATTCGTCCAGACGATCTGGAGCCGGAGCTGGACCATGCATTGAAGGCATTGAGCTCAGCGGGCAGCAAACTCAACAAGATGGGCGATGTCATAGCGGATCAGTTGGAAACTGAAGGGAAATCCCTTGTGCAGAACGTCGCAGAGTACATGCTGATGTGGTACACAAGTCGGGATCCTCACTTCCCACTAGACCCAGTGCTTGAAGGTCCCATCGACGGAGAGGGAGATGCCGCTAAGGCCAGCGTGTCGGAGGTTGCCCAGAAGGTGGCCTCGTTCTTCCGTAGGATTTAGGGCTTTCTCCTTATAGCTCCCACTTGTATATTCTCTTCTTTTCCTCGATTTTGTAATGTCTTGTCCTCAGATGAATGAAATCCAAGAAATTTATGAATTCCATTTTTTGTCTTCAACCTTTGTCTCACTTGGCCCCCTGGTAGATGTACACAATTTGATTGTGAACATGTACCAAGAGGATGTAGCATTTTGTTGAAGACTTGCGTGCTTCAAACTTGTAGAGTGGAGGTCTGAAGTCATCGATAGTAGGGCCCCCTGAGGTTGTCGAAGCTTAGTAGCTCCGGTAGTGACCATTGTCAACACGTAGAGCGTCGACAATTGTCCCTCTAGGGTTGTCAGAGCTTAGTAGCTCCTCCAGCGACCACTATCAGTGCGTAGAGCGTCGACAACAGACCCCATTAAGGTGTCCTTCTATCATCTTTGCTTCACGTTGACAGTTGGCCCCCTGGATTTGTCGGAACTTCATAGCTCCAGCGATGCCTACTATCAATGTTTAAGACATCGACAACGGGCCACCTTAGGGGATGTCGAATCTTTGTTAGCTCTGGCATCATTCACCATCATCATGAGATTTTTATTTTTTCTGCATATTGAAGTCAAGAAAAACAGTAAAATCCATTTCTTATCTATAACTTGTTTGCGGCTTACTATTCCCGAAAGAAATTTTTAGGACGACCACAATTCCATATACAATCAAGTGCATCTGCTTATTTTCTCCAGGTCCGATCCTTTTCTGGACTCACCTTACTCAGACCTCCCAGGGTGTAGGTAGAGCAGCGTACTTAGGGTGCAGGACCAGGCTAAGTCGATAGAACACTCCGGACCTAGATTGGCTTGGCGTTCAGGCGAGTAGGCCATTCAACAATGTTAAGACCCGAAAGAATTAACAAAGCAAATTGAATTATACATGAATTGTTCGAGCTAAAGTTTCTTTAGAATAGCACAACTTTGTTATAGAAAAGAAAGAGAAAAATAAAAAAGAGTGAGTCTGTACAAAATAAATGCATGTGGAGTCTGTTTTCACATAATGATGTCATTCATTATAGGTCCGGGGTACAGGGGAAACAAGTACACTCTTAGGGTACGGAACCAGGCTAAGTGTGTTACATTTCTTGTTTGACCCAGGGTAGCTAGCTTCACTTTTAGTTCTGAGATTGTGTCAAGTGTTGCTTGAACGTTGCGGACCTTATGGGAAAGGTCCGGTTGTTCTCCAGGAGGAGCTACCCGACTCTGTACAATGACACTATAAAATACATCATATGTAATTATAGACTCACCTCCGTGATATTAAGCGTAGAACTTACGGAGATGCTCAATGTTCTAAGGATTAGGGAGCGGTGTCCCATCCTCGGTTGCCAAGCGAACGCATCCGGGACGGGATACTTTGATCACTCGAAAGGGTCCTTACCAGCTAGAGGAAAGTTTGTTTAAGCCTTCTCGAGTTTGTATTCTCTGTAGCACTAGATTGCCTTCCTCGAGTTGTCGGTTATGCACATGCCTTTGGTGATAGCGCCAGAGTGCTTGGCGGTATCGTGCATTTCAAACAGCTACTCGGCACCTTCCCTCTTCAACGAGGTCAAGGTCTTCACGCCGGAGCTGGTCCTGCATGGCTTCGTCGAAGGTCAAAACCTGTAGTGACCCCAAGGTGATTTCCGAAGGAAGGACTGCTTCAGCTCCGTACACCAGGAAGAAGGGTGTCTCTCCAGTTGACCGGTTTGGAGTTGTCTTGTTTGCCCACAAGGTGGGCAGAAGCTCTTCAATCTAGTTGGCTCCATGTTTTTTCAGGTGCTCATATGTGCGTGTCTTGAGTCCTTTTAGGATTGCTGCATTTGCTCTCTCAGCTTGGCCATTACTTGCCGGGTGTGCTACGGAAGCGTAGCTAACTTGAATGCCGAGGTCTTCACAATATCCTTGGAATGCAGAACTTGTGAATTGGGTCCCATTGTCAGTTATGATCTTGTTTGGGACTCCAAATCTGCATACTATGGACTGCAAGAAATTGATAGCTGATTGTTTGTTTATTGTCACAACTAGCGTTGCTTCCGGCCACTTGGTGAACTTGTCGATGGCGACATACATGAACTTGTAACCTCCGACAGCTCTTGGAAAAGGTCCCAAGATATCCACCCCCCACAAAGTGAATGGCCATGTAGGAGGTATCATTTGTAGAGGTTGAGTTTGTGTGTGAATTTGCTTCGCATGAAACTGGCATGCTTCACATTTCTTCACTAGCTCGGTTGCATCCTGGAGTGCCGTAGGCCAGTAAAAACCATGTCGAAAGGCTTTACCGACCAACGTGCGGGAAGACGCGTGGTTCCCACACTCGCCTCCATGGATTTCCACGAGGAGCTCGTGATCTTCTACCCTTGTAATACACCGCATTAGGACGCCGTTGGCACCACGCCGGTAGAGATCCCCTTCTACCAGTGTGTATCTTTTAGCCAATTTGACTATTCGATAGGCATATATATTATCTTCAGGAAGGATGTTGTCTTTCAAGTAGCTCCGGATCTCCGAGATCCATACATCGGAGCTAACTTGAGCTTCTGAGTCTTGTGTGCTGGGTTGCTCGGAGCTTCCTGCAGCACCTATGACTCTTGATGGACGCCATGGTAACAGGGCCATCGGGACCGCCAGCTTCGAGGTGCTGGTCTCGCCCCCTTCGCTCAGTTTGGCAGGCTGAGCTGTTGGTCTTGACAATCTCCGGACGGCTCCGTCGAGAGCCAGAGCTTCGGTTGAAGCTTTCGTTGAGAGTTCGTTAGCTTAAATGTTGTTGAGACGCTGGACATGGCAAAGATCCAGGACTTCGAAGTCCTTCTGAAGCTTATGGACTTCAAGAAGATATGCAGCTAGTTGAGGGTTGATGCAGCAACATTCACCTTTGACTTGTTTTATAATGAGCTGCGAATCACCCTTCACCAACAACTGCTTGACACCATATGATAGTGTCACCTTGAGCCCATAGATTAGTGCTTCATACTCCGCCATGTTGTTGGTCTCCTTGAAGTCAAGGTGGACCATGTATTTGACCTTCTCCCCGATCGGAGCGAGGAGAAGGATTGCAGCTCCGGCCCCCTGCTTCTGCACAGAGTCGTAAAAGTAGAGGGTCCAGTGAGGCTCAGTGAAGACCGGAGCCTTAAGTTCCGGCTTCTGCTCACTGGGGCCCCCAAGATTTGATGGAGAGGGGGTCCATTATTCCACAAAGTCTGCTAGTACTTGACTCTTGATCGCCTGTCTTGGGACGAATTCGAGATCGAACTCGACCAATTCTGCTGCCCACTTTGCAATGTTTCCAGTAGAGTTGGGGTTATGCAAGATGGCATGCAGTGGATAAGAGGTTACCACTGAAATCTTGTGAGCTTGGAAGTAGTGAGGAAGCTTCCTAGAGGCGATAAGAACCGCATAGAGCAGCTTATGGACCTCTAAGTATCGAGGCTTGGCGTCATGGAGTACTTCACTGATGAAGTACACTGGGCGCTGGACTGTCCGGACCCTCTCGGAGGGGCCAGAGCTTCCTCCTCATAAACCCGAACCCTCCCGGAGGGGTCCGAACCTTTTTTGGGGACCTCCGGGTTCTTGCTAGAAAAACCCGAAGCTTCTTTTGGAGTGACTCGGACCTTCCCGGAAGGGTCTGGATCTTCTTGTTCAGCAATAGTAACTCCTTCATTTGAAGGAGGTTGATCCTCTGGCGTTTCACCTCGAGGACCGGGTCTGGGAGCTAGGACCCAGACTCGCCTTCAGGTAGTTCCGGACCTTCCCGGAGGGGTCTCGACTCCTGAACTGGGGATGGTTCTGGACTTTCCGCAACCAGGACCATGCTGACAACTTCGTTAGTTGCTGAAATGTAAAGCAGAAGTGGCTCACCAAGATCTGGAGCTACCAAAGTTGGTAGAGTGGTGAGGAGCTGCTTTAGCTCTTGGAAAGCCTTTTCTCCTTCTTCAGATCATTGGAATGGTCCGAACTTCCTCAATAATTTGAAGAAGGGTAGCGCCCGTTTCGCCAGTCTTGAGATGAACCGGCTGAGGGCAGCTAGACATCGAGTCAGCTTATGGACATCATTGATGCGGGCTGGTGGCCGCATATCTTCAATAGCTTTAATCTTCGCCGGATTCGCCTCTATTCCTCGGTGGTTCACCAAGAATCCAAGAAGCTTTCCGTAGCTAACCCCAAAGACACACTTGTCTGGGTTCAGCTTGGTGCGTGTAATTCGCAACTTGTCGAAGACAGCTTGCAAGGTGTCAATAAATGACTCCTTGTTCTTGATCTTGATGACAATGTCATCAACGTACACTTCGACTACATCTCTGATGAGCTCTCCAAAAGTTTTGTACATAGCTCGCACAAGCGTTGAAGCAGCTTTTTTGAGACCGAATGGCATGGCAGTGTAACAGTACAATCAATCTACTGTGATGAAGACGGTATGCTCTTCATCTTCTCTAGACATTCTGATTTGATGATACCCAGAATATGCGTCTAGGAAACACAGCAATTCACACCCGGATGTGGAATCCACTATCTGATCTATTCTAGGTAGTGGAAATGGATCCTTTGGACATGCCTTATTCAGTGTAGTGTAGTCGATACACATCTGAAGCTTCCCGCTGACCTTAGGTACAACGACTGGGTTTTCCAGCCATTTTGGGTCGAAGACTTCCCGGATGAATCCAGCTTCGAGCAACTTCTTCACTTCTTGATGTATGAAGTTCTGTCACTCTACTGATTACTTCCGAGGCTTCTGATGTACAGGCCGAGCGTCGGGATAAATCTTCAGATTGTGTTCAATCACTTCCCTAGGGATCCCAGACATTTGTGACGGTTTCCAGGCAAACATGTCAACATTAGCCCGAAGGAAAGTGATGAGCGTGAGTTCCTATTTGTCGTTCAGACCTACCGATATACGAGTGGTCTAAGCGGCGTCAGAACCAATTTGGACGACTTTGACGGGAATGTCGGTGTCGCCGCTTGGTTGCACACGAGGTGCGGAGGTTGAGCCTCGATGACGAATGCTCGGAGGTTTCGGAGCTTGCTCCTTTTCGGACTATTCCTCCTGCGCTGTAGCAAGCGCATGGAGTTCTTCCAGAGCAGTACTCCAGCGGTGCGATCTCCGCAGATCTGGAGAACACCTGAAGGTGTGGGCATCTTCAACACCAAGTAGCCATAATGAGCACCAGCCATGAATTTGTACAAAGCTGGCCTGCCCAAGATGTGTTGAATGGTAAGTTGATCTGCGCCACATCGAAGACCAACTTCTTGGTCACGTAATTCTCCTGAGTTCCGAAGGTCACCGGGAGAGTAATGGCACCGAGTGGAGTTATGGCCCCCGGACTTACTCCGAAGAAAAGTCAAGAGGGGCGAAGATCCGAAGGTCAGAGCTGAAGGTTGACAAAGGCTTCGAAGCTTATGAGGTTCAGCCCCGAGCCTCCGTCCACCATTACGTGGTGGAGCTAGATGTTATTGATGGTCGGAGATACCATCAGTGGAAGTTGACTAGCTCCGATCATGTTCTGAGGGCAGTCTGAAGCGTCGAAGGTGATGACAGTATCCATCCACTTCTGATGAGGCTCCGCCTTGGTGGTGGGAACTACAGAGGCCATGTCCCGCCGCATTGTCTTGAGGACACGGTGGGAAGTGATATCCGACAAACCACCAAAGATGGTGTTCATGGTCTTCCGACGCTCGTTGTCAGAGACGTCGGAGTCATCGTCAACGGAGGTGTAAACAGTCTTCAAGACCTTTTTGGGGTCCTGAAAGCCTAACTCCTCTTCAGCCGGAGCTTCGTCGACTTTTTGTTTTCCTTCCCTTTGACGGAAAGGAGCTTCTTCCCGACGCTTGTTGTAGCGTTCGGCGAGGTTCTGGACCTCTCGGCAGTTTTCCAGGTTGTGGTTGTCCGTTTTGTGTATGGGACACCACAACTTGGATCTGCCACCGTCTTCAGACAACGGCCAAGGTCGTTTCTCGGGGCGTGGCCCCTGGCCACCCGGAGCTGCTGCAGATGCAGCAGTAGGTGTGTCGGCCGACGGCTTCTTCTTGTCGTTGGACTTTTTCTTCTTCTTGTCACTCCTGGAGGTAGTGGCTTCACCCTTGGAGGATTTTTTTGTTGTCCTCCGGAGGTGGTTGGGAGTGCATTTCACGGCCCTTCGCAGCCTTGGCGCACTTATCTGCCAAGCTGAAGAGTTCCGTGATGCTCATGACTTTCTGGTCGCCAGCTTCTCTAGCATTTTCTTATCTCGAACGCCCTGTCTGAATGCTACAATAATAGAAGCGCTTGAGATAGAAGGAATAGTATTTCGTACCTAGGAGAACCTCTGGATGAAAGATCGTAAAGACTCTCCCTCTTTTTGCTTGACAGCTAAAAGGTCCAGTTCTGTGCGTGGTCGGGTGTATGAGCTCCCGAAATTGGCGGTGAACTGTTGGCACAACTCCGCCTAACCATTAATGGAGTTAGGCGGAAGGCTCATGAACCAAGATCTGGTGGTCCCAGTTAAAGCCACAGGGAAATAATTGTCCATCACGACCTCATTTCGCCCAGCCGCAAGGATAGCAGTGGAGTAGATTTGGAGAAATTCAACGGGGTTAACAGTCCCCTCAAATTTCTCCGGCAGGTGAGGCCAGAACTTTTGCGGCCATCTGACCATGCGTAGGTGCATGGCCAAAGCAGAACAGCCTCCCCCTACTCCCTCAGGAGCTGGACTATCCCGAGCTTCTCGCTTCTCGCGAGCACGCTCGATGTGGACGCGACCATCCATTTGTCGATAACGACGATCGAGATCAGCCCGAAGGTCATGAGTCAAAAGCCTCGTTATCGTGTGAGAACGTCGCGCCCTGGGAGGCAGCGGCGTCGCCTGTTGGCATGCAACACGCCTCCTGTGTTGTGAAGCGTGCGGACCGAGTCTACCCGACAAGGTCCGATGCTATGATTGGGCCCGCCCTGAGGGGGGAGGACCTTGATTGCTGATGCGATCAGCTGCTGCTGCAACCAAAATGATCGACATCAGCTCTCCACTGCTCCATTGCACCCTGGGATGCTCTTGGAGGTGGTGGACACTGGAGAAGAGCACGCGCAGCATGAAGCGCATGTTCAGGGTTGTTATTCGCCGATGCAGTGACCGACGCAGACACCCCATCTCGCTGTCCTGCTTGATTCACCAGAGCGGACGGTGGCGGTGGTGGCATGACTCCTACTGGAGCCACAACATCTGTTGGCTGCTGCATATTGGAGGGATTGCCTCTAGCAGGTTGTGCAACATGGTTGCCATTGGACGATCCATTAGCAGAATTCACCATCTTTGAATCTCAGGCGCCCCTACCTAGCGCGCCAACTGTCGGAGGATGGTTCCGACAATTCTTCCAGTACTACCATTGGGACCCGCGGAGTTCTTAGTTCGTTTGTGGGCGCGAGGAGATTCAGAGCAAGATGGTGATTTGACACAAGTATTTACGTGGTTCGGGCCGACTGAGCGTAATACCCTACTCCTCGGGTGTGTGTTGTTGTTGTTGTTGTATTGAGCGTCTGTGCGCTTAAGTGTGAGAGACCAGAGTGTCTGGGAGTCTTAGGCATGTGTGGAAGCCTCTCGTGTATCGCTCGACCAGTCCTTTTATAGTAGATTGGCTGTTACATCTTCAGCCTGACCCGACATGTGGCCCTGGCGGTTACTGATGCTTAATACACAGTAATATACTTAATTCCCCTTAATAGCATGGTAACGCGCCTTGATAGCAGCGTTACTGGTATTAAGGGTCCTCTAATCGTGTGTCATTAAGATAGCATTAATGACACATAATCAGGTTTTGGAGTCTTTAAAGTTCCATGAAGGTCCGCGCTGTTGGAGGTCCACCAATCTGCCTGTTGAAGTTGAAGGTTCGATAGTTGGACGTGTGGTAGCTCCGGAGCTTACCGTCTTGGACGAGTAGGTCCGGTGTTGTTGTACACGTGTCGGTACTAGAGCTTCCCTCTGTCGGGGGTTAGGTCCGGGGGTGCCACACAGGTATCTAGTCCGTAGCTATCCCATGTATGGAATGTAGCTCCGGTTTTATGATACACGTGGCGGCATTGGGAGTAACCATAGAAGGGAGGCAGGTCTGGTTCTGTATGACACGTGGGGCCTTTGGAGGTCCTCAACTTAGACAGGTGGAGTTCCTTAGTGCTCTTTGCAGTCCCAAAGGGTATCCAGTACGCAGGGTACCGACACTACTGTTTTGGCTCCTTTAGAAATCTCTACTAAGTCCCATACTTTGTTGGCACTCATGGATCTTATTTCATCTTCCATAGCTTTACACCATTCGAATGACTGAGGTCTTCTCATGGCATCCTCAAAAGAGGTGGGATCATTCTCAATCTGAATTTCCTCACTTAAGTATAAGTGATAATCACTTGGAATTGCCGACTATCTTACTCTTTGTGATCTTCTTATTTGCCCATCATCTGATGGTGGAGGCTGTTGTGGAGCTTTGTTTGGTTCTGCCACTTCCTCAATGGGTGTGGAAGGTGGAGCTTCCCTTATTTCTGATGTGGTCGATCGAGGTTTAACAACACGCGGTGCATCACTAGCAACAGGTGCCGGTGATGCAGTGGCAACAGGTAAGGAGAAATAGGGTTAAGTCATTGGAACGAGTAAACTAATTCGTTTTTCCTCAAGGTCTACCTCCCGCCTTACCATGCTCCCCCTGATCATAGTGTCATCTAAAAACACGGCATGTCTTGTCTCAATAAACTTAGTGTGTCTACCTGGACAATATAACATAAATCTCTTACCCTTTTCAGAATAGCCAACTAAATGGTAACTGATTGTTCTAGAATCCAGTTTCCTTAAGTTCAGGTTGAACATCTTAGCCTCAGCTGGACATCCCCACACTTGTAGATAGTTCAGTGAGGGCTTACGTCCCGTCCACATCTCATACGGTGTCTTAGGTACTGACTTAGATGGAACACAGTTAAGTACGTGAATGGCAGTCTTTAAGGCATCCATCCACAAACTAATTGGTAGTGTAGAATAGCTTACCATGCTTCTTATCATGTCATAAGTGTACGGTTTCACCGTTCCACTGCATCATTCTGCTGAGGTTTGCTTGGTGTAGAATATTGGGCTACTATACCATTTTCCTGTAAAAACCTTGCAAAAGATCCAGGGACTTGGCCATAAGGGGTGTGTCGACCGTAGTACTCACCTCCACGGTCAGACCTTACTACTTTAATCTTAATGTCGTGCTGATTTTCTACTTCAGTCTTAAATATCTTAAACTTATCCAACGCTTCAGATCGCTCCTTGATTGGATAAATATAGCCATAACTAGTAGGGGTGGGCAAAAAACCGGCAACCAAAAACCAAAACCGAATAAATCGGAAATCGAAACCGAACAAACCAAACCGACAAAACCGGATCATATTTCGGTTACCATTCTCTAAAAACCGAACTTTTCTCGGTGTTTGGTTTTTTCTCCCAGTTAACCGAATTAACTGAACTAATAACCAACCGGCCCAATAGCAGTCCGTCCATCCAATAGTCAGCCCAATTGAACCCAATAATAACCCTAACCTACCACCCCCAACCCTCAGCCGCCGCTAGCCACGTGCAGCGCGCCCCACCGCCCTGTCGCTCGGTACTCTCGCCCGACGGTCTCCTCCCACGACTCGCCGACGGCCGCCGTGGCTGCCTCCGCCTGACGGCCGCTCCCTCTGGCGGCAGCCCTTCTCGAGCTCCGACGACCGCCTCTCACGGCTCATCGATGGCTGCCTCCGCCCGACGGTCGTTCCGTCCTCGAGGCCCCGATGCCCGTCGCACGCAGCCCTGCTACGCGCCTCGCGTGACTCGCATCTGATGTCGTGCGAGCCTACTCTGATGGCCACACTGCTGCTTCCGCTGGTGAGCCTCGCCGCTGCCATCTGGCGAGTCCCGCCGCCCCGCCAGCCGCACCTCGCGGGCATCCTCGACGGGCGAAGGCAACCGTGCCTTGCGGCCATCCCCGACAAGTGAAGGCCATCACACCTTGCAGCCAGGAAGTCGTGCCTTGCGACCATCCTCGACGGGCGAAGCCACGGCCATCGCGCGCTTTGCTCCCTGCCAGATCGAGAGAGACATTGAGGGCTAATGCTGAGTTCGGTTTTTTTTTCGGTTAATCTGAAACCGAACCGAAATTCCCGGTTAACCGACTGACCGATTTTTCTTTTTATGAGTTGTATTTCGGTTGTCATTTCTCAGAAACCGAATTAAAAAAACGAAAAACCGAACCGAATTGTGTCGGTTAACCGAATGCCCACCCCTAATAACTAGGAGTTGACGTTCGGTCTACCCGTTAAATTCGGTTCGGTTATTTTGGTTTTTTTTTGAATTTCAGTTTTCTAAAATCGCTACCCGAAATGTTATACAAATATTAGGTACCCGAAATATTTGGGTATCTAAATTTCGGTTCGGTCTTCGGTCTTATCCGAAATACCCGAATTGTACAGTATGCTCATTTCATGTTCCTAATAATCAATATAAGTTTTATATCATTCATAAATTTAATCACGAGAGAAACGAATTTTTAGTTTACTAATTATAGATCGTAAATAAATAGTTTAATCTAATGACTTCACATATCATAACTCACAAATGAAACCTCAAAATTCATATTATTTAGAGTTCATATATCATAATTTAACTTGATTATTTTATTGTTCGGTTATTCGGGTATTTTGGGTACCCGAGGGTAATACCCGAACCCAAAATAAATATATCGGTTATTTAGATTTGCTACCCGAATAGGTACCCGATACCCGATAATTCGGTCTTTTTTGTCTCGGTCTCGGTTTTTTCGGTTTCAGTTTTTTGGTCTCGGTTTTTTTGCCCACCCCTAGCCATAACGACTAAAGAATCATAACCATCTACTGAGGTCACGGGAAAAGGTCCACAAATATCTGTGTGGATTATTTCTTAGACCCCCGTGCTACGTATGTCGTTTTTCTTAATAGTCTTGATGAATTTTCCTTTAATGCAATCAATGCATTCCTCGGAATCTGAAAAGTCTAAGTGTGGAAGAATCGATTGAGATACTAATCGCTCGATCCCCCTCCTCAAAATATGGCATAAACGACAATGCCATAATTTTGATGAAGTATTTAAATCGCTTCTTTTGCGCTTATTACGTCCTAAGTCGTTCTTAGATGAAACTTGATCATCACTTATAGCATACACATTCTCGTGGGTGGACAACGAGTAGAGCATGTCTTGTCGGAAGGCAAGACCAATAATCTCATTATTATAACTAATAGAACACTTATCATTACCAAAATGACAAATGTATCCTGAATTATCCAAACACGAAACTAAATTCAAGTTCCTTTCTAATGAGGGGACATAAAGAACATTATTTATCCTAAGTATAAAGCCACTAAGTAATCTAAGAGATAAATCTCCAATGGCTTCGACTTCGGCTTCACGCCCATCTACCACCTTAATCACTCTTTCCCTTATTCTTATAGTTCTCATCGTACTTAATGTCTGCATAGAATATCAAATGTGCACAATGGCACCTGAGTCAATCCACCAGGTGGACTGTGAATAATTCACATATAAGGGACTTCAAATGCTCATCCGAGCCACATAAGAGACACTTATCCTTGTCCCTCTTATGAGGAGACTTGCCTTTGAACTTGTTAGTTGAACTGGAGTCTGAAGCTTTGAAGTAAGGTGGTTTGGGAGAAGTAAAATATCTTTTTGCCTTTCGCTTACCCTTAGTATCAGCTAGATTAACATAATCAGCACCCTTAGAGCTCTTGATGCATTCCTCTTTCTGAACGCACATAGCAACAGCCTTATCAATGTTCCAAGTCTCAGGGAGTGAGTTATAATTGACCACAAAGGCCTCAAACTCCTTAGGAAGAGAATTGAGGATGAAATAAATGAGCATCTCATCTGGCATCACAATGTTTAGCTCTTTAAGCTTAGAGTTGTAGTGACTCATCTTATTGATGTGCTCACGCACACCACCTCCAGAGTACTTCTCAGTGACAATCTTCCTCATGAGAGTACTGGCACTCGCCTTAGTGGAGTCAGTGAACTGACTTTTGACTCTATCTAAGTACTCTGCAGCAGTGTCACAATTAGGGATTCCTCCCTTAATAGAGTCAGCTATGGTGCTCTTAATGATGATAAGACACTTCTTGTTGGAAGTGTCCCACTTAGGCAAATCCTTATCATACTTTTCCTTCAGGCTTAGATACCTAGCCTTTCGCGTAGCGAAAGATTCCTCAAATTCCCCTGTCTCAGCAACAGAGATAGCAGGCAGCACAGGACGTGGAGATGTAATCGCAAAATCGAGGTCAGACACCACAAGGGCACACTGAAGCCTCTCTCTCCACACTCCATAGTTTTGACCCGTGAGGGTCTCAACTGTGGAGATGTAGCTAAGTGCTGAGGATAAGCCAAAACCTTCATAAAACAAAGTTGAAGATCATTAATCAAACTTAGAACATCATAACATAAGAATGAAATTTTGTTTTTCACGTTGGTTACTTCACAAAATGCACCTTAGCATAGACTTATCATAGAAATTAAATTTCATGTTGTTTACTCTTAATTCCATGCTTAATGAACTTAATTAAATCATATTTCATGTTGGTTACTTTATGAAACTTAAAACATCCACATGCTCAAAATAATAATAATAATAAACTTAACATTGGTTTTGGCAAAATTAAACTTTCACGTTGGTTACTCATTTAAATTACCACTTAGACTAAATTCAAATTTGCTGAATCAAAATTTAACGTTGATTACTCAATTAATTCATCACTTAATAACAGCGAAAGCAAAACCTTAATTTCTTAATTTATGAAAATTGCTTAAAAAACACTTAATTGCATTTAAATAACTGAGAAAATGCTCTAATTCACAATAAATAGGATAAAATGCAGAAAATATGCACACAAAATTTCTTAAATTTCCCCAACTATTTAACTAATTTTCTAATCATTTCTTAATTTTTTGTATTTATTTTCCACTCTAAAACATTTCTGGAAAAGAAAAATATTAAAATTATAAAAGGCCAAAACTTGAAATTTGGCCCAAAATGTACTGCTCTGGCCCAACCCAACAGGAAAAATCCCTAAAAGATTAAAATTACTCATCCCGTGAATAAGGCCCAAAGTGGCCCACAAGCTGTTACGGCCCACTAACAAATTCCATGAAAAAATGGAAAAACTCACTGGCGCGGCCCACCAACCTAAACGGCCCAACAGGAAATTGGCCCGCGGAAAAAATCAAAAATTCGGAAAAAATCGAAAGGGCAGCCCAAGGCGGCCCATTCCTCTTCCCGCATGGGCTCGGAGCCCACTTAACTCAGGCGGTGGGAGGCACGTGCGGAGGCCCGTTGGATCTTGATCCGACAGTTCTGATTTGCTGAACCCGTAAGGCTTTGACTCATCTGAGCTGTTCGCTGATGATCCGACGATCACGCGGCGATCTCGGTCGATACTTAAGCTTCTTCGGCCGCGGGTCTCGCAAAACCTAATTCATTTGCCACTCCCCTCTCTCTCTCTTCACTCTGCAAGTGGCGACGAGGTACGAGAGGGCGAGCGAGGAGCAGCGAGCTCGGGACCTCCAGCGCCGCCGCGCCATCGGCATCGGCGAGAGATCCCCCGTCGGGGTGGAGCTCCGTCGTCGCCGATGATGATGGTCGGTCGACCGTTGAGGAAAATCGACACTCGCGCCGCTAGATCTGAGGGGGAAGAGGTCCGCTGCGGGGACTTCCGGGACGGCCGCGTCCTCGCCGCCGGCGCGCGAGCACACCGAAAGGTTGCTCGCCGTCGGGCGACATGGCGACGGTCGGTGGCCGTTGAAGCAAACCCGCGGGCTAGGGTTAGGGTTGAACCCGAAACCCTAGCACGGTCCTCAGAGGGCCTGAGTGCTTATGTTTGCAGGTACCCAAGCGTCGCCAAGCTCTTCTTCATGGCGTGCACATTGTACCGCCAATGGAGAAGTGTGTCTAAGGTTAGGTTCATGTAACCCGACACTCTTAGGTGGCAGCCGATTTGGTATGCGACTAGGGTTAGGGGTTTGACCCCGAAACCCTAGCACGATGCCTGAGGACGACGACCCCGCCGAAAAAGGGAGGCCGCCAAGGGGAGGAGGTTGCTAGGGTTAGGGTTTTCCAGAACTCTGCACTGAGTAGGATTAGGTGGCCCAAGGCCATCCTTATCCAGGTAAGTCCTCATTCCCATCTTATTTTTCCTTTTTAATTCGATTCCGATTTTTCTGTGTCTAAGTTCAAAAAAAATTAGCCGAAATCAAAACTGAAAATCCCCTCCTTCTAATTGCTTAATCCGAGGCTTAACTAAATACTAATTCAAACTTAGACTTAATCAACAGAGACGAATTACTTAACTAAAACATGATTAGAAAATAATTAGACTTAGTCAGAACCTAATTCTCCAATTAGAAGTTCATCAGTCTGACTCTGGTGCCAATGTTGTATCTAATCTGACTTAGGATCTACACTATGAACATCTAACTGAGAGTACTTAGTTCTAATTCAATTGCAATCAACTTAAACAATCAATCTAGCATGCAACCTATGATCACAATAGGCACATTAGGATTAAGGGGGTAAGGTGAGAGGGTGAGGTTACCTTCAGTGGATCCGCCTGATGCCATTGAGCTCAGGTGGATGGTCGCATGAGAGTGGCTCGACGCGGGTAGATCGTCAGTGTAGGGAGATCGCCGATGCAGTGGCAGATCGGTGCAGATCGTGCGGTCGGCGGTGAGGGATTGATTTTGTTGTGGCAGGGGCCTCTGGGAACGTGTGTGCACTCGGGTGTCTCACGCCCTGAGGTCCACCTGAGACTTAAATAGCGCGTACCAGGTGGGGGGCGTCAACAGAACGAGTCTGTTGCGCCCCCGGTAGTGTCGTGCGGCTGAAAGGGGTTCAGCGTGAAGTTGTTACCCCACGTCCGATTCTGATGGGAGGATGGACGCCCATTGGTTGTTGCCCAACGGATTGGAACCGGGATTAACCTAACAAACAGTATTAACAAGTTTTTTTGAACTAGAGAATGACAAACAATTTAGGATAGAAGGAGTAGTACAAAAACGACGTGTTGAGAAATGATGGTGGTACTCTGTGTTTGTTCCATCCTAATCAAAACCGGTAGAAAGAAAAAAAAAAGACGGCCAATTATTGTTCTATCAGTCAGTCGTAAATCAATTATTAAGAGACGTAGGCCAAAAATAGAAGCAATGATCGAATGAATAAGCTTTTTTCGTTGGGTGTTTAACACATCCACTTATTATAATACAATATGAATAATAGCGGAAATATAGCATCTATTCGTTGATGAAACAAAATCTCTACGTAGAAAACATGTCATGGATTCATGGTTTCCTTCTTCCCACACTTCCGATATCTAGACCATCGAAATATTATCTCACGGTCACCGAGGCGCCAATGAGTTTGTGCGTATATGTATACCAAATACCGTGCACCTACACTTAATTACATTTACACTTTATCAGCAAAGCGATGGAATATAATTTCATTATCTGATTTTGAATGTCCTAGTTATTAGTTGGTAGCATGGATTACGTGGTTGTGACATCAAAATAAAATAAAAAATTCTATGGCAAAAGCAGCAGGCCAACACACGAAAATCTGGCTCTTCGGTCTTGTTCTTGTATTACTCCCTCCTTCCCTCAATACATGTCGTTAAGACAGCCAACTCTAGTTCTTTTTTAGTTGTTTCGTTTGTCTGAAACAACATGTATTATAGGATAGAGGGAGTATATATATCTTAGCAGAAATTAACCAAAGTCATATTCCTAAACACAACTAACGTTACAAATGAACGGCATTACAAAAAAAAAAAAAGATAACATTCGGTGGTACATCTCATTTAAAAACGTTACAACATTTTAGCACCATTGCATTTTGCCAATCCATTGCTATTATTTATTTTACAAAATTACCAACCCAAAGCTAATAATCCAACATGTACGATGCCATGCCATGTATTTTTGAGAAAAAAAAAGGAGAGAGAATTTGATTGAAATATACTAAAATACCAATCACGTTTTATAGGTCATTTCTATTCGAGGTCAAAATGGAGAGCTCGTGCTCATGACAAGGGAAACATAACTTTCCCATATAAAAGAAAATGATAAAACAGAAAAGGGTGAGGGAAAATGACTGAGCACAAAGTAACCCACATACTGCATTGATGTCCTGCAACAATCCTAGGATGTTTGTCCATTGGCAATACAAATCCAATATACACAAGATTCAGAAACTTAAGCATGAACAAATTATCAACCAATATACATGGCATGCTCAATGACAAGCTGGAAAAAAAAAGGGGGAAGTCTACTCTGGAAACGACGACACTTAGAGCGATTCAACTTTCAATGAAGCACACACCCTCACTATTCACAGAACTGCAAGAAAGAAGGAAATAGCGGAATGCACAACCGATCAACCATGGACTGAAACTTCATTTGAAGCGACCAAAGATGCAGCCAGATCAGGTCCCGTAGCTTCCTCAACACCATGTTCGACAGCATGCACTTCTGGAGCAGGAGGTCCTGAAGGTGCAGCGTCAACTTGGCTATCTTGAACCTGCTCAGCCTTCGTTCCTGAAACCTTAGGTTTTGAGTTCAAGTTTTTTGGCTTTGTAACTGCAGGTTTCGTTTCAGCCTTGGAGGTGCCAGACACTTGGGATGCAGTTTTTGAGACTGGTCTCTGAACTGGTTTCCTAGTAGCAACTCGTGGTTTGTTGTTCTCCACAACTTCGTTTGGCTTGCCTGAATTTGCTGTGCTCCGTGGGCTCTCACATGATACAGAACCATTTGCAGAAGCAGCAGTAGCAGAATTGGATGGCTTGTGGCGGCCGAGCTTAGGTGATCTAGCACGAGTTGGTGGAATCTGCAAAACCAAAACATCAGAAACTCTATTTAGGCATGCTCAAGTTATTCATGCGACAAGCATCGAAAACAACACAAAGTTCAGGAAACTTGTCAACACTTGCTACACAACTACAGAAGATAAAATGTCTGAATATCAATAAAACAGAAAATGATTAGTAAATCCTGAAATATGAAGACTTGAACCAGTACAAAGAAACAAATTTGTCGCTTATAAATTTATAATAAATGACTTCAATCAGTGCCACAAAAAAATGGCTTCAAGTGAAATGGAAGACACTGGCATGGTTTGAAATCCCATCTTAAGGTGTTTCGTTGAATGCAGATCTTAATGATTATCCTAGTACATATTCGATCATATCTGGATAGAGGTTACAGAACATAATTCAAGCAAATAAATATATAAATATAAATATGAAGGATCTATTGGATACATCAATACGTAAATCTTTCAAGTTTCAACATACACATAATAGTATAATATAAATAGCTTGTCAGACCCTGCAATTGAGCCCTCACAATTTTATGCATTCTTTCAATGTTGCAATCATATCCGTAGACAGCAAATATATGCAGCACCATGTCACTGCAATCTATAAATATGGTGAATACTCCACAATGGATTGTTCAGCAAGCACACTAAGGTACATGATCACAACTTAAGTTGTATTTTTTTTTTGAAGCAAACTTAAGTTGTGATGTTGACAAAGACAATGGGCATAACTAGATTAGATGGTGCCACTCAGGGTTAAAACATGAAAGTACTAATCCCACAGAAAAATAAAGGCAAACTGTACAAACATTTGGATTGTTATATTGAACATTCCACAATTCAAGTAAGTTGAACTTTTCAACAGACCTGTTAAACTATACAAGGCATTGGATTGCTATATTGCTCAAATCAATAGTATGTACGGTGCGGTAAACTAAATGCAAATCAACACTGATCACTTAAGCGTAAAGCAGTAACCACAAATAACAGGTTCATTAGAAGCAAAAAAGATGTGCTCAAGATGCACCAGCGAATTCATATAACACATCTAATTATAACGGATATAGAATGTGTATTCTTAATTACCATCCCTAAGAAAAAACATGCTCAATTTGAATTTCGCTACTCAAGATAAAAATAGGAAGTACTGGAATCACATGGAAAACATTCATTTGAATACACCCCCAACCTTACTACATCAAGTAAGTCAAGTTAGTACCTTTTTCAACTCAACTTTAGTAGGTTGCTCCTTGTAAAAGCTTGGCATAGGTGTCGCTTTAAATGTCAGGCTCTTCCTGAGCAGTTTGATCTCAGCCTCTTGGCTCTCCTGAATGTATAAATAAAATTTCAGAACTTGATCATACAAATATACCTTAAGTATGGAATAAACAGTGTGGAAGCAACTCTCACCTTAGATTTTTCTTGCATGTTTGTTTGTTCAAGCTCCTTTGCTTGGATTTTCTCTTCAAGCTTTTGAAAGAACTGGAAGTATGGAACAAATATAGCCCTTCAATACAGGAAATTGAAACCAAAGGAAATTATGTATAAGGAAACTAGTGCACACCTCCTTTCGTTTCTCAGCACGCTGCTCTAATCGGAAACTAAAAGCACTTTTCTGAGCTGCTGCACGGGAAGTATTGGTACTTCTGCAACACATGAAAGCATTTTGTATTGATGAAATAGTGAATAATAAATAGTCAATTATCACTCTATCTTGATCCATTAAGAGTGTCTTACGATGTGGTGGACCGCACATCATCCTCTGTTTTCCCTGGCTGTGCTTGATTCAATGGTTTGGCGGTGGCCTCTTGTGACCTTTTATTCAATATCAAACTTATTAGAAAGAAGCAAACTCTGAGCCTTGTGATTTACTATAGAGTTCAAGGCCAAATACCCTGAACTCATTTGATTGCAAAAGCAAGGCTTCATAGTTCAGATGTAAGATACAATCAAGAATTTCGACCAACTAAAGACAAGAAGGATCTGCAAATATCAATCCTGACAGGACATCGATATCAAACCTTATGACAGAAATGTATTGTTTGTCATGAACGAACCACTGCAACAATATACTGATTACTAGACTATAAATCGATATTGGCAAACATCAGAAATGGAATGTAGACCCAAACACCCCCGGTTAATTTTAGCAAGCATCACATATGGAATGATGAAGAATACAACAACTGAAAGTTGCAAACCCAGACTTACTCTTGGACTGCAGGAGAAGCATCATCTGAGGGTGCATCCACTGATCCAGACTTGACAGGCTGAATGAAAGAAATTTGACCAATATGTTACCAAAATACAACCAAAAATATAAAAAGGTTTTAACTTTATGTAACAAATCAGAGGATGATCCTTTACCAATGACAGACGTGCAACAATGTTCCGAGCAGAATTCACCTTCTTCTCCACCGCCCGACCTGCTAGCGGTTCAGTTACACCCACAATTCAGCAAAACGGACACCACCACATCATCGGCGAACAAACAAGGACAAAGGAAAGCTAACCCACCTGCTGTTGCTGATCCATTGGCCACGGCACCTTTGCCCTCCAGCTTGGTCTGCTTGGCCGTCATCACCACGGAGGCAGCAACAGTTTTCCTGGCGCCGGATGGTCCTCGCGCTGGGAACGAGGCACTCTGCGAGAGAACACCAGGCTTCTTCACCTTTGTGGCAGCGGCGGCGGGCACCTTGCCGTTCTGAGCCTTTGCCTTCCTCACCCCGGATCCACCCTTCTGCGGAAGAAGAAACCATCTTTGTCAGTAACGGATCATCACCCGGTACCGCCGAGGGACCAAAATTCCGCGAGCAACCGCCGCGTGACCGCACCTTGGTCGCCGGCGCCTTGGCCTCGTCCGGGTCGGGCTCCTCCTCGGCAGCCATCGCCGCCGGAGCGGCGTCCTCAGATCCGGCCGCCGGCTGCGGTTCCTCGGCAGCGGCGAGAGGGATCTGATCGCCGCCCTCTTCGTCGGAGGCCTTCGCGACTACGACGTAGTCCTCCACCCCATTCTCCGCTGCTGCTACGGCGGCGGCGCGATCGCCGTCTTCCATCCCGCGGCGGCGCGGCTCAGATCCGCTAGTACGCACCTACCACGGGGCGAGAGGAGAGAGAGAGAGAGCCGGACGCTCAGTCCAGGAACCGAGACGCCATCACCGTGGACGCGGCGGTAGTGATTCGTCGGTGGTCAGAGGCGGCGACGGCGCGCGAGAAAGGATGGAGCGGGGGAGGCGCACCGGCCACTACCCACTCAACCACCAACCACTGCTGCTGCTGGTGCCGGGCTGGCCACGGGACGCGACGGGGAGCGTGGAGGAGGAGGAGGAGGAGAGGGAGGTTGGCAAGCGGAGTTGGAGTTGGCGTTGGTGCCCGTTCCGTTCCGTTCCGTTCCGAGTAAAGGGCGCGGACGGTTCTGCCCCGGCCCGTCGTCTTCTCGCCACCGTCACCACACCGCGAGACTTTTTCCTATAATTACCTCGTGAGTTTGAAACTCACACAGTACTACCTTTATTGTTAACATTTTTAATATATAATGTTACGTTTCTAATCTTCTATGAAGTATGAATCAAAACTTTATGCTGCCTAATCATAGAACAAAGCATACATTATAAAACAAAATTACTTGTAACGAAACTCATTGTGATATCTCAGCACATGGTCCTTTCACTCTAACCTAGAAATCATTCGAAATCATTTTAAAAAAAAATATCTCAGCACATGGTGACTTTCTTTACTGATACAAAAAAAATTATACAAGATGTAGATGACGAATACATTATGGTATGATTTTACATGGAAACTGAACAACTAAGAGCTATATATTGATGACCAATGTAACTAAAGACTTGTGGACATCTTGAACACCGTTTGTCTACATAACAATGAATTAAGGCACCAGAGCGTGCAGTGTGGTCGCAAGTGCAACTGTTTAATTCTCCAGCCGTCATCGTCAGTTCGTCACCGGTGCCGGAGGGGTAATCTCGTCCATGTGTCGTCGCTGGACGGACGGACGAACGGTAACAGGGGGCGCGGCCACATCAGCAGGCTAGCTGTCACCTTGTCCGGACGCGACCTCGCTGATCCAGCTAGCCCAGCTGCTGCTAACCCATAGCCGTTTTCTCTTTGGCTCGTGTATGATTAGCTGATGCAGATTACTGCCGATCGAGTAGCTTGCGGCTGTCAGGATCCGTCGCCGGCCCGAACGATCGATCAGGCAACGCACATCGGCGGCGGTGCTGATGGTCCTCCAATCAGTGGAGGTGGTATCCAATCTTCGGCTTCCTGTCACCACCGGTCCTGTGCAGGGCTTATATATTAAACTAGGTCAGAGGGATCGTCCCATATGATCGTTCCTTCTCATCATTATCACAATATACATCCTTCTTAGCTAGACAAGAGTAGTATACTCTCCCTCCCAGTACCATGAAACAATATAAAAAACGCATCTAATTTTATACTCTCCCATCTCAAAATATTTGTCACTCTCTAGTTCATTGAACTTGAGAGTGACAAGTATTCTGAGATTGAGAAAGTACTATCACAATCTCTTTCAACGGTCATGAGATATCAGTGCAAGGGATGAACGAAATGGTATCCATTTCGCGAGAAAGAGGAACAAATGAAATGGTACTTATTTTGCGATATAGTATCTGTCGGTACCCTAAAAACCATACACCCCCTGAGGTTACAAAGATCTCAAGGGAAGGACATCTACTCAAATTGAAGACCCTCGGGGGCCCACTCGCCAGACGTGACCGGACCCGCTTCTCCAACATGGTTAACCTCTAGGTTGCCACGTGTACTGACAGACCAGAGTTATTACCCACAAGGGTGAAGCTCCGGGCTAGGTACTGAAACGGCACCTCCGGAGGTAACCCCTGACCGAGAGAAGCTCCGGACCTGACACGTGCCAGGCCACTCCGGAGCTTCCCGCTTCTCCCAAGCAAGCTCCGGAGCTGCCACGTGTCCATACGTCGGAGCTAGCTTCTTAAAACCCCCGTGAGACGTTGTAACGGCTCCGGATCTTCAAAGGACAGCCGCAGACTTCAAGACCCGATTAATTACCATTAATTCCACGTTAATGATAATTAATTGGACGATCTTAACACCTGTAACGGCACTGTCGGAGCCGTTACAGGGTTATTAACAACAATTAATCTCGTGTATCAATACTAATAACCGCCAGGGCCACATGTCGGGCCAGGCTGACTTGTAACGGTTTGTCCTTATGTTATAAAAGGACAAACCGACGATACACGAGGAGGGAACTGGAGAACTCTCGAACACTCTGAAGCTCACAAGTTAATACAACACACACACACACACCCGTAGAGTAGGGTATTACGCTCGGGCGGCCCGAACCACGTAAACAACGGTGTCACTCGTGTCCAATCGCGTTTCACCTGCTTGAGTCTCCGCGCGCCCAAACCGAACCTCAAACTCCTTCCACACTTTCGTAGTGTCAGGGGATCTGCCGACTCCAACAGTCGACAGTTGGCGCGCCAGGTAGGGGCAGCGCCCGAGATCTTCAAGAATGGTGAATTCTGCGACAGGATCATCCAACGGGCAACCTGCTGCTCAGGCTGTCGGAGGCAATCCCTCCAACATGCAGCCACCGGCAGGAGCCTCAGTTCCAGCAGGAGTCACACTCCCACCACCACCATCTTCTCCGGCAAGACATGCCGGACGACATGATGGTGCACCGGCGTCACATTCTGCACCGGCAAGTCGTGACAACCCAGAACACGCGCTCCATGCAGCGCGTGCTCTCCTTCAGCGACCACCACCTCCGGATGCATCTCAAGGTGCCGTGGAGCAATGGAGAGCTGATATTGAGCATTTGGTCGCAGCAGCGGCCGAACGCCTCAACAATCAGGGTCCACCTCCTTCAGGGCGGGCCCCGTCGCAGCAACGAACGTTGTCTGGAAGACTTGGTCCACATGTCTCCAACAACCGGAGAAGAGCTGCGTCACAGCAAGTGACGTCGTTGCCCTCTGGGGCACGACGTGCCCATACTGCATCTCGGCTTTCGACACACGACCTCCGGGCGGAGCTTGATCGCCGATACCGCCAACAGGATGGCCGTGTCCACATCGAGCGAGCTCGAGAAAGACGAGATGCTCAAGACCTTTCTACTCTGGAAGGAGTAGGAGGAGGCTGTTCCGCCCTAGCCATGCACCTGCGCATGGTTAGATGGCCACAGAAGTTCCGGCCACACTTGCCGGAAAAATTCGACGGGACTGTTAATCCCGTAGAATTTCTACAGATATACTCCACTGCGATCCTAGCAGCTGGAGGAAACGAGGCCGTAATGGCCAATTACTTTCCAGTGGCCTTAACTGGGACCGCCAGGTCCTGGTTTATGAGCCTTCCACCCAACTCTATCGACAGTTGGGAGGAGCTGTGCCGTCAGTTCACCGCCAATTTCGGGAGTTCATACACCCGTCCGGGCACTGAACTGGACCTTTTTGCGGTCGTGCAAAAAGGAGGAGAATCTTTGCGGTCATTCATCCAGATATTCTCTCAGGTACGTAACACAATCCCTTCTATCTCAAGCGCTTCTGTCATTGTGGCATTCGGACAGGGTGTACGAGACAAGAAGATGTTGGAGAAGCTGGCGATCAAAGAGATCACCAGCGTCACGGAGCTCTTCAGCCTGGCTGACAAATGTGCCAGAGCTGCGGAGGGCCGTGAAATGCACTCCAAACCAGCCCTGGAGGATCATAAAAAATCCTCCAAAGAAAAAGCCGCTACCTCCAGGAGTGGCAAGAAGAAAAAGAAGACCAACGGCAAGAAGAAGCCGTCGGCCGGCACATCCAACGTTGCAGCCGCTGCAACTCCTGGTGGCCGGGGGCCACGCCCCGAGAAGCGACCTCGACCGTCTTCTGAAGACGGTGGCAAATCCAAGATGTGGTGCCCCATTCACAAAACGAGCAGCCACAAACTGGAGGACTGCCGGGAGGTCCAAAACCTTGCCGAGCGCTACCACAAGCGCCGGGAAGGGTCTCCCTTCCGACAGAGGGAGGGAAAACAAAAGGTCGATGAAGCTCCGGCTGAAGAGGAGTTAGGGTTTCAAGACCCCAAAAAGGTCTTGAAAGCCGTCTACACCTCCGTCGACGAAGATTCCGACGTCTCCGACAACGAGCGTCGAAAAACCATGAACACCATCTTTGGTGGATCATGGGACATCACCTCTCGTCGTGTCATCAAGACTATGCGACGGGATATGGCTGCTGTAGCTCCTACAGCTAGACCGGAGCCACATCGAAAGTGGATGGACACACCCATCACTTTTGATGCTTCGGACTGTCCTCAAAGCATGGTAGGAGCTGGCCAGCTACCCTTGATGGTATCTCCCACCATCAACAACATCCAGCTCCATCATGTCCTGGTAGACGGAGGTTCGGGGCTTAATCTCATCAGCTTCGAAGCTTTCACTAAGCTTCAGCTTCGACCTTCGGACCTCCAGCCCTCTCGACCTTTCTCCGGAGTAGGTCCGGGGGTCATAACCCCACTCGGAGCTATTACTCTCCCTGTTACCTTCGGGACCCGGGAGAAGTATCGCACCGAAAAGTTGATCTTCGACGTCGCTCAGATCAACTTACCATTCAACGCCATTTTGGGAAGACCTGTGAAAGCATCTAGGCCCCCACGAGGTACGGTTTCGGTGATTAATGACAACCATTATTTACTACTAATGAGTTTGTGGATGCGAGGTTTCATTTACAATGAATCAAACGTCGATCAATCAATCATAAATGTCATCTACTGCTCATTGGATGCAAAAGGAGACCCCTCAACGAACTAACCGAAGGGGTTAATCGGAAACAAATGAAGAACTCGTACAACGACGCAACCTTATCAAAATTGGCAACACAAGAAGTTTCATATCCATCAGAAGAGCCATACAAACAAGTGTTCAAGAGGTCACAAGTCCAAAAATCCAAAAGATCAGTCCAACTCAACTCGAAGGAAACAAATTGTATACACCGGATCATCCGGTGTTCTGAAGAATGACTGCATCGGTCGATTTGGACTCAACAGAAGAAGAAGATCTCAGAATGAAGGACACACCGGATCATCCGATGTGTATCAAGTGAACATCGGATGAATACAACAGTAAGCAAATTTTCTGAAGTGTTCTGAAGGACTGAACACCGGATCATCCGATGTTGAAGGCAGATGCACATCGGTCGATTACAACAGAAGCAAATTATCAACTCAACCAGGCTGAAGATCTATTCATCGGATCCTCCGATGATGAAGGAGGTGAAGCATCGGTCTAATAACGGTCATTTCTGACAGAATGACGTCAGCCAATCAAATTAGACCGATGCTCATAAAAGGGGGTCATCGGATCATCCGATGCACACAGAAAAAGTAATCAGCCCACTTTTCCAACGGCTAATTCGGTTGGGCTGAGTATTTAACCCCCTCCCACCAGTCATTTCGAAGAGGCTGAACAACAAGAGCACCACTACACATTCCCCAAGTGTTCAAGACTTAGAATACTCATTTTCACACTCTTGTAACCCTTTCACACCTCAAGATATAGGCTAGTTCCTCTTAGAGTTAAGCTTGTGTGCGTCCTCTCTGGGTGAGTGGAGACTCTAGAATAGGGAGAGCCATGAGGAAGTGCATTCTTGGTGATTGCACTCACCATTGTATCAAGAGGAGAGTGAAGAGATCGCTCCGGAGCTTGCCGAGACCATTGTGGAAGCCCGGAGGATCGAAGTTGTACAAGGATTGAGCTCCACCTTGCCAAGGAGGGCGAACGGAGGAAGTTAGTGGATTCCCTCGTCTCGGTGACTTGGGAGTGGCAATACCCTTAGGTGGGTGCCACAACGTGGACGTAGGTGGATCCTAGTGATCTCACCGAACCACGGGAAAAATCGACGTGTCCCCGTGTCTTCGAGCGTTTGCATTCCTCCTCCCTACTCCTTTACGATTACGCAATTCTCAATTTCAGCACTTAATTCTCTTAATTGCATTGTTGGCTTGCTTCGAGAATTAGATTTCACTTAAGCTTTAAATTGACTTAAAATTTGAAGTAGCCCAATTCACCCCCCCTCTTGGGCATTCGATCCCTACAATTGGTATCAGAGCAAGGTTGCTCATTGGATCATTCTAGCTTCACGGCTAGAGAGCAAAAATGGCCAAGAATGGGGGTTCGGTTCCTACCTTCGAGGGCAAGAATTTTGCTTATTGGAAAGCACGCATGCGCGCTTACCTTGAGGCAATTTCTCCCGAAGTGTGGGAAGCGACCCATGCGGGGTTTGGCAACCATGAATATATTGGTGATCAACTAAAATGGGATGCTAAGGCTAGGAATGCTATTTATGAGTGCATTAGTCAAGATGTATTTGCTAGAATTGCTAGTAAGGAGAAAGCTTGTGAAATTTGGGCTTGCTTGATTGAGATCCATGAGGGTTCCTCTCGTGTCAAAGAGCTCAAATATCACTTGCTTAAATCCAAGTATGATGATTTTAAAATGCTTCCTCATGAGAATGTTAATCAAATGTTTTCTCGCTTAAATGTACTCATTGAGGAAATTAATGCTCTTGACATTGCTTCTCTTGGCAAGGGACTCATCAACCGTAAGATCCTCATGCTACTTCCCAAGCCCAAGTACAACATCATCAACTCAATGCTCCAAAAGGAGTCACTTGACAACATTGAGGTCTCGGAGCTCATTGGAGAGATACATGCTCATGAGATGAGTGTGCTTGGAATGATGGAGGAATCATCATCATTAAAGACCATTGCTCTCAAGGCCTCAACCAAGAAGACACATACCAAGAAGAAGAAAGTGGTTGAGCCTAGCTCAAGTGAGGAAGAACAAGCTACAAGTGAAGATGATGATGATGATGAGCTTGCATTGATGATGAGGAAGTTTTCACGTCTCAACTCAAAGATTGCCAAGAAGGGATACTCGTTTGATCCCAAGAAGAAAGCCTTCTTGCCAAGGAGAGATGAAAACAAAACGTGCTACAATTGTGGCGATCAAGGCCACATATCATATGATTGTCCAAGACCGGACAAGAGGAAGGACAAGGGCAAGCATCGCAAGCTAGAAGAGAGTGATGATGATGAAGATGCAAAGCCCAAGCGCACCTTTGGAAAGAAGAAACTTGACAAAGGCAAGAAGACCAAGCTCTTTCCAAAGAAGAGAAGAGGACCTCAAAAGGTCTTCATGTGCGAAGCAAATGAGTGGGTCACCGATGAAGAAACAAGTGATGATAGTGAAGATGAGGAAGAAAACTTGGCAAGCCTCGCTATCGTCAACAAGGATGACTCACCCCTTCCTCCACCGCCTATGTGCCTCATGGCGAAAGGTAACACAAAGGTATGTGATGACTCAAGTGATGATGAACTTTCTCCCGATGAACTAGCATCTATGATTAATGAATATCATGCCATTATCAAAAGGGAAAAGGCTAAGGTTAAGGCACTTGAGCTAACTCGCGCTAAGCTAGAGGGTGCCAACCTCGATTTGCAAGACAAGTATGTCACCATACTTAATGAGCATGAAACGCTCAAGTCACATGTCAAGCAAATCGAGGAGGAGAAGGCTCAAATCAAGCTTGAGTTCCATGAGCTTGACTTAGCTAACTCGGCACTATTGGCTAAGCATAACGAGTTAGTTCAAGAGCATGAGACACTTAGTCTTTCCTATGAAGCAATGGAACTAAAATTGAATAACTTGAAGAAAGAAACTCTTGATGGCAAAACACCCGCTAGTTCACATGCCACTAACAATTTGCATGAGTCTTTGCCATTGAAAGCTAATAGGGAGAAGGAGCTAATAGACGAGATCGAAAGTCTCCGCACTAGTGTGGCTAGACTTTCCAAGGGAGAGGACAAGCACAAGGAGATCCTCTTCCAACAAGCTAAAGGCTTCAACAAGAGGGGACTTGGGACCTTCCCTACGCCCAACAAATGGAAGGTGCCCTCACCGGAGCTTAGGACAAGCTTCATCAAGGAAGTGGGATCCTATTGCCAACATTGTGAGGTCACCGGACATCACACTAGGGAGTGCCCTCTTCCCACTCGTCCTTCTCCAAAATTACCTCCTAACTATTCATCTACTTTCAATGATTGTCACTATCTATTAAGCAAAGTAGGTGGAAAAGTGAAGGCGAAGTTCATTGGCAAAAACATCAAGGGCATGAAGGGGAAGCTCCCCAAGCAACTTTGGGTCCCAAAATCACTTGTATCACACATACAAGGACCTAAGTTGGCTTGGGTTCCTAAACTCAAAAACTAACTTCATGTGTGTAGGTGAACTACAAAGCCGGAGGAAAACATTGGGTACTCGATAGTGGGTGCACTCAACACATGACCGGCAATGATGGTATGTTCACCTCCATAGAAGACCCCGGCAATCATGAACAAGTCACCTTTGGTGATAACTCAAAGGGGAAGGTAATTGGTTTAGGTAAAATTGCAATTTCTAATGACTTGTCCATTTCGAATGTGCTTTACGTTAAGTCTCTTAGCTTTAATTTGCTCTCTATTGCTCAACTTTGTGATCTTGGACTAACGTGCACATTTGACAAAGATGGTGTTGTGGTGACTAGTGTAGCTAGCAAAGAGTTAATATTCAAGGGCTTTAGGCATGGTCATCTATATTTGGTGGACTTCTCCAACAAGAACGCAAGTCTAACCACTTGTCTTTTCACCAAGACAAGTTTGGGGTGGCTATGGCATCGGAGGATTGCTCACATAGGAATGAGCAAGCTCAAGAAGTCCTTCAAGCTAGGGATGGTGACCGGCGTAAAGGACGTGACATTTGAAAAGAACAAGCTATGTAGCGCATGTCAAGCCGGGAAGCAAGTGGCTTCGCACCATCCGATGAAGACAATGGTGTCTACCTCCAAGCCGCTCGAACTACTTCACATGGACCTCTTCGGACCGTCCACCTACCAAAGCCTTGGCGGTAATCTCTATTGTCTCGTTATTGTTGATGATTACTCTCGCTATGCTTGGACTTTGTTTTTAGGTGACAAGGGTGAAACTCCGGAAGTCTTCAAGACCTTTGCAAAACGAGCTCAACGGGAATTCCAACTTCCCATCATCAAGGTCCGGAGTGACAACGGCACCGAGTTCAAGAACTACAATATTGGGGAGTGGTGTGACCGTGAAGGAGTCAAGCACGAATTTTCGGCTACATACACCCCTCAACAAAACGGTGTTGTTGAGAGAAAGAACAAGACACTAATCACCCTCGCGAGAGCCATGCTTGATGATTATGGGACGTCGGAGAAGTTTTGGGCGGAAGCGATCAACACGGCATGCCATGCCGCAAATAGAGTCTACCTTCATCGACTTCTCCAAAAGACTCCCTACGAGCTCCTCATTGGGAGAAAGCCCAACATCTCCTACTTCCGGGTCTTCGGATGCAAGTGCTACATCTACCGCAAGAAAAGACTTGGTAAGTTTGAAAGAAGGTGCGATGTTGGTATTTTCCTTGGTTATGCGTCAAACTCAAAGGCATATCGAGTATTCAACCAAACCTCCGGGTTAGTTGAAGAAAGTTGTGACGTTGAGTTTGATGAGACTAATGGCTCCCAAGAGGAGAGTTTTGGTCATGATGATATAGATGATGAGCCTCTACGAGAAGCTATGAAGAACATGACCATAGGCGACATCAAGCCCGAAGTTGAGGAGAGCCATGATCAAGGGGGAGCTTCAAGTCCGAACATCAATACCTCCATGGCGCCTCAAGTGGATGAAGAAGAAGACAAAGATGATCCACTGCCTATGCAAGACCAACAAGCCACACAACACCAAGAAGAAGATGAAGTCCAAGATGAAGTCCAACCACAAGATGAGCAAGATGCTTCACCACCACCAAGTGACTCACAACCGTTGATGAGACATGGGCGCATCTCCAAGGCACATCCAATGGATCAAATCATTGGAAGTCCTTCACGGGGAGTAAGTACTCGTTCACGTCATGTTGCATCTTTTTGTGAGCACTACTCTTTTGTGTCGTGTGTAGAACCCAAAAGCATTGAGGAAGCTCTCCAAGACTCAAATTGGGTGATGGCTATGCAAGAGGAACTCAACAACTTCACCCGCAATGAAGTTTGGGTGTTGGAGGAGCGACCCAAGGACAAGAATGTGATTGGAACGAAGTGGGTCTACCGCAACAAGCAAGATGAGAATGGCGTGGTGGTCCGCAACAAAGCTAGGCTTGTGGCGAAGGGATTTGCTCAAGTTGAAGGTTTGGATTTTGGGGAGACATTCGCCCCGGTAGCACGGTTAGAAGCTATCCGCATACTCCTTGCTTTTGCTTCTCATCATAATATCATGCTTTATCAAATGGATGTTAAGAGTGCATTTCTCAATGGCTATATTAATGAACTTGTGTTTGTTGAGCAACCTCCCGGGTTTGAGGACCCAAGAAACCCTAACCATGTCTATAGGCTAAACAAAGCACTCTATGGACTCAAGCAAGCTCCAAGGGCATGGTACGAGCGCTTAAGGGACTTCCTCGTCATGCAAGGTTTCAAGACTGGGAGGGTGGACACTACACTCTTCACCAAGGACATCGACGGAGACTTATTTCTTTGTCAAATTTATGTCGATGATATTATTTTTGGCTCAACTAACAAAGCTCTTAGCCATGAGTTTGGCAAAATGATGTCTAGGGAATTCGAGATGTCAATGATTGGAGAGCTCAACTTCTTCCTAGGATTTCAAATCAAGCAACTTCAAGAGGGGACCTTCATCCATCAAGAGAAGTACACTAAGGACCTCTTGAAGAAATTTGAGATGGGAGATTGTAGCTCAAGAAGCACTCCAATGGCGACAAATTGTCATCTCGACGCGGACATGGACGGTAAATCTATTGATCAATCTCATTACCGTTCCATGATTGGTTCATTGCTATATCTTACCGCATCTAGGCCCGATATTATGTTTAGTGTGTGCTTGTGTGCTCGCTTTCAAGCGGCACCTAAAGAATCGCACAAGAAGGCGGTCTTTAGGATACTTCGGTATCTCAAGCATACCCCAAGTGTAGGTTTGTGGTACCCCAAGAACGCTAGTTTTCATCTCTTAGGTTACTCGGATTCGGACTTTGCCGGATGCCGTGTAGACCGCAAGAGTACCTCCGGGGGTTGCCACTTACTTGGGCGTTCCCTAGTTTCTTGGTCGAGCAAGAAGCAAAATTCCGTGGCTTTGTCCACCGCGGAGGCGGAGTATATAGCGGCCGGTGCATGTTGTGCCCAAATCCTATATATGAAGCAAACCCTCTTGGACTTTGGAATTAAGTTTGGTTGTGTGCCTCTCCTTTGTGACAATGAAAGTGCGGTTAAGATAGCTAGAAACCCCGTTCAACACTCCCGCACTAAGCACATTGATATTCGCCATCACTTCTTGCGGGACCATGAGGCTAAGGGAGAAATCTCTTTGCAAGGTGTTAGGTCCGAAGAACAATTGGCGGATATCTTCACCAAACCACTTGATGAGAAAACTTTTTCTAGGCTTAGAAGTGAGTTAAATGTGCTAGATGCATCTAACGTCATGTAAATTGCCATGTTCATGTAACGTTGCATGTCATATAGGTCTTGCCTAACTCCCAAAGGATAGGGGTGAGCTAGAAATAGTCTTTCCCTGAGGAAGCCTTTGGAAGGTTTAAACTTGGCAAGATAGATTTATTTTATGCCTTGCATGATCCCTGCCATATAAACTTGCACTCATTTAATCTCTTGCACTATAATTTGTTTGGCATTGCATACGGTAGAATTGTCACAAAGGGGAACCCACATCATGAGAAGGAGACTTGTTTGAAATGCAATATCTCAACTCATATGATGTGGAAAGAGCAAAATTCTAAAGGAACATGCTTTAATGAGATAGAAGTTTTCATACTCTACCTCTCAAAGCATGGGCCTTACATTTTATTTGGATATTTTTTCCTCTATTTTTTTCTCGGTGTTCCATTTGCATTAAGGTCTAGCCAAGCTATTGGCATATTAGCTTCTTGAGGGGTAAGGGGTTGCCCAAAAAGTCCTAAGACATGTGTTTCTCTTTGATTGCGTGTTTGGTCAAAGGACATATATGGGCATTCTTAGTTTTTCTGTAGTCATCGGATTATCCGATGCTAGGGTCAGCAGCTACATCGGATCAATTGGTGCTTCAGTTCAACGAGCAGATCAGTCAGAACCAAGAAATCGACCGATGAGTTCTTTTCAGGAAACATCGGAGCATCCGATGTTCAATCCTCTATTACCCTGATGAATTCGACCGATGATCGACGTAGCAACGTCGGATCATCCGGTGTGCAAAGAGAGTTTTTGGACTAACTCTCTGTTGAACTCGACCGATGACCACCTCCCTTGCGCATCGGTCGATCCGGTGTTCGCGTGACGGCTAGGTCATCGGGTTCCTATTAAAAATCGTACGGCCGCCGCTTCGACTTCCTCACTCCGCGCCGCCACCCCTTCATCGCCGCGCCTCCTCCGCCGCCTCGTCTCCCGCACCGCCGACGCGCCTCCAGCCGCCGCCGTGCCTCCAGCCGCCGCCGCGCCTCCAGCCGCCGCCGTGCCTCCAGCCGCCGCCGCGCCTCCAGCCGCCGCCGCGCCTCCAGCCGCCGCCGCGCCTCCACCGCCGCCGCGCCTCCCGCGCCGCCACCTCGGGCCGCGCCGCCACCGTCGCCCCTGCCGGCTGCCGGCATCGCTGCCGCCGTCGCCCTCGCCGACTGTCGCCACCGCCGCCGCCGTCGCCCCTGCCGGCTGTCGCCACCGCAGCCGCCTCGTCGCTAGGGTTCCCACGAACCACGCGACATCGTCAAAATCGCTGCGTCGCCGTTCGTCGTTCATCCTTTTCGTCGCTGAGGTTTGTTCCGTGCCGTGCGACATCCGTCATTGTTTCTCATCGATCATCTTTTCGCTAACCCTAGCCCTCTCTTTTGCATCAAGATGGGCCGTGATCGCAAGGACAAAGGCAAGGCCATCGAGGAGCCCGCAGCGAAGAAACAGAAGCTCTCGAAGGAAGCTCGCCGGGCAGAGTTGGCCGCTCGCGCCGCAGAGGAGCGTGAGCGCGGCCGTCGCGGTTCCTTGCGGATCCGCGAGTCTCGGCAGAGGCAGCAGCGGCCCACAGTGCAGCTCGTGCCGCCCGACGACTCTGAGGACGAGGAGGAGACTGAGGTGACGCCACTAGTTCGCCGGCGCACCGTCAGGACCCGAGGGGGAGGTCAGACCCCCACTGCGAGTCAGCGTCCCACTGCTACCGACCGCGCAGAGGATAGAGAGGCCCAGAGGGCCATCTACGAGATGGATACCGCTGCCAGAGTTGCTGAGGATGTCAGGCTTACAGATTATCGCAAGCTCAAGGCAAAACAACTGAAGAAGCTCAGATGGACAGTATTGCCAGAGGAGTGGTTCCCGCAGCCCAGGGACACTAGGGTTGATCCTCGCTTTTGGACCCTGACACAGGCGTCCCTGTACGAGACGTACAGGCGTCGGGGCCATAAGCTGTTCCAGCACACCTACATCGACTGGACTCAGCTTGCCACAGCAGTTGGCCACGGGATCAGGCCGTTCTTCGAGAGGTACAGAGGCCTTGTGGACCTGCTATCACGCCAGAGGAGCGCTTACGTGGAGGAGTGGGTTCGAGTCTTCTACGCCACTCTCTATATCTCAGAGGGTCGGCGCTCGATCCACTTCATGTTTCTGGGGCAGCAGCACACCGTGTCTCGAGAGCGACTGGCACAGCTACTTGGAGTGGACACGCACCTCACTTGCCTACACGAGGTGGTCTACGGTGGAGCCGACCCGCCGAGGAGGCCGCTGACAGGGGGAGTGTCACCACCGTTTGAGGAGATCAGAGGTCTGTTCACCGCTCCGTTCACGCCAGACCAGCCGAGGGTGCCAGCTCTCCTCACTCCAGCCGCTCGGACAGTTCACCACATCCTCAGGCGTACCCTTCTACCGAGGTCCGGCTACCTAGAGGGCTTTACGAGCCTCCAGCAGACCATCCTGTTCTATGTGATGAACGGGATGGAATTTGATATCGTGGACATCTTGATCTGCGAGATGGAGGAAGTGATCACTGACGGAGTCGGGATGTTGAGGCAGTTGGTCTACGGGCATTGGATTTGCCGTCTGCTGTTCCTGCTAGCACCTGAGGACTCGCCAGCCACTGCTCCCCTGACAGAGCTCCACGCCACTCGGTTCGGCCACTACCGAGTGCCTACTCCTGGAGATCGCCGCCTTGGCCGTCCAGTCGAGCGTCAGGTCAGAGCTCGTCTCTCTGAGGAGGACTGGACCGAGTTAGCTCAGGAGGATGAGGCGCTCGCTCAGGCTGAAGCTCAGGGAGGTGGACTTGAGCACGTGTGGTCAGACAGTGACACCAGCGACAGTGTTGAGGAGTACTTCCCTCCTCCGCCTCCTTCTCCGAGGCAGCACGACGCGGAGGCGGGAGTTTCCACTGCTGCACCACCGACGCCTCCACCAGTGTCAGAGGCTCAGGTGTCCCAGCCGTCCGAGCTCACCACACTGCTCCAGCAGATGGTCGAGCAGCAGCGGCAGGACCGGCTTGCAGCCGAGCAGGCCAGGGCAGAGCAGGCTGCGCGGCTCGCAGAGCTTCAGAGGCAGCAGACAGAGATGCAGCTAGAGATGGCTCGCCAGAGGCGCGAGGACACGGACCGGTTCACGAGCTTGGTGGATCAGATGCACCAGAGGACCCTGGACCAGCAGCAGCAAACTCAGCAGGCTATGATGGGCATCCTGGGGTTGATCACCAACCTCTACCAGCAGACCGGGATAGCCCTTCCGCCCCAGCAGCCGGGTCTTGGTCAGGCTCCAGCAGCTTCTCCACTGGCACCCACTGCAGCTCCAGCACCGGCGTCGCCTGTACCGAGCTTCAGCATGTCACCTCTTCTAGCCTCGTCAGTGCCGTTCCAGTTCTCACCTCTACCGGCAGTACCTTCTCCACCAGCGCCAGCAGCCCCAGCAGATCCCCCAGCGGCGCCAGCAGCCCCAGCAGCGTCAGCAGCTCCAGCTCCTCCCGCTCCAGCGCCAGCACCTGCGACCTCCACCTCGAGCAGCTCCGACGATAGCACCGCCGACGTCGACCGCTTCACCGTCGCCCCGAGCGCTCCGGAGTCCTAGGTACTCCTCTTCCCTTTTTGGTGTCTTGATGCCAAAGGGGGAGAAGAGTTAGAGTTAGGGGGAGTGTCTTGGGCTTAGGGGGAGTGCTAGTTATCTATTTGCTTTCAGACTTGTTATTTGCTTCTTTTTGAGACTTGATTGTTATCATTTGCTACTATTTTGTAATTCAGTATGCTACTTCACTCTTATGATTTATATTTGCTCACTGTTTGAGCCTTCAAGCTCCTTGTGTTGCATGTTGTGTCGATTACATTTCTTTATGAGCATTGCGTTTGCGTTTCAAATTCCATTACTTTTATGCTCTACTCGTTGTGTTGTCATCAATCACCAAAAAGGGGGAGATTGAAAGCATCTAGGCCCCCACGAGGTACGGTTTCGGTGATTAATGACAACCATTATTTACTACTAATGAGTTTGTGGATGCGAGGTTTCATTTACAATGAATCAAACGTCGATCAATCAATCATAAATGTCATCTACTGCTCATTGGATGCAAAAGGAGACCCCTCAACGAACTAACCGAAGGGGTTAATCGGAAACAAATGAAGAACTCGTACAACGACGCAACCTTATCAAAATTGGCAACACAAGAAGTTTCATATCCATCAGAAGAGCCATACAAACAAGTGTTCAAGAGGTCACAAGTCCAAAAATCCAAAAGATCAGTCCAACTCAACTCGAAGGAAACAAATTGTATACACCGGATCATCCGGTGTTCTGAAGAATGACTGCATCGGTCGATTTGGACTCAACAGAAGAAGAAGATCTCAGAATGAAGGACACACCGGATCATCCGATGTGTATCAAGTGAACATCGGATGAATACAACAGTAAGCAAATTTTCTGAAGTGTTCTGAAGGACTGAACACCGGATCATCCGATGTTGAAGGCAGATGCACATCGGTCGATTACAACAGAAGCAAATTATCAACTCAACCAGGCTGAAGATCTATTCATCGGATCCTCCGATGATGAAGGAGGTGAAGCATCGGTCTAATAACGGTCATTTCTGACAGAATGACGTCAGCCAATCAAATTAGACCGATGCTCATAAAAGGGGGTCATCGGATCATCCGATGCACACAGAAAAAGTAATCAGCCCACTTTTCCAACGGCTAATTCGGTTGGGCTGAGTATTTAACCCCCTCCCACCAGTCATTTCGAAGAGGCTGAACAACAAGAGCACCACTACACATTCCCCAAGTGTTCAAGACTTAGAATACTCATTTTCACACTCTTGTAACCCTTTCACACCTCAAGATATAGGCTAGTTCCTCTTAGAGTTAAGCTTGTGTGCGTCCTCTCTGGGTGAGTGGAGACTCTAGAATAGGGAGAGCCGTGAGGAAGTGCATTCTTGGTGATTGCACTCACCATTGTATCAAGAGGAGAGTGAAGAGATCGCTCCGGAGCTTGCCGAGACCATTGTGGAAGCCCGGAGGATCGAAGTTGTACAAGGATTGAGCTCCACCTTGCCAAGGAGGGCGAACGGAGGAAGTTAGTGGATTCCCTCGTCTCGGTGACTTGGGAGTGGCAATACCCTTAGGTGGGTGCCACAACGTGGACGTAGGTGGATCCTAGTGATCTCACCGAACCACGGGAAAAATCGACGTGTCCCCGTGTCTTCGAGCGTTTGCATTCCTCCTCCCTACTCCTTTACGATTACGCAATTCTCAATTTCAGCACTTAATTCTCTTAATTGCATTGTTGGCTTGCTTCGAGAATTAGATTTCACTTAAGCTTTAAATTGACTTAAAATTTGAAGTAGCCCAATTCACCCCCCCTCTTGGGCATTCGATCCCTACAACCTGCCTTGTACAAATTCATGGCAGCTGCTCATTATGGATACCTGGTGTTGAAGATGCCAACACCAGTAGGCGTTCTCCGGATCCGTGGAGATCGCACTGCCGAAGTAACTGCTCTGGAGGAACTCCATGCACTCACCACAGCGCAAGAGGAGGACTCCAGACAGAAGCAAGCTCCACAACCTCCGAGCATTCGACAACGAGGCTCGACCTCTGCACCTCGTGTGCAGCCAAGCGGCGACACCGATATTCCCGTCAAAGTCGTCCAAATTGGTTCCGATGTCACCCAAACTACCCGCATATCGGGTGGCTTGAATGACAAATAGGAACTCGCGCTCATCACTTTCCTCCGGGCTAACGTTGACGTGTTTGCTTGGCAACCGTCACAAATGCCTGGGATCCCCAGGGAAGTGATTGAGCACAATCTGAAGATTTACCCCGACGCTCGGCCTGTGCACCAGAAACCTCGGAAGCAATCAGTAGAGCGACAAAACTTCATCCGACAAGAAGTGAAGAAGTTGCTCGAAGCCGGATTCATCCGAGAAGTCTACCATCCAAAATGGCTGGCAAACCCAGTCGTTGTGCCTAAAGCCGGCGGGAAACTTCGGATGTGCATCGACTACACCACACTGAATAAGGCATGTCCAAAAGATCCATTCCCACTACCTAGAATAGATCAGATAGTGGATTCCACCTCCGGGTGTGAGTTACTGTGTTTTCTAGACGCATATTCAGGATACCATCAAATCCGGATGTCTAGGGAAGATGAAGAACATACTTCATTCATCACAGTGGATGGATTGTATTGTTACACAGCCATGCCTTTTGGTCTCAAGAATGCAGCTTCAACTTTTGTACGAGCAATGTACAAAACTTTCGAAGAACTCATCAGAGACATAGTGGAAGTGTACGTTGATGACATCGTGGTCAAAGTCAAGAACAAGGAGTCCCTCTTGGACACCTTACAGGCTGTCTTCGACAAGCTGCGGGCCACTCGCACGAAGCTAAACCCAGACAAATGCGTATTTGGGGTTAGTTCCGGAAAGCTTCTTGGTTTCCTGGTAAGTCATCGGGGCATAGAGGCTAATCCAGCGAAGATAAAAGCCATTGAAGACATGCGGCCACCAACCCGCATCAAAGACGTCCAAAAATTAACCGGATGTCTAGCAGCCCTCAGCCGGTTCATTTCAAGACTGGCGGAAAGGGCACTTCCCTTCTTCAAGTTACTAAGGAAGTCCGGACCATTCCAATGGTATGAAGAAGCAGAGAAGGCATTCCAGGAGCTGAAACAGTTCCTCACCACCCTACCAGTCTTGGTAGCTCCGAACCCTGGAATCCAGATCCCTTCGGGAGGATCCGGAGGTTCCTGAAAGCGGGTCTGGGTCCCAGCTCCCAGACTTGAACCCACAAGAAGCCACTTCAGAGGACCCGGATCCTTCTGATAGGATCCAGGTCATTCCTGAAGAAGCTCCGGGTTCCTCCACCCAGAACCCGGAGGTCCCCGAAGATAGTCTGGACCCCTCCGACAGGGCCCGGATCAATGGAGAGGAAGCTCCGGACCCCTCCGGGAGGGTCCGGACCATTCAACGCCCAGTATACTTCATCAGTGAAGTGTTACATGATGCCAAGACTCGATACCTAGAGGTGCATAAGCTGCTTTACGCAGTTCTTATTGCCTCAAGGAAGCTTCGACACTATTTCCAAGCTCACAAAGTCTCGGTGGTAACCTCGTATCCACTTCAAGCGATTCTGCATAATCCCAATTCAACTGGGAATATAGCAAAGTGGGCAGCGGAACTGGCTGAATTCGACCTCGAATTCATTCCAAGACAAGCAATCAAGAGTCAAGCATTGGCAGATTTCGTGGCAGAATGGACTCCCTCTCCATTAAACCCTGGGGGCCCCAGCGAGCAGAAGACGGAACCACAAGTTCCGGTCTTCACTAAGCCTCACTGGACCCTTTACTTCGACGGCTCCATGCAGAAGCAGGGAGCCGGAGCTGGAATCCTTCTCCTCGCACCAACCGGGGAGAAGGTGAAATATATGGTGCACCTTGACTTCAAGGCAACCAACAACATGGCGGAGTACGAAGCACTCATATATGGATTAAAGGTGGCACTATCATATGGTGTCAAGCAGTTGCTGGTCAAAGGAGATTCACAACTTGTCATCAAACAGGTGAAGGGTGAATGCTCCTGCAATAATCTCCAGCTGGCTGCTTATCTCCTTGAAGTCCAGAGGCTTCAGAAGGACTTCGAAGTCCTAGACCTTCACCATGTTCAGCGTGCTCACAACGCTGAAGCTGACGAACTCTCGACCAAGGCGTCAACCGGAGCTCCGGCCCCAGACGGAACCTTTGTCCGGAGGTTGTCAAAATCCACAGTTCAGCCTGCCGAACTGAACGAAGGGGGCGAGATCAGCATCCCGAAGCTGACGGTCCCGATGGCCCTGTTACCATGGCAGCCATCAAGGGTCGTAGGTGCTGCCGGAAGCTCCGAGCAACCCAGCACGCAAGACTCAAATGCTCAAGTCAGTTCCGATGCATGGATCTCGGAGATCCGGAACTACTTGAAAGACAACATCCTTCCTGACGATGATGTATCCGCTGACCGGGTAGTCAGATTGGCTAAAAGATACACGTTGGTAGAAGGGGATCTCTACCGGCGCGGTGCCAACGGCATCCTAATGCGGTGCATCACAAGGGAAGAAGGCTGCGAGCTCCTCGCAGAAATCCATGGAGGTGAGTGTGGGAACCACGCGTCTTCCCGCACACTGGTCGGAAAAGCCTTTCGGCACGGCTTCTACTGGCCTACAGCACTCCAGGATGCTACTGAGCTAGTGAAGAAATGCAAAGCATGCCAATTTCATGCAAAGCAAATTCATACACCTGCTCAGTCCTTACAAATGATACCTCCTACATGGCCTTTCGCTGTGTGGGGGATGGACATCTTGGGACCCTTCCCAAGAGCCGTCGGAGGTTATAAGTTCCTGTACGTCGCCATCGACAAGTTCACCAAGTGGCCGGAAGCTACTCCTGTTGTGACGATCAACAAACAATCTGCAATCAATTTTCTACAATCTATCGTGAGCAGATTCGGAGTCCCAAACAAGATCATCACTGATAATGGGACTCAGTTCACAAGCTCCGCATTTCAAGGATATTGCGAAGACCTCGGCATACAAGTTTGCTACGCTTCCGTAGCTCATCCTGCCAGCAATGGACAAGCCGAGAGAGCAAACGCAGAGATCCTTAAAGGACTCAAAACGCGCACTTATGAGCGTTTGAAAAAGCACGGAGCTAATTGGATCGAAGAGCTTCCGCCCACTCTATGGGCTAACAGGACTTCTCCAAGTCGGGCAACCGGAGAAACACCCTTCTTCCTGGTGTACGGAGCTGAAGTGATCCTTCCTCCGGAAATCACCTTGGGTTCCCTCCGAGTCCGGACCTTCGACGAAGCCGCGCAGGACCAGCTCCGGCGTGAAGACCTAGACCTCCTCGAGGAGGGAAGGTGCCAAGCAGCTGTTCGGAATGCCCGATACCGCCAAGCTCTACGGCGCTATCATCAGCGGCATGTACACAACCGACATCTCGAGGAAGGCGATCTGGTGCTACGGAGAATACTATCCAGAGAAGGGCAAAACAAACTCTCCCCCGGCTGGGAAGGACCCTTCCAAGTGATCAAAGTATCCCGTCCCGGAAGCGTTCGCTTGGCTACCGAGGATGGGACACCTCTCCCAAATCCTTGGAACATCGAGCACCTCCGTAAGTTCTACACTTAATTCCACGGAGGTGAGTCTTAAGTAACTTGAAGTGTATGTTATAGAGTCATTGTACAGAGTCGGGTAGTTCCTCCGGGAGAGCAGCCGGACCTTTCCCGAAAGGTTTGGAAAGCTCATGCAACACTTGATACAGTCTCCGGACTAGAAGTGTAGCTAACTACCCTGGGTTAAACGAGAAACCGAACACACTTAGCCTGGTTCCGTACCCTAAGAGTGTACTTGTTTCCCCTGTACCCCGGACCTATAAAGAAAGACATCTTCATGTGAAATAGACTCCACGTGCATTCATTTTTGCATAAGGCTCGACATTTTTATTTTTCTCTTTCTTGTCTATAATAGAAATGTGCAATTCTTAAGAAGTTCTAAGTTTAACCGGTTTATGTACGATTTGAGTTGAATTGTCAGATTTTTTAGATTTAAATATCGTCTGTGGCCAACTCGCCTGAAAGCTGCCAAGCCATTCTAGGGCTGGAGTGCGCTATCGACTTAGCCTGGTCAAGCACCCTAAGTACGCCACTCTACCTACACCCCGGCAGGCCAAAGTAAGGTGGGTCCATGGGCAATTGGATCTAAAAGAAAAGACAATTCATCCAATCATACTAAAACTCGTGTTCAACTTGAAATTCTCTTGAGAACCGTAAGCCGCGACGAAGTTATAGATAAGGAACAAATTTTACTGTTTTTCTTGGCTTAAGTGTGCAGGAAAAATAAACCCAATATTGATGGAGAAAAACCGGAGTTAACCAAGCTCCAACTCCCACCGGCGTTAACTTAAAGATGGTGAGAAGACTCTATCACTAGAGTCTGTTGCCAGCAAACCAGGCGTGGCAAGGGTCATTGCCGGAGCTACTAAGCTCCGACACCTTGAAGTATTAACTATCGACACTCAACGTGTTGGTAGAGGCTACTGCCGGAGCTACTAAGCTCCGACGATGGACAGTGCCGGAGCTTCTAAGCTCCGACGACTTCAAGGGACCTTCACTATCGAAAACTTCAGACCTAAACTATACAAGTTCGAAGCAAATTCGTCTTCAACAAAACTCAACATCCTTTTGGTACATGTCCACAATCAAATTGTGCACATCTACCAGGGGGCCAAGTGAAGACAAAGATGTTGAAGACAAAAAATGAAATTCACGAAAAATTGGGGATTTCATTTCATCAGAAGACCGGAGATTACATCTGGAGACAAGGGATTACAAAATTGAGGAAGAAGAGAAGATACAAATAAAGGCTAAGAAAGATAGTCCTAGACCCTATGGAAGAACTCAACGACCTTCTGAGCGACCTCCGACACGCTGGCTCGGGTAGCTTCGCCTTCTCCTTCGACGGGGCCTTCAAGCACCGGGTCCAGAGAGAATTGAGGGTTCCGGCTAGTGTAACACGTCAACACATACTCTGTGACGTTCCTAGCCAGGGATTGCCCCTCGACCTCCAGCTGGTCCGCGATGACGTCGCCCACCTTGGAGAGCTTGCTGCCCGCAGCGCTCAACGCTTGCAACGCAAGGTCCGGCTCCGGCTCCGGGTCATCCGGGAGCACGGGGCTGAAACCCATCGGCGCTAGCGCATCATCGGCCTTGCTCAGGAACTCCCAAATTTGCAGGGAGTCCGTCTTCCTCAGGCCCTTCATCTCTTCCAGGGACCTCCGGGCCGCCGCCAGCTCCGAATTCTCGCGGGAAAGACGCTCGACTTCTTTGGCGTTTTGCTGAATCTTCGCAGCAACCCGCTTCTCAAGTCTTCCGAGCTCCTCCTCCCGGAGGTGGATCTTGTTCCGGCGGTCGACCAGGTCTTTCTCCCTAGCCTCTATTTTCTTCTCCCGGGCGACAAGGGCACACTCGTACTCGTAGAGTTCTTGCCCCCGCACCCAGGTCTTCTCCTCTTCCTCGAGGCAACGCTCTTCCAATTTTTTAGCGCGCTCCTCGAGGCCCTTGTCCGCCAGGGCTGTCTTCTCGGCGAGCTCTTCTTCACGTCGCAAGACGTCATCCCGTAGCTCCAGGAGTTTTTGCTCCTCATCCTCGAGCCGCTTTTCCCTTCTCTCAAGTGCCTCTCGGCGCTTGATGAGTGCGGTACTGATGGCCTCGAGTTGATCGAACCGAGCGTTGGCCGCATCATTAGCAGCCTTAGCTTGGTCATGGTACTCCCGGGATTGGGCGTCGAGGTTGTGAGTCATGCTCTCCCTCTCGTCCAGCATCTCACCCCAGAGCTCCAGGCGGACCTTCTCCCGCCTGATCCATTCCTTGTCCTCAGCAATCCTCGACTGCGCCAGCTTGGTCTCGAATTGGAGTCGATTACGCCACCTCCTAAGGGTTTGGCGCTCCTCTTCAAGAACCTTGCTGTCGTGGAAGAAGGCTAGTTGGACTTGGCGTAGACTGGAGCAAGCGTTGTCGATAGACATCGACAGCGAGATGGGCTCCGGACCTTCTGGTGCCTCCTCCGCTGGTTGCAGCGGGTCTTCATTTACAAAAATTGGGTCCCACTCTACGAGAGCGGAACCCCGAGCTTCCAAGGCACTAGGGCACTCCTCCGGGATGGCCTCAGTCGCCACCGAAGAAGGTCCCGCCACCAAATCTTCATTCGCCCCCTCAGGCTGGGGGCCGGCGACTTCGTTCAGGCACTCTGGCTCCGCCACGGGTACCATCGATGTCGTCGCCTCCACTGGCTCCGGCCGGGACGCTTCTTCTGAGGGAGGCTCAAGCTCCCTCGCCTCTTCGACCACCGGCTCTGCAGCCGGCGCTTCCACAATCACCGGCTCTGCAGCCGGCGCTCCAATAGCTACCGGCTCTGCGACCGAAGCTTCGGAAGTAACCGGCTCAATTGCCGGAACCACTTCAACTTCCGGCTCGCACGCCGGGGCTTCAGCTACCTCCGGCTCAACCGCCGGGGCTTCAGCACTTTCCGGATCCGAAGCCAGGACCTCTACTTCCTCCGACTCAACAGCCGGAGCATCTACTTCTGCAGCACCAGGGCCCGGAGCTTCAACCTCCGGAGCGGGTGCCGCTGGCGCATCTTCAATCCCGTGGTCCGGCGCTACCACGGGAACTTCTGGAGACGAGTCGAGGTCCATGACCACGACAGCCGGCGCCGGAGCTGTCGCAGCCTCCGCCTGGGGCGGCACCGGGGCTAGAGCAGAAGCCCTCGCAGCCTCAGACACTGTGGCTGAGGGCGGGGCTCCACTCCCCTTCTTGGGAACGCTGCAGATGAAGAATGAAGAAATTGAGCAAACAGATGCTATAATTAAAAGTTAATTGAGGTAAGCAAGAAAAATTACCTTGGGAGGCTCACGCACCAGCTTGCGCGGAACCTCTTTCCCGGACGTTCCGGGCTGGCCACGGTCGGCATAGGAGCTCCGGGAGGACTCCCAGGACTTACCGTAGCCGCGGGCGTTTCCCGGGTCGGAGCTCTCCTTGATCGGGAGGAACTCCTAGACCTGGAGGCCCTCACCGCTTCTCGAACCGGAGTCGCCTGTCCGGAGCTGGCACCTCCGGAGGGACCCATCACGGGGACAGCCGCACTCCGGGAGGATCCCACCGCCGGAACAGTAGCGCTCCGAAAAGACCCCACCACGGGGATAGACGCTGCAGCGGCAGAGGATCTTCCTTCCTGAGGACGGGGAACTGGCGGGGAAGTAGCAAGCCCGACGGACCTTCCGTCAGCATGTCGCAGCTTCCTCTTCCGGTTCTCCGGCTCTTCCGCCAGCTCCTTGCCCTTGCCGGTGACCTCAGCTCTTGGCTGAGAGACAGGGGTGGAGCCGCCTTCCGACAACCCGGGAATCGCCAACCGGGCAGTCGATCTTCTCTCGACGACGCCAATGTCGTCAAGCGCGGGCATCTTCCGCCGGAGCTCCCTGCTGAACTCAACTTCCACGTTCAGGGGGAGGAAAGCCGGCGGCGGAGTCAAGTACTCTCCGTCAACATCGATGCCGTGCTGGAATTTCTTGAGGTGAAACTCCAAGGACTTCCCCACCATGCTGGACTTCAACCCGGTCTCGACCCGGTCCTCGTCCATCACGCTGTTGAGGGCCCATGCGAGCTTCTCCCTCCTCTTCAGCGGTGCCCACCTGTTGGACAGGAAGTTGCAGAACACCGCCTGGGGAGTCAGTCCTCCCTCCACGCATTGGCGGATCCTGGACAGGATGGGGTCGAAAGCTGCCGCCAGCACCGGAACTTCACTCCACACCGACGTGTCAATGCCGGGCAGACCGTCTGGCAGCTCCAACCGCTCGTGCTCCTCCACCCGGACGACTACTCAATCTTTCTTCCAGTCATCCCATTTCCCGGAAGGGAACGACCGGAGGTACTTGAACGGGCACTTCTTGCGCTTCACAAAGTAGTAGAAGCCAAGGTACTCGTCACTTCGGCCGGTGGTTTGGACGGTGAAGAAGGTGCGGAAGAGCTCGATGCAAGGAGGGATGCCCACCCACATCTCGCAGAAGTGGACAAAGATGGACACAAGGAGGAGGGAGTGAGGGCCAAGGTGGTATAGCTGCAGACCATAGAAGTCCAGCAGCATCAAGAAGAAGGAAGAAAACGGTGGGATTAGCCCCACCATGGCGTACGATGAAAAGTACACCATTTCGCCGGAGTGCTCCTTTTTAAAGGGAAGCTCCCCGCCGGCGCGGACTGAACGGTTGAAGAAGTCCGACGACCACCCCATGAGGGCTCGGACCTTCTTCAGATCGCTCTCCGTCTTCAAACGACTCTCACGCAGACCCAACTCCATCGCAGCACAGCTAGGCGAGAGAAGAGAAGCAAAGCACGAGTTGGGAGTCTGAGCGCAAGAACAGATGGAAAGCGTAAAGAACTCCCGACGGTGCGCTTTCCTTCTTAAGTAAGCCCTCGCAACGCTTGGATGGAAACTGCAGGGGAGTCAAGCATACTACTCAAGAATTCAACCCAGCCGATGACAAGAGGGCCCGGGACCACCCTGACGATCAAGTCGAGGCTCTTACCCAGGCGAACAGTTGTCATCACGAGGCGGGAAACCCAAAGGTGGCGGACTGACAAGGCGCGCGGAACCGATACGGTTTTCGTATCGGGAACCGACGACCTTCAATTGCGAGAGATCCGCACGTCAAAAATCTTATCTGCCGCCTGAGGTGCGCCACGCGTCGGGACTCAACCGTAAAGCCCCGCCAAAGGCACCTCCGAAGACCCTTGAAGACCCAGTTCAAGAGTCGCAAGTGTGGACCCATCTCCGGCGGAATGACTTCATCCCGTTAGCCTTCCCCGGAGGTAGGTCCAGGGGGCCACTGTCGGTACCCTAAAAACCATACACCCCCTGAGGTTACAAAGATCTCAAGGGAAGGACATCTACTCAAATTGAAGACCCTCGGGGGCCCACTCGCCAGACGTGACCGGACCCGCTTCTCCAACATGGTTAACCTCTAGGTTGCCACGTGTACTGACAGACCAGAGTTATTACCCACAAGGGTGAAGCTCCGGGCTAGGTACTGAAACGGAACCTCCGGAGGTAACCCCTGAGCGAGAGAAGCTCCGGACCTGACACGTGCCAGGCCACTCCGGAGCTTCCCGCTTCTCCCAAGCAAGCTCCGGAGCTGCCACGTGTCCATACGTCGGAGCTAGCTTCTTAAAACCCCCGTGAGACGTTGTAACGGCTCCGAATCTTCAAAGGACAGCCGCAGACTTCAAGACCCGATTAATTACCATTAATTCCACGTTAATGATAATTAATCGGACGATCTTAACACCTGTAACGGCACTGTCGGAGCCGTTACAGGGTTATTAACAACAATTAATCTCGTGTATCAATACTAATAACCGCCAGGGCCACATGTCGGGCCAGGCTGACTTGTAACGGTTTGTCCTTATGTTATAAAAGGACAAACCAACGATACACGAGGAGGGAACTGGAGAACTCTCGAACACTCTGAAGCTCACAAGTTAATACAACACACACACACACCCGTGAAGTAGGGTATTACGCTCGGGCGGCCCGAACCACATAAACAACGGTGTCACTCGTGTCCAATCGCGTTTCACCTGCTTGAGTCTCCGCGCGCCCAAACCGAACCTCAAACTCCTTCCACACTTTCGTAGTGTCAGGGGATCTGCCGACTCCAACAGTCGACAGTATCTATATGAAATAATTATAAAAAGAAAACGTATTCACGCACCTTAACGGTAAGCCTTAACACTTTTTTTGATGCGAAGTGTAACGTTTTCCTGACAAATATTTCAGTGCTACGATATTAATTAAAAGAAGATGCAAAAATAAGTAAAATGGATGAAACATTGCTAATTAAGGTCTACGACGCAGGTTGTCGATTACAACATTTTTCGAGTCGGTTATCACTATCTTCATGTGGTAAGTCTTAGTAATACTACATGTACCCATGAACTTAAAAAAGTCTTAGTAATACTCCTTCTATTTCTTTTTATTTGTCATCTATTAGTTCAAAAATAAATTAATCGGTGACAAATAAAAACAAATGAATGGAATAGTTCGTAGAAATTAGCGATCAAAGCATACAACAACTCGCTTTCGTTCTTGGTAAGAGGAAGAAACAGATGCATTTTCAGTGGCCTTGATTGACTCTAATATATACCCCATGATTATCTTCTTTGATCGCACGCTTCAGACAGCAACATCCATCACAAGTCCTAATATTTCAAACGTAACCACACTAGCTTGCCGGCCTGTACATCTCAACTGACGGTGTCTGAGATAGCTACGGCTGCTGCTGCTTCATCCAAATCCATATGGAATGGAACTTGTCGCTGAAGCTACTACCAATCCACACACAGAATAATCCACCAGGTATGGTATGGTATGGTATTCTATTCTATTGCCTTCACGGAACTTTTGAGTTCCATACGGCCGGCCGGCCGGCTGGTCGTCAGCAGGAAGGGAGAAAGCGGGAGAACGAGACGTGAAAGCAAAGTGTGACCTATTTTTTTTTGCGCTATTTTTATTGAATCAAAACATGTACTCCATCCGTTTCTTCACAATAAATGACGTCAGTTAGTTTAGCTTGGAACTACACAGCGTTATTTATTTTGAAACGGAAGGAGTGTAATCTATGACTGTCTGAGCCATAAACATTTTGATACAGGAGGTAGTATTATCATATTGATCATTTTCAAGCAGTATAATCAGCTATGGAGATGACAATTTATTTTTTCCCGGGGGTATACACTTTTTTGCGAAATGTGTATGGTTGAAAGCATCTAGGCCCCTATGAGGTACGGTTTCAGTGATTAATGACAACCGTTAGATATTACTAATAAGTTTGTGGATACGAGGTCTCACGTATAACACATCAAACGTAATGAACTATCTATTCATATCATCTACTGCTCATTGGATACAAATAGAGACCCCTCAACGAACTATTCTAAGGGGTTAATCGATTTTCATGAAGACTAAAAGAAGAACTCATACGTCAACGCAATTCTATCAAAATTGACAACACAAGGAACTCAATATTCATCAGAAGAACATTCCCAACAAATGTCAAAGAGGTCACTCAAGCAAATTCCAAAAGATCAACTTAAAACAACTCGAAGCAAACAAGATCAACTCACCGGATCATCCGATGTTTTGTGAAATGACTACATCGGTCGAGTTGTGTCAACAGAAGGAGAAGACCTCAGAACCAAGTACTCACCGGATCATCCGATGTGAATGGCTCAGCAACATCGGTCCATAAGTACAGTTAGCAAGATCATTGGACCAAGTGTAGCACCGGATCACCCGATGTACAGAGAAGCACACATCGGTCGATTACTCCAGTAAGCATAAGTTTGAGAAAATTCTGGAGGAAGAGCCACTAGATCATCCGATGAGAAGACATGATTAACATCGGTCTAACAACGGTCATATCTGACACAATGACGTCAGCTAAAGTAACTTGACCGATGATAACTAAAGGGGAGACATCGGATCATCCTGTTTTCACAGTAAAGTTCTGTCAGCCTACTTTTCCAACGGCTATTTCGGGGAGGCTGGCTATAAATACCCCCTAATCCCGTCATTTCGTCAAGTCTTGAGCGCCAGACACTATCAACACATCCACAAGCATTCAAGACCAAGAGCAACCACTTCCACACCATTTCGATCATCTATACACCAAGATTTAGGCTAGAACTAGCTAGAGAGAGAGCTTGTGTGCCACCATTCTGGGTGAGTGGACTCTCTAGGTTAGTGTGAGAGCCTCAAGGGAGTGCCCTTGGTGTTTGTAACCGTGAGAAGATTTTCGGAGCTTGCCAAGGCGTTTGTGGAAGCCTGGAAGGTCGAAGTTGTACAAGGCTTGAGTTTCACCTTGCCAAAGGAGGCAAACGGAGAGGAATAGTGAAGACCCCTCGTCTCGGTGACTTGGGTGTGGCAAAACCCTTTGGTGGGTGCCACAACGTGGATGTAGGAAGATCTTGACGATCTTGCCGAACCACGGGATAAATCTTTGTCTCCTCGGGAGTTTGCATCCTTCTCCTTTCCCTTACTTTTATGCATTTTATATTCCGCGAAGTTTCTATCCACTAGAAAGATAGTTTGCGTAGGGAATTGGGATTTACAAATTAAGTTTCATTGCTTAGAATTTTTCGAAGAAAGCCCAATTCACCCCCCCTCTTGGGCATTCGGTCCTTACAATTGGTATCAGAGCAAGGTTGCTCATAGGATCATTCTAGCTTCACCGCTAGAGAGCTAAAATGGCCAAGGTTGGGGGTTTGGTTCCTATTTTCGAGGGCAAGAACTTTGGCTATTGGAAAGCACGCATGCGCGCTTACCTTGAGGCTATTGCTCCCGAAGTATGGGAAGCGACCCACGCGGGGTTTGGAGAACACAATTATGTTGATGATCAAATTAAGTGGGATGCTAAAGCTAGGAATGCTATTTATGAATGCATTAGTCAAGATGTGTTTTCTAGGATTGCTAGCAAGGAAAAGGCTTGTGAAATTTGGGCTTGCTTAATAGAGATTCATGAGGGTTCTTCTAGGGTCAAGGAACTTAAATATCACATGCTTAAAGCAAAATATGATGAATTTAAGATGCTACCTCATGAAAATGTCAATGAGATGTTCTCTCGCTTAAATGTGCTTATTGAATAAATAAATGCTCTTGATATTGCTTCTCTTGGCAAGGGACTCATCAACCGCAAGATCCTCATGCTCCTCCCCAAGCCAAAGTACAACATCATCAACTCCATGCTCCAAAAAGAGTCACTTGACCACATTGAAGTTTTGGAGCTCATTGGAGAAATACACGCTCATGAGATGAGTGTACTTGGGATGATGGAGCAATCATCTTCAAAGACAATTGCTCTAAAGGCCTCCACCAAGAAAACAAACCACAAGAAGAAGAAGGTGGTTGAGCCTAGCTCAAGTGAAGAAGAACAAGCATCAAGCGAAGATGAAGATGATGAGCTTGCATTGATGATGAGGAAGTTCTCACGCTTGAACTCCAAGATCATTAAGAAGGAATACACATTTGATCCCAAGAAGAGAGCATTCCTACCAAGGAGAGATGATCACAAGACATGCTATAATTGTGGTGATCAAGGCCACATCTCCTATGATTGTCCAAGACCGGACAAACGAAGAGAGAACCACAAGAGCAAGCATCACAAGCTTGAAGGAAGTGATGATGAAGAAGAAGAAGCCAAACCAAAGCCAAGATCCTTTGGGAAGAAGAAACATGACAAGGGCAAGAAGGAAAGGCTCTTCCCAAAGAAGAGAAATGGCCCACAAAAGGTGTTCATGTGTGAGGCAAATGAATGGGTCACCGACGAAGAAACAAGTGATGAAGAGAGTGAAGAGGAAGAAGAAAGCTTGGCCGGCCTCGCCATCGCCAACAATGATGATGCACCTCTTCATCCACCGCCCATGTGCCTCATGGCGAAAGGTAACACCAAGGTATGTGATGACTCTAGCGATGATGAGCTTTCCCCCGATGATTTAACTTCTTTGATAAATGAATATCATGCTATCATTAAGAGGGAGAAGGGTAAGGTTAAAGTGTTTGAAGAAACTCGTGCTAGACTTGAGAGTGCTAACCTTGATTTGCTTGACAAGTATGAAAGCATACTCAAAGAGCATGACACACTCAAATCCCATGTCAAGCGAATTGAGGAAGACAAGGCCAAAATCAAGATAGATAATCATGAACTTAACTTAGCACACCAAACACTCTTGGAAGAGAACAACAAGTTAATACAAGAACATCAAACACTTAACCTTGCTCATGACATGCTTGATCAAGAGTTGAAAAATATGAAGAAGCAAACTCTTAATGATAAGATATCCATTAGTTCTCATGCCACTAATGCTTTGCACAAGTCTTTGCCTTTGAAAGCTAATGCTAGGGAGAAGGACTTGTTGGAAGAAATTGAGAGTCTCCGCACTAGTGTGGCTAGACTTTCGAAAAGGGAGGTCAAACACAAGGAAATCCTCTTCCAACAAGCAAAGGCCTTCAACAAAAGAGGACTTGGATCCTTCCCGGTGCCCAACAAAGGAAAGGTGCCCTCATCGGAGCTAAGAATAAGCTTCATCAAAGAAGTTGGTTCTTATTGCCAACATTGTGAGGTCACCGGTCACCACACAAGGGAGTGTCCTCTTCCTAACCGACCCTCTCCCAAGCTTCCTACTAATTACAAATCTACTTTCAATGATCATTATTATCTCTTAAGTAAAGTAGATGGCAAGGTGAAGGCTAGGTTCATTGGCAAGGACATGAAGGACATGAAGGGGAAGCTCCCCAACCAACTTTGGGTCCCAAAGACACTTGTATCACACATACAAGGACCTAAGTTGGCTTGGGTGCCTAAAGTTAAAAATTGAATTCATGTGTGTAGGTGAACTACAAAGCCGGAGGAAAGCATTGGGTACTTGATAGCGGGTGCACCCAACATATGACCGACAATGATGGTATGTTCACCACCATAGAAAACCCCGGCAATCATGAACAAGTCACCTTTGGTGATAACTCTAAGGGAAAGGTAATTGGGTTAGGTAAAATTGCTATTTCAAATGATTTGTCCATTTCCAATGTTTTGTACGTTAAGTCACTTAGCTTTAATTTACTTTCTATTGCACAACTATGTGATCTTGGACTAACGTGCACATTTAGCAAAAATGATGTTGTTGTGAGTAGTGAAACTAGCCAAGACATAGTCTTCAAAGGATTTCGGCATGGACATCTCTACCTAGTGGACTTCGCTAACAAGAATGCTAGCTTGACCACATGTCTTTTCACTAAGACAAGCTTGGGTTGGCTATGGCACCGACGCATAGCGCACATAGGGATGAGCAAACTCAAGAAGTCATTCAAGCTTGGGATGGTGACCGGCGTGAAGGATGTCACATTTGAGAAGAATGTAAGGACCGAATGCCCAAGAGAGGGGGGATTGGGCTTTCTTTGAAAAATTCTAAGCAATTGAAACTTAATTTCTAAAGCCCAATTCCCTATGCGACTAACTATGCATTCTAGTAGATAGAAACTTTGCGGAATATAAATGCATAAAAGAAAGGGAAGGAGAAGGATGCAAACTCCCGAGGAGACAATGATTTATCTCGTGGTTCGGCAAGATCGTGAAGATCTTCCTACATCCACGTTGTGGCACCCACCAAAGAGTTTTGCCACACGTCACCGAGACGAGGGGTCTTCACTATTCTTCTCCGTTCGCCTCCTTGGCAAGGTGGAGCTCAAGCCTTGTACAACTTCGACCTTCTGGGCTTCCACACACGCCTTGGCAAGCTCCAAAAGTCTCTTCGCGATTACAACGCCAAGGGCACTCCTTTGAGGCTCTCACACTATCCTAGAGAGTCCACTCACACAGAATGGTGGCACACAAGCTCTCTCTCTAGCTAGTTCTAGCCTAAACCTTGGTGTAGAAATGATCAAAATAGTGTGGAAGTGATTGCTCTTGGCCTTGAACACTTGTGGATGTGTGGATAGCTTCAGGTGATCAAGACTTAACGAAATGACAGGGTTAGGGGGTATTTATAGCCAGCCTCCCCGAAATAGCCGTTGGAAAAGTAGGCTGACAGAACTTTACTGTGAACACCGGATGATCCGATGTCTCCCCTTTAGTTATTATCGGTCTAATTACTTTGGCTGACATCATCGTGTCAGATATGACCGTTGTTAGACCGGTGTTGCCCCTGTCTTCTCATCGGATGATCTAGTGGCTCTTCCTCCAGAATTTGCTTAATCTTGATGCTTACTGGAGTGATCGACCGATGTGTGTAAGTCTGCACATCGGATGATCCGGTGCCTCACTTGGTCCAATGGTATTGCAAACTGTACTGATGGACCGATGTCACTGAGCCATTCACATCGGATGATCCGGTGAGTACATTAGTGTGAGGTCTTCTTCTTCAGTTGAACCAACTCGACCGATGTGTACATTTCTGAAATCATCGGTTGATCCGGTGAGTTGATTTTGTTTGCTTCGAGTTGTTTTGAGTGAATCTTTTGTGTCTTGCTCATATGACCTCTTAGACATTTGTTCCACAAGGCTCTCTGATGATCTTCAAGCATTGTATGTTGTCAACTTATGGTTGAGTGACTTAGACATAAGAGATTTCACTTCGTGTCTTTATCTCATTGATTTGATCTCAAAAGTTGATTGTATATGGGTCTCCAATGACATATTCATTTCATTTTATGAGTGATTATGGGGACCTTGCATTCACAAATTCATTAGTAAAGTTTAATGGTTGTCATTAATCACCGAAACCGTACTTCATGGGGGGCCTAGATGCTTTCAATCTCCCCCTTTTTGGTGATTGATGACAACACAATAATCAAAGCGCAATAGTAATGAATTTGATAGAATGAAACTTAAAAGAATATGCAATGAATACAGGATGTCACACTTGAAGCTTAAATATCAATTAATAACTCAAGTGTGAATAATAAGTGATCAAAAACATAGATAAACACCAAATGAGCCCAATCGATTAACAACTCATGGAAATAAGTTCATTAAAGCTCAAAAGTAGAAACACACCAAAATGTAGCAAACACACTGAATTACAAGAATAATCAACGATAAATGATAAAAGACACTAGACTCAAACTCCCCCTGACACTAAGACGCTCCCCCTGACTCCTCTAACTCTTCTCCCCCTTTGGCATCAAGACACCAAAAAGGGATCCGAGCACCTAAGGACCCTGAGTGCTGGGCGCGATGACGAACTGGTCACCGTCGCTGTCGTCGGAGCTGCTGGCTAGAGTAGTGGTGGAGGGAGCTGCCAGAGCCGAAGGAGCCACTGTCGATGCCTGCTGTGGAGGAGCTGCTGGAGCAGGGGCACTGACGACGGAGGCCGGCGTCTGCTGGAACAAGGTCGTGGTCGGCAGCGGGGAGTGAAGTGCAGCACCAGGAGCCAGAAGAGGAGACATGCTGAAGGAGGGAATCGGTGTAGAAGGTACTGGAGCCACTGGAGCGGCAGCTGGAGCCAAGACTGGAGGTGGTGGAGCGACTCCTGGCAGCTGCGACGGGAGGGCAATCCCGGTCTGGGTGTAGAGGTTGGTGATCAACCCCAGGATGCCCATCATCGCCTGCTGCGTCTGCTGCTGCTGGTCGAGGGTGCGCTGGTGCATCTGGTCGATGAGCCCCGTCAGCCTGTCAGTGTCTTCACGCCTCTCACGGGCGATCTGACGCTACATCTCCTGCTGCTGCTGCTGGAGCTCAAGGAGACGGGCGGCCTGCTCTGCTCGGGCCTGCTCGGCTGCCAGCCTGTCCAGACGCTGCTACTCAACCATCTGCTGGAGGAGCGACGTCAGCTCTGACGGCTGCGTGACCTGCGCCTCAGTGACGGGAGGTGGAGTAGGTGGTGGCACTGTAGAGCCTCCAGCCTCCGTGTCGTGCTGCCTGGGAGAGGGCGGAGGAGGGAAGTACTCCTCGACACTGTCATCGGTGTCGCTCTCTGACCAGATATGCTGCAAGTCCTCCCCCTGTGCCTCAGCCTCGGCAAGCCTCTCATCCTCCTTCTCTAGGTCAGACCAGTCCTCCTCAGACAGTCGGGCCCTGACCTGACGCTCAACTGGACGGCCAAGGCGGCGGTCTCCAGGAGCTGGGGCACGGTAGTGTCCGAACCGTGTCACACTCTCGTCAGAGAGACGGTCGTGCACGGCGGACCCCTCAGGAGCCATCATAGTAAGCAGGTAGCTGTCCAGTGCCCATATACCAGCTGCCTCATCATGCCCACACCGTCTGTGATCACATCCTCCATCTCGCATATGAGGACGTCCACGATGTCGAACTCCATCCCGTTCATGATGTAGAACAGGAGAGTCTGCTGCAAGCTGGTGAACCCCTCCAAGTAACCAGACCTCGGCAGGAGCGTGCGGCGCAAGGCGAGGTGCACTGTGCGCGCAGCTGGAGTCAACAAAGTTGGAACCCTCGACTGGTCAGGAGAGAAGGTGGGACCGAACAAATAGCGAATCTCCTCCAGCAGTGGTGCCACTCCTCCAGTGAGCGGCCTCCTCGGTGGATCTGCCTGATCGTAGACCCTCTCATGTACACAGGTGTCGTGCAAGTCTACTCCAAGCAACTGTCCCAGCGTCTGCCTTGTCAAGTGGTAGTGCTGACCCATAAACATGAAGTCAATTGACCTTCTACCCTCAGAGACATAGAGGGTGGCGTAGAAGACGCGGACCCAATCTTCCACATAGGCACTCCGCTCATATGCCATCAGCTGCACCAAGCCTCGGTACCTGTCAAAGTAAGGACGGATCTCCGTCTCTGCTGCCAAAGCTAGCTGTCCCCAATCCAGATAGTTGTGTTGAAACAGCTTGTGCCCTCGATGCCTGTAGGTCTCGTAGAGAGACGCCTGGGTGACAGTCCACAAGCGACTATCCACCAGAGCTTCCCGGGGCTGCGGGTACCACTCCTCAAGTAGCACATTCCATCTGAGCTTGCGAAGCTGCTTGGCCTTCATCTTCCGGTAGTTGGTCAACTGGACTCCTTCAGCGACATGGACAGTGGTGTCCATCTCGTAGATAGCACGCTGAGCCTCCCTATCCTCATGACGGTCGGCACCCGTCGGTCTCGGACGAGGAGCAGCCTCGGTGTGACCCCCACGTGTCCGGGCTGAGCGCCGGCGGACGAGAGGCTCAATCGGCTCCTCTTCGACCTCGGAGTCGTCGATCACCGGAGGCTGCCTCAGACGAGCCTCACGGATCCTTAGCGACCCTCCTCGGCCACGCTCATGCTCCTCGGCGGCGCGAGCGGCCATCAAGGCCTTCTTCTCCTCCTTTGACAACTTTTGCTTCTTCGCGGCCGGCTCCGCGATAGCCTTGCCCTTGTTCTTCTTGTCGCGAGCCATTGCGATGCGCGAGAGCACGAAGTCAACGAAGGAGATGACGTGGAGATCAACGGGGTTGCGAAACCCTAGCGGCAAAGGATGCACCGCGACGACAATGTGTGCGCGGGGCGGCGGAGGCACTGTGGCGATGGGGGAGAGCGGTGGCGGCACTTGGATGCGGTGGCAAGTGGTGGAGGCGGCGACTGGTGAGGCGGCGGCGCTTGGAGGTGAGGCGGCGGCGCGGGTGTGCGGTGCGTGGATGGAGACGGCGGCGCGGCGAGCAGCGTCGGCGCCGTGGTGATGGCAGCGGCCGGAGACGGCGGCGGCGGCCTGTGGGCGGCGGCGGCGGCGTCCGGCGGCGGTGGAGGTGGCGGCGCAGCGAGAGGAAAGTGGTGGCGGCGTCGGGATCGGGAGAGAGGAAGACGAAGGGGGTACGACCGGTTTAAATAGTGGGTCCCAAACCCTAGCCGAATTTTTAACACCGGATGGACCGATGTTAGAAGGGATATACATCGGTTGAATGCCACAGTAAGGATATTCAAAAAGTTGCTGTTGACATCGGATGGACCGACGTTTAGGGTTTGGATCATCGGTCGAATGGCACAGTAAGGGTGTTCAAAAGAGGGATGTTGACACCGGATGGTCCGACGTGGGAGGAAGTAACATCGGTGGAATTGACCACAACTCCAGAATAGAGAACACCGGATGGACCGACGTTTTACAGAATGAACGCGTCGGACCATTTGAGATTCTGACTGAACTGGCCCTTGAAGATTGAACACCTATTGGTCCGATGAGGGATTGACCTAGGCATCGGATAATCTGATGACTACAGAACAATAACATCACATATATGTCCTTTGACCAAACAAACAAGCAAAGAGAACCACATGTCTTAGGACTTTTTGGGCAACCCCTTACCCCTCAAAGATACTAATATGCCAATAGCTTGGCTAGACCTTAAAGCAAATGGAACACCGAGAAAAATAGGAGGAAAATATCCAAATAAAATGTAAGGCCCATGCTTTGTGAGGTAGAGTATGAAGACTTCTATCTCTTTGAAGCATGTTCCTCTAGGCATTAACGCACCTAACATTTTGTTTTTTCCACCTTATATGAGTTGAGATATTGCATTTCAAACAAGTCTCTTTCTCATGAGGTGGGTTCCCCTTTGCGACAATCTACCGTATGCAATGCCAAACATTTTATAATGTAAGAAATGGTAAGTCTATATGGCAGGCATCATGCAAGACATAAAGTAAATCTATCTTGCCAAGTTTGAACCTTTCAAAGGCTTCTTCAGGGAGAGCTACTCTCCAAGCCTTGGGAAACCCAAAAGAACCACCATCCCAAGCTAACCCTTGCTCACCCCTATCCTTTGAGAGTTAGACAAGACCTATATGATATGCATTCTTACATGACGTTTGTTGCATCTAGCACATTTAATTCACTCCTAAGCCTAGAAAAAGTTTTCTCATCAAGTGGTTTAGTGAAGATATCCGCCAATTGTTCTTCGGACCTAACACCTCGCAATGAGATGTCTCCCTTAGCTTCATGGTCCCTTAAGAAATGATGGCGAATATCAATGTGCTTAGTGCGGGAGTGTTGAACGGGGTTTTTAGTTATCTTAACCGCACTTTCATTGTCACAAAGGAGAGGCACACAACCAAGTTTAATACCAAAGTCCAAAAGGGTTTGTTTCATATAAAGAATTTGGGCGCAACATGCACCGGCCGCAATGTATTCCGCTTCCGCCGTGGACAAGGCGATGGAATTTTGCTTCTTGCTTGACCAAGAGACTAGGGAACGCCCAAGCAAGTGGCACCCACCGGAGGTACTCTTGCGATCCACGCGGCATCCGGCAAAGTCCGAATCCGAGTATCCCACAAGTTGGAGTTTTGCACCTTTAGGGTACCACAAGCCCACACTAGGAGTATGCTTAAGATACCTAAGTATCCTAAAGACCGCCTTCCTATGCGATTCTTTAGGTGCCGCTTGAAAGCGAGCACACAAGCATACACTAAACATGATATCGGGCCTATATGCGGTAAGGTAAAGCAATGAACCAATCATAGAACGGTAGTTAGATTGATCAATAGGTTTACCGTCCTTATCCGCGTCGAGATGACAATTGGTTGCCATTGGAGTGCTTCTTGAGCTACAATCTCCCATCTCAAATTTCTTCAAGAGGTCCTTGGTGTACTTCTCTTGATAGACGAAGGTCCCCTCTTGAAGTTGCTTGATTTGAAATCCAAGGAAGAAATTGAGCTCTCCAATCATTGACATCTCGAATTCCCTAGACATCATTTTGCCAAAATCATGGCTAAAAGCTTCGTTAGTTGAACCAAAAATAATATCATCAACATAAATTTGATAAATGAACAAATCTCCGTTGATGTCCTTGGTGAAGAGTGTGGTGTCCACCCTCCCGATATTGAATCCTTGCATGATGAGGAAATCCCGTAGTCGTTCGTACCACGCCCTAGGTGCTTGCTTGAGTCCGTAGAGCGCCTTGTGCAAACTATACACATGATTAGGATTCCTCAGATCTTCAAACCCGGGAGGTTGTTCAACATAAACAAGCTCGTTAATGTAACCATTACGAAAGGCACTTTTCACATCCATTTGATAAAGCCTAATACTATGATGTGAAGCAAAGGCAAGAAGTATACGGATGGCTTCTAGCCGGGCGACCGGGGCAAACGTCTCCCCAAAATCTAGTCCTTCAACTTGCGAGAACCCTTTGGCCACAAGTCTTTCCTTGTTGCGGACCACAACGCCATTCTCATCTTGTTTGTTGCAGTACACCCACTTTGTTCCGATGACGTTCTTGTCCTTGGGTCGCTCCTCCAACACCCAAACTTCATTGCGGGTGGAGTTGTTGAGTTCTTCTTGCATGGCCATCACCCAATTTGGGTCTTGGAGCGCTTCCTCAATGTGAGTGGGTTCTACACACGAAACAAAAGAGTAGTGCTCACAAAACGAAGCAACGTGGCGAGAACGTGTACTTACACCCCTTGACGGACTTCCAATGATTTGATCCATTGGATGCGCCTTGGAGATGCGTCCATGCCTCATAAGCGGTTGTGAAGCACTTGGCGAAGGTGATGCGTGTTGCTCCTCTTGTGGTTGGACTTGATCATGGACTTCTTCTTCTTCTTCTTGATGTTGTTGTGCTTGTGAGTCTTGAGTCGGCAATGGATCATCCTTCTCTTCTTCGTCAACTTGAGGTGCCATAGAGTTGTTGTTGGAACTTGAAGCTCCCCCTTGATCATGGCTCTCCTCAACTTCGGGCTTGATGTCTCCAATGGTCATGTTCTTCATGGCTTCTCGTAGAGGCTCATCATCTATTTCATCATGACCAAAACTCTCCTCTTGGGAGCCATTAGATTCATCAAACTCAACATCACAACTTTCTTCAACTAAACCGGATGTTTGGTTGAATACTCGATATGCTTTTGAATTTGATGCATAACCAAGAAATATACCAACATCACATCTTCTTTCAAACTTACCGAGCCTTTTCTTGCGGTAGATGTAGCACTTGCATCCAAAGACTCGAAAGTAGGAGATGTTGGGCTTTCTCCCAATGAGAAGCTCGTATGGGGTCTTTTGAAGTAGTCGATGGAGATAGACCCTATTTGCGGCATGGCACGCCGTGTTGATCGCTTCGGCCCAAAACTTCTCTGACGTGCCGTAGTCATCAAGCATTGCTCTTGCAAGAGTGATGAGTGTCTTGTTCTTCCTTTCAACGACACCATTTTGTTGAGGGGTGTATGTGGCCGAAAACTCATGTTTTACTCCTTCACGGTCACACCACTCCCCAATATTGTAGTTCTTGAATTCGGTGCCGTTGTCACTCCGGACCTTTATGATGGGAAGTTGAAATTCCCTTTGAGCACGGTTTGCGAAGGTCTTGAACACTTCTGGAGTCTCACTCTTGTCACCTAGAAATAGAGTCCAAGCATAGTGAGAATAGTCATCAACAATAATGAGACAATAGAGGTTACCGCCAAGGCTTTGATATGTGGACGGTCCAAAGAGGTCCATGTGGAGTAGTTCAAGTGGCTTGGAGGTTGACACCATTGTCTTCATTGGGTGGTGTGAAGCAACTTGCTTCCCGGCTTGACAAGCGCTACAAAGCTTGTTCTTCTCAAATGTGACATCCTTCACGCCGGTCACCATCCCAAGCTTGAATGACTTCTTGAGTTTGCTCATTCCAATGTGCGCTATGCGTCGGTGCCATAGCCAACCCAAGCTTGTCTTAGTGAAAAGACAAGTGGTCAAGCTAGCATTCTTGTTGGAGAAGTCCACTAGGTAGAGATATCCATGCCGGAATCCTTTGAAGACTATTTCTTGGCTAGATTCACTACTCACAACAACATCATTTTTGCTAAATGTGCACATTAGTCCAAGATCACATAGTTGTGTAATAGAAAGTAAATTGAAACTAAGTGACTTAACATACAAGACATTAGAAATAGACAAGTCATTTGAAATAGCAATTTTACCTAACCCAATTACCTTTCCCTTAGAGTTATCACCAAAGGTGACTTGTTCATGATTGTTGGGGTTTTCTATGGTGGTGAACATACCATCATTGCCGGTCATATGTTGAGTGCACCCGCTATCGAGTATCCAATGCTTTCCTCCAGCTTTGTAGTTCACCTACACACATGAATTCAATTTTTGACTTTAGGCACCCAAGCCAACTTAGGTCCTTGTATGTGTGATACAAGTGTTTTTGGGACCCAAAGTTGCTTGGGGAGCTCCCTTCATGCCCTTCATGTCTTTGCCAATGAATTTTGTCTTCACCTTGCCATGTACTTTACTCAAGAGATAATAATGATCATTGAAAGTAGATTTATAGTTAGTAGGCAATTTAGGAGAAGGTCGGTTAGGAAGAGGACACTCCCTTGTGTGGTGACCGGTGACCTCACAATGTTGGCAATAAGAACCAACTTCCTTGATGAAGCTTGTTCTTAGCTCCGGTGAGGGCACCTTTCCTTTGTTAGGCATCGGGAAGGATCCAAGTCCTCTCTTGTTGAAGACCTTTGCTTGTTGGAAGATAATTTCCTTGTGCTTGACTTCTCCTTTTGAAAGTCTAGCCACACTAGTGCGGAGACTCTCAATTTCTTCCAACAAGTCCTTCTCCCTAGCATTAGCTTTCAAAGGCAAAGACTTGTGCAAAGCATTAGTGGCATGAGAAGTAATGGATATCTTATCATTAAGAGTTTGCTTTTTCATATTTTTTAATTCTTGGTCAAGCATGTCATGAGCAAGGTTAAGTGTTTGATGTTCTTGTATTAACTTGTTGTGCTCTACCAAGAGTGTTTGGTGTGCTAAGTCAAGTTCATGATTATCTATCTTAATTTTAGCCTTTTCTTCCTCAATTTGCTTGACATGGGATTTGAACGTGTCATGCTCTTTGAGTATGCTTTCATACTTGTCAAGCAAATCAAGGTTAGTACTCTCAAGTTTAGCATGAGTTTCTTCAAGCACTTTAACCTTACTCTTTTCCCTCTTAATGATAGCATGATATTCATTTATCAAAGAAGTTAAATCATCGGGGGAAAGCTCATCATCGCTAGAGTCACCACATACCTTGGTGTTACCTTTCGCCATGAGGCACATGGGCGGTGGATGAAGAGGTGCATCATCATTGTTGGCGATGGCGAGGCCGGCCAAGCTTTCTTCTTCCTCTTCACTCTCTTCATCACTTGTTTCTTCATCGGTGACCCATTCATTTGCCTCACACATGAACACCTTTTGTGGGCCATTTCTCTTCTTTGGGAAGAGCCTTGCCTTCTTTCCCTTGTCATGTTTCTTCTTCCCAAAGGATTTTGGCTTTGGTTTGGCTTCTTCTTCTTCATCATCGCTTCCTTCAAGCTTGCGATGCTTGCCTTTGTAGTTCTCTCTTCTTTTGTCCGGTTTTGGACAATCATAGGAGATGTGGCCTTGATCACCACAATTGTAGCAAGTCTTGCGATCATCTCTCCTTGGTAGAAATGCTTTCTTCTTGGGATCAAAGGTGTACCCCTTCTTGGTAATCTTGGAGTTCAAGCGTGAGAACTTTCTCATCATTAATGCAAGCTCATCATCATCATCTTCACTTGATGCTTGTTCTTCTTCACTTGAGCTAGGCTCAACCACCTTCTTCTTCTTGAGGCTTGATTTCTTGGTGGTGGCCTTTAGAGCAATTGTCTTTGATGATGATTGCTACATCATCCCAAGTACACTCATCTCATGAGCGTGTATTTCTCCAATGAGCTCCAAAACTTCAATGTGGTCAAGTGACTCTTTTTGGAGCATGGAGTTGATGATGTTGTACTTTGGCTTGAGAAGGAGCATGAGGATCTTGCGGTTGATGAGTCCCTTGCCAAGAGAAGCAATGTCAAGAGCATTTATTTCTTCAATAAGCACATTTAAGCGAGAGAACATCTCATTGATATTTTAGTTCTTTGACACGAGAAGAGCCCTCATGAATCTCAATTAAGCAAGCCCAAATTTCACAAGCTTTTTCCTTGCTAGCAATCCTAGAAAACACATCTTGACTAATACATTCATAGATTGCATTCCTAGCTTTAGCATCCCATTTAAGTTGATCACCAACATAATTATGTTCTCCAAACCACGCGTGGGTCACTTCCCATACTTCGGGGGCAATAGCCTCAAGGTAAGCGCGCATGCATGCTTTCCAATAGGCAAAGTTCTTGCCCTCGAAGATAGAAATCGAACCCCCAACCTTGGCCATTTTAGCTCTCTAGCGGTGAAGCTAGAATGATCCTATGAGCAACCTTGCTCTGATACCAATTGTAAGGACCGAATGCCCAAGAGGGGGGGGGGGTGAATTGGGCTTTCTTTGAAAAATTCTAAGCAATTGAAACTTAATTTCTAAAGCCCAATTCCCTACGCGACTAACTATGCATTCTAATAGATAGAAACTTTGCAGAATATAAATGCATAAAAGAAAGGGAAGGAGAAGGATGCAAACTCCCGAGGAGACAAGGATTTATCCCGTGGTTCGGCAAGATCGTGAAGATCTTCCTACATCCACGTTGTGGCACCCACCAAAGGGTTTTGCCACACCCACGTCACCGAGACGAGGGGTCTTCACTATTCTTCTCCGTTCGCCTCCTTGGCAAGGTGGAGCTCAAGCCTTGTACAACTTCGACCTTCCGGGCTTCCACACACGCCTTGGCAATCTCCGGAAGTCTCTTTGCGATTACAACACCAAGGGCACTCCCTTGAGGCTCTCACACTATCCTAGAGAGTCCACTCACACAGAATGGTGGCACACAAGCTCTCTCTCTAGCTAGTTCTAGCCTAAACCTTGGTGTAGAAATGATCAAAATAGTGTGGAAGTGATTGCTCTTGGCCTTGAACACTTGTGGATGTGTGGATAGCTTCAGGTGATCAAGACTTAACGAAATGACAGGGTTAGGGGGTATTTATAGCCAGCCTCCCCGAAATAGCCGTTGGAAAAGTAGGCTGACAGAACTTTACTGTGAACAGAGGATGATCCGATGTCCCCCCTTTAGTTATCATCGGTCTAATTACTTTGGCTGACGTCATAGTGTCAGATATGACCGTTGTTAGACCGATGTTGCCCCTGTCTTCTCATCGGATGATCTGCTGGCTCTTCCTCCAGAATTTGCTTAATCTTGATGCTTACTGGAGTGATCGTCCGATGTGTGTAAGTCTGCACATCGGATGATCCGGTGCCTCACTTGGTCCAATGGTATTGCAAACTGTACTGATGGAACGATGTCACTGAGCCATTCACATCGGATGATCCGGTGAGTACATTAGTCTGAGGTCTTCTTCTTCAGTTGAACCAACTCGACCGATGTGTAATTTCTGAAATCATCGGTTGATCCGTGAGTTGATTTGTTTGCTTTGAGTTGTTTTGAGTGAATCTTTTGTGTCTTGCTCATATGACGTCTTAGACATTTGTGCCACAAGGCTCTCTGGTGATCTTCAAGCATTGTATGTTGTCAACTTATGGTTGAGTGACTTAGACATAAGAGCTTTCACTTCGTGTCTTTATCTCATTGATTTGATCTCAAAAGTTGATTGTATATGGGTCTCCAATGACATATTCATTTCATTTTATGAGTGATTATGGGGACCTTGCATTCACAAATTCATTAGTAAAGTTTAATGGTTGTCATTAATCACCGAAACCGTACTTCATGGGGGGCCTAGATGCTTTCAAAGAACAAGCTTTGTAGCGCTTGTCAAGCCGGGAAGCAAGTTGCTTCACACCATCCAATGAAGACAATGGTGTCAACCTCCAAGCCACTTGAAATACTCCACATGGACCTCTTCGGACCGTCCACATATCAAAGCCTTGGCGGTAACCTCTATTGTCTCGTTATTGTTGATGACTATTCTTGCTATGCTTGGACTCTATTTTTAGGAGACAAGAGTGAAACTCCGGAAGTGTTCAAGACCTTCGCCAACCGTGCTCAAAGGGAATTTCAACTTCCCATCATCAAGGTCCGGAGTGACAATGGCACCGAATTCAAGAACTACAACATTGGGGAGTTGTGTGACCGCGAAGGCGTGAAACATGAGTTTTCGGCCACATACACTCCTCAACAAAACGGTGTCGTTGAAAGGAAGAAAAAGACACTCATCACTCTTGCAAGAGCAATGCTTTATGACTACGGCACATCGGAGAAGTTTGGGCCGAAGCGATCAATACGGCGTGCCATGCCGCAAATAGGGTCTACCTACATCGCCTACTTCAAAAGACCCCGTACGAGCTTCTCATTGGGAGAAAGCCCAACATCTCCTACTTTCGAGTCTTTGGATGCAAGTGCTACATCTACCGCAAGAAAAGGCTCGGTAAGTTTGAAAGAAGATGTGATGTTGGTATATTTCTTGGTTATGCATCAAACTCAAAAGCATATCGAGTATTCAACCAAACCTCCGGTTTAGTTGAGGAAAGTTGTGATGTTGAGTTTGATGAATCTAATGGCTCCCAAGAGGAGAGTTTTGGTCATGATGAAATAGATGATGAGCCTCTACGAGAAGCCATGAAGAACATGACCATTGGAGACACCAAGCCCGAAGTTGAGGAGAGCCATGATCAAGGGGGAGCTTCAAGTTCCAACAACAACACCTCCATGGCACCTCAAGTTGACGAAGAAGAGAAGGATGATCCATTGCCGACTCAAGACTCACAAGCACAACAACATCAAGAGGAAGAAGAAGTACATGATCAGGTCCAACCACAAGAGGAGCAACACGCATCACCTTCTCCAAGTGCTTCACAACCACTTATGAGGCATGGACGCATCTCCAAGGCGCATCCAATGGACCAAATCATTGGAAGTCCGTCAAGGGGTGTAAGTACACGTTCTCGCCACTTTGCTTCGTTTTGTGATCACTACTCATTTGTTTCATGTGTAGAACCCACTCACATTGAGGAAGCGCTCCAAGACCCAAATTGGGTGATGGCCATGCAAGAAGAACTCAACAACTTCATCCGCAATGAAGTTTGGGTGTTGGAGGAGCGACCCAAGGACAAGAACGTCATCGGAACAAAGTGGGTGTACCACAACAAACAAGACGAGAATGTTGTTGTGGTCCGCAACAAGGCAAGACTTGTGGCCAAAGGGTTCTCGCAAGTTGAAGGACTAGATTTTGGGGAGACATTTGCCCCGGTCGCCCGACTAGAAGCCATCCGTATACTTCTTGCCTTTACATCACATCATAGCACTAGGATTTATCAAATGGATGTGAAAAGTGCCTTTCTCAATGGTTACATTAACGTGCTTGTTTATGTTGAACAACCTCCCGGGTTTGAAGATCCGAGGAATCCTAATCATGTGTATAGGTTGCACAAGGCGCTCTACGGGCTCAAGCAAGCACCTAGGGCGTGGTACGAACGACTATGGGACTTCCTCATCATGCAAGGATTCAAGATCGGGAGGGTGGACACCACACTCTTCACCAAGGACATCAACGGAGATTTGTTCATTTGTCAAATTTATGTTGGTGATATTATTTTTGGTTCAACTAACGAAGCTCTTAGCCATGAGTTTGGCAAAATGATGTCTAGGGAATTCGAGATGTCAATGATTGGAGAGCTCAACTTCTTCCTTGGATTTCAAATCAAGCAACTTCAAGAGGGGACCTTCATCTATCAAGAGAAGTACACCAAGGACCTCTTGAAGAAATTTGAGATGGGAGATTGTAGCTCAAGAAGCACTCCAATGGCAACCAATTGTCATCTCGACGTGGATAAGGACGGTAAACCTATTGATCAATCTAACTACTGTTCTATGATTGGTTCATTGCTTTACCTTACCGCATCTAGGCCCGATATCATGTTTAGTGTATGCTTGTGTGCTCGCTTTCAAGCGGCACCTAAAGAATCGCATAGGAAGGCGGTCTTTAGGATACTTAGGTATCTTAAGCATACCCCTAGTGTGGGCTTGTGGTACCCTAAAGGTGCAAAATTCCATCTTGTGGGATACTCGGATTCGGACTTTACCGGATGCCGCGTGGATCGCAAGAGTACCTCCGGTGGGTGCCACTTGCTTGGGCGTTCCCTAGTATCTTGGTCAAGCAAGAAGCAAAATTTCGTCGCCTTGTCCACGGCGGAAGCGGAATATATTGCGGCCGGTGCATGTTGTGCTCAAATTATTTATATGAAACAAACCCTTTTGGACTTTGGTATTAAACTTGGTTGTGTGCCTCTCCTTTGTGATAATGAAAGTGCGGTTAAGATAGCTAAAAACCCCGTTCAACACTCCCGCACTAAGCATATTGATATTCGCCATCATTTCCTAAGGGACCATGAAGCTAAGGGAGACATCTCCTTGAGAGGTGTTAGGTCCGAAGAATAATTGGCGGATATCTTCACTAAACCATTTGATGAGAAAACTTTTTCTAGGCTAAGAAGTGAATTAAATGTGCTAGATGCAACGAACGTCATGTAAGAATGCACTTCATATAGGTCTTGCCTAACTCTCAAAGGATAGGGGTGAGCAAGGGTTAGCTTGGGATGGAGGTTCCTTTGGGTTTCCCAAGGTTTGGAGAGTGGTTCTCCCTGAAGAAGCCTTTGAAAGGTTCAAACTTGGCAAGATAGATTCATTTTATGCCTTGCATGATGCCTGCCATATAGACTTACAATTTCTTGCATTATGAAATGTTTGGCATTGCATACGGTAGATTGTCACAAAGGGGAACCCACCTCATGAGAAAGAGACTTGTTTGAAATGCAATATCTCAACTCATATAAGGTGGAAAGAACAAAATGTTAGGTGCGTTAATGCCTAGAGGAACATGCTCTAAAGAGATAGAAAAAGTCTTCATACTCTACCTCACAAAGCATGGGCCTTACATTTTATTTGGACTTTTTCCTCCTATTTTTCTCGTTGATCCATTTGCTTTAAGGCCTAGCCAAGTAATTGGCATATTAGTATCTTTGAGGGGTAAGGGGTTGCCCAAAAAGTCCTAAGACATGTGTTTCTCATGGCTTGTTTGTTTGGTCAAAGGACATATATGGGATGTTAGTGTTCTTTAGTCATCGGATTATCCGATGCCTAGGTCAACCCATCATCGGATCAATTGGTGTTCAATCTCCAAGGGCCAGTTCAGTAAGAATCTCAAATGATCCGACGAGTTCATCCTGAAAAACATCGGTCCATCCGATGTGTACAATTCTGGAACTTTGGTCAATTCCACCGATGCTGCCTCCTCCCTCGTCGGACCATCCGGTGTCAACATTCCTTTTTTTAACACCCTTACTGTATCATTCGACTGATGATCCCATCCTTCAACGTCGGTCCATCTGGTGACAATAGTACCTTTTTTAATATCCTTACTGTATCATTCGACCGATGATCCCATCCTTCAACGTCGGTCCATCCGGTGACAACAGTACCTTTTTGAATATCCTTACTGTGGCATTCGACCGATGGTTCTCATGTTCAACATCGGTCCATCCGGTGTTAAATTTACGGCTAGGGTTTGGGACCCACTATTTAAACGCCGTTTCGCCTTCGTCGTTGTCGGTACCCTAGAAACCGTACACCCCTTGAGGTTACAAAGATCTCAAAGGAAAGTCATATACTTGATTTTAAGACCCTCGGAGGCCCACATGTCAGACATAACCGGACCCGCTTCTCCAACATGGTTAATCCTAGGGTTGCCACGTGTACTACCAAACCGGAGCTACCGCCCACAAGGGGGAAGCTCCAGGCCATGTACCGAAATGGCACCTCCGGACTTAACCCCAGACCGAGAGAAGCTCCGGACCTGACACGTGTCAGGTAGCTCCGGAGCTCCCTGTTTCCCACAGTATGCTCCAGAGCTGCCACGTGTCCAATCGTCGAATCTTCAATACTTAACCTCCGGAAGACCCCCGCAACGGCTCCGGATCTTCCAAGGGGAATCAAGGACTTCAAGAACCGATTAAGTGTCATTAATACCATATTAATGACACTTAAACGGGTGATCTTAACACCAGTAACGGTGTTGTCAAAGCCCGTTACAGGGTCATTAAGAGCAATTAAACGTGTATCAATACTAGTAACCGCCGGGGCCACATGTCGGGCCAGGCTAACTTGTAACGACCTGCCCTTGTACTATAAAAGGACAGGCCGACGACACGTTCAGGGGCTAGAGACACACACGCGCCATTGACGCTCAACACAAGCTCATACAGCTAATACAACACCAACACACCCGTGGAGTAGGGTATTACGCTCAGGCGGCCCGAACCACATAAACTCTTGTGTCTCCTGTGTCATTTCCTACTCACCTTCTTGAATCTCTGCGCGCCCATACCGAACATCAAACTCCCCTATAACTTTAGCAGTATAGGGAGATCTGCCGGTTCCAAACCACCGACAGTTGGCGCGCCAGGTAGGGGGTGCCTGAGATTTTGAGAATGGTGAACTCAGCTGTTGGATCATCTAACGGTCAACCTGCTGCTCAGGATGTTGGAGGTAATCCCTCCAATAGGCAACCACCAGCAGGAGCCTCAGCACCAGCAGGAGTCACACTTCCACCACCATCGTCTCCTCCAGCAAATCGTATTGGGCAACGTGATGGTGCGCCGGCGTCAATTACTGCGTCGGCAAATCATGACAACCCGGAACACGCACTCCATGCAGCGCGTGCTCTTCTCCAACGCCCACCACCTCCGGATGTATCCCGGGATGCACTGGAGTAGTGGAGGGCCGATGTGGAGCATTTGGTTGCAGCAGCAGCCGAACGCCTCAGCAACCAGGGTCCTCCTTCAGGACGAGCCCCGTCGCAGCAGCGGACTTTGTCTGGAAGACTTGGTCTGCACATCTCCAATAGCAGGAGACGTGCTGCATCGCAACAAGTGACGTCATTGCCCTCCGGGGCACGAGGCACTCACACGGTATCCAGGCTTTCGACTCATTACCTTCGGGCGGAGCTTGATCTCCGATACCGCCAGCAGGATGGCCGAGTCCATATTGAGCGTGCCCGTGAAAGACGGGAAGCTCAGGACCTTTCTACTCCAGAAGGAGTAGGAGGAGGCTGTTCAGCCCTGGCCATGCACCTGCGCATGGTTAGATGGCCACAGAAGTTCCGGCCTCACCTGCCAGAAAAATTCGACGGGACTGTCAATCCCACCGAATTTCTTCAGATATACTCCACTGCAATCTTGGCAGCTGGAGGAAACGAGGTTGTGATGGCCAATTACTTTCCAGTGGCCTTAACTGGGACCGCCAGGTCCTAGTTTATGAGCCTTCCACCCGACTCTATCAACAGTTGGGGGGAGCTGTGCCGGCAGTTCACTGCCAACTTCGAAAGTTCATACACCCGACGAGGCACTGAACTAGACCTTTTTGCGGTTGTGCAAAAAGGGGGAGAATCCTTGCGATCATTCATCCAGAGTTTCTCTCAGGTACGAAACACTATCCCTTCTATCTCTAGCGCCTCTGTCATTGTGGCATTCAGATAGGGTGTACGAGACAAGAAGATGTTGGAGAAACTGGCGATCAAGGAGATCACCAGTGTCACGGAACTCTTCAGCTTGGCTGACAAATGTGCCAGAGCTGCGGAGGGCCGTGAGATGCACTCCAAACCAACCTTGGAGGATCACAAGAAATCCCCCAAAGAAGAAGCCGCTACCTCCGGGGGTGGCAAGAAGAAAAAGAAGACCAACAGCAAGAAAAAGGGTCGGCCGGCACAGCCAACGTTGCAGCTGCTGCAACTCCGGGTGGCTGGGGGCCACGCCCCGAGAAGCGACCTCGACCGTCTTCTAAAGACGGTGGCAAACCCAAAGTGTGGTGTCCCATTCACAAAACGGGCAGCCACAGTTTGGAAGACTGCCGGGAGGTCCAAAACCTTGCCGAGCGCTACAACAAGCGCCGGGAAGAATCTCCTTTCCGACAGAGGGAAGGAAAGCAAAAAGTCGACGAAGCTCCGGCTGAAGAGGAGTTAGGATTTCAGGATCCCAAAAAGGTCCTGAAGGCCGTTTACACCTCAGTCGACGATGATTCTGACGTCTCTGACAACGAGCGTCGGAAGACCATGAACACCATTTTTGGTGGATCATGGGATATCACCTCTCGTCGCGTCATCAAGACTATGCGACGGGACATGGTCGCTGTAGCCCCTACAGTCAGGCCAGAACCTCATCGGAAGTGGATGGACACCGCCATCACTTTTGATGCTTCGGATTGCCCTCGGAGCATGGTTGGAGCAGGTCAGTTACCTTTGATGGTATCTCCTACCATCAATAACATCTAGCTCCACCATGTCATGGTAGACGGAGGTTCGGGGCTTAACCTCATCAGCTTCGAAGCTTTCACTAAGCTTCAGCTCCGACCTTCAGATCTCCACCCCTCTCGACCTTTCTCCGGAGTAGGTCCGGGGGCCATTACCCCACTCGGAGCTATTACTCTCCCCGTTACCTTCGGGACACGGGAGAAATACCGCACCGAGAAGTTGGTCTTTGACGTAGCTCAGATCAACTTACCATTCAATGCCATCTTGGGTAGACATGTCCTGTACAAATTCATGGCAGCTGCTCATTATGGTTATCTGGTGTTGAAGATGCCAGCACCAGTAGGCGTTCTCCGGATCCGCGGAGATCATACTGCCGGAGTAACTGCACTGGAAGAACTCCATGCACTCACCACGACGCAAGAGGAGGACTCCAGGCAGGAGCAAACTCCAAAACCCCCGAGCATTCGTCAACGAGGCTCGACTTCTGCACCTCGTGTGCAGCCAAGCGGCGACACCGACATTCCCGTCAAAGTCGTCCAAATTGGTTCCGATGCCGCTCAGACCACCCGTATATCGGGAGGATTGAACGAAAAATAGGAACTCGCGCTCATCACTTTCCTCTGGGCTAATGTCGACGTGTTTGCTTGGCAACCGTCACAAATGCTTGGGATCCCCAGGGAAGTGATTGAGCACAATCTGAAGATCTACCCCGATGCCCGGCATGTGCATCAGAAGCCTCGAAAGCAATCCATAGAGCGACAGAACTTCATCTGACAAGAAGTGAAGAAGCTACTCGAAGCCGGATTCATCCGAGAATTCTTCCATCCAAAATGGCTGGCAAACCCAGTCGTTGTGCCCAAGGCCGGCGGGAAACTTCGGATGTGCATCGACTACACCACACTAAATAAGGCATGTCCAAAAGATCCATTCCCACTACCTAGAATAGATCAGATAGTGGATTCCACCTCAGGGTGTGAATTACTGTGTTTCCTAGATGCATATTCCGGATATCATCAAATCAGGATGTCTAGGGAAGATGAAGAGCATACTTCATTCATCACAGTAGATGGATTGTATTGTTACACAGCCATGCCCTTTGGTCTCAAGAATGCAGCTTCAACTTTTGTACGAGCTATGTACAAAACTTTTGAAGAACTCATTAGAGACATAGTGGAAGTGTACGTCGATGACATTGTGATCAAGGTCAGGAACAAGGAGTCACTCCTTGATACCTTGCAGGTTGTCTTCGACAAGCTGCGGACCACCCGTACAAAGCTAAACCCAGACAAGTGTGTCTTCGGGGTTAGCTCCGGAAAACTTCTTGGTTTCCTGGTAAGTCATCGAGGCATAGAAGCTAATCCGGCGAAGATTAAGGCCATTGAAGACATGCGACCACCAACCCGCATCAAGGATGTCCAAATGTTAACTGGATGTCTAGCAGCCCTCAGCCGGTTCATCTCAAGACTGGCGGAACGGGCACTCCCCTTCTTCAAGTTATTGAGGAAGTCCGGACCATTCCAATGGTCCGAAGAAGCAGAAAAGGCATTCCAGGAGCTGAAACAGTTCCTCACCACCCTACCAATTCTGGTAGCTCCGAACCCTGGTGAGCCTTTGTTGCTTTATATTTCAGCTACTGACGAAGTCATCAGTATGGTTCTGGTTGCGGAGAGACCAGAACTACCCCATACTCAGGAATCCAGACCCCTTCGGGAGGGTCCGGAGATTCCTGAAAGCGAGTCTGGGTCCCAGCCCCCAGATTCGAATCCACAAGAAGTCGCTTCAGGAGACCTAGATCCCTCCGGGAGGATCCAGGTCACTTCTGAAGAAGCTCCAGGTTCCTCCAGCCAGAACCCGGAGGTCCCTGAAGAAAATCCGGATTCTTCCGAGAGGATCCGGGTCAGTGAAGAGGAAGCTCTGGACCCCTCCGAGAGGGTCCGGACCATTCAGCCCAGTGTACTTCATTAGTGAAGTATTACATGATGCCAAGACTCGATACCTAGAGGTGCATAAGCTGCTCTATGCAATCCTTATTGCCTCCAGAAAGCTTCGCCATTACTTCCAAGCTCACAAAGTCTCAGTGGTGACTTCCTACCCACTTCGAGCAATCTTGCATAATCCCAATTCAACTGGGAATATTGCAAAGTGGGCAGCGGAATTGGCAGAATTTGATCTTGAATTTATTTCAAGGCAAGCAGTCAAGAGTAAAGCATTGGCAGATTTTGTGGCAGAATGGACTCCTTCTCCATCAAACCCTGGGGGCCCCAGTGAGCAGAAGACGGAGCATCAAGCTCCAGCTTTCACCGAGCCTCACTGGACCCTCTACTTCGACGGCTCCATGCAGAAGCAGGGGGCCGGAGCTGGAATCCTTCTCCTTGCACCGACCGGGGAGAAGGTAAAATACATGGTACACCTTGACTTCAAGGCAACCAATAACATGGCAGAATATGAAGCACTCATCTACGGACTAAAGGTGGCACTGTCATATGGTGTCAAGCAATTGTTGGTCAAGGGAGATTCACAGCTCATCATTAAGCAGGTGAAGGGTGAATGCTCCTGCAATAATCTCCAGCTAGCTGCTTACCTCCTTGAAGTCCAGAGGCTTCAGAAGGACTTCGAAGTCCTAGATCTCCACCATGTTCAGCGTGCCCATAACGCTGAAGCTGACGAACTCTCGACCAAAGCGTCAACCGGAGCTCTGGCTCCTGACGGAATCTTTGTCCAGAGGTTGTCAAAGCCAACAGCTCAGCCTGCCGAACTGAGCGAAGGGGGCAAGATCAGCATCCCGAAGCTGACAGTCCCGATGGCCCTGTTACCATGGCAGCCATCAAGGGTCGTAGGTGCTGCCAGAAGCTCCGAGCAACCCAGCACGCAAGACTCAAATGCTCAAGTTAGTTCCGATGCATGGATCTCGGAGATCTAGAACTACTTGAAAGACAACATCCTTCCTGATTATGATGTATCTGCTGACCGGGTAGTCAGATTGGCTAAAAGATACACGTTGGTAGAAGGGGATCTCTACCGGCGCGGTGCCAACGGCATCCTAATGCGTTGCATCACAAGGGAAGAAGGCTGCGAGCTCCTCGCAGAAATCCATGGAGGAGAGTGTGGGAACCACGCGTCTTCCCGCACGCTGGTTGGTAAAGCCTTTCGGCATGGCTTCTACTGGCCTACAGCACTCTAGGATGCAACTGAGCTGGTGAAGAAATGTGAAGCATGCCAATTTCATGCAAAGCAAATTCACACACCAGCTCAGCCCTTACAAATGATACCTCCTACATGGCCCTTCGCTGTGTGGGGGATGGACATCTTGGGACCTTTCCCAAGAGCCGTCAGAGGTTACAAGTTCCTGTACGTCGCCATTGACAAGTTCACCAAGTGGCCGGAAGCAACTCCAGTTGTAACAATCAACAAACAATCTACTAACAACTTTTTGCAGTCCATTGTATGCAGATTTGGAGTCCCAAAAAAAAATCATCATTGATAATGGAACCCAATTCACAAGCTCCGCATTCCAATGATATTGCGAAGACCTCGGCATACAGGTTTGCTACGCCTCCGTAGCTCACCCAGCCAGCAATAGCCAAGCCGAGAGAGCAAATGCTGAAATCCTTAAAGGACTCAAAACGCGCACCTATGAGCGCTTGAAAAAACATGGAGCCAACTGGATTGAAGAGCTTCCGCCCACTTTATGGGCCAACGGGACATCCCAAAACCGGTCAACTGGAGAGACACCCTTCTTTCTGGTGTACGGAGCTGAAGCAATCCTTCCTCCGGAAATCACCTTGGGTTCACTCCGGGTCCGGACCTTCGATGAAGCCGCGCAGGACCAACTCCGGCGTGAAGACCTAGACCTCCTTGAGGAGGGAAGGTGCCAAGCAGCTGTTCGGAATGCCCGATATCGCCAAGCCCTACGGCGTTATCATCAACAGCATGTACACAACCGACAGCTCGAGGAAGGCGATCTGGTGCTACGGAGAATACAATCCAGAGAAGGGTTAAACAAACTCTCCCCCGGCTGGGAGGGGCCCTTCCGAGTGATTAAAGTATCCCGTCCCGGAAGCGTTCGCTTGGTTACCGAGGATGGGACACCTCTCCCAAATTCTTGGAACATCGAGCACCTCCGTAAGTTCTACACTTAATACCACGGAGGTGAGTCTTGAGTAACTTGAGGTGTATGTTATAGAGTCATTGTACAGAGTCGGGTAGTTCCTCCGGGAGAGCAGCCGGACCTTTCCCGAAAGGTCCGCAAAGTTCGTGCAACACTTGTCACAGTCTCCGGACTAAAAGTGTGGCTAACTACCCTGGGTCAAACGAGAAATGAAACACGCTTAGCCTGGTTCCGTACCCTAAGAGTGTACTTGTTTCCCTTGTACCCCGGACCTATAATGAAAGACATCTTCATGTGAAATAGACTCCACGTGCATTTATTTTGTACAGGCTCAACATTTTTATTTTTCTCTTTCTTGTCTATAACAAAGACGTGCAATTCTTAAGAAATTTTAGTTCAACCGGTTTATATACAATTTGAGTTGTATTGTCAATTCTTTTGGATTCAAATATTGTTCATGGCCAATTCACCTGAAAGCCGCCAAGCCAACCTAGGGCTGGAGTGTGCTATCGACTTAGCCTGGTCAAACACCCTAAGTACGCCACTCTACCTACACCCCGACAGGCCGAAGTAAGGCGGGTCTGTGTACAGTTGGATCTAGAAGAAAAGACAACGCATTCGGTTGTATTTAGAATCGCGTTTGACTTAAAATCTTCTTGGGAGTTGTAAGCCGCGATGAAGTTATAGACAAGAAACAAATTTTACTATTTTTCTTGACTTCAGTGTGCAGGAAAAATAAAATACACGTTGATGGAGAAAAGCCGGAGCTAACAAAGCTCCGACTCCCCTAGCTGGTTTGTAATCGATGTTACGCATTGAAAACAAGCATCACCGGACTAATCAAGTTCCGGTAAAGCTAGGGGGGTCAGCTGTCAACGCTGAATAAAAGATGGTGAGAAGACCCCTCAAATGGAGTTTGCTGTCGATAAGTTACATGTTGGCAAAGGTCACTGCCGGAGCTACTAAGCTCCGACGGCCTGGAGGACTATTGCCGGAGCTATCAAGCTCCAGCGATGGACAATGCTGGAGCTTCTAAGCTCCGACAACCTCAGGGGGCCTTAACTATCGAAGACTTCGAACCTAAATTCTACAAGTTCAGAGCAAAAGAGTCTTCAACAAAATGCAATATCCTCTTGGTACATGTTCACAATCAAATTGTGTACATCTACCAGGGGGCCAAGTGAAGACAAAAGTGTTGAAGACAAAAAGTGAAATTCACAAAAATTTGGGGGTTTCATTCATCTGGAGACAAGGAATGACATCTGGAGACAAGGGATTACAAAATTGAGGAAGAAGAAGAGAAAATACAAGTGAGAACTATAGAAATGTCCTAGACCCTATGGGAGAATTGGGCGACCTTCTGGGCAACCTCCGATACGCTGGCTCGGGTAGCTTCGCCTTCTCCTTCGACGGGACCTTCAAGCACCGGGTCCAGAGGAAATTGGGAGTTCCGGCTGGTGTAGCACATCAGCACATACTCTGCGACGTTCTTCGCCAGGGATTGCCCCTCAACCTCCAGTTGGTCCGCGATGATATCGCCCACCTTGGAGAGCTTGCTACCTGCTGCGCTCAACGCCTGCAGCGCTAGGTTCGGCTCCAGCTCCGGATCATCTGGGTGCACGGGGCTGAAACCCATCGGTGTGAGCGCGTCGTTGGCCTTGCCCAGGAACTCCCAAATCTGTAGGTAGTCCGCAGTCCTCAAGCCCTTCATTTCTTCCAAGGATCTCCTGGCCGCCGTCAGTTCGGAATTCTCACGGGCGAGGCGCTCAACTTCTTTGGCGTTTTGCTGAATCTTTTCAGCAACACGCCTTTCGAGTTTTCCGAGCTCCTCCTCCCGGAGATGGATCTTGTTCCGGCGGTCAACCAGGTCCTTCTCTCTACCCCTCACTTTCTTCTCTCTGGCAGTAAGAGCACACTCTTGTTCATAGAGTTCCTGCCCTCGCACCCAGACCTTCTGCTCTTCCTCTTGGCAGCGCTCTTCCAATTTCTTGGCGCGCTCCTCGAGGCCCTTGTCAGCCAGAGCCACCTTCTCGGTGAGCTCCTCCTCCCTCCTCAGGACGTCATCCCGCAACTCTAGGAGTTTCTGCTCTTCATCTTCGAGCCGTTTCTCCCTCTCTTCAAGTGCCTCTCAGCGCTTGATGAGTGCAGTGTTAATGGCCTCAAGCTGTTCATGACGTGCATCGGACGCATTATTGGCTGCTTTGGGCTGATCGTAGATCTCCCGGGATTGAGCGTCGAGGGCACGAGTCATACTCTCCCTGTCATCCAGTAACTTGCCCCAGTACTCCAGGCGGATCTTCTCCCGCTTGATCCACTCCTTGTCATCCGCTAGCCTCGACTGCGCCAGCTTGGTCTCGAAGTAGAGCCGATTACGCCACCGCCTAAGGGTTTGGCGCTCCTCTTCAAGAGCCTTGCTGTCATGGAAGAAGGCCAGTTGGACTTGACGCAGACTAGAACATGCGTTGTCAATGGACAGCGACAACGGGATGGGTTCCGGACCTGCCGAGGTCTCCTCCGCTGGTTCCAGCGGGTCTTCGGATACAAAAATTGGGTCCCACTCTACAAGAGTGGTCCCCTGAGTCTCCATGGCATTAGGGCCGTCCTCCGGGATGACCTCAGTCGCCATCGAGGAAGGCCCAGCCACCAGGTCTTCGTTCACCCCCTCAGGCAGAGGGCCAGCGACTTCGCCTGGGCACTCCGGCTCGGCCGCAGGTACCTTCGACGTCATCGCTTCCGGAGCAGGAGCCGCTGCTGACTCCGGTCTAGGCACCTCTTCCGATGGGGGCTCAAGCTCCGTCACCTCTTCAACAACCGGCTCAGGAGCCGGAAGATCTTCAACATCAACCGACCCTGTGGCCAGAGTTTCAACGATGACCGGCTTAGCGGCCGGTGCTTCGGAGGTAGCCGGCCCAACTGCCGAAACTACCTCAGTTTCCGGCACGCACGTCGGAGCTTCAATCACCTCCGGCTCAACCGCTGGGGCTTCGACAATTTCCGGCTCAGAGGCCGGGATTACTTCTTCCTCCGGCTCAACAGCCGGAGCTTCCATCATCGCAGCACCAGAACCCGGAGCTTCAACCTCCGGGACAGGTGCCGCTGGCACATCTTCACTCCCGTGATCCGGCGCTACCACGGGAACTTTTGGGGATGAGTCGAGGTCCATGACCACGACAGCCGGCGCCGGAGCTGTCGCAGCTTCAGCCACCACTGGGGGCGGCACCGGGACAGGAGTTGAAGCTCCCGCCCTCACGGCTTCAGCCACTTTGGCTGAGGGTGGAGCTTCACTTCCCTTCTTGGGGACGCTGCAGATGACGAACGAAGAAAATTAAAAAATACTTGCTACAATTAAAACAACTATACAAGGTAGAGATTAAAAATTACCTTGGGAGGCTTCTGCACTAGCTTGCGCGGAACCTTTTTCCCGGGCGTTCTGGGCTGGCCATAGCCGGCGTGGAAGCACCGGAAGGCCCCCTAGAACTCGTCGCGGCCACGGGAGTTTCCTGGGTCGAGGCCCTCCTCGATCGGGAAGAACCCCCGGACCTGGAGGCCTCCACCGGCCCAGGTGCTGGAGTCGCTTGCCCGGAGCTAACACCCCGGGAGGACCCCACTACGGGAACAGTCGCGCTTCGGGAGGACCCCACTGCGGGAACAGTCGCGTTCCGGGAGGACCCCACTACGGGAACAGTCGCCGCAGGTGCAGAAGACCTTCCCCTCCGGGGAGAAGGAGCCGAGGCGGAAGTAGCGGGCCTGACGGACCTTCCGTCAGCATACTGCAGCTTCCTCTTCCGACTCTCGGGTTCATCCGCCAGCTCATTGCCCTTGCTGACAACCTCAACCCTAGGCTTTGGGGCAGGGACAGAGCCATCTTCGGGCATTCCGGGGATCGCCACCCGGGTGGTTGATCTTCTCTCGATGACACCAAGGTCATCAAGTGCGGGCATCTTTCGCCGGAGCTCCCTGCTGAACTCCACTTCCACGTTCAGAGGGAGAAAGGCTGACGGGGGAGTCAAGTCATCACGTCGACGTCGATGCCATGCTAGAACTTCTTGAGGTGGAACTCCAAGGTTTTCCCCACCATGTTGGACTTCAACCCGGTCTCAACCCGGTCGTCGTCCATCACGCTGTTGAGGGCCCAAGCGAGTTTCTCCCTCCTCTTCAACGGCGCCCACCTGTTGACCAAGAAATTACAAAATACCGCCTGAGGAGTCAATCCTCCCTCCACGCATTGGCGGATCCTAGTCAAAGCAGGGTTCAAAGCTTCCGCCAGCACCGGAGCTTCACTCCAGATCGTCGTGTCGATGTCGGGCAGACCATCGGGCAGCTCCAACCTCTCGTGCTCCTCCACCCTGACGACTATCCAGTCTTTCTTCCAGTCATCCCACTTCCCAGAGGGAAATGACCGGAGGTACTTGAATGGGCACTTCTTGCGCTTCACGAAGTAGTAGAAGTCAAGGTACTCATTGCTCCGGCCGGTGGTGTGGACGGTGAAGAAGGTCCGGAAGAGTTCAATGCAGGGGGGATGCCCACCCACATCTCACAGAAGTGAACGAAGATAGACACGAGGAGAATGGAGTGAGGGCCAAGGTGGTATAATTGCAGACCATAGAAGTCTAGCAGCATTAAGAAAAAGGAAGAAAAAGGTGGGATCAACCCCACCATGGCGTACGAGGAGAAGTACACCATTTCGCCGGTGTGCTCCTTCTCGAATGGGAGCTCTCCACCGGCGCGGACCGTTGAAGAAGTCCGAGGACCACCCCATGAGGGCCCGGACCTTCTTCAGGTCGCCGTCGGACTTCAAGCGACTCTCGCGGAGACCCAACTCCATCGCGGCACGGCTAGGCAAGAGAAGAAAAGTGAAGCACAAGTTGGGAGTTTGATCGCAAGAACGGATGATAGGCGTAAAGAACTCCCGGCGGTGCGCACTTTCCTTCTTAAGTAAGCTCTCGCAACGCTTGGATGGAAACCGCAAGGAAGTCGAAGGTACCACCCAAAAATTCCACCCATCCGATGACAAGCGGGCCCGGGACCACCCCGACGATCAAGTCGAGGTTCTTACCCAGGTGAACGGTTGTCATCAAGATGCGGGAAGCCCAAAGGCGGCAGCCTGACAAGGCGCGCGGAACCAATACGGTTTTTGTATCGGGAACCGGCGACCTTCAATTGCGTGAGATCCGCACGCCAAAGATCTCATCTGCCGCACGCGGGATACGCCACGCGGCAAGGATTTAATTCCAAGTCCTTGCCAACGACACCTTCAAAGACCCTTGAAGACTCAGTTCAAAAGTCGCGAGGATGGACCCACCTCCGACGGAATGACTTCACCCCAGTGGTCTTCCCCGGAGGTAGGTCCAGGGGCCACTGTCGGTACCCTAGAAACCATACACCCCTTGAGGTTACAAAGATCTCAAAGGAAAGTCATATACTTGATTTTAAGACCCTCGGAGGCCCACATGTCAGACATAACCGGACCCGCTTCTCCAACATGGTTAATCCCAGGGTCGCCACGTGTACTACCAAACCGGAGCTACCACCCACAAGGGAGAAGCTCCGGGCCATGTACCGAAATGACACCTCCGAACTTAACCCCAGACCGAGAGAAGCTCCGGACCTGACATGTGTCAGGTAGCTCCGGAGCTCCCTGTTTCCCACAGTATGCTCCGGAGCTGCCACGTGTCCAATCGTCGAATCTTCAACACTTAACCTTCGGAAGACCCCCGCAACGGCTCCGGATCTTCCAAGGGGAATCAAGGACTTCAAGACCCGATTAAGTGTCATTAATACCATATTAATGACACTTAAACGGACGATCTTAACACCAGTAAAGGTGCTGTCAAAGTCCGTTATAGGGTCATTAAGGGCAATTAAACGTGTATCAATACTAGTAACCACTGGGGCCACATGTCGGGCTAGGCTAACTTGTAACGGCCTGCCCTTGTACTATAAAAGGACAGGCCGATGACACGTTCAGGGGCTAGAGACACACACGCGCCATTGACGCTCAACACAAGCTCATACAGCTAATACAACACCAACACACCCGTGGAGTAGGGTATTACGATCAGGCGGCCCGAACCACGTAAACTCTTGTGTCTCCTGTGTCATTTCCTACTCACCTTCTTGAATCTCCGCGCGCCCATACCGAACATCAAACTCCCCTATCACTTTAGCAGTATAGGGAGATCTGCCAGTTCCAAACCACCGACAGTCGTCTTCTCTCTCCCGATTCTGTCGCCAAATCACACCGTTGCCGTTCCTCTCGCCGCGCCACCACCAACTGTCGCCGTCGCCGCCCACCGGCCGCCGCCGCCGTCTTCGGCCGCCGCCGCCGTGCTCCCACCGCCGCCGCCACAGCACCACTGCACCCGCCGTCGCCACACCACCTCAGCCGCCGCTGTCGCCGCCGCTTCACCCAGCCGTCGCCGCGCCTCCACCCAAGCGCCGCCACCGCTTCCTCCCGTGCACCACCAGCCACCAGTTGCCCCACGCGCACATCCTCGCCGTCGTGGTGCCTCCACGGTCACCACCCAGCCGTTAGGGTTTCCGGCCGCCTCTTTCGTCGCTCGGTGCGCGTGACTTCGTCAACCTCACTCTCGCGCATCACAATGGATCGCGACAAGAAGAACAAGGGCAAGGCCATCACGGAGCCGGCCGCGAAAAAGCAAAAATTGTCGAAGGAGGAGAAGAAGGCATTGATGGCCGCTCGCGCCGCCGAGGAGCGTGAGCGTGGCCGAGGAGGATCGCTGAGGATCCGCGAGGCTCGTCCGAGGCAGCCTCCTGTGATCGATGACTCCGAGGCCGAAGAAGAGCCGGTAGAGCCTCTCGTCCGCCGGTGCTCCGCCCGGACCCGTGGGGGTCATCCCGCGGCAGCTCCACGTTCGAGACCGACGGCTGCCGATCGTCGTAAGGATAGGGAGGCCCAGCGAGCTATCTACGAGATGGAAACTACTGTCCATGTTGTCGAAGGAGTCCGGTTGACCGACTATCGGAAGATGAAGGCCAAGCAGCTTCGCAGACTCAGGTGGAGTGTGCTGCTTGAGGAGTGGTACCCGCAGCCCAGAGAGGCCCTAGTAGACAGTCGTTTCTGGACTGTGACGCAAGCGTCCCTCTACGAGACCTACAGACGCTGAGGCCACAAGTTGTTCTAGCACAACTTTTTGGATTGGCATCAGCTTGCCCTCGCAGCAGAAACGGAGATATTGCCATACTTCGAGAGGTACAGAGGGCTGGTGCACCTGATGTCCTATGAGAGGAGTGCTTATGTGGAGGACTGGGTACGCGTGTTCTACGCTACTCTCTACGTCTCTGAGGGCCGCAGGTCAATTGATTTCATGTTCATGGGACATCACTATCACCTGACGAGGCAGACGCTAGCACAGCTGCTGGGAGTGGACTTGCACGACACCTGCGTGCATGAGAGGGTCTACGGTCAGGCAGATCCACCGAGGAGGCCGCTCACTGGAGGAGTGGCACCAACTCTAGAGGAGATCCGTTCCCTGTTTGGCCCTACCTTCTCTCCAGACCAGCCGAGGGTACCGGCTTTGTTGACTCCAGCTGCGCGCACAGTGCACCTCGCCTTGCCGCACGCTCCTGCCGAGGTCTGGCTACTTGGAGGGGTTCACCAGCTTACAGCAGACTCTCCTGTTCTACATCATGAACGGGATGGAGTTCGACATAGTGGACGTCCTCATATGCGATATGGAGGATGTGATCACAGACGGAGTGGGCATGATGAGGCAGCTCGTATATGAGTACTGGATCAGCTACCTGCTCACCATGATGGTTCCTGAGGGGTCCACCGTGCATGACCGCCTCACTGATGAGAGCGTCACACGGTTCGATCACTACCATGCCCCAACTCCTGGAGACCGCCGCCTTGGCCGTCCAGTCGAGCGTCAGGTCAGGGCTCGTCTTTCTGAGGAGGACTGGTCGGACTTGGAGAAGGAGGATGAGAGGCTAGCTGAGGCAGAGTCACAGGGTGAGGACCTGCAACACATATGGTCCGAGAGCGACACCGACGACAGTGTCGAGGAGTCATTTCCACCTCCTCCCTCACCCAGGCAGCACGACGCGGAGGCTGGAGGCTCTACAGTGCCACCACCTACTCCACCTCCCGTCACTGAGGCACAGGTCACTCAGCCGTCAGAGCTGACTTCGCTCCTCCAGCAGATGGTTGAGCAGCAGCGTCTGGACAGGCTGACAGCAGAGCAGGCTCGAGCGGAGCAGGCTGCCCGTCTCCTTGAGCTCCAGCAGCAGCAGCAGGATATGCAGTGTCAGATCGCCCGTGAGAGGCGTGAGGACACTGACCGGCTGACTGGACTCATCGACCAGATGCACCAGCGCACCCTCGACCAGCAGCAGCAGACGCAGCAGGCGATGACGGACATCCTGGGGTTGATCACCAACCTCTATACCCAGACCGGGATTGCCCTCCCGTCGCAGCTGCCAGGAGTCGCTCCACCACCACCAGTCCTGGCTCCAGCTGCCGCTTTGGTGCCGTCAACGCCGATTCCCTCCATCAGCATGTCTCCACTCCTGGCTCCTGGCGCTCCGATACACTCCCCGCTGCCGGCTACGACCCTGTTTCAGCAGACGCCGGCCTCCGTCGTCAGTGCTCCAGTTCCAGCTGCTCCAGCTCCACCGGCGCCCCCAGCACCGTCAGCGGATCCCCCAGCTTCCTCCGCTCTAGCAGCAGCGACCGCCGACTCCAGCTCCGACGACAGCACCCCCGACGGCGACCGCTTCACCATCGCCCCGAGCGCTCCGGAGTCTTAGGTACTCGACTTCCCTTTTTGGTGTCTTGATGCCAAAGGGGGAGAAGAGTTAGAGTCAGGGGGAGGTTAGCTCAGTCATAGGGGGAGTCTTAGTTGCAGGGGGAGTTCTATCTATTTTGGACTTATTGTCATATTTACTATCATTTGCTATTATTGTGTATCCGTGTGTGCTACTTTATGCTCTTATGATTTATTGATCTTTGTTTGAGCCTTCGAGCTTCTTGTGTTGAATTTCGTACTTGTTACATTCTTTTATGAGCATTGCGTTCTTAATTTCATTACCTCTATGCTCTACTTGTCGTGTTGTCATCAATCACCAAAAAGGGGGAGATTGAAAGCATCTAGGCCCCCATGAGGTACGGTTTCGGTGATTAATGACAACCGTTAGATATTACTAATGAGTTTGTGGATGCGAGGTCTCACGTATAACACATCAAACGTAATGAACTATCTATTCATATCATCTACTGCTCATTGGATACAAATGGAGACCCCTCAACGAACTATTCTAAGGGGTTAATCAATTTTCATGAAGACTAAAAGAAGAACTCATACGTCAACGCAATTCTATCAAAATTGACAACACAAGGAACTCAATATTCATCAGAAGAACATTCCCAATAAATGTCAAAGAGGTCACTCAAGCAAATTCCAAAAGATCAACTTAAAACAACTCGAAGCAAACAAGATCAACTCACCGGATCATCCGATGTTTTGTGAAATGACTACATCGGTCGAGTTGTGTCAACAGAAGAAGAAGACCTCAGAACCAAGTACTCACCGGATCATCCGATGTGAATGGCTCAGCAACATCGGTCCATAAGTACAGTTTGCAAGATCATTGGACCAAGTGTAGCACCAGATCATCTGATGTACAGAGAAGCACACATCGGTCGATTACTCCAGTAAGCATAAGTTTGAGAAAATTCTGGAGCAAGAGCCACCGGATCATCCGATGAGAAGACAGGATTAACATCGGTCTAACAACGGTCATATCTGACACAATGACGTCAGCTAAAGTAATTTGACCGATGATAACTAAAGGGGAGACATCGGATCATCCTGTGTTCACAGTAAAGTTCTGTCAGCCTACTTTTCCAACGGCTATTTCGGGGAGACTGGCTATAAATACCTCCTAATCCTGTCATTTCGTCAAGTCTTGAGCGCCAGACACTATCAACACATCCACAAGCATTCAAGACCAAGAGCAACCACTTCCACACCATTTCGATCATCTATACACCAAGATTTAGGCTAGAACTAGCTAGAGAGAGAGCTTGTGTGCCACCATTCTCGGTGAGTGGACTCTCTAGGTTAGTGTGAGAACCTCAAGGGAGTGCCCTTGGTGTTTGTAACCGTGAGAAGACTTCCGGAGCTTGCCAAGGCGTTTGTGGAAGTCCGGAAGGTCGAAGTTGTACAAGGCTTGAGCTCCACCTTGCCAAAGGAGGCAAACGGAGAGGAATAGTGAAGACCTCTCGTCTCGGTGACTTGGGTGTGGCAAAACCCTTTGGTGGGTGCCACAACGTGGATGTAGGAAGATCTTGACGATCTTGTCGAACCACGGGATAAATCCTTGTCTCCTCGGGAGTTTGCATCCTTCTCCTTTCCCTTACTTTTATGCATTTTATATTCCGCGAAGTTTCTATCCACTAGAATGCATAGATAGTTTGCGTAGGGAATTGAGCTTTACAAATTAAGTTTCATTGCTTAGAATTTTTCGAAGAAAGCCCAATTCACCCCCTCTTGGGCATTCGGTCCTTACAATGGTGCAGTGGTGTATTATGAATGGTATGAGCCCATTCAAAATTTGAATGGGCCGCCCACTGGTTGGACAGAATAATACTATAAAAAAAATCTCCGCGTTGCAATAAAGGGTAAGGGTATTTTTGACAGGAGCAGGAACAGGGAGTGTCAACTGACATGCAAGCCCCACCTATAAGGGTATTTTTGAAATGTCTTGGTGAAATTATGAATTGATAAAAGAAGGTATTGACCAAACTATGAAGTGGTCAAAATGTTGAGTGTTGAAACCAACAATAACGAGCACATTACTTCTAAAGTACTCCCTCTATCCAAGGATGTCGTTTTTAAAACTAAATTTAGTTTTAAACACGATACTCTTTTATGGATAGAGGGAGTAATAACCTTTGTGAGCCAAATCAAAGATCGATTAATAATTTGGCTCAGTACCATACAGGCTGCTGCTCGCCATAAATACCACAAGGATGGCTGGATAATTATGATGCTCAACTCTGAAAGGTTCATCTAGTACAGTTGCAACTCCTCTTATTGGCAGCAGCGCTAATAGGCTGGTCATGTATGAAAACAATGTTGTACATATTGGTTACAACAATTCTGATATACATTTATCAAAGATATTTCCTACTCGCTATGACAGCCAGAAGCTGCCTCGTGAGCTGTGCCATTTGATATTCATGTAATTACATAAGACATATTTTCTATAATTTACTATACTCTGTTATGTTATTCAGCAAAAAATAATAAAGTATTAAATTCAAAGTCCCGCCTATCGTGATACGGGTAAGCAGCAAAGCCACCTTTTGTTCTTCCTTGGTTGCTTCGACTCTTTGTTGCTGTGGATACCGTTCTGATGGAAGCCGTTGGTGTTTAGGCTTTCTTCCCCGTGCACCCTAATTGCGCTCCTTAATGTCATAGACATTGTCCTTGTCATCGTTGAAGCTGTTGAGTTTTGAAGACATACGCTGTTGATATCGTCGTCCGCTCCATGGCTAAATTTCTCATTGTGCAAGACATTTGTTTCTCGGATCTCTCTGCATCACGGAAGACATAAGTCAGATTACATATATACCTTCTGGCCATGTAACAAATAGGCCGTCAACTGACATGAAAATACAACATGAGTAATTGATATCTCTGCATGCTGACCTGGAGCCCTGTGTTTGTGCCGTAGCGGGGCGTCTATTCAGAAGATGGTCTGAACTGAGAAGTTCTCTTTGTGAACTTCTCAAACCCACATTATTGTCTTCCAAAGTCACATCATAACCGAGCAAATTTTGTAGCTTGCTGATGTTATTGGTCTTGCTGCCTCGGATAACTGCAATAGCAGTGTCCAGTATGCCCAATGCCTGCTCTACCTCAGGGCTGATAAAGGGGTTATTTTCGACCAGTGGCACTTGTTCAGCTGGTTGTGGTTGGTTATGAGGGGCAATTAGAAGATTATCATCCTTGGAGAATGTATTTTGTTCATTCTCCTCAACAATCTCACTATTTGATGTGATATTCGTAACCGCCATAAGATTCTGTACAGCGACATTTTCAGGGAGTATTTCATTATTAGCATTTTCCTCATTCGGGGTTATCTTCGCCTTGTTATCAAAATTCTGGTATTCACGGATCCTAACATAGAGTGGTGCTCTCAAAGCTTTCTTGTAGTCCACATCACAACTGGCCACAGTACTGACTGCCTGCAGGATAATCCGCTAAAATTGATCAACAGGGCACATAGCCTTTACAGAATCTCATGACTCAACATATACAATCATGCAGTACGTTCCTGGTGTCATTGTTTGCTCACCCTAGTGTCATAAAATGAAACCCATTCAGAGAACAAAGTTGAAATGTGCAAACTGTTATTCCCACTAACCTTTTGATACAGTTTATGCCCGCTGCCAATCAGCTGCCTTGACATGAAGTTGATCAACCATGGTGGAACAAAGTCTAGCTTGATATCCATATTAGCTATTGCCCTAAATGACAATTAATTTAAAAGAAATGAGTGCCACTGTACCAGTTAAATCTTAAATGAGTGGCAGTACATATGTTATTAGTACAAAAAGGATTTGGTTAAAAAGATAGAATAGCTGATAGTCTATTTATGAATCTGATTTTTTTGGTGAAAACTATCTTGTCGTTCACAATACAGAAGGAGATACATCAAGGATAACACAGTTCAAGCAAAGGGCAAGGTGAAAATTGCATTGCTGAGAAAAACATGTTGATGAAATGAAAAATATTGCAGTTAAGTACTCCACTCTAGCCAAAGATACATGTTGCTTTTAATTTCTTATTAGATGGGTCATAAATCAAACCTTATCTGCATTACATCGATAAAGTAATAAATATATCAATTGATGGAACCCCCCGGTTTCTAAAAGAAAACCATCCATAATACCTCGTTGAGTTGCTGGACTCTTTTGAACCGTTAATCACTAACTTGGCAACAAGAGTTGTGACACGACCTCAAATTCATGGGCAGTGTTCAAATATGATACATAGTGCTATATATAAATGCAAAATAACATCAGATGTTACCTGAAAAAGCTTTTTTCCTTCGTTATCCTTTGCAAGACAAAGCCTCCAAATACATCTATCCGTACGGTGTCACCGGCTTCAGGAATTCCATCCCTACTAAATCCATGTGTATGTGTATTTATACTATCCAAATCAGATATCTGCAAACAAGTCAATAAGCAATAAATATGGAAACTAGGGCACATGATATCATAGCTGCAGAGGAAGGTTCACAAAAAGCAACGTAAATTTTAAAACATACGCACAGTTTTCATGATTACAATGACAACATCTTCTTTAAGATACTCCAATTCAAAGTAGTGCAGCAGAGCCTCTCTCTCAGAAACCGGCCATGGAACCTTCACCCTTTCTTCCAAATAGTGAATATGAAAATTAACCACTACAACTTAAACGGGTAAGTATGAATAAAAAATTATAAAAAGAAAAGAGTCTTCAACCAACCTGACCAAAGAAATTTCTTCACCAATCCGAACTTTTTTCAAGCAGCCCGATTGGTCAATTTTAAAAGCTGGCAAATTGTACTGTGGAAACCTGGAGAAAACGATATCGTCAGCACTTAAAATAAAGCAATTAATTTGATTATGTTCCTTTTGTTTTCTTTGGTTAGGGTTAAGTTCAAGAGTTGACGTATATATACCACTGCCAACAACTCAACATGTTTTCTTTCATAAAAAATTACAGAGATGCACCAGCAATTCAGGGTGTCGTCTCTAATTAGCCATAGTTTGTTTGCCCCATTTTGTTTTATTCATTATATGTGTTCGGTGAAAAGACCTTAACATTGCTTTTATAAGTTACCATAGTGATATTTTGTATAGGTGCAAGTGCAACAGTGCAACATCAGGTAAGTTACCATGGTACTCCCTCTGTCCCAAAATACTTGTCATTCTCTAGTTCAAAAATGAACTAGGGAGTGACAAGTATTTTGGGATGGATGGAGTAACTTAGATAAACAATACTCATGTTGAACCTAAAAGTGAAGCTAAAGCTAGGGAAAATAGGATTTAGACTTTACGGTATCCTGACAAATAGTTGAGAACACCATGTGTGGTTTCCAAGAATGTGAAATTTTAATCAAACCAAAAAAATCGAAGTTGTCTTCTAGGGCAAATAGGCTTTAGTGGTATCCTGATGAATAGTTGAGAACACGTCTGGTTTCCAAGAATGTGAAATTTTAATCAAACCAAGAACATCGCTTAAAGTTTACTTCAGTGAAGAAAACATTGCACTTACCATTTTTTGTATAGGCCTACCTCCCATGACACACATGCACCTACACAAAATCGGCATGCTTAAGTAACCATTTGAAGCTATTGCACTTCAGTTTGTTGATGGTTAGAGTCACTTACAAACATCAATAGGACCGTCAGTAAAGCCTTCAGCAAGAAGGGTGTGAAACGGGGTCCCCTCTGGGCCCTCACGGTACATGACTCTCAATTGGTCCGTATCTTGTTTCACCTACAAAAGATACATTAACTACATATTACTGCAGGAATTTGTTTTTGAATCTTAATGCAACAATTAATCCATGTACAAAAAAAGGAGATACAGACCACGTTGAAGAACTACATAATCAAGCACGAAGAAAAAAGGAAAGAAATATGAACGCTGATCAGATCGAACTACAATACTCAATACAGGGGTCATCTCTAAATGAGTCAACAACTTGTTTTAACGCATACCTTCCACTCCTTATGAGGCGCCCCATGAACCTTCTGCCCATCGCTCGAAGTATTTAGCATCTCAAGAAATTCTGATACTTCTTTTGTCCTTGCTTCAGCAATAAGGTCGATATCACCTGGGAAAAATGAATACCATTATGCGTATATATAGATAGATCAAACAAACACAACAGACATGACTTGTACTTGTTGGAATGTGATCTCCAGTGAAACCGGTCTTATGGCCGTTTCCAACTCTCTCCCGACACCCTGATCGGGGGCGTCCCTCACGTTTACATTGTGGGCCACCTTCCGTGTTGTGCCAACTATAAGAGGGGAGATTAAGGCATAACTAACTGAGGTTAGTTGATCCTAACACTGCTCCACCAAGATCCGAGCACTTTAGTTGGTCCTAACACTGCTCCACCGAGATCCGAGCACTAAGGACGCAAGAACGAAGGGAAAACCCACAGCGTAGCTGCCGCTGCCGTCTCCAGCTTCGATCTGCTGCGCCACTGCACCCCCTCGTCGGACTTCTCTACATTATATGTACGCACACACGAGGTGCGTCCACTGCCATATCCTCTTGTTTATATTCTACTTCATATTGTGATTAGATATAGATGTTAGTTATTCACCACATGATTTAACTTGGATCCCGATGGATATTGCTATTACTACCTCCTTTCCTTTTTAGTTGTCATTTTGGACAAACCAAAAGAACTAAAGTACAACTAACGGTGCTGTCCTAACGACAAGTAATTTCATACCAGAGGGAGTAGAACTTGAGTAAGTTTCCAACAGTACTACGTACACAGGCCGGCAAAAAAGAACCCAATCAAGGCCTTCAGGCACCCCTATTACAAAACCTTGTACTACTATAACAGTCACATGTGAAACAATGAAACGCGCACGTGCAGGACAGGTGTGGAAACTGAGTAGCACAACCACCCATCACCCACCATTAAAAAGCTTTAAACTTTTAGTCGAGAGATGAACAATATTAACAACCGTAAAGGTAAAACAAGTGAAAGCAAACAACTAACCTGATCCGATACCTTGTTGGTCGGCGCCGGGCAGAGCCGAAGCGAGGATCTGCGCCTTGACCAGCGCCCGCAGCGATGCCTCGTCGGCGAGGTCGGGCAGCGCCAGCGTCCGGTCCAGCCGGTCCCGCAGCTCGAGCACCCGCTTCCGCTTCTCCATGGCCGGCGCCCGCCCGCCCGCCCGCCGTCGAGAACCTACCTACCTCCTCCTCGTTGTCGTCGTCCTCCGCCTGTCACACCGGGAGCAGCTGTAAAGATGAAGTTGTGAGAAGGAAGCCGCCGAACCGAACCGATCCGATACTAGCTAGGAGGAGTAGGTCTACGAAGCAGGAGAACGCAACGACCCTGAAAAAGGGAAGGAATATTAGTTCCGAGGTCCCCGGGAAAGAAAGCATGAAGCAGCTTCGTGCTTGAGTTGAGCTCGACAGCCCACAGGAAGGAGAGGCGGAAGCGGTTTTCTCGAGCATTGGGCCAGCCAACGGCGTGGCACGATCCCGAGGAGGAGGATCCGTTTCGCCGAGCGGGAACGAAACACAGGTCCAGATGCAGAGGAGAACAGAGCAGCAGAACGGCGCCCTACCTACCCCCAGGGAGCTTCGGCAGAAAAATAAAATAAAGACAAGACCGAGCAAACCGGCGGCGCTTACCGCTCGCGCTGGAGAAGGGAGGAGATCGGCTGTGACGGCTCGCGCTGGAGAAGAGAGGCGACGGACTAATAGGAGGGAGGAGCAGGAGCACGAAGAAGAAGAGGGAGAGAGGGAGTCTCTGTCGTATTTATTAACAGAAGTTTTAGTTTATTTTGAACTAAAATTATTGTTTAAAACATTGATTATCGTAGAAAGGAAAGAGTAGTATAGTAATCATATTTTTTTGTCACGGTAGCCTAGCCTGGATTGTGGGGTCCACGTGGGACAGCCTGCGGGAGTAATTATTGGGAACTCCGTTGCTCGTGCGCTTTCGTCTGCCTGCTAGTAATATATTGCTACGGGGCACCAACGAGTCTGTCTGTTACGTACTCATTGGTCCGGCAATGCACGACCAATATTGCCGTGGGCAGGCACCGGGGATGCGGCTTCTCTCCTCCCACTTTCTCCTCCCATGCCTCCTCCCGCCAGGTGTTTATATTTAATTGGTTCACTTTTACTCTCTCGCACACATCAGATGGCGGATAGAAGGAACGGCTCGGAGAAACTGACATCACAGGTTGGGCATCACATAAAGCGCGCGGTAATGAAAAAAATGGCGGCAAACATAAAACACTCCCGCGAGTACGTATGGAGAAATATTTTAATAGTTACATTACATCATTGAAGACTTAAGAGCTGTTGCACCTGCTGCAAGAGAGAAGACCCATACGACCATATCCTTGATAGGATCTATTGCTGCAGCCTGCAAGAGAGAGAAGACCCATACAGCCAGGCCCTTGATGTGACCTGATGTTGCAGGTTGTCCCATCGTTTGAGGACTTTTGTCAGAGGTGACTCGCCTTCTTTTGATGCCTGCTTCGCCTGCCACACCCAAGGTGAGGCTATCTTATTAAATTTGCTGCACAGTGGGAGTCAAAAATGTAAGATTACATCTACTATGTTGATGTCCTTTTTTACTATAGGTGAACCTTGTTGCAGTTGAAAAAATGTTGAATTCTTGTTTAACAGTATCTGTTCGTTTTTCATATTGTACATGAAACATGTTTTAGTTGAACTAATAAAGTTATACAACAGCTACACATGTTCTTTTTTGATAAAATATAGCTAATCTTTTTCAACAGCTAAAAATGGATAACTGTCCAGAAGATATGATACCGAAGATTGGAATGATGTTTAACTCTGAACAAGCAGCATATGACTTTTACAATGCTTACGTCGGAAAGATGGATTTTAGTATTCGAAGAAATGGATGCCACTATCTAGGAACCTCTTCTGTAATAAAGACTAGAGCATTTTGTTGCTCTCGTGAAGGTATTCTACACATTATTGTTGGTACAATAAATTTAGTTCAATCTTTAACCAATGTTTTACACTAGCAGGTGCTCGCCGCTTTGACAAAAGATCAAATTCAAAAGATAAAAGTACCTGTTATGTAAGATCAGAGACAAGATGTATGTGTCAAGCATCTATGAAGATAAATCTTATAGATGGATCCTACGCAGTGTATCAATTTGTGTCCGAGCATAACCACATCCTTGCCACTACAGAACAAGTCCACCAATTAAGATCACAAAGAAAAATTGATGAAACACAAATTTCAAGGATAGAAATTGCAAAATATGTTGGTATTTGCACAAAAGCAGCTATTGATCTAATGGCTAAGGAAGCAGGTGGAATAGAAAATCTTGGATTTACTCGTGTAGACGTAAAGAACAGATTATACACGAAAAGATCAGTAAAGGTGCACCAAGGGGATACTGGAGGCGTGTTAGAATATATGGAGAAAAAGACATCTGAAGATGCTAATTTTTTCTATTCTATTCAAGTTGATGAGGATGATTTAATTACTAATATTTTTTGGGCAGATGCTAAAATGGTTACAGACTATGAATCTTATGGAGATGTTCTTGGTTTTGACACAACATATAGAAAATTGGATGATGGACGCCCTCTTGGTTTGCTTGTTGGGGTAAATAATCATAAGAAAACTATTGTTTTTGGTGCTGCACTTCTATATGATGAGACAACAGAGAGTTTTATTTGGCTGTTTAGAACATTTCTAAAAGTTATGTCAGGAAAGAAACCACAAACTATCTTGACGGATGAAGATGCTGTCATGGCTAAAGCAATTAAAATAGTTCTACCTGATACTCACCATAGACTATGTGTATGGCATATAAATCAAAATGCATGCAAGCATCTTGCTGGAGCTGTTAAGGATTATAAGAAATTCAATATTGAATTTCAAAAATGTATTTATGATCAAGAAGAGGAAGAAGACTTCATACATGCATGGAACCAAATGTTGAACACGTATGAGCTCCAAGGTAACCAATGGCTCCAACGACTTTTTGATAAAAGATATCATTGGGCACTAGTTTATGGTAGAAATACATTTTCAGCTGATATGAGTACTACCTAGAGAAATGAAAGCTTAAATAATGAAGTGAAAGTGTACATCAGTGTAAAGTATGACATGCTTACTTTTTTTGAGCATTTTGACAGACTGGTGAGGGATAAACGATATGATGAGGTTACAAGTGACTTCAAAGCAAGTCAAAGTACACCTGTACCCAAAGCAGAGTTAACAATATTAAAGCAGGCTGCAAAAGTGTATACACCAGCAGTATTTAGATTATTTGAGGACCAGGTTCTGCAAACTTTAAATTGTGACTTGTTCTGTTGTGGTGATGATGGTGTAGAAAAGGTGTATAAAGTAAAGGGGCATGAAAAGCATCATGAGCATACTGTTCAGTTCTCACCTTCAGAGTCAAGAGTGAAATGCAGCTGCAAGAAGTTTGAATTTGCTCGAATCTTATGCTCTCATGCACTGAAACTATTGGACATCAATAATATAAAATCAGTACCAGAGCAATACATTCTAAAGAGGTGGACTACTGATGCGAAAGTTCTACATGTAACTAGCAACCTTAACATGCATGAGGATCCCAAAGTGCAGCTGTCAACTCGTTACTCTACATTAAGCAGAATTTTCAATCGAATACTTGCTAGAGCTGCTGAATCTGAAAAAACATATTCTATTTGTACTAAAGCAGCTGAGAAATTAGCAGAAGAAATAGAGAAAAACTTGAAAATCAGGCCTAACCCAGATCTGAGCAGTTCATCTAATTTACAAGGTTGTAAGGATCGAAACGCCCAAGAGGGGGGGTGAATTGGGCTTTCTTTCAAATTTTAAGACAATTAAGCACTTAACAACTTAAAGCCCAATTCCCTATGCAATTAAACTATGCAATCAATATAATTTAAAGTTGCGGAATGAAGATTGCATAAGAGTAAAAAGGGAGAGGGATGCAAACGCTCAAGGGACACGGAGTTTATCCCGTGGTTCGGTAAGATCACAAGGATCTTCCTACGTCCACGTTGTGACACCCACCGAAGGGTTTTGCCACTCCCAAGTCACCGAGACTAGGGGCTTCTTCACTATTCTTCTCCGTTCGCCAACCTTGGCAAGGTGGAGCTCAAGCCTTGTACACTTTTGGGATCCTCCGGGCTTCCACAATCCACTTGGCAAGCTCCGGAAGTTACACACACCAAGGGACACTCCCTTGTGGCTCTCACTACGCTAGAGACTCCAATCACCTAGAGTGGAGGCACCCAAGCACTATCTCTAGCTAGTTCTAGCCTATCTCTTGGTGTACAAATGATGAGTAAATGATGTGAAAGTGGTAGCTCTCTTGCTTGAATGCTCTAGGATGTGTAGAGTATGTCTGGGCTTCAAGTCTTGTCGATTTGACAGGTTGAAGGGGTATAAATAGCCAGCCTCCACGAGATAGCCGTTGGAAAAGTAGGCTGACATCACTTGTCTGCGAACACCGGATGATCCGATGTCTCCCCTTCAGTTATCATCGGTCAAAGCCAAATTAGCTGATGTCACTGTGTCAGATATGACCGTTGTTAGACCGATGTTGAACTGTCTTCTCATCGGATGATCCGGTGGCTCTTCCTCCAGAATTTTGCTTGATCTTGAGGCTCACTGGAGTGATTGACCGATGTATGTAATCCTGCACATCGGATGATCCGGTGCTTCACTTGGTCCAATGGTGTTGCAATCTGTGATGATGGACCGATGCACTAAGCCACTTACATCGGATGATCCGGTGAGTGTATTTGTCTGAGGTCTTCTTCTTCAGTTGAACCAATTTGACCGATGCAGTCAACTCATATAACGTCGGTTGATCCGGTGTGTTCAATCTTGTTGACTTCGAGTTGTTTTGAGTTGTTCTTTTGGAATTTTGAACTTGTGACCTCTTTGACATTTGTTTGAAGTGTTGTTTTGATTGTCTTCAAGTATGGAATGATATCAAGTTAGAGCTTTCACTTCTTGTCATCACATGTTTTGGTTTGATCTCATTTGTTGATTTTATATGGGTCTCCAATGTAATTTTGATTTCATTTGATTGAGTGTCATTGAGACCTTGCATTCACAAATTCATTAGTAATATCGAATGGTTGTCATTAATCACCGAAACCGTACCTCATGGGGCCTAGATGCTTTCAATCTCCCCCTTTTTGGTGATTGATGACAACACAATATTTAAAAGCGCAATGATAATGAATTTGATGAAAATACTCAAGAATATATGCAATGAATACAGCATAGGACACATTTAGCTTGTAAAACGCAAATGAAATTTTTGATGCGAAAAGCTCAATCGATTAAAATCATAAGCAAATGAGACAAATGAAAGAGTGCTTAATTAAAATTACAAAAGAGTACTCAAGCATGAATACAAAAGATAAGCACACACACTCACACTCCCCCTGAAACTACTACTCCCCCTAACTCTCCTACACCTTCTCCCCCTTTGGCATCAAGACACCAAAAAGGGATCAGAACGCCTACTGACCCTGAGAGCTAGGCGCGAGGACGAACTGGGCACCGTCGCAGTCGTCGGAGCTGGAGTCGCCGGTCGAAGGGGCTGCCGGAGCGGTGGAAACTGGAGGGTCCGCTGCCGGTGCTGGAGGAGAGGAAGCAGGGACCGAAGGTGCTGGAGGAGCTGGAGGAAGTGGAGCGCTCACCACGGACGCCGGTGTCTGCTGGAACAAGGTCGTCGCCGGCAGTGGTGAGTGAATCGGTGCGCTAGGTGCCAGAAGAGGTGACATACTGATCGAAGGGATAGGAGTAGTAGGCACCTGAGCGACACCTGGAGCCAGCCCCAGTCCAGGCTGCTGTGAAGGAAGGGCGATCCCGGTCTGAGTGTATAGGTTGGTGATCAACCCTAGGATCCCCATCATGGCCTGCTGGGTCTGCTGCTGCTGGTCGAGGGTACGGCGGTGCATCTGATCTACCAGGTTTGTGAACCTGTCCGTATCCTCTCGCCTCTGACGGGCGATCTCAAGCTGGAGCTCCTGCTGCTGCCTCTGCAGCTGTGCCAAGTGAGCAGCCTGCTCTGCCCTGGCCTGCTCAGCAGCGAGCCTGTCCTGGCGCTGCTGCTCGATCATCTGCTGGAGAAGCGACGTCAGCTCAGACGGCTGCGTCACCTGCGCCTCGGACACAGGAGGTGGTGTCGGTGGCGGAGCAGCTGATCCTCCTGCCTCGGCGTCGTGCGGCCTCGGTGAAGGTGGAGGGGGAGGGAAGTACTCCTCGACACTGTCGTCGGTGTCGCTCTCAGACCAGATATGCTGCAGGTCCTCCCCCTGAGCCTCAGCCTCAGCAAGTCTCTCGTCCTCCCGCTCTAGGTCGGACCAGTCTTCCTCAGTCAAGCGGGCCCGGACCTGGCGCTCAACTGGACGGCCAAGACGGCGGTCTCCAGGAGCGGACGCACGGTAGTGACCGAAGCGGGTCACGCTCTCGCCTGCAAGCCGGGCCTGTGCTGAGTGCCCCTCTGGCACTACCATAGAGCAAATAAAACTGATCCAGTGCCCATAGACCATCTGTCTCATCATCCCAACCCCATCAGTGATTACGTCCTCCATCTCGCAGAGAAGTATGTCTATGATATCGAAATCCATCCCGTTCATTATGTAGAACAAGAGGGTCTGCTGGAGACTCGTGAACCCCTCCAAGTACCCTGACCTCGGCAGGAGCGTGCGGCGCAAGGCGAGGTGCACAATGCGCGCAGCTGGAGTCAGGAGGGCTGGGACTCTCGGCTGGTCCGGAGAGAAGGAGGAGCCAAACAGGGAGCGGATCTCGTCTAGCTGTGGAGCTACCCCTCCAGTAAGTGGCCTCCTCGGTGGATCTGCCTGCCCATAGACCTTCTCATGTATGCTGGTGTCGTGCAGCTCCAAACCAAGAATGTGCCCCAAGGTCTGCCTCGTGAGGTGGTAGTACTGGCCATTGAACATGAAAGCAATGGACCGCCTGCCTTCCGAGATGTACAGGGTCGCGTAGAAGACACGGACCCATTCTTCCACATAGGCACTCCTCTCATAGTCCAGTAGATCCACCAACCCTCTGTATCTCTCAAAGAAGGGGCGGACATCAGTCTCCGCGGCCACTGCAAGCTGCCTCCAGTCCAAGTGGTTGTGCTGAAAGAGCTTGTGGCCACGGCGTCTGTAAGTCTCGTAGAGAGACGCCTGCGTGACCGTCCAGAACCGACTATCCACAAGAAGCTCTCGGGGCTGTGGGTACCATTCCTCAAGCAGTACACTCCATCTGAGCTTCCGGAGTTGCTTTGCCTTCATCTTTCGGTAATCCACAAGGCGAACTCCTTCTCGGACAAGGACGGTCGTGTCCTCCTCATGGATGTCCCTCTCAGCCTCCCTGTCCTCACGACGGTCGGCAGCCGTCGGTCTTGGACGAGGAGGAGCCTCGGCGTGACCCCCACGTGTCCGGGCTGAGCGCCGGCGGACGAGGGGCGCGACCGGCTCCTCTTCGACGTCGGAGTCGTCGACCACGGGAGGGGGCCTCGGACGGGCCTCACGGATCCTCAAGGACCCTCCTCGGCCACGCTCACGCTCCTCGGCGGCGCGAGCGGCCATCACGGCCTTCTTCTCTTCCTTGGATAGCTTCTTCTTCTTCGCGGCGGGCTCCACAATGGCCTTGCCCTTGTTCTTCCTGTCGCGACCCATCTAGACGACGGAGAACTAGGGTTAGGCGACGATGAAGGAAGAACGACGAGAGAAGTAACGAGAGACGTCGCACGGCACGAAGCTCACCTTAGCGACGATGATCAACCGGGCCGAGAAACCCTAGCGAGGAGGAGATGGCCCGGAGATGGCGCACGTTGGTGGTGGAGAAGGGCGGCGATGAGGCTTGAGCGCGGTGGTGAGTGGCGGCGGTGATGTTTGTGCGCGAGGGTGGAGGAGGCGGCGTGGGCGTGCGGCGGCGGCGCTGCAAGTGGCGGCGCTGGGCGGCGGCGCTGTGGGCGGCGGCGGCGCGGGGGTTGCCGGCGGCGGCGGCGCGAGTAGGGGCGGCGGCGGCGGCGGCCGGCGGCGGCGCTGCAGGCGAGGGAGAGGAGGCGGCGCGTGGAGAGGCGACGGTCGGCGGCGGCGGGAGCGTGGGGTGTCGGGGAGAGAGGGGGTCGGGCCGGCGCGCTAGTTTAAATAGTGGGGCCCAAACCCTAGCCGTTTTTTCAACACCGGATGGACCGATGCTAGAAGCAGTGAACATCGGTCAATTGCAACAGTAAGGATATACAGGAATTGCTGTTGACACCGGATGAACCGATGATTAGGGTTTTGAACATCGGTCGAATAGCACAGTAAGGGTGTTCAACCGAGTGATATTGACACCGGATGATCCGACGTTAGAGGGAGGTTGACATCGGTTGAATAGATCACCGCTCCAGAAGAGTGAACATCGGATGGACCGATGTTTTCCAGGATGAACTCGTCGGATCATCTGAGGTTCTGACAGAGTTGGGCTTTGAGGATTGAACACCTATTTGACCGATGAGGGATTGACAGGGACATCGGATAATCCGATGGCAACAGAACGAAAACATCCCATATATGTCCTTTGACCGAACAAACAATTGAGAAGAAAACACATGTCTTAGGACTTTTTGGGCAACCCCTTACCCCTTAAAAAGCTAATATGCCAATAGCTTGGCTAGGCCTTAATGCAAATGGAACACCGAGAAAAATAGAGGAAAAATATCCAAATAAAATGTAAGGCCCATGCTTTGTGAGGTAGAGTATGAAAACTTCTATCTCATTAAAGCGTGTTCCTTTAGAATTTTGCTCTTTCCACATCATATGAGTTGAGATATTGCATTTCAAACAAGTCTCCTTCTCATGATGTGGGTTCCCCTTTGTGACAATTCTACCGTATGCAATGCCAAACAAATTATAGTGCAAGACATAAAATGAGTGCAAGTTTATATGGCAGGGATCATGCAAGGCATAAAATAAATCTATCTTGCCAAGTTTAAACCTTCCAAAGGCTTCCTCAGGGAAAACTATTTCTAGCTCACCCCTATCCTTTGGGAGTTAGACAAGACCTATATGATATGCAACCTTACATGACCATAGCAATTTACATGACGTTAGATGCATCTAGCACATTTAACTCACTTCTAAGCCTAGAAAAAGTTTTCTCATCAAGTGGTTTGGTGAAGATATCCGCCAATTGTTCTTCGGACCTAACACCTTGCAAAGAGATTTCTCCCTTAGCCTCATGGTCCCGTAAGAAGTGATGGCGAATATCAATGTGCTTAGTGCGGGAGTGTTGAACGGGGTTTCTAGCTATCTTAACCGCACTTTCATTGTCACAAAGGAGAGGCACACAACCAAACTTAATTCCAAAGTCCAAGAGGGTTTGCTTCATATATAGGATTTGGGCACAACATGCACCGGCCGCTATATACTCCGCCTCCGCGGTGGACAAAGCCACGGAATTTTGCTTCTTGCTTGACCAAGAAACTAGGGAACGCCCAAGTAAGTGGCAACCCCCGGAGGTACTCTTGCGGTCAACACGGCATCCGGCAAAGTCCGAATCCGAGTAACCTAAGAGATGAAAACTAGCGTTCTTGGGGTACCACAAACCTACACTTGGGGTATGCTTGAGATACCGAAGTATCCTAAAGACCGCCTTCTTGTGCGATTCTTTAGGTGCCGCTTGAAAGCGAGCACACAAGCACACACTAAACATAATATCGGGCCTAGATGCGGTAAGATATAGCAATGAACCAATCATGGAACGGTAATGAGATTGATCAATAGATTTACCGTCCATGTCCGCGTCGAGATGACAATTTGTCGCCATTGGAGTGCTTCTTGAGCTACAATCTCCCATCTCAAATTTCTTCAAGAGGTCCTTAGTGTACTTCTCTTGATGGATGAAGGTCCCCTCTTGAAGTTGCTTGATTTGAAATCCTAGGAAGAAGTTGAGCTCTCCAATCATCGACATCTCGAATTCCCTAGACATCATTTTGCCAAACTCATGGCTAAGAGCTTTGTTAGTTGAGCCAAAAATAATATCATCGACATAAATTTGACAAAGAAATAAGTCTCCGTCGATGTCCTTGGTGAAGAGTGTAGTGTCCACCCTCCCAATCTTGAAACCTTGCATGACGAGGAAGTCCCTTAAGCGCTCGTACCATGCCCTTGGAGCTTGCTTGAGTCCATAGAGTGCTTTGTTTAGCCTAAAAACATGGTTAGGGTTTCTTGGGTCCTCAAACCCGGGAGGTTGCTCAACAAACACAAGTTCATTAATATAGCCATTGAGAAATGCACTTTTAACATCCATTTGATAAAGCATGATATTATGATGAGAAGCAAAAGCAAGGAGTATGCGGATAGCTTCTAACCGTGCTACCGGGGCGAATGTCTCCCCAAAATCCAAACCTTCAACTTGAGCAAATCCCTTCGCCACAAGCCTAGCTTTGTTGCGGACCACCACGCCATTCTCATCTTGCTTGTTGCGGTAGACCCACTTCGTTCCAATCACATTCTTGTCCTTGGGTCGCTCCTCCAACACCCAAACTTCATTGCGGGTGAAGTTGTTGAGTTCCTCTTGCATAGCCATCACCCAATTGGAGTCTTGGAGAGCTTCCTCAATGCTTTTGGGTTCTACACACGACACAAAAGAGTAGTGCTCACAAAAGGATGCAACATGACGTGAACGAGTACTTACTCCCCGTGAAGGACTTCCAATGATTTGATCCATTGGATGTGCCTTGGAGATGCGCCCATGTCTCATCAACGGTTGTGAGTCACTTGGTGGTGGTGAAGCATCTTGCTCATCTTGTGGTTGGACTTCATCTTGGACTTCATCTTCTTCTTGGTGTTGTGTGGCTTGTTGGTCTTGCATAGGCAGTGGATCATCTTTGTCTTCTTCTTCATCCACTTGAGGCGCCATGGAGGTATTGATGTTCGGACTTGAAGCTCCCCCTTGATCATGGCTCTCCTCAACTTCGGGCTTGATGTCTCCTATGGTCATGTTCTTCATAGCTTCTCGTAGAGGCTCATCATCTATATCATCATGACCAAAACTCTCCTCTTGGGAGCCATTAGTCTCATCAAACTCAACGTCACAACTTTCTTCAACTAACCCGGAGGTTTGGTTGAATACTCGATATGCCTTTGAGTTTGACGCATAACCAAGGAAAATACCAACATCGCACCTTCTTTCAAACTTACCAAGTCTTTTCTTGCGGTAGATGTAGCACTTGCATCCGAAGACCCGGAAGTAGGAGATGTTGGGCTTTCTCCCAATGAGGAGCTCGTAGGGAGTCTTTTGGAGAAGTCGATGAAGGTAGACTCTATTGGCGGCATGGCATGCCGTGTTGATCGCTTCCGCCCAAAACTTCTCCGACGTCCCATAATCATCAAGCATGGCTCTCGCGAGGGTGATTAGTGTCTTGTTCTTTCTCTCAACAACACCATTTTGTTGAGGGGTGTATGTAGCCGAAAATTCGTGCTTGACTCCTTCACGGTCACACCACTCCCCAATATTGTAGTTCTTGAACTCGGTGCCGTTGTCACTCCGGACCTTGATGATGGGAAGTTGGAATTCCCGTTGAGCTCGTTTTGCAAAGGTCTTGAAGACTTCCGGAGTTTCACCCTTGTCACCTAAAAACAAAGTCCAAGCATAGCGAGAGTAATCATCAACGATAACGAGACAATAGAGATTACCGCCAAGGCTTTGGTAGGTGGACGGTCCGAAGAGGTCCATGTGAAGTAGTTCGAGCGGCTTGGAGGTAGACACCATTGTCTTCATCGGATGGTGCGAAGCCACTTGCTTCCCGGCTTGACATGCGCTACATAGCTTGTTCTTTTCAAACGTCACGTCCTTTACGCCGGTCACCATCCCTAGCTTGAAGGACTTCTTGAGCTTGCTCATTCCTATGTGAGCAATCCTCCGATGCCATAGCCACCCCAAACTTGTCTTGGTGAAAAGGCAAGTGGTTAGGCTTGCGCTCTTGTTGGAGAAGTCCACCAAATATAGATGACCATGCCTAAAGCCCTTGAATATTAGCTCTTTGCTAGCTACACTAGACACCACAACACCATCTTTGTCAAATGTGCACGTTAGTCCAAGATCACAAAGTTGAGCAATAGAGAGCAAATTAAAGCTAAGAGACTTAACGTAAAGCACATTCGAAATGGACAAGTCATTAGAAATTGCAATTTTACCTAAACCAATTACCTTCCCCTTTGAGTTATCACCAAAGGTGACTTGTTCATGATTGCCGGGGTCTTCTATGGAGGTGAACATACCATCATTGCCGGTCATGTGTTGAGTGCACCCACTATCGAGTACCCAATGTTTTCCTCCGGCTTTGTAGTTCACCTACACACATGAATTTAGTTTTTGAGTTTAGGAACCCAAGCCAACTTAGGTCCTTGTATGTGTGATACAAGTGATTTTGGGACCCAAAGTTGCTTGGGGAGCTTCCCCTTCATGCCCTTGATGTTTTTGCCAATGAACTTCGCTTTCACCTTTCCACCTACTTTGCTCAATAGATAGTGACAATCATTGAAAGTAGATGAGTAGCTAGGAGGTAATTTTGGAGAAGGACGAGTGGGAAGAGGGCACTCCCTAGTGTGATGTCCGGTGACCTCACAATGTTGGCAATAGGATCCCACTTCCTTGATGAAGCTTGTCCTAAGCTCCGGTGAGGGCACCTTCCATTTGTTGGGCGTAGGGAAGGTCCCAAGTCCCCTCTTGTTGAAGCCTTTAGCTTGTTGGAAGAGGATCTCCTTGTGCTTGTCCTCTCCCTTGGAAAGTCTAGCCACACTAGTGCGGAGACTTTCGATCTCGTCCATTAGCTCCTTCTCCCTATTAGCTTTCAATGGCAAAGACTTATGCAAATTGTTAGTGGCATGTGAACTAGCGGGTGTTTTGCCATCAAGAGTTTCTTTCTTCAAGTTATTCAATTTTAGTTCCATTGCTTCATAGGAAAGACTAAGTGTCTCATGCTCTTGAACTAACTCGTTATGCTTAGCCAATAATGCCGTGTTAGCTAAGTCAAGCTCATGGAACTCAAGCTTGATTTGAGCCTTCTCCTCCTCGATTTGCTTGACATGTGACTTGAGCGTTTCATGCTCATTAAGTATGGTGACATACTTGTCTTGCAAATCGAGGTTGGCACCCTCTAGCTTGGCGCGAGTTAGCTCAAGTGCCTTAACCTTAGCCTTTTCCCTTTTGATAATGGCATGATATTCATTGATCATAGATGCTAGTTCATCGGGAGAAAGTTCATCATCACTTGAGTCATCACATACCTTTGTGTTACCTTTCGCCATGAGGCACATAGGCGGTGGAGGAAGGGGTGAGTCATTCTTGTTGACGATAGCGAGGTTTGCCAAGTTTTCTTCCTCATCTTCACTATCATCACTTGTTTCTTCATCGGTGACCCACTCATTTGCTTCGCACATGAAGACCTTTTGAGGTCCTCTTCTCTTCTTTGGAAAGAGCTTGGTCTTCTTGCCTTTGTCAAGTTTCTTCTTTCCAAAGGTGCGCTTGGGCTTTGCATCTTCATCATCCTCACTCTCTTCTAGTTTGCGATGCTTGCCCTTGTCCTTCCTCTTGTCCGGTTTTGGACAATCATATGATATGTGGCCTTGATCGCCACAATTGTAGCACGTCTTGTTTTCATCTCTCTTTGGCAAGAAGGCTTTCTTCTTGGGATCAAACGAGTATCCCTTCTTGGCAATCTTTGAGTTGAGACGTGAAAACTTCCTCATCATCAATGCAAGCTCATTGTCATCATCATCTTCACTTGTAGCTTGTTCTTCCTCACTTGAGCTAGGCTCAATCACTTTCTTTTTCTTGATATGTGTCTTCTTGGTTGAGGCCTTGAGAGCAATAGTCTTTGATGATGATGACTCCTCCATCATTCCAAGCACACTCATCTCATGAGCATGTATCTCTCCAATGAGTTCCGAAACCTCAATGTTGTCAAGTGACTCCTTTTGGAGCATTGAGTTTATGATGTTGTACTTGGGCTTGGGAAGTAGCATGAGGATCTTGCGGTTGATGAGTCCCTTGCCAAGAGAAGCAATGTCAAGAGCATTAATTTCCTCAATGAGTACATTTAAGCGAGAAAACATTTGATTAACATTTTCATGAGGAAGCATTTTAAAATCATCATACTTGGATTTAAGCAAGTGATATTTGAGCTCTTTGACACGAGAGGAACCCTCATGGATCTCAATCAAGCAAGCCCAAATTTCACAAGCTTTTTCCTTACTTGCAATTCTAGCAAATACATCTTGACTAATGCACTCATAAATAGCATTCCTAGCCTTAGCATCCCATTTTAGTTGATCACCAATATATTCATGGTTGCCAAACCCCGCATGGGTCGCTTCCCACACTTCGGGAGAAATTGCCTCAAGGTAAGCGCGCATGCGTGCTTTCCAATAAGCAAAATTCTTGCCCTCGAAGGTAGGAACCGAACCCCCATTCTTGGCCATTTTTGCTCTCTAGCGGTGAAGCTAGAATGATCCAATGAGCAACCTTGCTCTGATACCAATTGTAAGGATCGAAACGCCCAAGAGGGGGGGGTGAATTGGGCTTTCTTTCAAATTTTAAGACAATTAAGCACTTAACAACTTAAAGCCCAATTCCCTATGCAATTAAACTATGCAATCAATATAATTTAAAGTTGCGGAATGAAGATTGCATAAGAGTAAAAAGGGAGAGGGATGCAAACGCTCAAGGGACACGGAGTTTATCCCGTGGTTCGGTAAGATCACAAGGATCTTCCTACGTCCACGTTGTGACACCCACCGAAGGGTTTTGCCACTCCCAAGTCACCGAGACTAGGGGCTTCTTCACTATTCTTCTCCGTTCGCCAACCTTGGCAAGGTGGAGCTCAAGCCTTGTACACTTTTGGGATCCTCCGGGCTTCCACAATCCACTTGGCAAGCTCCGGAAGTTACACACACCAAGGGACACTCCCTTGTGGCTCTCACTACGCTAGAGACTCCAATCACCTAGAGTGGAGGCACCCAAGCACTATCTCTAGCTAGTTCTAGCCTATCTCTTGGTGTACAAATGATGAGTAAATGATGTGAAAGTGGTAGCTCTCTTGCTTGAATGCTCTAGGATGTGTAGAGTATGTCTGGGCTTCAAGTCTTGTCGATTTGACAGGTTGAAGGGGTATAAATAGCCAGCCTCCACGAGATAGCCGTTGGAAAAGTAGGCTGACATCACTTGTCTGCGAACACCGGATGATCCGATGTCTCCCCTTCAGTTATCATCGGTCAAAGCCAAATTAGCTGATGTCACTGTGTCAGATATGACCGTTGTTAGACCGATGTTGAACTGTCTTCTCATCGGATGATCCGGTGGCTCTTCCTCCAGAATTTTGCTTGATCTTGAGGCTCACTGGAGTGATTGACCGATGTATGTAATCCTGCACATCGGATGATCCGGTGCTTCACTTGGTCCAATGGTGTTGCAATCTGTGATGATGGACCGATGCACTAAGCCACTTACATCGGATGATCCGGTGAGTGTATTTGTCTGAGGTCTTCTTCTTCAGTTGAACCAATTTGACCGATGCAGTCAACTCATATAACGTCGGTTGATCCGGTGTGTTCAATCTTGTTGACTTCGAGTTGTTTTGAGTTGTTCTTTTGGAATTTTGAACTTGTGACCTCTTTGACATTTGTTTGAAGTGTTGTTTTGATTGTCTTCAAGTATGGAATGATATCAAGTTAGAGCTTTCACTTCTTGTCATCACATGTTTTGGTTTGATCTCATTTGTTGATTTTATATGGGTCTCCAATGTAATTTTGATTTCATTTGATTGAGTGTCATTGAGACCTTGCATTCACAAATTCATTAGTAATATCGAATGGTTGTCATTAATCACCGAAACCGTACCTCATGGGGCCTAGATGCTTTCAAAGGTTTATATTAAATCACAATACTATTTCCATTGATTCATATCAGCACCTCCTAATACATTTATGTACACAGGTTCAAAAGAAATCATGAAGACAAAGAAGCCAAGGGGTGTCAAGGTCAAGGCGAAGGAAATCCACGGATCAGCAAGACCTATTGGTGGTTTAGAGAAATCATTACGGAACATGAAAAGAAAAAAGAAAGATACGAATATAATGACACAAACACCAGCACAACCACAAACAACAATGATGGTACAAAGATTTTCAATTCAAATAATTTTTAAATGCACTGTTTAATCATATTCCTTATGTTTGCTATATTGCCGTCCTTGTTCAGGGTCACCTGGAGATTCCCAATAACCAAAACTACACGCATACATCAGAGTACTATGGAGCAACCAACACGTCACATCTATCCTGGGTTAATCTAGTGCCAATGTCCTAGCAAAACCAAGAAATGCAGCAACAGGAGCCAATTCAGCCATGTACTCCATATTTCTATAATATGTTTCCTTAATGTTCTAAGGCTACTATTACTTTCTTACCCACATAATTCTGTACAGTCAAATTTATTTACCAAAAATAGTTTTGTAAACTTTACGAACCTCGGGTATCGAAATACATTTGAAAGACGATCCAGTCTCCAAATCATGTAGAATGCAGGTGACCAAAGAGCTCATTTCTATAGTAAATGAAAGTGGAACAAAAAGACAGCTACAACTTCTGTCAAAAGCATTGCAACTGAAGTTGAATAAACCTGCAAGTCCAGTGTAAAGCAAAGCACTGCTATTAGTTACATGCTTAATTTCAGTTATATCATAAAACACTAGAAGTTCCAAAGGAAGATGCATATATTTATTACAAATATTGCTACCACAATAGCGACAGTCTCAGATGAGTCCATGCTGCAATGCTATTATGAACAATAATACCCTGACAGGCCCAATAGTTTGCACACGATACAACCTAACCAGCTTTGGTAGTTCTGGAGATGGATATGCACCTGGTACTTGGCTGGAGCGAACTTATAGATGTCGTAGAGGATGGAGACTTTCATGCTGGTGACAACTTGAAGATGCCGAGCTCCTGTGAGGACTCCAGGCGTCGGGCCCAGGGGATGGGAGAGCTGCAGCGACCGGTCAGCGTGCAGCGAGTTCTGGCGGGCAAGCACTCACGTCGATGCATTGCATCCAGTGGGGAAGGGACCGTCGGAGGGCGGCGGGTGATGACCGCGGACACTTGTGGCTGAGATCTGGGAGAGAGATGACTTTCGACTCCGATGGGGAAGGGAGCGACGGAGGGCGGCGGAGGGGCCTACATGGGGAAAAAGTTTGGATCTGGTGGGGGCATGGGAGAGCGGCGGCCGGCGGCCGCAGGCAGACATCACAGAGAGATGACCTGGACTCCGGTGGGGGGACGGTCGTAGGCAGATGTGATCGAGTTCGCGAGAGAGAGTGGCGGAAGCGAGGGAAGGCGGACGGCCGGCGACTGCGCCGAGGCATCGCTGGTTGAGCTCGGGAAGAGAGACGAGCTTTGACTTGCGAGACTTCAAATCTGTTTCTCGATTTCTCCGGAGCGGATGGAAACGTTGGAGTTTAACGTCCGTTTGTTGATGTTTGTGAGGGAGGAAAAGTGAACCAATTAAATATAGACATCTGGCCGGAGGAGGCATGGGAGCAGGGAGCGAGATGAGAGAAGCCGTGTCCAGGCACCGGATGATGACGAGGCATTATTAACCATCAGTCATACAGACTTGTTTGATTTGAAGTCAAAATTTACCGTATTTTACCACGCTTAATTTTAGTCATTGTTTAATTCATAATCACTCATTATTACCTGTGATCGCTTGCTTTGCTTGGTCTCCGGTCAGGACAGGTCCGCCGCCGACCCGGCGTTCCCGCACCGGGCGGGTTCGGCGAGGACGACGACAGCTAGCAGCTCGTACCGTACGTCGATCTGCACCCAACCGGATGTCCGGATCCTCACTCACCTTCACCTTCACGGCGGCGCGCCGGATCAATCAATCGGACAAGAAGAAGTTGGTTGGCCGGTTGATCTGATTCTGATCGTCCTATAGCTTTCGCTTTCCTTGGCTGGTCCGTCCGACACGCCGGACCACCACCAGCACCGGTCACGCCACTCGATTCCCGCTCTCATCCATAAATAGATGGACGCTGACAGCTGATCAAGAAACTAACCACCAACTCCTCCCTCCCTCCGTTTCTGCATTATTGTCATGAGAACATCGATTCTAATTCAAGTAATGAACTGAAAACACACGTACAGTTTTCGATACATCGTTTTTGATATAGCACTAGTGGCAGTAGTTAGAGCTTTATCACTAGGTCAGCGGCCCCTGTTGCGCGGTTTAAACTTGTCAGTAATCTCGGTCGTGCCACCCAGCTTCATCGTCAGTCATCCGTGCACGGTCATATTATTGGGGTTCAAAAAATAAACCAGCGCAAAATGATTTCTTTACGTTCTCTCTTGTTGCCGATTTATTTAATTTGCTGAGTGACACTCTGGACAATGTCAAAACGGAATTTATTTATTTTCCCAAGGTTCGTTCATAGGAAATATTTTTTTTTAAAAAAAAAATCACATTGTGATTTGTGAAAATAGATGCCATGACCGCAAGGCATCCACATCCTGCATTTACGGTGGCTGACATATGAGCCCGAGGGACATGGGACTCACATGTCCGCCGCAGTAACAATAGTGCAGTTACTGCAGAAGATATGCGTACGACCGCAAGATGGAAGTAACTCAGAATCTTGCGCCAAATTATTTATTCAACTGATCACAGTAATTATACATCGTGCTCAAATTTCCCTCAAAATGATAAAGAAAAAAGCAAGACCAAAAATAGATTCCACCACTTCACTCCTGTGAACCTGTATCTGTATATGGACCGTAGCATGGTCAGAAAAGAGAGCGCACGCATGACCGCAATATCCGCCGCTCTTCCGGTTGCCACATCGTTCCGAGGCATGAGGGTGCTCGCGTGGACCAGTAGCGTAAAACAAGCATGTACAACAATAGGGTCTCCACTCTCCAGACAAGCATGTACAGCTAAAACAATGGGGCAAGAAAAGCTACATACAGGACCAAAAGTTGCTAAAAGTTGGAATTCACTTGATAGAATGAAAATTTGTGTTTTTCTTGTGGACTGCTGCTGTCAATACTGCATATTTAAACCCAATTTTTATGATGTATTAGTTACAACAAATTGTATGGGCCTAAAAATTCTTAGAGTAATCACAATCAAACGCACAGAGCTTGATACAGCTCTAGGAGTTATGTACTCTCTCCATTTCATTTTATTTGACGATTGCTAGTTCAATTTTGAACTGACCGGCATCAAATAAAATAAAACGAAAGGAGTAGCTGTTATCTCATACTCCCTCTGTTCTCAAAAGTTTATCATCTTTAAGAACGGAAGGAGTACAGAATATGCTGGGTAAACAAGACCCAAGACACTAGAGAACATATGTAAAAAAGATGTAGCAGACAGCAGTTTCTGACGATGTTCAACATCTAGCAAAAAGTATTTGGGTTTACACAATCGCCGGTCCTATATAATCATATCACCCAAACACAGAGATACCATTCAACAACTAACACATAGTCATCTGCCTACTATAATTAAAGTGGCATATAGTAGAAAGCACGTCCCTATGCTGCTTTTTACTGGCCGGCAGGACCAACAAGAACTCCCTGTGCAGTGCTTTCCTTCTTGTCGCCTTCTTCGGCGTCGTTGTCAGCCCTCCTGATCCTGATCTTGTACTTGAGCTCAAACTCAGTGATCTCCTTCTTTTTCCTCTCCAGTGCCTCGTGCATGCGAGCGACGACCTCTTCAAGGCCCTCCTTGTTACGCTTCACAGCAGGCAGGACTTCCTTGATGGTCCTTTCGACCAGGACGCCACCAATCATTCTGTAGCAGCGCCTCGAGGGGTCCAGCGGCTCAATCGCGCCAATCACAAGGGAGTGCTCGCCGACCTCCATCTCCAGCTCTGTGATTTTGGTGTAGAGCTGGTTCATTTCGGAGCGCATGTTGGCATAAGTGTTTGCGATTACTTGCTCGTTGATTGCTTCTTTGCCGTCACCACCTGCTTTGCTTGCCATTTTCCCAGATACACAGCTAAAGGATAAATGATATCAGTATATCACAATAGATGAATGCTACTCACACTTTGTCAGCATCAAAGGAATACATTAATTGTTTGCTGTAGGTCGCGGCATAAAAAGTATAACGAGTATAAAATGTCAAAAACTACAATGGCTTTACATTCAAATGACGCAAAAAATACAAGTGCAGTTAGTACAAATAAATTGCTGTAGCATAAACATTACCATGACCAGTACAAATGCAGCTCTATCCGAAGCAAAGCCCAGATCCCACAGAAATGGTATACAAACCTACGAAAAAGATGCACACATACCTACATCGTACAAGCATAGACAAACCTGCCTGGGCTAAGCAAGTCCGCAAACTTTATAGCATTTTTCTACATCACCTGGCCAAGAGCCCTAACAGGAAAACTTGCATCGCGGAGCAACACTTGTGCCGTGAAAACAAAGAAGACCGCTACTCTCTGTGCTACACGCTTAGTGGCTGTGGGAGAACAATAGCTCCTCCTGAATAGAACAGTTGTGTAAACACTGTGCCTACCTAGCTCATTCGCGATAATCTAGATCCCCCTACACTAAAAAGGAACATGGACGCTAAACACTACTAGCTGTTCATTAGGAAGCGATGAGACAAAACAGAACCTTTTTTTTTCTTTTTTCTTTTTTGCATAAGCCTATTAGGCCTTGTCTGCTACTTCTTAAGGGAAAAATTGTGCGGCCTAGTCTGGACACGGGGGGTTAATGGTAACAAATGGTGGTCCGCCAAATTCTGGATTACTGGTAGTCAGCGACTAGCAAGACCGAGATTCAGCAGACCTGACAGTAACAGATTGCAACACGAGAAGAAACTGCAATTATTCTACCGCTGCTACAACTACAGCTCTGGAAGACCCCTAATCTGATAGAACTGAAATTGTGCTCCGCCGACGCGCTGGATTGGTGGATCGGATTCTCAGATTAAGTAAAGTAGAGTGAATATCCTGCATGGCGAAACTGGATTTACGGGCTCGGGCAACCGATCCAGGGAAGCAAGCATGCGAGTTACGGGCTTCCTTACCAAACAGCGGAAGAGGAGGATGAGGTCGATGCAGCGGAACCCGAACGGATCTCGGCTCCTGTCCGCGGCGAGAAGGCGGCAACCTCGAGACGGTTCGCTCGTGCGTGTCCGGCGGCCGGCGGAGGAAGAGGAAGGAGGCAGAGAGAAGTGGACGGAGGATTGATGCGGGCCTGGGCCGCTACTGGTGCAAGGCCTTGTTTAGTTGGGCTGGTAAATTAGGAGTACCAAGGCCAACACAAGGCCTGTGTGGGCTTGCTCGTGCCTGTGCGGGCCCACGGATGGAAAGAGGCCCATTAAGGCCGGCGCCTACCCGTTCCAGCCCAACAGCCCATATCCAGTAGCCCAGGCCCAATTACCCGCTACTCCCCAATCACAACCTTCACACACACACACAAAAAAAAAATCGCAAGGGAGACGGAGACGGAGAAGTGGGGGAAAAAAAACTTCCGCGGCGGAAGAAGGCGATGGCGGCGGAGGCCGAGGAGGAGGAGGAGGAGGTGCGGCTGGAGCTGGAGGCGGTGGCGGCGGTCTACGGGGACGACTGCCGCGTGCTCCGCGACCTCCCGCCCCACCTCGTCGTCCACGTGCGCCCGCGCACCGCCGACGACTCCTCGCAGCAGGTCCGCCTCGTCCCCTCCTCTCACCCTCTTCCTCATGGGCTCCTCTCCCCATCGTCGGATTCGGATCCCTCCCGATCGCCGCGTGTTGTGGGTGGCGGTGGCGGATGGTCCTGCTGCACCTGTGCCGCCACCCAATTCTTCTGCGCCAGGGATTGTTGTGGTGGAGTTAGTTGGGTTGCAGCGACTCTGAAGGGGAACCCTATCTCTCGGAATAGTCCGGGAGACAATGAGTGATAAAAAAATTACCACTAATTGGTTGCGCTACACTATGCTAGCCAGTAGTTTTTTTTTCTGTGACTGTTGTTGGGAGAGAGAGTGCTGTGATTATCTTTATGATCCATCTTAGCTGGCCCAAATTCCATTAGCTTTGAAGTCGCATTGCATGCGATTGGAGCCATGTCAGTTTCGTTATGAGCTTGCTCTGGACTTGCTTTCAAATCCGCAAGTGTACCCTCATCGATACTGCTACTATTATGACTTCGTATACATGTTACTGATGCCTCTCTTTTCGCTTTTCAGTTTGTGGAGCTCTTTCTTGGAATTGAAGCATCTTCAAAGGTATAAATCCATACCGCGTTTCTAGGCTCTCATTAATTCTATAATATTCTAGATTCTAGGTATTTCCGAATTTTCTAGGTTGTCACCTAATCTACGCTATTCTAGATTCTAGGTGCTTTCAGTTTTTGGAGAATTAAGCTGCCAATTTCTTTAGTGCATATGATAAAGTCTGTTACATAATATAACCAGTGATGAACTATTGTAAACAGGCTTCCCAGAATCAAGCTTGTTTACAATAGTTCATCAGTGTTCATATTTTGGCCGGAGTTAAAAGGTTAACACCCTATGTTTTGCAGTATCCGGAAGATCCACCTCTTATTTACGCTGCAGACAGTAAGGGCCTCGATGACAATCGACAGGCATACCTTATTAGCATCATCCAGAACAAGGCAAAAGAGCTTTCCAACTACCCGATGCTTGTGACACTGTGTGAGGCATGCCTTTTCTCTCTCAATGAACTAGATTTTTTGTTCCCTATTGTAATGTTTAGACAATTTGTCACACGTGTTGAAATCGTATTTTTATTTGCACGCATACTGTAAATTACCATGTTTTATTGATAGCATTAGGTTATGTTTGTTTTACTGCTTGCTCATTATTTCTATGGGAATGGAGGTAATGAAATACAGTAACCTGATGCCCTGAAGTTGTATACTAGACTAGCGCTCTGCTAACTTTGATGACTTTCGGCAACTATCATATGACATTACCTGCTTGAGGAATGTTGGACGATATGTACATTATCCACTTGTCTGGGACAAATCTTTAACATAAATGTTGATGTGCATCATCGCAATAGTTGTCTAAGAGGATGTCTAATGGCTCCATTTAACTTCATATTCACAAGCAGGAAGCTGGTGAGATCCTCTCGGACATGAATCATCCAGCAGGGGATTGTCCACTGTGTTTATATCCTTTAGTCAGGGAGGATAATGATTGTTCTGCATTGCCATTTATGAAGTTGATGTCATGCTACCACTGTTTCCACAGGTTTATGACCTGCCTTTCTTGGCATTAATTATGGAACTGCTGCAAAAGTAATTTCTTTTCTCTATCAGTAACTTATATGTTCACCATTCCAGTGATTGCATTATGAGATGGTGGGAATGGCTTCAGCATGGTGATGTCAAACCTGAGGAGAGGGATACAACAGTAACTACTCGAGGTGTGGACCTTATTTCATTTCTACCCTCGTTCACATGTGCGATTTTTTTTCTTCTCGAATATCCATCTGTGAATTCAAACATAATGTTTTGTGAATTATATCTTCTGATTTGAAGATGCTTTCGGGGATCAGCAGGGTTGGTGTCTAATATTCATATTGTACCCATGTATTTCTTTTTCAATTTACTCTTTGACATATGAAGTCAAGAATAACACTGCCTTTGTGAACTGCGGTTAGGTTCTAGGTTTTTATTCCATTCTGAAAAGGGATAGTTTACATTCTGGTAGCATTAGTTTACTGACCTACCGTTGTAATGCATATACAAACTATAACATTTGGGAATGTTTATATCTTGGTACAATGCCAAGTGGCACTCGGTCAAAGTTTTAAGGCTCCAAATATAATAATGTATATTTGACAGTTATAATTTTTTTCTCGTTGGCTACATATTACACAAACATTGTTAATATTGATTTGTGCAATCAGTTGTTGATGCTTCTAAAGGATTGGATTTGTCCAGCTCAGACAAGCATTACAATGTGAATCAGCACAAAGGATTTTGTCCAGTTTGCCGCAAAGTTTTTGATGAAAAGGATATTGAGCACGTTCATAATCTGTTGGGCTCAAATACTTGTCTGCTGGTATGTATTAGAAATTATACACAGATGATTTTTTTCCTACATTTTCAGACACTGCAAATTTATTTTGCTGCTTTTGAGTATTGATCATGATATTTCGACCTCAAATTCTCTTGGGCTAATAATCAGTATTAACTGTGTTGTTTATGACTTCTCACCATTAGGCATCATTAACGATTGACCTGGAAGAAGATGAAAAAGAATTGCTCCACTCAGAGGCGGAGCAAAATAGGAGAAGAAGAATCGAGGCACTCTTTAATCTGCAGCAACAGTGCAATGGCTTGATTGAACCGAAGAAAGACCTTGCCATACAGCCTGGGATGTATGTCTCTCTTCCTCCTCTGAGCGTGCCAGCTGCAGGAGACGATGATTCTTGCGAAGACACCACTACTTCGACCTCAGAGATGGAGCCACACAGCCTGACAAGTAAAACCAATAGCAATAAGCACAAGAATTCAGGCCACCGCAGGAGAAACCGAGCTAACGCTGAAAGAAGACAGCAGCACAACCAGTCTGGCAGGCAACAATGGCAGAGGAAAGAAGCAGACACTTCACACCAATAACAATGAGGCAATGAGCAGGCTTACATGAGTTTTTTTATTGGGTTATGTACATTGATGGCGAGTGCAATGTTTTGCTTACTCTTGTTGTAGTGTATGGTTTCAACGATGCTGTTATGGCCAAGAGACTAGAGTATACATAGCATGTGTATGCTGGAGTTTACCTTATAAATAAATAACAGTCAACAGTTCAATGTGGTTCATGATACTGCACAATTTAATCTAGGTTTTGCTATGAAACAAGAATATAAACCCCCGGATGATTTGAATCACATATATACTAGATAGTTCAATTTAGATTCATTCCTTGTTGTGATACTTGTGGGAAAAGGAGTCGTGCTCTGATTCTGAGAAAATTCTTCTGTGTTTCACAATTCACAGCAGCAGTTGGCTGCAAAATGTTATTGACCGTGCATCCACTTGTGCTCCCTAGAGTTGCTGCTTGTTCTAGGTCTTTGAAGCACAAGCACATGCATATAAAACTAGATCTATAATTTTTCCCCTCCCTCTCTTCCTATTCTTGATCTAACAAACTAGATCTAGCTATATATAAATTTTCATAAAAGACATAAAAACACCGATGTAAACTAATAAAAGTAACAAATATCAAATGAGCTAATAAATCCACATCACTGAATTAATTATATCTCCCCAAACCTTGCTAATTCTGGCTAAACTTATTACGAGCAGATTGTACAAGAAATCAGGTTTTGGGGAAGCAAATTTAGCAAGGAGTGGTTGTAGTATTCGGATGACACAAGATTTAGAATCAAGAACAAAAACTTATGACCGTAGACATTGTTGCAGACATCTTAGACATTGTTGCAGACATCTTGTCAGTTCTGATGGTACAGAGATCCCACTCAATTTGAACTGGACTAGGAAATAGTTGAAAAGAAAACAATATTCTGGTACAAACAGTTGAAAACAACACAATACCACAGAACATTCTAGGGAAGTACACTGATGTTCTATTTGGAACTGCCACACGGCAGTGAAAAAGATTTTGACTAAAACATCAAACTACGAACTCCATACAGCTATTGATGTGATTTTCTACAGCAGAGAACACACTTTTTCCTGTGCCTTCTCTGCAAAGATGAAGCTCAGACAGTGTTTACAGTATCAGCAAGCGATCGCAATATACATCCTAAGCCTGCTTTGTCCGTCAGTTTTTCATGAATTTTGAGGCACTGGTCACATGTTGGCCTATCCCCGGTAGATAACCCCCTGTAAAGGTACCTGGTGTCGCAATGGTGATAAGAGAAAAGTAACCTTCAGGTTATGTGGTTTTCATTTATCGATTTCCATAAAAACCATAGACAGAATATCACATAGTTAAATAATGATGCATCAATCTCAGAACAGTGATTATTAATAAAGGTGGCAAAAATAATAACTGGGCAACAAATCAGAGAAACGGAGTGAATGAAACATGTGGGTCAATTGGACAGCAGCCAACTTACTTTTTATCACATTTTAATGCAGATGGCGCTTCAACTTTCAAGCAAATACTCAAGAAATTGAGATAAGGATGATGTGTCACAATGGAAAAAAATGTGGGAATACTGGTTGACGTGACTGGTTCATTAATTTAAATATGACTGCCATAAGCACTATTAAGCAGGATGTACACACATCCAACCGTAGGGGTTTATTAGTAAACCTAACACGATGCTTGTTTTGCTGTTAAAAGTCACATTTCCATAGTATTAAACTCATTTTCAATAATGTTTGTTTAGCAGTCAGTATTAAACTCATTTTCAATACATACTCTATGGTCTGCAGAAAATATTTTCTAAGACTGCGTCATCCAGTCCAAAGCATAACTTTGATCAGAAATTCCTATTATAATGTTTAAAACTTCTAGCATTTTTCCATTGCAAATCCACACGTCCGATTCCAATCCAAACATGTACGAAGATATTGTTACCAATGTTAAAACGGATTGACTGCACGCAAATTAAAATGCACCTATATTATACTAAATGGAGTAACAGTTTCCTAAAACAAATTGAAAATTTGAATTACTATGCCCTTGAAAAGAAAAAAGTATGAAATAGGATCCAATGATACTCCACTGCATGCTCCAAAAGTTCACTGTCACATGTAGTTTCCAAGTCTTCACACAATCAAGCATTTTCCAGACCTTGAAAAGCATGGCAGGAGTAGCATCAAAGGCATTCAGGGTGCCGTTAAAGGGTACTCTGTATTCTCAAAAGTCAATAGTTCGCACTCCGCACAAGACTGATGTCAAGCATAGCTTCCTAAAGATGTCATGTATAGGTTCCTAAAAATGTTTGTAGCAATACTATGACAAGGTCAGGGAGGATCGATCATCTATGATGCAGCAGTGCTGTAAAAATGTAGAATCTACACTAGAAAATGTAACTTCCACGAAATAAGTTGCAGACCCCTGCCCTGACCTGAGAAATTAGATCTTGGAAGCACTGGAAATGGTGGAGAGGAGAGGCATGTGTCTTACTTCATGAGGATGTCGTAGTACTCTGGATCCAGCGAGTTGAACATGGCGTCGACGTCCCTGATCGCCATCATCGCGCGGTGCACCACGATCCAGTTCGCCGACTGCGCCCATCCAGCGCCGCGGGTCAAGAAACCCACGGAAGAAGAGGAAGAATCGAGACACGAGCGGCAAGAGAATCGGGGCCGAACCTTGCACCGCTCGTCGCGGGTCTTGAGGGGCGAGCCTTCGAGCGCCGTCTTCAGGGCCTCCACCGGCTTCGACCTGCGCCGCCACGTCACGCCGCGCGGCGAGGATTGGGTGAATGAATCGGGAAGAAGCAGGGGGGTGTTGGGTCGGGAGGAGAGAGAGGGGGGGGGGGGGGGGCGGAGAGGCGTACTGCTTGAGTAGAGTCTCGATCTTGCGGGACTTCTGCTCGATGCGGGTGATGATAGCCTCCAGGTTCTCGTCGGCGTCGGCGTACGCCGCCGACGAAGACATCTCGCCGGCGACGACGAGGGGCGGGTGGGCGCCTGTCTGTCTGGGAGTCGGGCCTGCCTCTGCCGGTCTCCTCTGCGCCGTCCTCTGTTCTTGGTGCTGCGGGTTTAGCTTAGTAACTCCGTAATCGTAATCACCATTTCTGACCGCCATTGGTGCATCACAAGATACGTACAAATTTTGCCATGGAGATTGAAGAACGTGTCAAAATCTAAAAGAAACGATAAAAATAAAAAAAACATAAACTTTAAAAGGAAAACCGTAGTAGTATATTATTTGAGTTATTTTTTGGTCATTCCGAAAGAGAGTTCACTCATTTAGTTCTATACATAGTCCGGACCAAAATTTGTACCGGCCGGAGCCCAGTAGCCTGGTCGGCTGAGCCTACTAGGCAACTAAAATGAAACGATGTCTTAGTTAGCCCGTCCGATAGTATTCTCAAATGTCAATCCTGTATTCAACTCGTTATTTTATGAATAACAAATAAACTAATTTTTTACTATACAGTCATGTCTTCTTGTGAGTACGACTCGGGTTTTAAAAGAATAATACAATATCCTTTGTTGCCGTCGCGCAATCCAGAGTTTGAACCGTTGCCATTCCTGCGTCCACGACCGTCTCCACGACCTCAACGTTTTTTTGCCGCCGGAGCTGCTTGATTTATTTCCTCCGCCACCGCTCTCCTCCGACTCCTACAGCTTGATGAGCTTGGCCCTCCACTCCACTTCACAGAGAAGCAGGCGCCCTTGATTGTCATGAAACGCCGCCGGTTTGCACACGGTGCGACGTTTTCATCTGTTGACCAACGATTTAAAGTAGTACAACCATGTCGAATATACTAAAACGCAACCCACTACGAGGAGTGGCAAAGCTATATATTCCCACGCCCTCCGGCATTTTCACCTTGCTCGCCACTACGCGCACGACGTGAACGCACACGCCACGACGCGAACATACTTGTGTTGTGGCCACTAGCTACTAGACGCGCTCGGGTGGACATGATTGTCCATGCCGAGCTCAACTTACGGTGAAGACACAACAAACACAGGATTACAAGAATATGATCACGGTAGTAAGTATTCTTCTAACAGCGATCATGTGTGGCTTTGACATATTTAAACACAAATGCATGTTTCTAGCATGATTCCCTGTCTTGCCCAATTATGATTTCAATCCTCTCGGCATAAACTAAGTGTCATGAGAATATATAGTACAATATCGAAATTACCATCCACTCCAACCTTAAACTCAAGGAATAATATGGGAACCACGCACGGACGTCACCAATGTGGATATTACGGAAGGAAATCACCTACAGTAACTGCAGTGCAGTTACTGCAACTGAACAGGTGGAGCCAGAGAGAGTGGAGCTCACCTGTCAGCTGCAGGATATTACGGGCAGAGTATCACAACAGATCCGATCCGGAGGCTGGGCCGGGCCTGGTACGTGCGCGGATGGATGTCGACTACTGTGGTTCTTAATTACAGGCAAAGTATCTGCTCCTGCCGCCGTTGCCCAATCAATCAATCATTTGCTGGCTTCAAGCCACAGCTCACAACTCAGCCAGTCACCACCAAGGCATTCGGAGGGACGAACAAGCCTGACGTAGTAAAGATGAAGGTGTGTATCTCGTCTTTTATACACTCTCTCGGTTCCTAAATATTTATCATTCAAAAATAAACTAAAGGGTAACAAGTAGTACTAACTCCATCATCCTCAAATATTATCACTAGTCCACTAGTCCATCATGCATCATACTCTCTCCGTCCCCATAAACTTGTCGCTTTGTAGTTCATTTTTGAACTACAAAGCGACAAGTTCATGTGGATGGAGGAAGTATCATTTGTCTTGTTTAATAGAGTAAAACATAACATAGGGCGTGCTTGCATTGGATAGCTAGCTAAAAGCAACGTTTATTGACCGATGCATGAATCTCATTACACAAAATGATCCCATCGACAACAGCAAGTATTTGGAGCATCGTCATAACAGCGGGCTCTATTACGTGGATAGTCATGACTTTCACACACGTCGCGACATTCATCAAGGGTGCAACTTTCCTCGTCCTCCAAGGGCCAACAGGTGTATCTCTCGGGTGGTGGAGGCGGCCGAGTTGGTATTGGGGTGCCTGCATATGCAATATAAAACAATGTAAAAACAAATCAGATTAATTAGATATGCTTAATATATAGTTTCCTTGCTCATCAAAATCATTATCAATACCAAGAAACGGACATGTAAAACACGTTGTAATTCAAGTAAGACAGCAGTGCTTGCTGCTTATACTCCTGACCTGACCTTCACAAGTTTGGTTGCTAGTGTTGGAGGTGATCGAACCTTCACCGAAATTATAGACGTGATCGCGAACAATAGGAAAAATGTGGCGACCAAGAACGTAGAAATCATTGTCTCTTTGTCTCTATTCTTGACGGGTGCCATGAGGAAGAAGAGAAATGAACGTGTCACTTTGATGACTGAGTTAGCTAGTATTTTTCTGTGGCTGCTTGGTGTATATTTATTCTCAATACGGTTTTCTTTTTCTTATATAGAAGCACACATGACTCTAGTTATGTAAAGTAATTATTTTAAAAGGTATATTTATGTATATATATATGGTGGACATTAATGTCATTAATATCAAAATTGGTTTCTATCTTATGCAGTGGCAAAACATGGTAACAAAAACATATGAAGATTGTACTATGGGGGCGACTAGAATGCAATCAGGTGTTTAGTGCAATCGTGCAATCAAGCACTCTCAACCAATAGATCTGTATCCAACGGTTAGTGCATTTTTTTATTTAACCCCCTCCACCACCCCTCCACCTGGTGCAAGGGGTTAAATAAAACAGGTAACGACCATAGGATGCAAATCCGATGGTTATGAATGCTTGATTGCACGATTGCATCAAACCTTTGATTGCATAGTAGTCATTGCCTTGTACTATATCCTATCTAGTGGCAGAACATGGCAACAAAAAACGGATGGAGATTGTTTTCTATATTATGTGACGACAATACATGACAAGAATCTTGATCCGGTTATTGACATGTTCTTTCAGAGTGTCAGATAGTGATCATTACCTGCTTCCTATGATTCGTGCATGCATCAATATGTACCACCTAACATATAGTAAGGAATAAAATGTAAGATTTTTTCCAAAAGTTAAAATTTATCACTAGTAATGAACACTAAATCAGAATGCTCAAGTCAATTATTAGCAATCAATAACAAATATAATACTCCCTCCATCCTGATTCATTTGAGGTTGGGAGATGGAAGGAGTATAACACAACCAACTCAAAGTGTCTGCATTTTTCATAAAAAATTCAGCCCATCCAACCACTAACATTTTACTATAGACATAATGTTTCCCAACTAAAATCTGACTTCTTCTAACATAGGAGTAAACTTTTAAGTGACTTTAAGGAAATATTACTTTTTAATGAAAAAAAGAACGTTTTTCTGCCTATGAAAAACTACTGTTGTCTTTCAAGTCTAACGCGAGTCCACTTCCGGGTTTTGTGCTTAATCAGCCAATGACAAGCAAGCTGCAGGGGCTTAATATTAGATGATTAGTTTAATCATTTAAAAAAATAGCTGCCGAATATTTTTTTTTGCAAAATTAGCGATCTTGTCACCTTCTAGCCGGGGGACTCGCCCTCTAGACCAGTGATTTGGCACTGCGTACGGGACCCACCTTGTCGCCCCTCTAACGGGTGACAGAAATTTTTAAAAATATATATATTCCATATATAAATGTACCATAAATATTTGTACCGCGTAAACTACCATAAATATTCTCTCTCTCTCTCTCTATATATATATATATATATATATATATCTATTCTTGTTGGTTGTCCATTCTTCTAACTTATGCAGTGACACCGAGCATATCACACAAGGCCTCATATCTTGACGCCATTTGCCTTACAAATGGAGCAGCAAAACAATATTGAACTATACAAACTTACTGCACAAATGAACGATGCCATCGAAGAATTCAGACTGAAAGCCAATAAAGATGCCTCAACAGGTGAAACTAGAAGTAAAATAACACCCATCAGCAACTACAGCACATCTAAGACTCGAGGCACAAAGCAGCTACCAAGCAGATCTGCCAACAAGCAAATGCTCAATAGCAGCTAACATGCTGGCAAAGAATCAAATAACAATTGGCAGAGAGACGGAGTACATATAATTCCTTGCAGAACGAGTATATATGACAGACCGAGGAAGGTCCCTAAATTTCAGAACAATCTTAGCGATACATTATCAAAAATAACGTCTGATTAAAAATGTTGTCGTAAGCTGATAAGTATAGTCAGACAAAAGAAACCAGTAGACCACTGGAACATTGAACTGAAATTATGCATGATTACATCCAATCAATTTAGATTCCCAGATAAGAGCTAAAAATGAAGAAAAAGATGGGCATTTGAGGAAAGGTGTGCTTAGGTAAGGTTAGAGTTATTCAGTGTTTTTGCTAGTGCAGATGCAAGTAAATGTTAGTAGCTGAATTTTTACTCTCATTGAAGAGAGGATGACACTAGAGAGTTAGAGCAATTTTCTTGTCTATTCCTCACACAATGTCATGTCAACCCAAGGGGTTGAGGCCACATATTTATAGCAGCCCAAGGGCAGCCAACCAGCCAAGCATATGCCTCCTTGCTAGTCCAAGATACCATGCAAGATGCTGCTGTCCTAACTGTTGTCCTAGCTGCTCTAAAAGCAGTCCAATATATTGTCCTCTAGTCTAAGATGAGTACAACAAAAACCAAAGACCAAAAACTAAGGTACAACAAACTAAAGACAAGGGCACAAGGGACTAGGGGACCAAAGACCAAAGGACTACAAGACCTATTCCATCATTCTCCCTCTAAGTCTTGTACGTCGTCTTGTGGGAGGGTTGGACCATCCCGATCCTGGAGCAAAGTTCAATGAACTTGAGCCTCCCAAGGGGCTTGGTGAGCAGGTACGCAAGCTGGTCCTTGGTGTTGATGTAGATCGCCTTGATGCTGCCTTCCTCCAAGCAGCCTCAGATGAAGTGGTACCTCACCCGAATGTGCTTGCTCCGTTCATGGAAAACGGGGTTCTTTGCCAGGGCCAAAGCAGACACGTTGTCCACCCTGAGTTCCACCGCTCCGGTGTCTCTACCGAGGAGATCACCAAGTAGTCGAACAAGCCAGAGCGCCTGAGTCAAAGCGGTGGAGGCTCCTATGTACCGGGCCTCGCAACTGGACATGGCCACCACCTATTGTTTGACCGACTGCCAACTAACGAGGCACTTGCTGAAGAAGAAGAGGATCCCGCTCGTGCTTTTGCTGGTGTAGATGTCGCCAGCGTGGTCGCTGTCGCTGTACCCGACAAGGTGTGCTGCTCCAAGACATCTCGGGTAGTGGAGGCCGTGATCGAGAGTCACCACAACATAGCAGGTGATCCTCTTCACAACCTGCTGGTGCTCCGTTGTCGGTCGCTACAGGAACCGACTGACGTAGCCAATGGAGAATGCCAAGTCCGGCCGTGTGTGGGCGAGGTAGCGAAGGCTCCCCACAAGACGTCGGTACTGTGTAGTGTCCACCTCCTCCGCCGTGCTATCGCGACTCAGCTTCAGCCTCTTCTCTATCGAAGTGAGGGCCGTGTGTGGGCGAGGTAGCGAAGGCTCCCCACAAGACGTCGGTACTGTGTAGCGTCCACCTCCTCCACCGTGCTATCGCGGCTCAACTTCAGCCTCTTCTCTATCAAAGTGAGGGTTGGGTTGCAAAGTGAGGGTTGGGTTGTAGTTTGTGAGCCCAACTAGCTCAACAATGCGCCTGGCGTAGGCAGTCTGTCGAAGCATGATCCCGAAGTCGGTCTGGTGCACCTCAATCCCTAGGTAGAAGGAGAGAGATCCCAGGTCACTCATCTGGAAGGTGACTTTCATCTCTTCCTTGAACGCTGCCACCTCCGCCTCCTTGGTGTGATCACCAAGTTGTCGACGTAGACACCCACCAGTAGGGTGTTTCCTCCATTGCCCCACCGGTAGATGTCCACCTTGTGCGAACATTGCCCGAAGCCCATCCTCTTGAGTGTGGAATCCAACTTGGCATTCCACACCCGTGGTGCCTGCCGCAAGCCACAGAGGGCCTTGCGCAGGCACAACACCTTGCCCTCCTTGCCGGGGAGCGCAAACCCCGGCAGCTGGTGTACGTAGACCTCCTCCTTCAAGTTTTCGTTGAGGAACGCCGACTTGACGTCCATGTGTTGGACACGCCATCCTTCTTGGGCAGCCAGCACAAGAAGGAGTCGCACGGATTCCATCCGTGCCACGGGGGCAAAGGCATCATCGAAGTCGATCCCCTCCTGCTGCACGAAGCCGCGTGCCACCAAGCGAGCCATGTGCTTGACGATGGCGCCGGCTTCATCCCTCTTCAGCTTGAACACCCACTTAAGGGTGATCGCGCGGTGACCGCGAGAGAGTTCAGCAAGCTCCCAAGTGCGGTTTGTATCAACCGCGTCCATCTCTAACTGCATCGCGGCACGCCATGCCACGCGTTTCTCAGCCTCCGCGAAAGACCGAGGCTCGCCGTCGTCGCACTCAAGGTGAAACTGCGCCTCCGGATCTTGATAATCCAGATCGTGAGGGGCCAGTCCCGGCACCGGCTGGTCGCCGAGAATGTTCTCCATCTTGCGATACCACAACTGCTCGCCGTCGTAGCACCCGTCGAGGCGCTCCTCGTCGTGGGAGAGCGGAGTGACAAACTCCACTGGGTCGTGCTCGACACGAGCTGGCGACGGAGTGGACGTGCCCGGAGGGGTGGCCGTCGGTGCTAGAGTGTGTGGGGTCGCCGGCTGAGGTGGATGCTCGGGGGCTGGGGTAGACACGCTCGGTGGAGAAGAGCTACCTACTCCCCCAACTCCATTGAAGTAGACGTAGTCGACAATGAAGTCGTCGTTCATCGAGGTCGAACCATCGTCCACCGCCTTGTCCCATGCCCATCCTCGCCATTCGTTGAACACAACGTCGCGCGTCGGGCGCACACGCTGTGTCTCTGGGTCGAGAATGCGGTAGGCCTTCGAGCCCTCCGCGTAGCCGATGAACACCACGGGGCTGCTCTTGTCGTCAAGCTTGCCGATCTGGCCAAGCTCTTTGGCGAACGCGAGGCAGCCGAAGACCCGTAGGTGAGAGACCGCCGGCTTGCGCCCAAACCAAGCCTTGTACGGTGTCTTGCCGTGGAGGGCCTTGGTGGGCGAATGGTTGAGGATGTAGACGGCGGTCACCACCGCCTCTCTCCAGAAGACAGCCGACATTCCCCTCTGCTTGAGGAGGGCCCGAGTCATCCCCACAACCGCCTGGTTGCGTCGCTCGACGACACCGCTCTGCTGCGGGTTGTAGGGCGCGGAGTAGTGGCATTGAACACCCTCATCCGTACAATACGACGCGAATTAAGCCGCCGTGAATTCGCCACCGTTGTCGGTGCGCAACACGAGCAACTTGCGGCCACACTCCGCCTCCGCAGTAGCCTGCGTGCGCCTGATGGCGTTCCCAGCCTCTCCCTTGCTGCCAAGGACCACCACCCACATGTAGCGGGAGAGGTCGTCGACAAGCAGCAGGAAGTAGCATCGTCCTCCTGGTGTAGCCGGTGTCACCGGGCCACACAAGTCCCCGTAAACGAGCTGGAGCCCCTCCTTGGCTCGAAAGCTCGATTGCTGGGGAAAAGAAAGCCTCCTCTGCTTCGTCACCACGCAGACGTCGCATAGCTACTCCACATGGTCAAGGCATGGCATGCCTCACACCATCTCCTTGGCACTGAGCTGCTTCAGGGCCTCGAAGTGAAGGTGCCCAAAGCGCTCGTGCCACTGCCATGCCTCGTCCTCCCGACGAGTGGCGAGACAGACATGCTGTGTTACCTGCACGTGAAGGATATAGAGTCGATTGGTGCCTCTATTTACCTTGGCAAGAAGGCGACAATGGCGATCCCAAATCCTCATGACTACGTCCTTGATCTCCACGCGCGAACCACTCTCATCTAGTTGTCCCAAGCTGATGATGGAGTTTCTCAACGCGGGAATGTAGTAGACTCCGACGAGCAGCTTGTGCTCACCGGACTCGACGCTGAGGATGACGGAGCAAACACCCTTGATCTCCATGCCGGAGGCGTCACAAAATTTGACGGAACCTCGAACATTGGGATCAAGCTCGGCGAAGAACTCTGGTCGACCAGTCATGTGATGGGTGGTGCTGGTGTCGAGGCACCACTCGTCAGTCTTGTCGTTGCTGGAGCCATCGCCGAGGAAAGCGTGTGTGAAAGTTGCCTAGAGGGGGGGTGAATAGGCTAATCGACCTGAAATGACTTAATAAAATGAGATCAATACTCAGGGGGCGGACTAGTTTGATCTAGGGGCGGACTAGTCCGATCCTCCTGCAGGGAAAGCCTAAAAAGTGTTTCTAACAAGTTTTAGTTCGATTCTTGTAATCCAAAGTATGTTGGAATGACTTAGTGAACCTTAACAAGTTATGGAGCATGTATGAGACTAAGGATCACAATGAAACAAGAGTGATGAACAAATACGGTAAAGCTAACCCTAGAAGCAATGTGCGATAAGTGAAAGCGAAGTACACAAGGGACACAAGGATTTTATCCCGAGGTTCGATCTCACAAAGGAATCTACGTCCCCGTTGAGGAGTCCACGAAAGACCGGGTTCAACAACCCTTCCCTCACCAAGTTTACCACATGGGCCTAACTTGGTTCTCTACTATCACAAAGGGTGAATACAAGATTCGTTGGGGCTTCTCACAATCTGAGGCCCACCACAAATATGATTAAAAATCACAAAGAATGACTCAAGCCACAAATCAAAAAGATTCAACAAGTGCAAGAGATCAAACCGAGATCCTAGAGCGATGTTCTTCCTCTTCCTCTTCTTCACCTCACCAAACCCTAATCCATACAAGAATTAGTTTTAGAGGGAAGGTAGGCAAGAAGAAGGCTTTTGGAGGCTCAATGTTTGCTGTGGTGGCGCTAGGGTTTCAAAGTTCTCAAGGAATATTTCAAATGAACCCAGGAGTCCTCTATTTATAGAAGTTCCCAGCCCATACCGCTGACTTCAGCAGTTGGGCAGACTAGTCCAGCCTACGGCCCAGACTAGTCCGGCCTTTGGGACCACTGACGTCCCTGACAACTGTCACACTGCGCGGCAATCGTCACGCTACCCGCCAAACTTCAAATTCAAACGGTCACTTCAAAACGGACCAGTTCGGTCTAAACCGGACTAGTCCGATCTCACACATAATCTTTTGTTCCGTGTGAAAACGGACTAGTCTGGAGACCACAGACTAGTCCAGCCCTCAGGGCGGACTACTCCGGCCTCCCAGACCTAGTTGCTGAAGCACAAACTTTCTCACCAATCTGGACTAGTCCGACCCCCAGGGCGGACTAGTCCGATCTCAGTCAGGACCTTTTGGTTCGGACTAAAACGGACAAGTCTGTGATTTTGAGACTTAGTCCCGAAAACCCACTCCATGACTACCCGGACTAGTCCGTCCCACTACGGACTAGTCCGAACTCAGTCAGACCCTTCTGGTCTGGCTGAAAACGGACTTGGTCGGCCAGGAGCGGACTAGTCCGGCCACCTGCACGGACTAGTTCGGCCCCTCCTGCCAGACTTCTCCAACTCTCTTCTCTCAATAGGTTTTGATCTCTAAACCGCTTTGAGCTCCCAACTTGATCTCAATGCACTTTACGCACACATCCTCATACACATATGGCTAGTCTAAACTCGACACGCTAGAAACCCTAGTTTCTTCTTTTCGAGTCGACATCGCCGTTTTCATCCTTTTCCTTTTTGAGGATTTGTGTTGCCGCTTGAATCCACACCTGTGCTTGAGATCACTGAGCTCATTAGATACTTAATTGTCATCATCAATCATCCAAAACCCACGGGGATCCTAGATGCGCTTTCAATCTCCCCCTTTTTGGTGATTGATGACAACACATTAAGTCTTCACATATAAGAGTATAAATTTTGGTTTTCATAACGTGCGGGTGTATGAGTAACTCCCCCTCAATGAATGCATCATAAAAAAGAAGATTGAGGAAGTCCTTCATACACACACGTTATGGTGAGGTGCCTACGTGTTGTGCTCGACATTTGTGACAAGACATATTAAATATGAATATGATCAAAAGATAGACATTCAAAACATCATATTGATATTAAACATTCAAAAAATAGTCTTGCACAAATTTAAACATTCAAATGACATAAATATTACAATAAGAAGTGCAACATGTCCAAGAATCCAAAATAAGGGCTACTCTCCACACATCTAACTCTCCACAACTCTCCCCATCTACCTCTCCCCCTTTGGCATCAAGACACCAAAAAGGAAAAGAAGAGGGGGACAACGAAGACTATCCACTAGTCGTCATCCTCCTCACTATCGCCCGCCTCATCATCGGAGTCGCTCTTCGTGGCCTCCGGGTCCTCGTGGTCCTCGTCGTCGTCGGAGACCCGTGCCGAGGGAGCTGCCTGGGAAGAGCTCCCGTCCTCTTGGAGCTGGGCGAGCTCGTCGGCGGTGAAGTGGGGGAACGGCGTGATCTCGCCATCGCTTTCCTCCAGAGGTGACATGGGGACCTCAAGCTTGTCACACACCATCTTGAGGTACTTCTCTTGGCGCTTGTGTGCCCGTTGATTCAGGTTTCTTGCTTCTGGCAGGAGGTGAAGATAGCCTTGAAGCACTTGAAGAAAGCGCTCATTGACTGAGGCGGAGGCGGAGAAGGAGGTGTCACGGGGTGAGGTGCAGGCATTGCAGAGTGAGAGGGAGGCTCCGTCTTACGGTGCGGAGGAGGCGACACTGAAGGAGACGTCTGAGGATGAAGTGGGCGATGAGTCACATCCTTGACGAAGGTCAAGCCCGACACCTTCTCGATAAGATACATGATGTAGGACGCATACCCACAAGCACGATTAGGGGTATGCGAGATGTTGAAGATGTCGTCGAAGATGTAGTCAACTAGATTGAACTTCTCATCGCCATCAATAAGGAGCAGCAGGTGCCTTAGATTGCCTTGGATCACCCCTGCATCACCATCCTTGGGTGCTATTGTCCTCCCCAGAATCCTGTTCAGGATGCTATAGAAAGGCTTGATGTTGCGAGCATGTCCGGCATCATATTGAACATGACTGAGATAAATGTAGGCCAACTCATCTCTGTCTACAACCTTGAGGTTAGAGATAATGATCTCATGATCCAAATGAGCCTCAAGTCCGAGAATCGTGGCAAACTCTGCAAAGGTGACTGAGTATTGCTCACAATGAGTCATCTAAATGATCCGTCTATCACCTTGAGTGGTGAAGTAGATGGTGGAGTAGAACTGCAGGATGACCTCAACATTCCAGTTGTACTTGAATCCCATGATGCCCTTGAGCTCATGACACTCAGCTGCCTCAATCACCACATCAAAAGCAGAGTGTTTCTTCTAGGCCATATACCCTCAGTCTACCCATTGTGCTTCGATCACCGGCTTCTTCATGTTCTGGTAGACCAGACGGTAATAGTCACAATGAAAGTCGCACCAAAAACCTAGGGTCGTCGGTGCTCCTTTCATATTTGTAGACTTTTTCTGTCCGCAACTTCCTGGCCTTGTCCGCTCCTTTTCCATAGAAGACATTTGCAACCAACTCACGCTGCCGATTAGGGTTCCTCTCTGGAGTGTGAACTTTTAGGGGACCAATGGGTTTGGCCTACCCCTTCTTCTTGATAACCACATCCTTGGGCCTTCTTAGCCGGAACCTTCACGGAGGGCTTCTTTTTCTTGGGCTCGACGGGTGTCGGGGCCTTGCCCTTCTTCGGATCTCTCTTGATCCGGCGTTCGACAACTTCTTCTTGGGCTTGCTCCTTGCCCCTTTCTTTCTCTCCTATGGTCACAAGTCTCTTCCTTTTGGAGACTTGTGCTGCGGCAGCCTGAGAGTTGTGAGCCTCGTGCTCCTCTCGCTTCTTCTTGCGGAGTTCCTTGCGGGACTCCTCAATGGCACGAGTCAAAGCTTCATCTTCATTGTAGGCCGTAGCAGTGGCCCTAGCTTGTTGTTTCTTGGCTGCCTTTGCTCGCTCTTGCTGCTCGAGAAGTTTCTTGGCAGCCTCAACCTCAGCCCGTGCCCTTTCATCGGCAAGGCGAAGCTGCTCCGCCTCCCACTCGGGGTCAGTGGGTGGAGAAGCAGATCGACAAAAAGCTGTCATCGCTGCCGAAACAGGAGGAAAACATGATATAGAAGGTCAAGGTGGAATATTGCGAAAGAAAACACGAGAAACGGCCAAAGTTAGGGTTTGTCCTGTGTACACCGGACTTGTCCGTCCCAGGGGCGGACTAGTTCGCCGGGCACTGGACTAGTCCGGCTTGCACAGGGTAAACCCTAACTCTAACGGTTTTTTGAAAAATCTTGGAAACAAGTCGCAATATTCCTAGGTGATGTTCACAAGGATGCTAGGAGCAACTTTAACGAAGAGGGACCTATCAAAACCCTTATGAATCAAGAATGAGGTAGGTTTTTGAAAAGAGAGGGATACCTCTTCGAATCTTGACGAATCGACGAAATCGGGGATGGATCGCGTCGGGAATGATTCATAAAAGTCTCCCACACCTCCGGGGCTTCCAATGCGTGGATTGGAAATGGTTTTTGGTGGATGGAATCGAAAATCGCCCAAGGAGGGATGTTGTGCGCGCGTGGGAGAGAGAGAAGTGAAAGTGGAGAAGAGGAGGGGTCAACCACCTCCTGGGGGGTTTAAGTCCCCAGGAGCCGGACTAGTCTGGTATGGGTGCCGGACTAGTCCGGTCAGCGGACCAGACCCAGATTAGTCTGGATTCGGACTTGCCCGACCATAGGGCGGACTAGTCCGGTCCTAAAAACTGAAAACATATATATATTTGAGTTTTAGCCACTATAGTGAATCCTTTTGGACATATTGCCACAACGAAACTTTATGAATATGGTCAGTAAGCAATCAACAATCAAACTATGACCATAACTCATAAAGTCAATAACTTTTCAAATATTTTGGAGAAAATTGAGATAGAGATGAATTTCTCAAACACATGTGTTCTTTTGAATAAGGTGTAAAGAAAACATTCAGATGTGCATGTTTCAAGTCACATTTCGAGAATCTAAGATATTGAGCTCACTCCTAAGCTCACAAAAGCGCTTCTCATCTAGGAGCTTGGCGAATATATCGACTAATTGGTTCTCGGTTTTCACATGGAAAATCACTATATCCCCTTCAAAGAATGATCTCTCAAGAAGTGGTGTCTAATATCGATGTGCTTTGTCCTCGAATGCTCAACTGGATTATGGGCTATTTTGATGGTGCTCTCATTGTCACATAGGAGTGGAATATGACGCAAGTTTATACCATAATCCCTTAGAATTTGTCGCATCCAAAGAAGTTGTGCACAACAACTTCCGGCTGCGACATACTCCGCTTCGGCTGTTGAAAGAGCAATGAAGTTTTGCTTCTTGGAGGACTAAGACACTAAGGATCTTCCCAAGAATTGACATGTCCCGGATGTGCTCTTCCTATCAACTTTGCACCCCGCATAATCCGCATCGGAGTAGCCAATGAGGTTAAACTCGGATCCATTGGGGTACCAAAGTCCTAGGCTGGGTGTGTGAACTAAATATCTAAGAATTCTCTTAACAGCGGTCAAATGACACAACTTAGGTGCAGCTTGAAAACGTGCACACACACACACACACTAAGCATAATATCCAGTCTAGATGTACAAAGATATAACAAAGAACCAATCATGGAACGATATACCCTTTGGTCCATACTTGGACCATCTTCGTTGAGGTCTAGATGTCCATTAGTTGCCATTGGAGTCTTGATGGGTTTGGCCTTATCCATGTCAAACTTCTTTAATATGTCTTGAGTGTACTTTGTTTGACTTATGAACGTGCCTTACCCAAGCGGAGTTGAGTCCTTTGACGTTAGTAGTGAGGCACTTGGGCACCCACACACAAGGCTTGGGACTCTTGCGAAGTGGCCCAACATATTTAGCATATACTTTGTCATACTTGTTCCTCATTAAAACATAAGATGCATCAAAATCATGGAAGAGAAGATGCGGTTAAGATTTAGGCAAGTTAGTGCTAGTTGAAGTATTCTTCCTAATTTTAGTTGGGGATGAGCTTCCCTTGACAAAGACAATCAAGTCTTTCCCATACTTGGAGGTTTTAGCATTTTGCTTTTCACCTCTAGTATAACCAAGACCATCTTTGACATAGAGAGGTCTTGTGTTGGTGTATGCATTTTGTGCATATGCCACCTTCTCTTTGTCAAAGATGCCACCCTTATGTGCTTGTTTGCCTTGAGTCAATTTAAGCTCATCCTTTAATTTAAGGATCAAGTTAGAACATTTGCAAGTAGATATTGCTTCGGATGCAACCTTTAAGGAGGATGAGCTTTTAGAGGAAGAGGCTACATTAGTCTTGAGGGACTCAACTTGAGTCTCAAGAATCTTGTTAACTTTTGCCAAGTTGCCAAGTTCGTCCTTGAGCTCAATGGTGGTCTCCTCAAGACTTGAGCATGTTTTCTTGATTAGAGCAAGTTCATGCTCTAATTCCTTGCTCTTCTCTCTCTCAAGCTCAAGGAGCTCAATGAGCTCTTTACATCTCTCCTTTTCATGGATAAGCATGTCCCCTTGCCTATCTATGAGCTCCTCCTTCTCAAAAATTTCATACGAGAGCAATTTCATTCTATGCAAAGTGCTCTTACTTATGTCCTTAAGCATGTGTTCGTTTTCACTAGCACTATCAAAATCATCATGAGAAGATATGGAAGAGGATGAGTTAGAAGTAACCTTTCTCCTTCCTTGTTTTGCCATGAGGCAAGTTGGCTTGTGGTCGTAGAGGTTGGAGAATAACTTGCTTCCCTTGGAGCTCCCCCCGATGGCTATGGTTGCCACCTTCTCCTCGTCTTTGGAGGAGGACTCATCGTTAGAGTCCCATTCCTTGCCTAAGTGAGCATGACCGGAGGGCCTCTTCTTCTTGTAGAACTTCTTTTCTTGACGCTTGCCCTCCTTCTTCTTCTTGCCCTCTGCATGTGGGCAATCCACAATGAAATGCCCGTACTCGCCACAATTGTAGCAAGCCCTCTTTGTTTTGGGCCTTGCTTTTTCTTTGTCCTTGCTCTCATGCTTGTATCTTCCTTTTCTTCTTCTCATCATCCTCTTGAAATTGTTGATGAAGAGGGCCTCTTCCTCATCGGTGTCAAGGCTCTCCTCATCATCTTTATTTTGCTCTTTTGAGGAGGATGTCGCTTTGAGTGCAACATCCTTCATCTTCGAAGCGGTGAACCTTTGGAGGTCATTGTAGAAGAGCGCCTCCTCCATGATCTCGTGGTTGATGATCCTCCCTAGGATCTCTTTCGGGGTCATTTTGGCAAACCTCGGGCTTTCTCGTATCATGGAACAAAGAGAGACGTTTTTAGGCATGAATGCCTGAATCATCATCCTCACCACCTCGTGGTCCGTCCACTTGGTGCAGCCATAAGATCTGCTCTTGTTGATGAGCAGCTTTAGGCGATTGTACATCTCTTGAGGAGATTCACCATCTATAATGGCAAAGCTCCCGAGCTCTCCTTCAATGAGCTCAATATTCGCTTCCTTCACGACTTGATTGCCTTCATGAGCTGTCTTGAGGGTATCCCAAATATCCTTGGCCACCTCAAGTCCATCTACTCGGTTGAACTCATCTCTTGAGAGAGATGAGATGATCACCCCGGCCGCTTGGGCATTGCGGTGAAGAAGCACGACTTGCTCCGGAGTGATGCCTTCTTCATTCTTCAGGATATGCATCCCGGTCAACACAATTTGCCGCAATGAGGGGTTGAGTGACACGAGATGGATCTTCATATTGTGCTTCCACATCCCGTAGTCGGTTCAATCGAATTGGGGAGGCTTCCTCAATGGGAGGGAAATGTAGTGGTTGTTTGAGACAAAGCGTTCATAGTTGTAGCCTTGTTGGTTGTAGTTGGTTGTGCCACCCGATGTAGAGGTTGAAGAGCCAACCTTTAGAATCTTCAACTTCTCTCGAAGTTTCACCTTGAGCTGGCGAGTTTCTTCGTCATCCGTCGACTTGTCTTGGTAGACAAGCACCTCCTCTTGGGTTGCTTGGATCTCATTGGTCGAGACCTCGTCATACCCCACTCCGGCCATCTTCTCTCCGAGTTGTTAGACTCTTTAGGAGAGTCCTTGCTCTGATACCAATTGAAAGTTGCCTAGAGGGGGGGGGGGGGGTTGAATAGGCTAATCGACCTGAAATGACTTAATAAAACGAGATCAGTACTTAGGGGGCGGACTAGTCCGGTCCTCCTGCAGGGAAAGCCTAAAAAGTGTTTCTAACAAGTTTTAGTTCGATTTTTGTAATGCAAAGTATGTTGGAATGACTTAGTGAACCTTAACAAGTTATAGAGCAAGTATGAGACTAAGGATCACAATGAAACAAGAGTGATGAACAAATACGGTAAAGCTAACCCTAGAAGCAATGTGCGATAAGTGAAAGCGAAGTACATAAGGGACACAAGGATTTTATCCCGAGGTTCAATCCCACAAAGGAATCTACGTCCCCGTTGAGGAGTCCACGAAGGACCAGGTTCAACAACCCTTCCCTCACCAAGTTTACCACACGGACCTAACTTGGTTCTCCACTATCACAAAGGGTGAATACAAGATTTGTTGGGGTTTCTCACAATCTGAGGCTCCCACCACAAATATGATTACAAATCACAAAGAATGACTCAAGGCACAGATCACAAAAATTCAACAAGTACAAGAGATCAAACCGAGAGCTTAGAGCGATGTTCTTCCTCTTCTTCACCTCACCAAACCCTAATCCACACAAGAATTAGTTTTAGAGGGAAGGTATGCAAGAAGGAGGCTTTTAGAGGCTCAAAGTTTGCTGTGGCGGCGCTAGAGTTTCAAAGTTCTTAAGGAATATTTCAAATGAACTCAGAGGTCCTCTATTTATAGAGGTTCCCAGCCCATACCGCTGACTTCAGCAGTTGGGCGGACTAGTCCGGCCTACGGCCCGGACTAGTCCGACCTTTGGGACCACTGACGTCCCTGATAACTGTCGCACTGCGCGGCAATCGTCACGCTACCTGCCAAACTTCAAATTCAAACGGTCACTTCAAAACGGACTAGTCCGGTCCAAATCGGACTAGTCCAATCTCACACAGAACCTTTTGTTCCGTGTGAAAACGGACTAGTCTGTAGACCACGGACTAGTCCGGCCCCCAGGGCGGACTAGGCCTCCCAGACTTAGTCGCTGAAGCACCAACTTTCTCACCAATCCGGATTAGTCCGGCCCCCAGGGCGGACTAGTCCGATCTCAGTCAGGACCTTTTGGTCCGGACTAAAACGAACAAGTCCATGGTTTTGGGACTTAGTCCCGAAAACCCACTCCATGACTACCCGGACTAGTCCTTCCCACTACGGACTAGTCCGAACTCAGTCAGACCCTTCTGGTCCGGCTGAAAACGGACTTGGCCGGCCAGGAGCGGACTAGTCCGACCACTCCTGCCAGACTTCTCCAACTCTCAATAGGTTTTGATCTCTAAACCGCTTTGAGCTCCCAACTTGATCTCAATGCACTTTACGCACACATCCTCATACACATATGGCTAGTCTAAACTCAACATGCTAGAAACCCTAGTTTCTTCTTTTCGAGTCGACATCGCTGTTTTCATCCTTTTCCTTTTTGAGGGTTTGTGTTTCCGCTTGAATCCACACCTGTGCTTAAGATCACTGAGCTCATTAGATACTTAATTGTCGTCATCAATCATCCAAAACCCACAGGGATCCTAGATGCACTTTCAGTGTGCTCTCGGCTCATCAAGATGAAAGAGAGCCGCTACGGTCGATGCCACTAGAGGTGGCTTGATGCTTCCTTGTGCCATGAGCAAAGCTGGCTCCTCCTCCACCCGTGCGATGTGGGCCTCCTCCTCCACTTGTGCGACGTGGGCATGGCCACGTCGTGGCTGTCGACACTCTCTGGCCTAATGACCAAGCTTGCCACAATTGTGGCAGGTGTCGTCTCGTGCCGGCTTGCGGTTGCCGGCAGCACCGCCCTGGGAGCCTCCGTGGGCGCGTCATTGCGCCCCGGTCTGGGCACCTCCGCGCCCCTTTCGCGGCTTGCCGCGCTTGCGGGCTGTCGCGCTTGCGGGTGCCTGTCGAGGAAGAGGACTCCCACTTCTTCCGGTCACCCTAGCCAGCCTCCCACTGCTCGCGAGTAAGATGAAGCTTCCCGCCAATAGTGATAGGCCCCGAGAGAGGTTGTGGTCCGTCGTTGTCGACGACCTTGAGGCGACCTATCGCCTCTTCGATCGACATCGTGAAGAGGTTCAACAGAGACTCGATCAATCGAGCGATCTGCTTGTACTTCTCGGAGATGCAACGAAAGAGCTTCTTGACAGATCTCTCCTCGTCGTAGGTGTTGTCGTCGAACTGCTCCAACTTCTGCAACAAAGTGTTGAGACAGAGAGCAAAGTCATCAACGTCTTCACCTGGCTTAAAGGGCAGGTTCTCCCACTCCTTGCGAAGCGCCTACAGTGTGGTCTTGCGGGCGCGGTCGCTGCCGATGCGTGCAGCAGCAATGGCGTCCCAAGCCTCCTTAGCAGTCCGCTTCTTGGAAAGCAAGAACTGCATCTCGGGCGGGACTACAGCAATGAGGGCGTCCAGCGCCCGTCGATCCTCGTAGTAGTCGACGTCACCGTACCGAACTGCTTCCCACATGTGTCGCACCTGGAGCCGTACCCTCATCACCGCGGCCCACTCGACGTAGTTGGTGTTGGTGAGGGTAGGCCACCCACCGCCGGGACTGACGTCCCTGACAATGGCCTAGACCCCGTGGTGTCCATGATACCTATTCGGGGAGGGAGAACTGCGTTGCCTGTAACGGCCGCGTTCTTCGTCGACTCCGCCACCGCCGCCGCCACCGCCGGGAGCGCCACCGGCACGTCCGCATCGGTCTAGGTTGCGGCTGTCGCGCCCATGGGGACGCGCGGCTGCTCGATGCACCTCATTTGCTCGCACTGCTTCCCTCGCAAGCCTGAGCTCATCGTTGACGCCGCCATTGACAGAGCCACTGGAGCTACTGCCGCACAGAGCCTCCAGCTCTGCTGCCGCTGCACGCGCTGCAGCCGCCGCTGCTTCCACTTCCGCCCTCGCTGCCGCCAGTTCCGCCGCTGCCAACCTTGCCGCCAGTGTCTGCCGTGCGCTCGAGGCGACCGAATGCTGAGACAGTCCGTCGGACATCGCGCACTAGTGGGGAGCTGGTGTGTGGGGAAGTGCTACCGGTTGCGAACAGGGAGAGGCGCGGGAAGGAGATGAGCGAGAGATGTTTATGCTACAAGATAGAACGGTTCTGATACCAAGTGTTAGTAGCTGAATTTTTACTCCTTGAAGAGAGGATGACACTAGAGAGTTGGGGCAATTTTCTTGTCTATTCCTCACACAATGCCATGCCAACCTAAGGGGTTGAAACTACATATTTATAGCAGCCCAAGGGCAGCCAACCAGCCAAGCTTATGCCTTCTTGCTAGTCCAAGATGTCATGCAAGATGCTGCTATCCTAGCTGCTCTAAAAGCAGTCCAAGATACTGTCCTCTAGTCTAAGATGAGTACAACAAAGACCAAAGACCAAAGACTAAAGTACAACAAACTAAGGACACGGGTACAAGAGATTAGGAGATCAAAGACCAAAGGATTACAAGACTTATTCCATCAGTAAAAGCATCTAAAAGTACTTGATTATGTCCCACTTTTACAGCAGAGCTACAGAACCATAAAAAAATAATCTGTTATCTTAGATGGAAAAATCCATTAAGAGCATAAATAACTACATACATTTTCAGCTGCTTTCTTTGATGTTCTATACCCATGATGGCAAATAAAAGGTCAACCTCAGACTCTAGTTGAAACATCATTCATCACTGAAACATGGCTACTGGCTAATGACAAGCTGACAATGAACATAATCTCTAGTGACTAAGCAAAACCAAGTTCTTTTCTAGGCAGTAGCAAAAACTTATTTCTGAAGGCCTCAAAGCATGGTCTCTATATGGAAGTCATAGTGCAGACCGTACTGCATACACCAGTGACACAGATTTAATTTTCATGAATTTGTATTTCTGGACCACGCAATCAAGCTCATGATACTAATATCTTTATAGATTCATCCAGTTTTGTTCATATTCAATGCCTGTGTTCAGTGTGGATTAGAGAGGGCATAGCAGCATTTATCCACATTTCAACAAACGCAAGCAAGTACTTCAGACACGAACATTTCCAGTTAAGCAAAACAATTCATTAAAGCAATGGTACAAAACTCTGATACAACAGGATGTTGCATATTCATCATATAGTCCAGCTGGTGTGTAGCCTATATCCGTATGATAGGGCAACAAAAGTCTGACAGGTCCTTTGGATTGAAGGAATTTTGAAGGGAAAATGAAGGATTGTAATTTCTATAGGAAAGTGAGCTGTTCATCCCTTTGGAATAGAGGATTGAAGTATAGAAAAAGTGGAGGTAAGTTTTCTGTGGTGGACATTTTTTAGGAAAATCATAGGGAAAGAAACAGCCAAATTGACCTATTTTTTCTTTCACTGCACATAGGAATGAAGCAAATGAAGTAGTATTGCTCCTAGTGCAAATCTGCAAGCAGCCATTAGGCTTCAGCACCAAATCATCGATGCGTGTGCATGCTGGTGTGTCGCATGGACAGGAGAACAAAGGGAGGGGATAAGGCTGACGAACATGGCCCATGCGCTGCAATAGGCCACCTACTAATTTTTTTCTACTTCAATACATTTGTTGTTAGTTATCCTAGCTGTCAATTTGCTAACAAAAAAATCAAGGCACCAATCCAATGCTAACCTAAGCATATTATATAAAGTACTCCAGAAAAATCCTGTGTTTTTCCTACGGCTATCCCAACGTCCACTTTGGAAAATTTCCTCTGTTTTTTAAACCTCTGTTTTCCTTTCCTGTTCTTTTTTTTTCCTATTCCTACATTTTGGATTTCTGCGTTCTAAAGGAGCTGACTCTTTTGTTGTTAATAGGTAAGATAGTTTAATTGAATAGTAAGCTATCAGGATCTCTAAATTAATAAGCTCGTAATCAGCATCCATTACTTCAGAATCAGGCATGAGACCCTGCCATAGAAAAACACAACCCAATTGAAAGGGACAAAAAGCTGTCAATACGCCAAGATATGAGTTTTTATTTTGCAAGCTTTCATTTCAAAACTGATAATATGTTCAAGTATAACAATGTTAGTGATGGTGAGGACCAAACAGAGCAACACCTTGTGATGACTTAATATACCTAACAACATATTTTCCTGTCTCCCCTACAAAGGCACCATATTATACTTTGGATATAAATCCTTGTTTCAGAAAAGGATGAATCAATAATGTGATAGAAACAAGGCAGGCTGAACTTGCGAAAGATTGGAAAGGCACCGGTCACAAACATACCATGACACCTCAATAACTTGAATATCTTGACATGTATATTGAACTAAATTAGCAGGAACCAATTATACGAGATTAGGACCTGATCAAGCCATCATTGATACTATAGAACATATTTGGAATTCCGGCCTTTACTAATCCACATGGAATAGGCTTCCTACAACCAGACATCGGTGCCCTAGAAGTTTCTTGTCTTCTTGGACGCTTGACCTGGCTCAAAGAGCCTCCCTTGTGGCTTGGGAAGGTAACCACCTGATAAAGCACATGCCCCCAATGGGGGAAAGGAAATTGGTAAGTCAATGGTGAACAAACTGCAGCATCACATATAGCAGTAGAACATGATCCAGCAATCAACTCAGGAACATACACTGCTCCTTAAAGGAAGTATACTACAGGGTTACACTCAATTTCAGGATAAAATGTACAGATCACAAATCTAAGTTCGTACTGAACGAATTTTATTTTAAAGTTCAATTTGAGGAGAAAGGCCAAGTTTACTGGTCTTGTGTTCTTACCTGGCCTGGAGACGATGTTGATGCGGGAGCGTGGCGCAGCGAACATCCAGCTGTCGTCGTTGAGCGACCTGACCTCCTTCTGCAGCGCCTCCATCACGTCTGAAGTGAGCTCTGCACACCCAAGGAATCAATCGCTTAATCTTATTAGGGTTTGAACACGAGAAGCGAAGGGTAGACACTTACCAGCCATGGCCTCGTCCTTGCGGTAGAGCGCTTCGATGGAGTCGGCAACGTCCGCAGCTTCGCCGCCGGAGAGCACGCCTCCGCTCGCCGCCGAGACCGTCGACCTCGCCGGGGAGCTCATTGGCGAGAGACTGCTCGGATAGCCAGGACCAGTGCTAATGGTGCGATTCAGCCTGGCGTTCGGTTAACAGAAACTTTTTACAAATTTGGATTATCTGAAAATGAAAATCGAATTAGTTCGTATAAAAAACCCGGCCCGGTCCCGAAAAGTCTGGTTCAGTTTTTGGTTAAACCGAGAATACTGGCTGACCGAGGGTGGCAGCCGCGTAGGAGCGGCAGCGTCTGAGCACCGACCGGGGCGCGAGGGCGACGACCGTCGGGTGAAGGAAGCAACAAAAAATAAAGGGATAAATAATTGTGTGTTCTTGGCATTAAAAAATTAATTTAACAAACATGCTGCAAGTTCATTAAGAGAAATTCAAACATCGGGAATAAAAGCAAAGGACAAAAAATAATTTTATGATTAAGTGAATAAATTTCCATAATATTCATTTAGACCAACCGCATCATGTGGATGTACACATTTGAATTTCAACATAAGTTAGAAAATTTCATTTGAATTTAAAATCAGAAATTAGAGAAGAAAAAAGAATAAAAATCTTCCCAGGCCGAAACCCAAACTGACCCATTCCATTACTCATTTTTTTTTCTTTTATCTGCCAGCCCAACTCGTCGCTCGGCTCAGGCCTACCCGTGCGCTCCCTTCCTTTCCTTTCCCTCTCCCCCTTTCTATCTGAGCCGAAGCAGTCAGCCCACCCACGCCCTCTCTCTCTCCCTGCTACTTGAGCCCTACTTCTCATCTTCTTTGTTCTCTCTATCTTCTTCCTCATCCCCGCACTGCAACCATCCCCACGTTGCTCCTCGCCAATACCAGTTCCATCACGATGCGCCTCAGCCACATCCGCGAAGCCCCGCGCAACCGTCCATCCTTTAAAAACTTGGTCGCGCCCCCATTTCCACCACACCCGAAACCCTAGCACAACCACCGCCTATGCTCTGGTGTGTGCATAGATCCTAGGCGTCGGTGTTGTAACCCTAGAGCATCGCACACTAAAAAGGGACTGCTCGAGCGCCTTCCCCCATGTGACACTGTTTCCCAGTCACCACTCATTGCCCTGATCCATTGAAACTCGTGTCGCCACCATCCCATGAACACCACCATGAAGCTCGGCGTTCTGCCGCAAGGAAGCCACCGCGACCACCTCCAACGGGTTTGCGAGCACCTTGGCGTTGAACCGCCTCTGGAGGAACAATTCACGATGAGAATTGATGCCCGGAACACCTCCTAACATCGTCGAAGCGCGAAGGTCGCACATCATCGTCGCGCGCTCATCTTCGGCCTCTTCCGACCCTGAACGACCCCACAGTGAGCTTCCTCAATACCCTTGGGAATACTCATGGGTGAAATGCTACAACGATATCTTACGTGCGCTTGCGGACTCATCTCTTTGGAGATATGATATGTGGTGTTAAGAACCGTCAACAAGCATTTCTTGCACCGTTGTCGGGGAAGGCAAAGGAAGTGAAGAATAGTTATCACTTGTGATTAAGATATAGGTACTTGTCGAAGTGTAGCCACGACACTTTCCCCGGTACTACGTAGAAGTAGTCCGTGGAGGTTCGTATTTAAGAGGGACGCTAAACAAGATTCAAGAGCGAGGTGATACATGAATTTTACGTGGTTCCGGTTGCCTGAGCGTAATACCCTACTCCACAGGATATGTGTTGTGTGTATGAGAATGTTTAACCTGAGCTTAGTTGTCTTTCTATCGCGCAGCGCAACCCTTTTATACACCAAGGACTGGCTGTTACAGTGCACCATGGCCCGATAGGTGGCCCCGATCGTATTAACCACCCTATACACGATCTACAGGCATAACGGTGGTTAAAAGCGTGTTAACATGCCGTCTTGATAGCCTCTTGATCATGCATCATTAACACATAGTTAAAGACACGTTAACCGGGTCTTGCAACGACACTTTTATTGCCCTTAAATGTCAGCGCCATTGAAGATCCTGAAGTCCTCCTGTTGTAGACGTAGATGCGGGCACCTGACATGTGTCAACACCGGAGCTTCACTCAGCGGGGATGTAGGCCTCATGTTATTGGACACGTGGCAGCACCAGAGCTTCTCTCAGCAGGAAGACAGGTCTGGCACTACAGACACGTGGCAACACTGGAGCCATCCTAAGGAGGGAGGCAGGTCCAACACTGCGGAACCGATGGTAGCACCAGAGCCACCCTAAGGAGGGAGGTAGGTCCGACACTACGAGACACGTGGCAGCGCTGGAGCCACCCTGAGGAGGGAGGCAGGTCCGGCACTACAGGACACGTGTTGCCTTTGGAGGTCCATGTGACACCAGGTTCCAAAAATGAACCAAATGAATGCATATGTGTGCCTAGGACGTTGATCACACATACACGACAAAACCACAAACGATATAAAAAAATTGTAACATCACGAACTAGAAAATAAGTACTTTTATTACATTATTCAAATATTTCTCGAATTACAACATCTAATGATCATTAATACTAATACTAAAACTAATGTAGCGGAAATAGACTAAACTAAGCAAAGGGGATAGTGCGGCTCCAAACACATTCACAGACAGTCGACGGCAGCACACAACCTAGAACTCATCATTATTCTCATGGTACTGTCAAACATCACCTGCAACTGTTGGTGGGGGAATTGCAAGGGTGAGCATATGTCGTACTCAGTAAGTGTGGGAAAATATGACATGTAGCTTAAACAAAGAATGATAATAAATGGCTAATTGCAAAAAAAAAAATCCAAACAAGTAAAAAACATCCTACAATATATATGTAAATTAATCCCATCATAACCCAAATAATAACCAATTATGAGTCCAACATCATCATTTACCATCATCTCACATCAATCAATAATTATCCATCTATATACCAAGTTCTTAATTTCATCATCAACCATGTCCATGCATCACAACCCAAACTATAACCATATCCAGAACCATCCCAAATCCCAATTCCAACTCTAATCATGTGAGGGTCCAGATTGCTCATAACCGGGAGCACGGCTATGATGATAGTTTTTAACAATATATAGAGGTTGTATCATTTTACCCAGAAGTCTGTGATTTCATCACCTTTCGATGACTAAGGAACCTCCATCATGTCTGTGACTCGTTGATCAAATTACACACTTACAACGGTGTGTGGCCAAGAGATCACAAAATAGCCTTTACAAAGGGACTACCAGCATATTCAGACCCTCTAAGATTTCACCGGTGGTGATGCCTCCAACTGAGCACATCCAACCAAGGGCCCCCTATTGTGCCGTTCGGATTCCAAAGTCCCACCGCTATTGCAAACCCAACTGACTTCCATTCTCCGCTCCCTAGTGATCCGAACAATGTGGCAATACACCTAATTAATCAGCTAAGCCGCACCCATGTTTGACCCTATGGTGGCACTGTAAATCCTAGATGGTTGCTCTATGAACCGGTTCTTAGATCCAAAGCAAGCGAAACCACCATATCTTTCAACCCAATCCGCAAACCATGCTTGCTTAGATCTCCCGATCCCATGTTACCAATTAACCATATTCATCAATTCGCCGCAAACCATGCTTGCTTAGATCTCCCGATCCCATGTTACCAATTAACCATATTCATCAATTCACATCATCCATAAAGTGCATTAATTCATAGTTAAGCCATTTGGTTGTTTTCCCATTCCAATAAATTAGAGCGAAGCAAAACGGTAAAAATGCCCTTCTCGACTCTCTACAATATATTCCAAACGACAGGGATGGTCAAACAAGACTAGTAAACACCTATCATGGGTTTTCCAGCAATTTGACACAAGCATGCAGTTTTGTAAACAAAACTTTTAAAAATAGGATCAAATGATCAAGGACACTTGTCTTGCTCTAGAGACTATTTAGGATCAAAATCTTCAAAGTTCTGGTATTAGAGGTCCTCGAAAGCACCCGCTAGAGTGTTATCTTCTATTCCGCGCGACAAACATACAAAACAAACATTACAATCAATAAATGCTCATGCAATTATGATGTAATATATGTTATTAGGTTGCCATTGTTGCTTACTATCTAGTTACAACTAAGTTTTACATGTTAGAGCAAGTTTCAAGTCATTTTGGAGGAAACTAAAGAAGTTCCAAGAATTTCCAGATTTAGGAGGTTGGACTAGTCCGCACCTTGGGCCGAACATGTCCATTCTGGACCAGAGAGTTAAAATGATTAGTCTGCAATGGACCGGTCAAGTCCGCTATGGCTAGGGTTTTGGCGATTTTCAATTAGAGCATAGTTTGAGTTAAGAGCGGAAGCATAATTGACGTAGAAAATATGGATCTAAGATATTTATCGTGAATCCTAGGGTTCAAGTGTTGAGGATTCGATGAAACTCAAAAACTTGAAGTTTAGATCGATGAAGATGAAGGATCAGCGAAGAAAAAGTTGACGTCGAAGAATCGATGAAAAAGATCACAGCAGCAATGATGATCTCACTTGATTCTCCTTCTTCCTTCTCCTCCTCTTCCTCTTCCTCCCTGATCTTCCTTGTGGTGAACACTCCTTCCTCCTTGAAGAATGGCGACACATGACGTGACAGGTCTAAGGGTCGCTATCGTGGGCAAAAGGGTGAAGGGTGGACGGTAGGGTGATTATATAGGAGGAGAGGTGGTAGGATTAGGGTGGTATCCAAGTATAAGGCGGTGGGGATAGGTAGAGGCCTTGGTAGAGTCCCTCTTGGGCTCCTCAAGGGTGGGGCATGACATTCCTGGACCCAATTAAGGTAATTACCCAATAACTCATTGTGGAGGAAAAATAGAATCCGAGTCGAAATCCTACACACTGGACTAGTCCGTAGTCTGGCTAGACAAGTCTGATGGGGTACAGAGAGTTCAACGAAGAAGTCCGATGCAATACCAGACAAATCCGTTCAAGATTAGAGGGTCAAACAGACAAGTCTAGTACCAGGCCTGACAAGTCTGGGATTGTCCAGTTTCAAAACCAGACCAAGATTTTTGGGAGTTTTCAACAGAGATCATCGGACTAGTCCGTATTTGGCAACGAACAAGTTCGGACAGGTACAGAAACAAAACCGGATTAGTCCGCAAAATCATCGAACAAGTCTAGAGGACATCAAAAATGATTTTTGGATTAATCCGCAACAATTAGCGGAAAATTCCGTGGGACATCAGTAGCTAAATTGAACTAGTCCGGGGTCCAATCCGGACAAGTATGTACTAAGTTGGTTTTTAATTGCTATTTTGGTTCTAATTTATTTTAATATTGTTTATCTTTGTGTTGTATCATCTTAGACACGTATAAGAATGAATGTAATGCATAATGGATGAAAATGAGGGTGTTACAAACCTACCTCCCTTAAAATGAATCTCGCTCTCGAGATTAGGGAAAAGATAGGGAAATTCTTTCTTGAGCTATTCTTCCAACTCCCAAGTTGCTTCAGACTCAATAGGATGCTTCCATTGTACTTTGCACCATCAAATCACCATGTTCCTTGTGACTCTCCTTTGTTTCAAAGATTTCGACCGGTTGCTCGGCGTAAGTCAAATCTGCCTCAAACTCTAATTCATCTATGGGTACTTGTTCTTCTGGTATCCTTAAGCACTTCTTGAGCCGAAAAACATGGAATACATCATGAACATCAGAAATATGTGTTGGCATCTCTAACTTATGTGCCACTACTCCATGTTTCTCCAAAATCTTGAATTGTCCGATATAGCAAGGTGCCAACTTGCCTTTGATGTTAAATCACTTATGACCTCGCATAGGTGGCACTTTGAGATACAAGAAGTCTCTAACTTCAAAAGCTAGATTTCTTCGCCTATTATCCGCATAACCCTTTTGTCTTGACTAAGCAGCCCTTAGGTTTTCGCGCATTAACTGAACTTGCTTTTCAACTTCTTGTAACACATCAGGCTCAAATACTTGGTTTTCTCCAGTCTCATTCCAAAACAAGGGTGTCCTACACTTCCTCCCATACAATGCTTCATATGGTGACATCTTCAAACTTGCTTGATAACTGTTGTTGTAGGAGAATTTAGCATATGGTAAACTCTTGTCCCAACTTCCCCCATATTTTAGCGCACAAGCTCTTAGAATGTCTTCTAATATCTGGTTCTTCCTCTCAGTTTGCCCATCCGTTTGAAAGTAATATGCGGAACTAAAATTCAACTGAGTTCCCATAGACCCGTGCAGTTTTTGCGAGAACCTTGAGGTAAATTGTGAACCTCTATCGGACACTATTTTCTTTGATACTCCACGCAAACACACTATCCCTTCCATATACAATTCTGCTAACTTTGCTCCACCATAGGTGGTCTTGACAGGGATAAGATGCACAAACTTGGTCAACCTATCCACAATAATCCATATTGAGTCATAGCTAGACTTGGTACACGGTTATCCAACTATGAAGTCCATACCAATTTCTTCCCACTTCCATTCTGGTATCTTCAATGGCTATAATAGTCCAGGTGACCTTTGATGTTCAGCCTTGACCTATTGGCACGTGTAACATAGGGCAACACATGTAGATTGTCCTTCTTCATGCCATCCCACCAATAACAAGTTTCCAAGTCCTTGTACATCTTTGTACAACCGGGATGGATGGAATAGAGTGAGTCATGTGCCTCCTTCAATATCGTTACTCGGAGATGCTTCATGTTAGGCACGACAATTCTTTTCCCAAGCCATAGAGTACCATGATCATCTTCATGAAACCTGAATTCTCTCCCTTCTTGGATCCTTTTCTTGATTTCTTGGATTTCCTCATCCTTTGTTTGACCTTCTCAGATTTCCTGTTCTAGTGTCGGATTTAACTCCATTGTTTCCATCTCATTTATAAATCCAAGATGCAACTATTTAAACTCCTTACACATCTCGGATGGCAACTCTCAAACCGTGATTTGGTGGCTTGCTCCTTTGCTACTCAAGGCGTCGGCCACTACATTGGCCTTTCCTGGGTGATAGTTGATTCCCACATCATAATCCTTAATGAGTTCCAACCATCTTCGTTGCCTCAAATTCAGATCCGTTTGCGTGAATATGTACTTGAGGCTCTTATGGTCCGTGTAAATCTCACACCTATGTCCAAGGATGTAATGACTATATATCTTCAAGGCATGTACTACAACTGCAAGTTCGAGATCATGTGTAGGATAATTCTGCTCATGTTTGTTCAATTGCCTCGATGCATAAGCTACCACTTGACCTTCTTGCATAAGCACACATCCAAGCCCTTTTCTTGAAGCATAGTATAAATCCAAGATTCTTGCTCACGTCTAGTAATACCAACACCGGTGCAGTTATAAATCTCTTCTTCAATTCCTCAATGCCGTCCTGACAAGGTATAATCCATTTGAAAAGCTATCCCCTTGTTAGCAACTCAGTCATGCACTTCACTACATTGGAGTAGTCCTTGATGATTGGTTAGCTTCGACATTTATTGTGATGCATCAACTCCAACGCTGACTCCTTCATCATTTGTTATTTGTAGCTCACTGAATTATCCCATTGTGCTTCCGTAGCCAATCCGTTCCAAGCATATGTCCAATCCTTGTGAATCCCAAACAATAAGGTTGGCGAGGAATTCTACCCCCCTTATTTTAGAACTTACTCTTGAACATACTATCTTTGTTCTCATCTTCCATATAGCTTCGTATGAAATAGTGGATCTTCTAGTTGTGTCCATCTTCCTTTGGAGTAGAGGTTGAATGAGATCGAAAAGATAGATATAATGATTCCCCAACTATATGCATCAAGTGATATGAAACTAAGAAACTACCTATAAAAGCTTATATGGATATGGCAAATGCCGAAGCATCCCATGATCCTTTATTGAGCACACAAGCAATAATTACATAGCAATCAACACACCAATCAAACCTCAACTATTCCTAAGTGCTCATATATGCTCTAAAGTGTTCATTCAATCTAGGTTGCATCCTACAGTCAACCTGTGGCTCTGATACTAATTAGATACCCGGTTCCGAATATGAACCAAGTGAACGCATATGTTGGTCAAGGACGTTGATCACACATACACCACAAAACCAAAAATGATATACAGAAAAATTACCACGACACAAACTAGAAAATAAGTACTTTTATTACATTATTCAAATATTTCTCAAATTACAACCTCTAATGATCATTAATACTAAAACTAATGCAGCAGAAATAGACTAAACTAAGCAAACTATGCAAAGGCGATAGCGCGGCTCCAAACACATCCACAGGCAGTCGACGACAACACATAACCTAGAACTCAACATTATTCTCGTGGTACTAACAAACATCACCTGAAACTATTGGTGGAGGAATTGCAAGGGTGAGCACATGTCGTACTCAGCAAGTGTGGAAAAATAGGACATGTAGCTTAAACAAGGAATGATAACAAATGGCTAATTGCAAAAAAAAGCACATTCAAAACATGTAAAAAACGTCCTACAGTGTCTATGTGATTTAATCCCATCATAACCCAAATAATAACCAATTATGAGTCCAACATCATCATTTACCATCATTTCACATCCATCAATAATTATCCATCCACATACCAAATTCTTACTTTCATCATCAACCATGTTCATGAATCATAACCCAAACCATAACCATATCCAGAACCATCCCAAATCCCAATTCCAACTGTAGTCATGTGAGGGTACATGTTGCTCATAACCGGGAGCACGGCTACCATGATAGTTTTTAACACTCTGCGAAGGTTGTACCGCTTTACCCTGTGAGACCTATGTGTGCTGAATACATTGGCTATAACAATAAAAGTTTTGAATATCACCAAAACACCTTTTTCAACAAGGTCCGACTCTAGGTCCAAGCTCCAGCAAGGTCCGACAATAGGTCCGACTTGTTTTGGGTAGCTCCGGCAAGGTCTGACGTAAGGTCCGATTTGCTTTGGCTAGGTCCGACTTATTTTGGCTAGGTCTGACTTATTTTTGTTAGGTCCGACTAGCTTTGATAAGCTCCGGTGCTAGGTTCGACTAGCTTTGGTTAGCTCCGGTGCCAGGTCCTGCTAGCTTCGGTAAGCTCCGATACTAGATTGCAATGGTTCTGCTTTTACTTTGAATTGATTCGAACTTGCTTTACATCTATGGAAAGTTCGCTTAGTATTCTTTTACTAAGTTTTTGGTGTGTTTTGGTGGTTATGGTTGATATTTTTTTCTAAGGTTTGCAACATGTTTATGTGAGAGGCTCACATAAGGTGTTGTGGTTATCGAAACTAACGAGAGTCAAGTCGAGGACTTGTGCACGGAAGTATTGGTTGTTTATTCATGTGCAGGTGTTGCTTGAGTTCAAGACATGGCTGGTGACGGGATCCATTGAACTAGTCTTAGGGAGAAGATGAGGTTCAACAACCAAGTTCGGGAGGAATTGTGGTTGAGTTGATCATGAGTACGCGCAACATGTTTGAATCAAGAACAATGCATATGAAGGTATCATGGATGTCATTGGAAGGTGTTTTCACGTGTGCAAGGAGTGCATGCACGTGGATACATGGTTCCAAGACGTGATGAAGAGATGTGGACGTAAAGCATTGGTCGGAAAGGTCCAACCGAATAGGTTATGCACTCAGGCTGCGGCTGAGTCGGGTTTGACTCAAATATGGAAAGATTTGAGTTGGTTACGTTAGGATTTCTTGGTGAGCATGAAGTTTAATTTTTTTAGTAATGTGGGATACATTCCTAAGGTGTTTGGAATTCTTAAGATTGCTTCTATCTGCATATAGAAGAGTCTTGAGCAGTTTTGGAAAGTTTCGGTGGAAACTGAGTAGGATACGAGCCCTAGTTTGGTTTGGGTTGGCCTCATGGCTGGTTATATAAGCAAGGGAGGCCAGATGTAACACCCTCATTTTCATGCATCATGCATTGCATACATCATTAAATATGTTTAACATTAATCCATATAAAAAAGAACAAGTTTAAAATTAACTAGAAGCAAAACCACACTTAAAAAGTATGAGAAGTGCGGACTTGTCCGATTTGCCCCGAACTAGTCAAATTTCTCTTTGAACCCATTTCGGATATGTCCGTTTTCCTGCGGACAAGTCTGTTTTTTCTCTCTGTACCAGTTTCAGAATTGTTCGGTCCATTGCGGGCTAGTTCGGTAACCCCATCCTTGAAAAATTTCGCCAAGTCCCCGGACTTGTCTGTTTTCCACCGGACTTGTACGTTTTGCTCTCTAACTAAGTTCGGACTTGTCTGATTTCATACTAGACTTGTCCGTTTTTCCCCTGACTAATATCGGACTAGTCTGGTCTAGTGCGGACTTGTTCGGTGATCGCAACTCCGATTCAATCTTTTCTTCAACGACTTGTTATTGGGTATTTACTTTAATTGGGCCCAAGTACGTCGTGTCTAACCTTTTTGGAGCCCATGTGGGACCCCTACACGACCTCCACCACCTTGAACACGAAATCTATCCAACCCTAACCCTCCACCCCTATATAAACAACCCAACATCCCACTTTTACATCTCTTTGCCACAATTGGAAGACCACCAGACCCTAGTTCGTGGGAGCCGCCACTAAGAGGAGATCCATCTACAATGAGGGGAAGGAGATCATGAATAAGGATCAAGCATTCAAGATATTCATCGATTTTGCGTTCCTCATCACCAATTCACCCTCAACTCTTCATCACCAACCCTAGATCGTCAAGGTTCAAGTTTCATCTTCGATTCTCGATCCTTGGAGTTCTAAACACGTGGTATACCTTCTAATTTCTCTTTCCCACGTGAATTCAACCCCAATTCTCCAAATTCTCGTAGATCAAGAAAACCCTAACTCGTTGGTTCTGCGTAGGGCAGACTAGTCCGGCCCCTAGCGGACTTGTCTGACCTCTAGATTCGTTTAATGTTGAATTAATTCCAAGTTGATGTAAATTAACTTGAAACCTGTATAAACTTGTTAAGAACCATTGTAATTGATTAGTAAACATTAAAAGCAACTCATTAACAAGTTTCACTTCGCATTTGCATTAATCATGCATGTCATATAATATATAGTAATATATATGAGCATTTATTGATTGTTATGCTGTTTTGTATGTTCGTTGCGCGGAATAGAAGGTGCTACGCTAGAGGGTGCTGTCGAGGACCTCTAGTACCAAAATTTTGAAGTCTTTGACCATAACCAAGCTTAGGAGCAAGGCAAGTGTCCTTGATCATTTTGATCCAGTTTTTAAATGTTTTGTTTGCAAAACTGCATGCTTGTGTCAAATTGATGGGAAACCCAAGATAGGAGTTACTAGTCTTGTTTGACCATCCTTGTCGCTTGGGATACATTGTAGAGAGTCGGAAATGGCCTTTTACCTTTTTGGCTTCGCTCAAATTAATTGGGATGGGAAAAACAACCATGTTACTTAATTATAAATTATTGAGATTTTGGATAATGTACATTGATGAATATGGTTAATGGTAACATGGTAATGGGTGATCTAAGAAAGCATGGTATGTGGATGGGTTGGGTGTTATGGTGGTTTGCTTGCCTTAGATCTAAGGACCGTTTTATGCGAGAATAGACTAGGACTACAGTGCCACCACAAGGCCAAGTATGGGTGCGGCGTAGCTGATTAATTAGGGTATTGCTGGTATTGCGCGGACCATTTGGAGGAGCGGGGAAATGGAGTCGGATTGGGTTTGTATGAGTGGTGGGACTCCTTGGGATCCGAACAGCACAAGAGGGGGCCCTTGGTTTAGGATGTGCTCAGTTGGAGGCATCACCACCGGTGAAACCTCAGTGGGTCCGTACATGCTAGTAGTCCCTTTTTAAAGGCTATTTTGTGATCTCTTGGCCACACACCAACGGAAGTGTGAGACGACATAATAGAGGTTCTTAGTCATCGAAGGGTGATGAAATCATGAACATGTGGGTAAAGTGGTACAACATCTGCAGAGTGTTAAAAACTATCATGATAGCCGTGCTCCCGGTTATGAGCACCTGGACAACTTCCATGATTAGAGGAAACTTGGGATTTGGTTATGGTTATGGTTATGGACTGAATTATGATAATTGGACATGGATGATGATGATGGTAGTAATCTGGCATATGGATGGATAATTGATTATGGTTTCACATTATGCTAACTATGTGGGATATGATGGGATTACTTCATATAGACATAGTATAATGCTTTTATACATGTTTTAAATGTACTTTTGAGCAATTAGCCACTGTTTATTATCATGCCTTGTTTAAGCTACATGTCATACTTTCCACACTTGCTGAGTACAACACGTACTCACCCTTGCAATTCCTCCACCAACAGTTGCAGGTCAGGATTGGGAGTATCACGACGTTAATGAGGAGTTCTAGGCTGTGTGCTGCCGTCGGCCTTACCTGTGGTGTTGCTTGGAGCCGCGCTATCCTTATGCTTATTTTGCTTAGTTTGCCTAGTTGCTTAATTAGATTATTTCCGCTGCAGTAGTAATATCATTAATGATCATTAGAGTTGTGATTTGAGGATTACTTGAATATTATAATAAAGGTACTTCTATAATTTGAGCTGTGGTAATTGTCTGTTTATCATTTATGAATCACTTGTGTATGTGTGTTAAACATACTGGGCACACATAAACTACACTTGGTTCATTTTCGGAACCGGGTGTCACAAATTGGTATCGGAGCCACATGTTGACCGTAGGACACAACCTAGATAGGATGGACACTTTAGAGCACATAGGGGCACTCAGGAAGCATTGTGATTTGTTTGGTGTGCTGATTGCTATGTATTGTTGCTTGTGTGCTTAGTAGAGGATTGTGGGATGCTTTAGCATTGCTATATCCATATAGGCTAGTATAGGTAGTTGCTTAGTTTCATATCCCTTGATGCATATAGTTGGGGACGTTTTCTAAATTCTTCTCTCTTGCTTCTCTCCAGATGGTGAGGACTTGCAACCACAGGAATGGCAATGATGAGGAGGAAAACAATGGAGCACTTTGTGCCGGAAGGTGTTATGATCCTAAAGAGGCAGGAATTTGAGAACTTGAGGCAAGAAAGATCAAGCATGAGTGAATATCTTGGTAAATTCACTCAACTTTCAAGGTATGCGCCGGATGATATCGGCCGTGATAGCCGGAAGCAATATTTGTTCATGAGGGACCTTAACAATGAGATCCAAGTGCAATTGCTCAACTGTGACTATGCCAACTTTCAGAAGCTTGTAGACAAAGAAATTGTGGTTGAGAACAAAGTTCGTGAGATGGAGCAGGATAATAAGAGGAAGGCGCCATATCAAGGACAACCACAAGGAAGCAATGTGCACCCCCACTTTGCACCACCCAATACGCCATACTACAACCCCTCGGCTCTTGCATATCACGCTGCATATTCTTCGCGCCTAGCTCAGCCTGTGCAGCAGCGCCCTGCTATGCAAGCACCTCATCCTTCAATGCCTCAAGCGCCCCACGCCAACTTTCCTGCCAATGCCCAAAATCAAGCTCGTCCAAACAGTTCTGGTGCAACAAGGTCGTGATATACTTGTGGTGAGATAGGACACTTTGCATCTCAATGTCCTAAGTCAGGCCTTGGTCAAGGAACCAATGCTCCAAGACCGAACCCAAGACCGAATGGAGGAGCACCACAAGGCAACCGTGGACAACAGAATTTTGCTCGTGGCAATGTGAACCACGTCTCCACGGAGGAAGCGCAACAAGCGGATGATGTGGTGATTGGTATGTTTCTCGCAAACTCCAACCCAACGACTATGTTATTTGATTATGGAGCATTGCATTCATTCATTGCATCAAAGTATGTTGCCGAGTATAGTTTGCCTATCTCTCATATGAAGTATACTTTGTTGTTTAAATCTCCTGGAGGAGAGATGAGGACAAATATAGTATGTCCAAAAGTAAGCCTTAGAATAAGGGGGGTCGACTTCTTTGCCAACCTCATTGTCTTGGATTCTCAAGGATTGGACATTATACTTGGTATGGACTGGTTGAGGAAGCACAATGGAGTTATACAATGTGCCACAAAGACGGTGAAGTTGACTAATGAGAAAGGGATCATCATAGAATTTGAAGCATCTCAAAATGCACTGAAGCAATTGGAGCTGAATCACATGGATGGTGCCGCAATTGAGGAGATTCCAGTGGTGTGTAAATTCTTGGATGTGTTTCCAAATGAGTTGTCAGGTATGCCACCTGATTGTGACATATAATTTGTTATTGATTTAATACCTGAAACTGCACCCATAGCTAAGAGGCCATATAGGATGCCTCCTAAGGAGTTAGTGAAGCTCAAGAAGCAAATTCAAGAGCAACTAGAGAAGAGTTTTATTCGCCCAAGCTCTTCACCTTGGGGAGCAGAAGTACTTTTCATGGACAAGAAGGATGGATCACAAAGGATATGTGTGGACTACCGAGCTCTCAACGAGGTGACATCAGGAAAAAGTATAATTTGCCCCGCATAGAGGATTTGTTCGACCAGATGAAGGGTGCATGTGTTTTCTTCAAGATCGACTTGAGGTCAGGCTACTTCCAAATGAAGATTAGACCGTCGGATATACCCAAAATGGCTTTTTGGACACAATACGGATCTTATGAGTACACCGTTATGTCCTTTGGATTGACGAATACGCCTGCATACTTTACGTACCTCATGAATAAGGTATTCATAGAGTACTTGGATAAGTTTGTTGTGGTGTTCATTGATGATATTATGATCTACTCGAGAAGCGAGGAGGAGCATGAGGAACATTTGAGGCTCACACTATAGAAACTGTGGGAACACCAGTTATATGCCAAGTTTAGCAAGTGCCAGTTTTGGTTAAGGGAAGTGTCATTTTTGGGTCATATCATCTCGGGAGGAGGAGTATCGGTTGACCTAGGGAAAGTGAGAGATGCCCTAAAGTGGGAACCCCCGCAGAATGTAAAGGAGATCCGAAGTTTTCTTGGGATGGCTGGATATTACCGTAGGTTCATCAAGGACTTTTCCAAGATAGCCAAGCCAATGAAAAAATTGCTAATGAAGGGGAAAGCATTCCAATGGACTCAAGCTTGTCAAGACAGTTTTGAGGAGCTAAAGAAGATGTTAACCACCGCGCCTGTGTTAGTTTTGTCGGACGTGAGCAAAAGCTTCGATATTTATTGTGATGCATCGAGACAGGGACTTGGATGTGTACTCATGCAAGAAGGTCAAGTGGTAGCCTATGCATCGAGACAATTGAAGAAACATGAGCAGAACTATCCCACACATGATCTCGAACTTGCAACCGTAGTACATGCCTTGAAGATTTGGAGACGTTACATTCTTGGTCATAGGTGTGAGATTTACACGAATCATAAGAGTCTCAAGCACATATTCACACAAACGGACCTAAATTTGAGGCAGCGAAGATGGTTGGAGCTCATCAAGGATTATGATGTGGGAATTAATTATCATCCAGGAAAAGCCAATGTAGTGGCAGATGCTTTGAGTCGGAAAGAAGTGAGCCACCAGCTCACAGTTTGAGAGCTGCCATCCGAGCTATGTAAGGAGTTTGAACGGTTAAATCTTCATTTTCTGAACCAGATGGGGATAATGGAGTTAAATCCGACCTTGGAGCAAGAAATTCGAGAGGCCAGACCAAGGATGAGGAAATTCAAGAAATCAAAGAAAGGACCCAGGAAGGAAGAGAATTTAGATTTGATGAAGATGAACATGGTACTCTATGGCTTGGGAAGAGAATTGTTGTACCTAATGTGAAGCATATTTGAGAAACAATATTGAAAGAGGCACATGACCCGTCTTACTCGATTCATCTCGGTTGTACAAAGATGTACAAGGACTTGAAGACATGTTATTGGTGGGCCAACATGAAAAAGACATAGCTGAATATGTAGCGTTGTGTGATGTGTGCCAACGGGTCAAAGATGAACACCAAAGGCCAACCAGTTTATAGCAGCCATTGAATATTCCTGAATGGAAGTGAGAAGAAATCTGTATGAACTTCATAGTTGGATTACCGCGAACCCAGTTCGACTATGATTCAATATGGGTTATTGTGGATCGGTTGACCAAATCAGCTCATTTTATTCCTATCAAGACAAAGTATACCACAATACAACTGGCCGACCTATATATGAAACATGTTGTGTGCCGACGTGGAGTTCCAAAGAAAATAGTCTCGAACCGAGGTTCTAAATTCACCTCTAGGTTCTGGCAGAAATTGCATGAAGCTATGGGAACAAGGTTAAATTTCAGCTCAGCATATCACCCGCAAACCGATGGACAAACCGAGAGGACGTATCAGATTTTAGAGGACATGCTAAGAGCTTGTGCTTTAAAGCATGAAAGAAGTTGGGACAAAAGCTTGCCGTATGCGGAATTCTCTTATAACAATAGTTACCAAGCAAGTTTGAAGATGTCGCCATATGAAGCATTATATTGAAGGAAGTGTAGGACACCCTTGTTTTGGAATGAGACGGGAGAATCCCAAGTTTTTGGACCCGATGTGTTGCAAGAAGCTGAAAAGAAAGTTCAGATAATCCGTGAGAATTTGAGGGCCGCCCAATCAAGACAAAAAGGATATGCGGATAATAGACGAAGAGATATAGCCTTTGAAGTGGGAGACTTCGTTTACCTCAAAGTGTCACCAATGCAAGGTCATAAGAGGTTTAATGTCAGAGGCAAGTTAGCACCTCACTATATTGGACCATTCAAGATTTTGGACAAACGGGAAGAAGTAGCATATAATATGGAGATGCCAACACACCTTTCAGATGTCCATGATGTGTTTCATGTTTCATAGCTCAAGAAGTGCTTGAGGGTACTGGAAGAACAAGTGCTAATGGAAGAATTGGAATTGGAGGCAGATTTGACCTATGTCGAGCAACCGACCAAAATCTTGGAAACCAAGGAGAGGTTCACAAGAAACAAGGTGATTCAATGGTGTAAAGTAAAATGGAAGCATCATGCAGAATCGGAAGCAACCTAGGAGCTAGAAGATGATCTCAAGAAGAATTTTCCTCGTCTCTTTCCTTCTACGTTGAATCTCGAGGGCGAGATTCATTTTAAGGGGGGTAGGTTTGTAACACCCTCATTTTCATGCATCATCATTGCATACATCATTAAATATGTTTAGCATTAATCCACATAAAAAGGAACAAGTTTAAAATGAACTAGAATCAAAACCGCACTTAAAAGTCTGAGAAGTGCGAACTTGTCTGATTTGCCTCGAACTACTCTGAATTTCTCTCTATACCCGTTTCGGACATGTTCATTTTCCTACGGACAAGTCTGTTTTTCTCTCTGTACCGGTTTTGGACTTGTCCGGTCCATTGCGGACTAGTCCGGTAATCCCATCCTTGAAAAATTTCACCAAGTCCCCGTACTTGTCTGTTTTCCACCGGACTTGTCCGTTTTGCTCTCTAACTAAGTTCGAACTTCTCTGATTTCATACCAGACTTGTTCGTTTTTCCCCTGACTAATATCGGACTAGTCTGGTCAAATGCGGACTTGTCCGATGATCACGACTCTGATTCAATCTTTATTCTACGACTTGTTATTGGGTATTTACCTTAATTGGACCCAAGGACGTCGTGTCTAACCTTTTTGGAGCCCCTGTGGGACCCCTACACGGGATCCGCTGCCTTGAACACGAAATCCACCCAACCCTAACCCTCCATCCCTATATAAACAACCCAACATCCCACTTTTACATCTCTTTGCCACAATTGGAAGACCACCAAATCCTATTTCGTGGGAGCCGCCACCAAGAGGAGATCCAGCAGCAAGGAGGGGAAGGAGATCATGAAGAAGGTACAAGCAATCAAGATCTTCATCGATTTTGCGTTCCTCATCACCAATTCACCCTCAACTCTTCATCACCAACCCTAGATCGTCAAGGTTCAAGTTTCATCTTCGATTCTCGATCCTTGGAGTTCTAAACACGTGGTATACCTTCTACTTTCTCTTTCCCACGTGAATTCAACCCCAATTCTCCAAATTCACGTAGATCAATAAAATCCTAACTCACTGGTTCTGCGTAGGGCGGACTAGTCCGGCCCCTAGCGGACTTGTCTGGCCTCTAGATTCGTTTAATGTTGAATTAATTTCAAATTGATTTAAATTAACTTGAAACCTACACAAACTTGTTAAGAACCATTGTAATTGATTAGTAAATATTAAAAGCAACTCATTAACAAGTTTCACTTCGCATTCACATTAATCATGCATGCACTGTCATATTGAGTAATATATGAGCATTTATTGATTGTAATCCTATTTTGTATGTTCGTTGCGCAGAATAGAAGGTGCTACGCTAGAGGGTGCTGTCGAGGACCTCCAGTACCAAAATTTTGAAGTCTTTGACCCTAACAGAGCTCAAGAGCAAGGTAAGTGTCCTTGATCATTTTGATCCAATTTTTAAATGTTTTGTTTGCAAAACTGCATGCTTGTGTCAAATTGATGGGAAACCCAAGATAGGAGTTACTAGTCTTGTTTGACCACCCTTGTCGCTTGGGATACATTGTAGAGAGTCGGGAAGGGCTTTTACCTTTTTGTCTTCGCTCAAATTAATTGGGATGGGAAAAACAACCAAGTTACTTAATTATAAATTATTGAGATTTTGGATAATGTACATTGATGAACATGGTTAATGGTAACATGGTAATGGGTGGTCTAAGTAAGCATGGTATGTGGATGGGTTGGATGTTAGGGTGGTTTGCTTGCCTTAGATAGGACCGGTTCATGCGAGAATAGGCCAGTACTACAGTGCCACCACGAGACCAAGTATGGATGTGGCATAGCTGATTAATAAGGGTATTGCTGGTATTGCGCGGACCATTTGGAGGAGCGGGGAAGGGGAGTCAGATTGGGTTTGTATGAGTGGTGGGACTCCCTGGGATCCGAACGGCACAAGATGGGGCCCTTGGTTTAGGATGTGCTCAGTTGGAGGCATCACCACCGGTGAAAACCTCAGTGGCTCTGTACATGCTAGTAGTCCCTTTGTAAAAGCTATTTTATGATCTCTTGGCAACACACCAACAGAAGTGTGAGACGACATAATAGAGGTTCTTAGTCATCGAAGGGTGATGAAATCACAAACATGTGAGTAAAGTGGTACAACCTCTGCAGAGTGTTAAAAACTATCATGATAGCCGTGCTCCCGATTATGAGAACCTGGACAACTTTCATGATTAGAGGAAACTTGGGATTTGGTCATGGTTATGGTTATGGACTGAATTATGATAATTGGATATGGATGATGATGATGGTAGTATTCTGGCATATGGATGGATAATTGACTATGGTTTCACATTATGTTAATTATGTGGGATATGATTGGATTACTTCACATAGACATAGTATAATGCTTTTTCTACATGTTTTAAATGTACTTTTCAGCAATTAGCCATTGTTTATTATCATGCCTTGTTTAAGCTACGTGTCATACTTTTCACACTTGTTGAGTACGACACGTACTCACCCTTGCAATTCCCCCACCAACAGTTGCAGGTCAGGATTGGGAGTATCATGACGTTAATGAAGAGTTCTAGGCTGTGTGCGGCACGTCAGCTTTGTCTGTGGTGTTGCTTGGAGCCGCGCTACCCTTATGCTTATTTTGCTTAGTTGCTTAATTAGACTATTTCTGCTGCAGTAGTAATATCATTAATGATCATTAGAGTTGTGATTTGAGGATTACTTGAATATTGTAATAAAGGTACTTCTTTAATAATTTGAGTTGTGGTAATTGTCTGTTTATCATTTGTGAATCACTTGTGTATGTGTGTTAAACATCTTGGGCACAGATATACTGCACTTGGTTCATTTTAGGAACCGAGTGTCACACCAGAGCTCGTGGTGCATGACTTTGGGTCTATTCCTCTTGTGGTTTGATCAATAAAATTTGTAGTTTAAAGGAACTTGTGTACATTGTTCGTCCGACTTGTTTTCTTCAAGTCTTCCTCGTCGAGTTTCTGCACAACACTACCTTGCTTCGGTGGTTTTATCATAACTAGTTTTTTTACAAATCCAATTGACGTGATTATTTTTGGGTTGTCTTCACAACTTGATTATTTACCATCTTTGAAAATTTCACAGTCATGGATATGTGGTTTTGGATCTACACGAGTTTCTTTGCAGTGTTGTAGATCTGATTTTTCTTGGGTAGAACAGGTTGACCTTCGTTCAATCTTTCGATCGTAACTTGAGTTTTTCTCGATGATTTTTCATGATTTTTGTTTCGTGTCTTCGTGACTTGATTCTCCCCAATCTATACTGACTTTTTCACAGTTGAACATGTTTAGATTAGTCATACACAAAATTTCTTTAACAGATCAATTTTCTGCCGAGGGGTTTTTGTTGCTTTCGCTAAAAAAGTTATAATCTACCATTCACCCCCCTATGGTAGCTTTTCATGTGCTCTTAAATCCTATAATTGGTATCAGAGCAACGGTGCTTTAATCTTTGAGATTTTCACGTGTTTTTGACTAATTATCATGGAGAAATACTTCACAAAACCTTGTGTCTTTAGTGGTATTGATTTTCAGGTTCGGAAGGCACTTATGGAAGCTTTCATACAGGCCCAAGGCTTTGCAATATGGGAAAAGGTGTACAAGCCTTATGACATGCCGTCAAACGATCAAGTCAAGGCTACAAACATGAGAGATGTCTTCAACAACAACAAGGCTCGCAACTTGATCATACAAGGATTAACTCAAACCGACTTCGACCGTGTTGCTCACCTCCGATCTGCATACGATGTGTGGAAAGCACTCTGTGACTACCACGAAGGATCCAACACGATCAAGGAGGTAAGTCAAGATATGTTCAAAAAGGAGTACATGTGCTTTGAGATGCAACCAGCTGAGTCCATCGACGATCTCTTTGCTCGCTTTAATAAAATTCTTGGCAACTTGCGTAGCGTTAATGTTAGATTTTCAGATGCTGAGAATGCTAGTCAATTACTAAGTGCATTAGATATGTCAATTTGGGAGATGAAAGTCACATCTATTTGTGAATCTACTATCACGAGTACACTTACTTTAGATGTTCTATATTCCAAATTGAAAACTCATGAAATTGACAGTACCCCATGATACCGCAAAAAATGCTATGGAGTTCCACCCATCCAAGTTGAAGACCACCAAAGGCTACATGTGCTACACAATACTGGACCCACCTCCCTCATTTGGGTAGCTCCAGCACTGCCACGTGTAACATAAGGCCGGACCTAACTCCCGCTGTAGGGAAACTCCGATCTTGCCATGTGTCTAGTGACCCCGGATCAAACCCTCAGGAGAGGGAAGCTCCGGTGCTGTCATGTGTATAGTGGATCCGGACCTACCTCCCCACGACACGAAGCTCCAGAGCTGCCACATGTCGAACCTCCGGACCTGTGATAGCAACGAAGAGACTAGCGGATCTCCAACAGTGCGCACATTCAAGGGACAGTTAAAGCTACAGTTACAAGACATGATTGCGTGTCATTAATGCCATATTAATGACACACGATCAGAGGACTCTTAACAACGGTAACACCGCCATTAAGGCACGTTATCATGTGTTTAATTGCCCTTAATATGCACAGATCATGTATTAGGCAATTAACTACCGCCAGGGCCACATGTTGGGCCAGGCTGATGTAACGGTCAATCCTTAGACTATAAAAGAGCTGCACTGCACGATACATATACAACTAAGCTCACACGCTCACAAGCGCCATACATTCATACTTACAACACACATCCTGTGGAGTAGGGTGTTACACTCAAGCGGGCCGAACAACGTAAAATCATCGTATCACCATCTTGCTCGTAATGTAACGCACGTCCCAACCAATCAAGAACCTCCGCAGGCTATGATCTAGTAGTACCGGGGGAAGTGTCGATCGCACAGTTCGACATTTGGCGCGCTAGGTAGGAGAGCCTTGAGATTTCAAGATGGTGAACTCCGCCGCAGGATCATCCAACGGCAACGCTGAGCAACCTGCTTGAGGGAATCCTTCCAATGTGCAACAGCCTGCGGGTGTTGTTGTCCCGACGGGCATCGTACCACCACCACCACCATCTGCTATTGCTAACAATTCTGGACAACAGGATGGGGTCTCGGCATCGGTCACTACATCGACGCATAGAAACCCTGAGAACACACTAATTGTTGTATGTACTCTTCTCCAACGCCCACTGCCGCCAGGAGCACCTCAGGGTGCCATGGAGCAGTGGCGTGCTGATGTGGAACATTTGGTTGTAGCAGCTGCTGATGGCCTCAACAATCAAGGTCCTCCCCCCTCAGGGCAGGCGCCTTCTCAGCGTAGGACCTTGTTTGGAAGACTTGGTCCTCACACATCACAACACAGGAGGCGTGTTGTGTCTCAGCAGGTGACGTCGCTGCCCTCTGAGGCGCATCGCACTCACACAGTATCGAGACTCTAGACGCATGATCTGCGGTCGGAGCTTGACCGCTATTACAGACAACAGGACGGTCGTGTCCACATCGAGCGTGCTCGCGGAAGGCGGGAGGCTCAGGAAAACCCTCCTCCCATGGGAGTAGGGAGTGGCTGCTAAGCCTTGACCATGCACTTGCGCATGGTCCGCTGGCCACAGAAGTTTTAGCCTCATCTGCCCGAAAAATTTGATGGGACTGATTCTGTAGTCTTCCCGTTGGGGGCTTAGGTCCGGAGGTCCAACATGTGGCAGCTCTGGAGCTTCCCTCTATGAGGAGTCAGCTCCAGAGCCATTTGACATGTGTCGGCACCAGAGCTTCCCTCTACTGGGGGTTAGGTCTGGGGTTGCTGGACACGTGGTGGTACTAGAGCTTCCCTTATCAAGGGAGGTAGGTCCAGTCCCACAAGACACGTGGTAGCACCGGAGCTACCCAAACGAGCGATGCGGGCCCAATGCTGTCATACGTGTTTGCCTTCGGAAGTTTTCAACTCGGACATAGGAACTCCTTGGTTTTAAGTGCGGTATCAGGGGTACCTGGTATCCAGGATACCGATAGTGGCCCCCGGGCCCACCTTTGGGAGAAACCTTCTGGGTGAAGTTATGTTACCATAGGTGAGGCCATCTTCGATTCCCGCGCTTTGGCTTCAAAGTCTTTTTCTGGGCGGTTGAGACAACGACAAAGAGTTATGCAATTGCCACATGGCCCTTTTTGACACGGCGCGTGGGATCCTGGCGTGCGGATCTCATGCAATTGAAGGTTGTCGGTTTCCAATACGAAATTCGTATCGATTCCCAGTGTAATCTTTATAGCTCTGTCAGGCGGCCGCCCTCGGGCTTCCAACTTCTCATCATGACAATGGTTTGCCTGGTGTAACTTTTTAAGGAAAGTGGACATGGGGCCCCTTTGTCATTGACGAGGTCTATTGCAATTATGGTTTGAAGGTAATTTTCATCCAAGTGTTGCGAAGGCTTACTAAAGGGGGGGGGGGGAGTCCGCAGAAGGAGAGAACTCTTTACGCCTTCATCTAACATTGCGCTTAGAGCTCACCACCTTTGCATCCTTTGTTCCTCCTCTGCTCCACTTTGCGGTGATGGAGTTGGGACTTCCTCGGAGCCGAATCAAGAAAGATGAAGACTTGTCAAAGGTCCACACCTACATGGGGTGGTCGAGCGACTCCTTCAACAACCGGATTCGCATCAGAAAGTTCCCCTTCAAGAAGGATAACCTAGGCGAGATCGTCTACTTCCTGTGGTATGCCATGGCTGGGCTCATCCCACCATTTTCAAGCTTCCTGCTAATGCTGCTGGACTTCTATGGCCTGCAGCTTCATCACCTCGGCCCCCACTCCTTCTTGCTAGTGGCGATCTTTGTCCACTTTTGCGATATGTGGGTGGGTGTGCCGCCCTGCATTAAGCTCTTTTGAACCTTCTTTATGGTCCATGCAACTGGAAAGAGCAACGAGTACTTTGGCTTCTACTACTTTGTGAAGCGCAAGAACTCACCGCTCAAGTACCTGAAGACCTTCCCTTTTGGGAAGTGGGACAGCTGGAAGAAAGACTTAGTGGCCATCACGGTGGATCACCACGATATGCTGGAGCTGCCTGACAGCCTTTCGACCATCAACACTGATGTTTGGGAGGTAGCTCCGACGCTGTCAGCGGAGTACAACCCGATCTGGACAATTATTCGGGAGTGTGTCGAGGGAGGGGTGACTCCTCTGATGGTTATTGACAACTTCCTGACAAACTGGTGGGCTCTGCTAAAGACTAGGGAGTGGCCCGCTTGGGCGTTCGGTGGAGAGCACGATCACAACCAGATCGTGACGGGCTTTGGATCAAATTTTAATGAAGGGTCTTTGAAGCTCCACCTCCAGAAGTTAAAGCACGAAGTCTTTGCCCCTATGATCTGACCCCTTCGACAGATTTCCTGCCTCTAAACGTGGTGCCAGAGGTCAATAGGAAGCTACGGAAGAAGATGTTGGCTCTTGATGATCTGGGCCTCGTGGATAAGTGTTGGATCACTCCTCCAGCGCGGATTGTTATCCACGGGGCTCCTTGCTCCCATGAAAGCTCTCGACCTGCGCCAGTCATTGGCAGAGGCAAAGGTCCTGCAACTTCCCCTCCAAAGAAGTCTACCTCCGGTCGAGGCAAGGAGAAGGCTCCCGTTGAAGTTCCGAGTCGCAAGCGGAAGTTGACGAGGAGCGATGGGAGCAGAGTGAGGGAAGCTCCGACAGAAGTGACCCCTCCACCTCGGCTTAGGTCTGTGGTGATCATGCCTCCAGCTCCGGCTGGTTCTTCAACTCTAGTGCCTGCAGAGGGCACTGGCTCTGACAAGTCAACTCCAGCCCTAGTGCCAACTGGTGGCACTGGGTCCGGAGTGCAACCTTCGACGACGGAGGTCCCAGAGGTGGCAACGCATGCGGCTGCCTCAACTCCAAGTTCGGGCCCCAGAGCATCCGCCACGCCAATGACGGTGGGCTCTAGCTCCCAACGCTCGAGGAAGAAGATATGCGCTGATTGGAGCAGCAATACTCCAAGGTAAGAATCGGCTCTTAAATTTTTGTTTTGATTTTGTTCCTTGCTTTGTTTTGAGTTCTCTCCTCTGTGTTTCCAAAATGTCGAGAACAAACACAACGGCTCTAGTGCCTACAGCGGCTCCGGAGGCTGCATCGACTAAAGCTCCCGCTCTGGCTCCTGCCTCTCCCCTAGTGGTGGTGGCAGATGACACGATAGCTTCGGCACTGGTTGTCGTGGAGACATGTCCAGAGCCAGCGACTGAAGATCCCGTGGTAGCACCAGACTACGCGGGGGAGGAGTTTGAAGAAGCTCCAGCAGTTCCGGAGCCTGCTGTAGAAGCTGCGACATTGGTCTCAGAAGTGGATGAAGCTCCGACAAGCGCTTCAGTCCCAACTCCGGAAGTGATACCTCCAGAGGTGGTTATATCTGAGCCAGCTCAACCCGAATATCCAGCCGTGGGTCCTTCATATTCATAGCCGGTGATTGAAGATCCGGCTGAGGGACCCTCTTCATCAGCCCTGGAGGTTGAAGCCCCTGCAGCGGAACCTTCTTCTGCCGCGATGAACATTGATGAGCTCCCGGAGGTCGGCCCCGGTGATGTAAGGCTGTTGGATAACATGCTTGCGTCGTGGGATCCGATAGTTATTTTGGAAGACCCAATGGAGCCTGCTGAGGCACTTCAGGCAGACCCGGAACCGATCCCCCTGGCGTTGTCTATCGACAACGCTTGCTCAAGTCTCCACAAGGTCCAACTCGCCTTCGACTACAAAAGCAAGACTCCCGAAGAGGAGCGCAACACCTTAAGGCATTGGCACAACAGACTTCATTTTGAGACGAAGCTGACGCAGTCCTGGCTGGCTGACCATAAGGAGTGGGTGGCCAAGGAGAAGGCGCGACTGGCGCGGTTGGAGCGCGCGCTCAATGAAAGAGAGGCCATAATCAAGGCCCTCGATGACAAGACCTGGGAGATATTTGAGCATGCTAAGGAGGTCAATGAGGCAGCCGACAAGCGTTCGGATATCCATAATGAGATGAATGAGCATCTAGTCAAGCGATGGGAAGCCCTCGATCAAAAGGAGGATAAGCTCCTGGAGAAAGAGGAAGACCTCGTAAAGAGGGAGGAAGAACTCGCCTGGAGGCTGTCGCTGGGAGAGAAGAGCTTGGCTGATCACGCTAAACAGTTTGATAAGTGGTGCGATCAAGAGAAGGAGCGGATATGGCAGGTGGGAGTAGACGTCTCTAGAAGAGAGATTGATATCTCCACCAGGGAGGATATAGTGAAGGCCAAGGAGAAGGACTTGGTAGAGCGGAGCAACCGTATCCGCCTCCGGGAGAAAGAGCTCAGCGACCAAGATAGGCGGATGGCTGAAAGTATTCAGCAGCACGCTAAGGAAGTCGAGCGCTTTTCCAAGGAAGGTTTTGCGGAACTTTCAACTGCCAGAAAGTCACTGGAGGAGCTTAGGAGCCTGAGGGCAACTGAGTCCCAGCAAGTCTGGGATTTCTTAGGGCTCACCAATGAATCTCTGGTGCTGTTTGATTTCAACCCGGTACGTCCGGCTGACCCGGAGCCAGAGGTGGAGAAGGCGCTGGTGGCGTTGACCTCCACCGGCAAGAAGCTTGATGCCGTGGGCGACATAGTCGTCGATGAACTGGAGACTAAAGGAAGGACCCTAGTCAAGAACATTGTTGAATATGTGATGGCATGTTTCAAAAGCTGGGACCCCTAGATGTCTTTAGCTCAGGTGCTCGAAGGACCCATTGCCGAGGAGGAACAAGCCGTCAGGGCCAGCGTTCAAGAAGCTGCCCATATAGTTGCCTCTTTCTTCAATAGGAACTCCAGTAGTTAGGACTTTTCATTTTTTGCCTTCAACTTGTAATCCTCATTTTCAATGAATGAAATCTAAAATCCTTCAAAATTCCATTTTTTTGTATCTTCAATGCATTTCCTTATATATATATTATTGGCCCCCTAGTAGATGTGTTCAATGAATTGAATGTATCTACCATGAGGATTTAGAAAACGTCCTGAAAACTCGATAGCTCCGAATTTGTAGCCAGTATTGTAGCTCCGAGTTCCGATTCTTGCCTTCGACATCTCCAGGGATCCTTTATTGCATCGACGGTAGGCTCCTTGGGAGGTGTCGAAGCTTGGTAGGTCCAACGACACCCACTATCAATGCTTAGAACATCGACGGTGGGCCCCTTATGGGTTCTTGGAGCTTGGTAGGTCCGACGACGCCCACTATCAACGCTTAGAACGTCGACAGCGGGCCCCTTGCGGGTTGTCGGAGCTTGGTAGGTCCGACAGCGTCCACTATCAACGCCTAGAACGTCGACGGCGGGCCCCCTGGGGGTTGTCGGATCTTGGTAGGTCCGATGACGCCCACTATAAATGCTTAGAACGTCGACGACGGGCCCCCTGTGGGTTGTCAGAGCTTGGTAGGTCTAACGGCGCCCACTATCAATGCTTAGAACACCAACGGTGGGCCCCTGGGGTTGTCGGAGCTTGGTAGGTCTGACGGCACCCACTATCAACGCTTAGAACGTCCATGACGGGCCCCTGGGGGTTGTCAGAGCTTGGTAGGTCCAACGACGCCCACTATAAACGCTTAGAACGTCGACAGTGGGCCCTCTGTGGGTTGTTGGAGCTCGGTAGGTCTGACAGCGCCCACTATCAACGTATAAAACACTGACGGCATGCCCCCTCTGGGTTGTCAGAGCTAATGCTCCGGCAACATCCACCATCACCAAGCAAATTGCCATCAAAAATTCATTTTTCCTGCACATAAAAAACAAGAAAACAGTAAAATTCGTCTTCTTGTCTACAACTTATTTGCGGCTTATTGTCTTTTTTTTTTGAATTTTAGATCCTAAGGAATTTAACATGACAACATAAGTGTATTAATTAAATCTCTTTAAGTCTGAATACCTGCCGGACCCGCCCTACTGGGACCTGCGAGGATATAGGTAGAGTGGCATACTTAGGGTGCCTGACCAGTCTAAGTTGATAGCACACTCCAGACCTGTCATTGGCTTTGGTTTTCAGGCAAGTAGAACATGCAGCAATTCGAAGACCCAAAAGAATATTACTAATACAACTTGTATGTCACATAAATACTTGGACTAAATTTCCAGAGGATTACACAACTTTGTTAGAGATAAGAAGGTTAAAAATAATAAAGTACCGAGCTTGTACAATTAAAATGCACGAAGAGTTTGTCCATATAAAATGTTTCTCATTAAGGTCCGAATTACAGGGGAAGACAAGGACACACTTAAAGTACAATGACCAAGTTAAGTGTGCTATTCGTCTTGATCTATCCCAGAGAGGGTACGTTCACACCTAAAGTATAGGACCAATTTAAGTGTGCTAAGACCCTTCCCGACTTTGTCCATGGACTACTAGAGATAAAATTTATACAACAGACTCACCTCCGTGCAACTAAGCATAAAACTTACAAAGGTGCTCGATATTCCATGGATTGGGAAGCGGAGTCCAAGCCTCTATTGCCAAGTGAACGCATCCGGGGCGGGAAACTTTGATAACTCGGAAGGGCCTTCCTAGCTTGGGGATAATTTGTTCATCCCATCATGAGTCAGTATTCTTTGCAGCACCAGATCGCCTACTTCTAGCTGTCGGTTGCGACAAACCTTTATTGATAGCACAGGAGTGCCTGGCGGTATCATGCATTCTAAACAGCCACTTGGCACCTTGCCTCATCTACGAGGTCCACGTCTTCACGCCGAAGCTTGTCCTGCGTGGCTTTTTCGAAGGTCCGGACTCGGAGAGAACCCATGGTGATCTCCAGAGGAAGGACTGCTTCATCTTCGTACACCAAGAAGAAAGGTGTCTCTCCAATTGCCTGGCTAGGTGTTGTCCTGCTTTCCCACAATGCAAACGGAAGCTCTTCAATCCAATTGGCTCCATGTTTCTTCAAGTGTTACAATGTGCGCGTCTTAAGTCCCTTGAGTATTTATGCATTAGCTCTCTCAGCTTGGCCATTAATTGCCGGGTGAGCTACTAATGCGTAGCTGACTTGTATGTTGAGATCTTTGCAATACTCTTGGAATGCTGCACTTGTTAATTGGGTTCTGTTGTCAGTAATGACTCTGTTTGGAACTCCAAATCTGCAGACTATGGACTTCATGAACTTGATAGTTGATTGCTTGTTGATTGTCACAACTGGGGTAGCTTCAGGCCACTTAGTGAACTTGTAACCTCCGACGGCTTTTGGGAAAGGTACCAAAATATCCATCCCTCACACAGTGAAAGGCCACGTGGGAGGTATCATTTGCAGTGACTAAGCCATTGTATGAATCTGCTTCGCATGGAACTGGCACGCTTCACACTTTTTTACCAACTCAACTCCATCCTGGAGTGTTGTAGGCCAATAAAAGCCATGCCGGAAGGCTTTATCGACCAACGTGCACGAAGACGCGTGGTTCCTGCACTCGCCTTCATGGATTTCCGTGAGAAGTTTGTGGCCTTCTTCCTGGGAAATGCACCGCATTGGAACGCCGTTGGCACCACGTTGATAATGATCCCCTTCTACCAACATGTATCTTTTAGCCAATCTAGCAATTCGATCAGCGGAAGCACCATCTTCAGGAAGGATATTATCCTTCAAGTAGCTTCGGATCTCTGAGATCCATGCATCAGAGCTAACTTGAGCTTCTGTATCTTGCGCACTGGGTTGCCTGGAGCTTCCTACAACACCTATGATCCTTGGTGGACACCATGGTAATAGGGCCATCGGGATCGCCAGCTTTGAGGTGCTGGTCTTGCCCTCATCACTCAGTTCAACAAGTTGAGTGGGAGGTCCTGACAGTCTTCTAACAAAAACTCCATCCAGAACTTGAGCTCCTGTTGAAGCCTTCGTCAAAAGATCATCAGCTTCAACGTTTTTGAGACACTGGACATGACAGAGATCCAAGACAAGGAAGTCCTTCTGGGGCTTCTGGATTTCAAGTAAATAAGCAGCGAATTGGGGATTGTTGCAACTACATTCACCCTTGACTTGCTTGATGATGAGTTGTAAATCACCCTTCATCATTAGCTGCCTGACGCCATATGATTGTACCACCTTGAGTCCGCAAATGAGAGCTTCGTACTCCGCTATGTTGTTGGTTGCCTTGAAGTCAAGGTGTATCATGTACTTGACCTTCTCCCCGGGCGGAGCGAGAAGAAGGATTCCAGCTCTGCCCCCTGCTTTTGCACGGAGCGGTCGAAGTAGAGTGTCCAGTGAGATTCAGTGAAGACCGGGACCTTAGGTTCCAACTTCTACTCACTGGGGTCCCCTGGAGTTGATGAAGAAGGAGTCCACTCTTCCACGAAATCAGCCAGCGCCTGACTCTTGATAGCATGTCGAGACAGAAATTTGAGATCAAATTCTGCTAGCTCCACCGCCCACTTGGTGATATTTCCAGTAGAATTTGGATTATGCAATATAGCACACAATAGAAAGGAGGTTACCACTGATATCTTGTGGGCCTGGAAGTAGTGACATAGCTTTCTTGAGGCAATAAGGACTGCATATAGCAGCTTATGCACCTTAATGTAACGAGTCTTGGCATCGTGGAGCACTTCCCTGATGAAGTACACTGTCCTTTGGACGGTCTGGACCCTCCCGGAGGGGCCCGAAGCTTCTTCTCCATCAATCTGGACCCTCCCGGAGGGCTCCAAATCTTCTTCTTAAGCGACCCAAACCCTCCCAAAGAGGTCCGAATTTTGTTCTTCATTGGCCCAGACCTCCTCAGAGGGTCTGGACCTTCTTATTGTACTGCGGGAACTCCCTCGATTCACAGAGGCTGACCCTCAGGCCTCTTGCCTTTAGGATTCGTACCTGGGGGCTGGGACTCAGACTTGCCTTCAGGTAGCTCCGGACCCTCCCGGAGGGTTCGAGGCTCCTCAGCTGGAGATGGTAGCTCTGATCTCTCCTTGACTAGGACCATGCTTACAACCTCTGTAGTTGCTGAAATGTAAAGTAGAAGAGGCTCACCAGGCTCTGAAGCTACTAGAACTGGTAGTCTACCAGAACTGGTAGCATGGTGAGGAGTTGTTTGAGCTCTTGGAACGCCTTCTCTGCTTCTTCGGAGCAATGAAATGGCCCGCACTTCCTCAATAGCTTGAAGAAGGGAAGCGCTCGCTCCGCCAGTCTTGAAGTGAACTGGCTGAGCACAGCTAGACACCCAGTTAGCTTCTGGACATCCTTGACGCGGGTTGGGGGTCGCATCTCTTTAATGGCTTTGATTTTACCCGTATTTGCCTCAATTCTTTGGTGAATCACCAAGAAACCAAAGAATTTTCCAGAATTGACCTCGAAGACGCACTTGTCCGGGTTGAGCTTCGTACGCGTCAAGCGCAGCTTGTCTAAGACGGCTTGCATATTGTCAAGGAGTGACTCCTTGTTCTTCACCTTGACGACGATATCATCGATGTAGACTTCCACCAAGTCCCTAATGAGGTCTCCAAATGTTTTGTGCATGGCTCAAACAAAAGTTGAAGCAACGTTTTTGATACCAAAAGGCATGGCAGTATAACAATATAACCCATCTACTGTAATGAAGGCAATATACTCTTCATCTTCTCTAGACATTTGAATCTGATGATACCCAGAATACGGGTCTAGGAAACACAGTAACTCACACTCGGAGGTAGAATCCACTATCTGGTCTATTCTAGGAAGTGGAAATGGGTTTTTTGGGTATGCCTTATTCATGGTGGTGTAGTCGATGCACATTCGAAGCTTCCCGCTAGCCTTTGGTACAACGTCTGGGTTTGCCAGCCACCGAGGATGGTGAACCTCCCGGATGAAACCATCGTCGAGCAGCTTCTTGATTTCTTGTCTGATGAAGTTCTACCGCTCGACGGATTGCTTCCGGGGCTTCTGATGTACTGGTCGTGCATCGGGGTATATCTTAGGGCTATGCTCGATCACCTCCCTAGGGAACCCAGACATCTATTACGATTTCCATGCAAATACGTCAACATTCACCTAGAGGAAAGTGACGAGCGCGAGTTCCTATTTGTCGTCCAGACCTCTTGATATACGAGTGGTCTGGGCAGCATCAGAACCAATTTGAACGACTTTGACGGGGATGTCGGTGTCACCGCTTGGTTGAATAAGAGGTGCAAAAGTTGAGCCACGCTGGCATGAGCTCGAAGGTTGCTGAGCTGGTTTCTCCTTGCCAGATTCTTCTTCTTGCGTCGTTGCAAGCGCGTGAATTTCCTCCAGCGCAGTGACCCTAGCAGTGCGGTCCCCACGAATTTCAAGGACGCCTTAAGGAGTCGACATCTTCAACACTATATAGATGTAATGAGCTACGGCCATGAACCTATACAGGGCTCGCCTGCCTAGGATGGCATTGAAAGGAAGGCTGATGTGTGCCACATCAAAGACCGGCTTCTCGGACCTATAGTTGTCCCTAGTCCCGAAAGTCACCGGGAGTGTAATTGATCCGAGAGGAGTGATAGCTCCGGGACCTACTCCGGAGAAAGGACGTGAGGGTCTAAGGTTCGATAGGCTGAGTTGGAGCTTCATGAAAGCCGCGAAGCTGAGGAGGTTGAGCGCCACGCCTCCGTCCACCATAATATGATAGAATTGGATTTTCTTGATGGTAGGTGATACCATCAGGGGCAACTTACCAGCTCCGGTCATATTCTTTGGACAATCCGAAGCATCGAAGGTGATGGAAGTATCCATCCACTTCCGATGAGGTTGTGCCTTGGCGGTGGGAGCTACGGCAGCCATCTCCCAACACATAGTCTTGAGAATACGCCGAGAGGTAATATCCCAGGACCCTCCATATATCATATGGAGAGTCTTCGAACACTCATTATCGGAAATGTTAAAGTCATCGCCCATAGTGTTGTAGATGACCTTCAAGGATTTCTTGGCGTCTTGGAAGCCAAGCTCCTGTTCTCACGGATCTTCTCCGACTTTCTGTTTTCCCTCCCGTTGGTGGTATGGGCTTCTTCATGGCAGTTATTGTTGCGTTCAATAAGCCGTTGGTCCTCACAATAGTCTTCGAGGTTATGGATGTTCGTATTATGGATTGGACACCACATCTTCTCTACGTCACTGTCCTCAGTCGACAGTCGAGGATGTTTTTCAGGGCGTGGCCCCCGGCCACCAGGAGCTGCAGCTACAACAACAGCAGTAGGCGTGCCAGCCGATGACTTCTTCTTGCCGTTGGACTTCTTTTTCTTCTTCCCACTACCGCATGAAGTAGCTTCATCTTTGGAGGAGGATTTACCAGCCTCCGCATCTTGTTTGGAGTGCATCTCATGGCCCTCGCGGCCCTGACACATTTGTCGGCTAGGCTGAAGAGCTCTGTGACGCTGCTGACATCTTTGGTTGCCAACTTCTCTAGCATCTTCTTGTCTATAACTCCCTGTCGGAATGCAACAACGACAGAGGCGTTGGAGATAGAAGGAATAGTGTTCCGTACCTGAGAAAAATGTTGAATGAATGATCGCAGCGATTCTCCCGCCTTTTGCTATTCGGCGAATAAGTCCAGCTGTGTGCCAGGTCGGGTGTAGGAGCTCCCCAAGTTGGTAGTGAACTGGCGACATAGTTCCCCCCTAGCTATAGATGGAGTTAGGAGGGAGACTCATAAACCAGGACCTTGTTGTCCCGGTTTGAGCCACGAGGAAGTAGTTAGCCATCACAACCTCATTGCCTCCAGTAGATTTGAAGAAATTCGATGGGGTTGACTGTCTCGTCGTACTTCTCTGGCAGATGAGGCCGAAACTTAGGTGGCCAGTTGGCCATGTGAAGATGCATGGCAAGGGTCGAACAACCGCTCCCCACTCCCAAAGGAGAAGGGTTTTCTCGAGCCTCCCGCCTCTCGCGGGCGCGCTTTGTAAGGACGCGACAATCTTGCCTCATGTATCGGCAGTCGAGTTCCGACCGGAGATCTTGCGTCGGGAGCCTTGACACCGTATGAGTGCGGCGTGCCCCGAAGGGCAATGAGGTAACTTGCTGGGAGGGCGCACATCTCTTGTGCTGCGACGCCTGAGGACCAAGTCTACCAGACAAGGTCTTATTCCTTGAAGGTGCCTGCCTAGCAGGGGGTGGACCTTGGTTGCTGATGGCATCGGCTGCGGCTGCAGCCAAATGCTCCACATCAGCGCGCCACTGTTCCATCGCACCCTGAGGTGCTACAGGTGCAGGTGGACGCTGAAGAAGAGTTCGCGTTGCGTTCAGCGTGTTCTTAGGATTGTTCGTCGATGCAGTGACTGATGCGAATACACCATCATGCAGAGATGGTGGAGGTGGTGGTGGAACGACATCTGCCGAAATAACAACGTTGGCCAGCTGCTGCACATTGGAGAAATTTCCTCTTGCAGGCTACTCAGCCACACCGTTGGACGAAGTTGTGGCAGAGTTCACCATCTTGAGATCTTAGCCCCCTACCTGGCGCGCCAAATGTCGAAGTGTGTAAACGACACTTCCCCCGGTACTACTAAAGTGTAGTCTGCGGAGGTCCGTATTCGGATGAGACGCGTAAGATCAAGAACAAGATGATGACACTAAGGTTTTTACGTGGTTCGGGTTGCCTGAGCATAATACCCTATTCCACGGGGTGGTTGTTGATTGAGTATGTGTGTCAGTAGCGAGTTTCAGTGGTTGCTAGTATGTGTGTGAGCTTAGTTGTTCTCTGCCATGCGACGCAACCCTTTTATATGCTAAGGACTAGTCGTAATAATATATGCGTGGCCCGACAAGTGGCCCCGACTGTAATAATCTACCTATACAAGATCTACATGCATAATTGTGATTAACAGTGTGATAACGCACCTTAATGGTGGCGTTACCCGTCTTGATGGTCCTCTGATCGTATGTCATTAATGCTGAATTAATGACACGTTAATCAGGTCTTGTAACGTCTGTTTAATAGCCTCTTGAATGTTCGTGCTGTTGGAGATTTTTTAGCCTTCCCGTTGGGGGCTTAGATCTGGAGGTCCAACACGTGGCATCTCTGGAGCTTCCCCCTGTTAGGAGGCAGCTCCGGAGCCATTTGACACGTGACGACACCAGAACTTCCCTCTACTGGGGGTTAGGTCCGGAATTGCTAGACACGTGGCGGTACCGGAGCTTCCCTTGTGAAGGGAGGCAGGTTTGGTCCCGCATGACACGTGGTAGCACCGGAGCTACCCAAACGAGGGATGCGGGCCCAATGTTGTCAGATGTGTGTTGCCTTCGGAAGTCTTGAACTCGGACATAGAAACTTCTTTGTTTTAAGTGCAGTATTAGAAGGTACCTGGTATCCAGGGTACCGACAATGGTTTATGGACCGCGCGAGGACAGTGAGGAAACGGACTTCCTTATCAAGATAGTTGCCATGAGGCCTCCAACTAGCACTCTCTGGGTATGTGCAGCAGATTTCAAAATCATTTACCAAGGAAGCGACAAGAATAAAGCCACCCTTAACCCTGATTAATGGGGTCCTTCGAGTGCACTCTGGACAGTTGTGAGCTCATCAAATTCTCCCTTCAAAATAGGCACTATACTTGAAGCAATGAGCGATCCAACCCTACCTTGATCCGGTTTGATAGGGTTTTTCGCAATCAAGAGTGGGACTTGCTGTTATCTGAATTCTGCCTGCAACCTCTATTATCCTCGGTGTCTGATCATTGCACCATGTGCAGCAGCCTCGACTTCAAGCAGTTTTTCGATATGAGACCTTTTGGGAGGTACCTGGTTTTTCAAAGGTTGTCCGGAATGCATGGGGTTCGGTTCCTAACCAGCACACCCTGCACTGTTGGAACTGAGGCTAGATAAATAACTCAAGAGATGAAGAACGCCAGGACACTCAGGAACTTGGCGCACTCACACCGGCAGCGCACATACGCTGATGCTAGTATTATTCAATCCTCTGACGTGTTACAAACGAGCAGCTAACAGCCTCTTAAATAGACAGCGGGAGCAACAAACTCTGTCGCCACGATGCAACTGCCCGGCGCGAGCGCGTACGACGCGGCCACGCCATGTGACTTGTTCCCGCCTCGCCCGCGTCAAACGGGTCGCCGGCTCACGCCGCACGGCAGCATCCTGTGGCACCGGGGCCCGCGCGCGTACGCGCCCTCGGTCAAGGCCCCACCGGGAACGCCGCCCGGCTCGGCCACCGGCTGCACCAGCGCCTCGGTCGCGTCCAGCGCTTGCGCCGAGAGGACCTGCCGCGCCGAACGCAGCAGGCCTGCGCCCGCGCTGCTAGCCACGCATGCTGCTAGCCTGGACTGAGGACCGAATGGGAGGAGGGAAGCCACATTCCCGCACATGATCCATCGGCCATGTTTCATTTCGCCGTGTGCGCTCCTCAGCCAATCAGAGTGGCGCAGCGGGGCTTCGTGCCGTACGCCGAGCGACCAGTGCTGTGCTGCATGCTCCTACATGCAAGAATCCCACGCGCACACACACGACGTTCGTGCACAGAAACAGCATGCACATACGTGCTAAAACACGCACACACATACGTGCTACTAACACGTACACACATAATCTCAACCACGCACGAACGTGATTAGCTAGCCTACGTCGTGTTTATTTTCTAACATGCAGTGCAAACTCAACGCAGCAGCGGCCGCCCTCAGAGCTTGGAGTCGGGCTACCTTTGGTAGAGTCCGATTGCAATTTGCTATAGCCAAACGAGCTTATTCTGCGCGCGACTGGATACTACACAAGATTCCTGTCTCCTCTCCCCTGCTGAAACGGTTTTGCGCAGTGAACCAAGTCCCGTGTTCTGGGACTAGCAGCGATCGATAGGGCGAGACAACCGCAAGCCTCTCAAGTCATCTGGATTAAAGCCGGGATGCATGTAGTTGTCGCTTTGTAGTTCATTTTTGAACTACAAAGCGACAAATTCATGGGAACGGAGAGAGTACCAGATTTTTCCATTTGAATGCTAATGCGAAAAGCCGTAAGCTCTTTGTACCGCGGCTCTAGAATTGTGATGGTGTCTTCACTAGATCCCAGGCAGATATGGAAGTGATCATGCATCATCACTTTCAGTGCACGCACCGTCGCACTTTGACCTTCCATTGGGCATCCATTAATCTCTCGGTCCTCCAGCAGAATGAGCTTGACAGAGAATTCACGGAGGAGATTGTGAAAGCTATCAACGATCTGCCTGTGGAAAAGGCTCCCGGGCTCGATGGTTTTACGGGAGACTTCTACCGTAGTTGCTGGAATATCATTACAGTGGATGTCGTTGCAGCATTTAAAAATTTGTTCAACCTCCGTGCAGGGCATCTGTGGAGACTCAAGGACGCTCTCATCACTCGCCTGCCCAAGATTGATGTGGCCGAGCAGCCGGGAGACTTCCGTCCAATGAGTCTAATTCACTCCTTTGCCAAGATTTTCACCATGGTCTTAGCCTCTCGCCTGCAGCAGTACATGGACAGTTTGGTGGCACCGGCGCAAAGTGCTTTCATTCAGGGGCACTGCATTCATGATAACTTCCTCCATGACAACTTCCTTTATGTCAGGAACTTGACGCGGTTATATCATCGGAAAGGGCAGCCAATTCTGATGTTTAAATTTGATATCTCCAAGGCATTTGATACCATATCATGGGAGTTCCTGATCGAGATGATGGAAAGACGGGGTTTTCCATGTCGTTGGATAACCTGGCTTTGTCTACTTTAGGCATCCTCGGCTTAAACCATCAAAGTGAATGACAACTTCAGTCAATGGGTTCGGCACCAATGGGTTTACGACAGGGCGACCCCATCTCACCATTCTTGTTCATTCTTGGCATCAACGTTCTGCAGAAAACTTTTGAGACAACTACTCATGATGGTCTTCTATTCCCCCCTGACGGAACCTGCAGCCAAAACCAGGATTTCTCTATATGCCGATAATGTGATCGTGTTCATCAACCCCCTCAAGATCAACGTCGATGGTGTCATGCGGATTATGGAGGGTTTTGGGGGCGTCCACGAGGCTACATGTCAATATCACTACGTAAGAAAGGCTCATCCGAGGCATGTCCTAACGAAGAAGGGAGACGAACAAACTGTGCGTCTTCGTCGTCGCGTCTAGCATTACGTTATCATCAGAGACGATCGTATGGTGCGTCGCCGATCATCCTAAGTGCAAGACATGCTTAAAGGAAGCGCGTCTCCTTTCTTTCTGTCATAATAGACAGTCTTTACAGGGTCATTGGAGACGGGAGTGGCGCGTGTCGCCCATCAGCATACATGCGTGACAAGCCTTAACAAAGTTAGTCGCAGATATATTGACTGATCCGAGACGTGCTATATTGTAGCCCGTCGCAGATTTGTTTACTGATCTGAGACGGGCTTTATGGAAGCTTGTCTCCTTTATGTAGGTTATCCGAGATGTTCTCTGTTATAGCTCGTCGCAGATTGTTTACAGGCAGGATCTCCTATTAGGTGCCCCCCACCCCTGATTATCCTGATTGCCGATTGCGTCCTCGAGTTAGCCAGGATTTGGCAGCCGTATCATCAGTGTCAGCAACATACACATACATGAACATATGTATAGCAAAAAAGATCACACCTTAAATTATATTGACCAATCGTGGTTATCAAGTATACTAATTAGACTATTCATCCTTATTACAATGTAACTAATTACACACATCATAACTTTTATCATCTAATCCTGTATACCGTAATGAGAACTCTCCCGATGAATGATTTCATTAACGATGAGCCTTCATAACATCTAATGATCTGACTGAGACATCCTCAAATTCAATAAAATCATATAAAACATTATCAAGTTGCAGTCACATTCGCTCAACCAGTCACATAAGGTAGCAAATATCTGTTAATGAATGGAGAACCGAAATTACTTGTAGCACAGACAGTTGGTGAGCATCTGCAAAGCATCAACACAGAAACTGTTCTCATGGTAAAGGATATGTTAGTGAGCTGGTGTGCTTGTCCCCTGAAAAAGAAACAATTTACATTCCGCTGATGCATTTATAGCCTGATATCAAAAACTCGTGAGAGAAACACCAATTATCGCATAGGTACCTTGATCCTAGCGTTACAACAGAGGTATAAATCAAACTCACTGGGATGGCAAATATTAGTGTCAACCACAGTTCCTGCAGTTTCAAGGGTTTGCAAATCAGGATTCATTATATACATCGACAGTAAAAAAATACATTACTTCTTCATTGGACATAAACAAGGAAGATGAATGTATACCGTAATGAAAATTCTCCCTTTGGATCAATGACTTCATTAAAGATGAACCTTCATTGGACATCCTCAAATTCAATAAAATCACTGGAATGCACGCTCTGAGGGCAGAGTCGAGGCGGCAGAGTGCTTTGGGGACAGGGGACGCGGCGGCGGCGTGCTCCGGGACGAGCTGGCGGAGGCACTGGAGTGGTAGTTCCTCAACTCTCTGATGACAGTAGGCCGGCATGCTCCGAGGACAGGGAGAACATTTCCACTTATGTGAAGGTGACGACGTGCTCATACCAATTACCGAGGTCGGGGTCGAGGCGGCGGCGTGCTCTGGGGACAGGGGACGAGGCGGCGTGCTCCAGCGTGCTCAACTCTCTGATGACGAAGGTCGGGGTTGATGGCAGGGTACGAGTCGACGACGGCAGTGCGACAATGACGATTAGCGAGTTGAAAAAGAGGAACGGCGGCAGTGTGCTCTGGGGACAGGGGACGAGCCGGCGTGCTTTAGCGTGCTCAACTCTCTGATGACGCGAAGGTCGGAGTCGACGGTGGGATCGGGGTCGATGGCGACAGCGCAACGTTGACGATGACGGGACGATGGTGGTGTGCTTAGGAGCTGCGGTTTCTAGGTCGCTAGAGCGTGCGAGAGATAAAATTTTCTCGAAATGTTGGAAGAGAGCACGCAATGGATTATGTCGGTACCCTGCGTACCGGGTACCCCATGATACCGCAAAAAATGCTAAGCAGTTCCACCCGTTTGAGTTGAAGACATCCGAAGGCTACATGTGCTACACAACACTAGACCCGCCTCCCTTGTTTGGGTAGATCCAACATTGCCACGTGTAACACAAGGCCGGACCTAACCCCCTTCATAGGGAAGCTCTAATCTTGCCACGTGTCTAGTGACCCCGGATTTAACCCCCGGTAGAGGGAAGCTCCGGTGCTGCCACTTGTATAGTGGAACCGGAGCTAACTCCCCATGACGGGAAGCTCTGGAGCCATCACGTGTCAAGCCTCCGGGCCTGAGACAGCAACGAAGAGGCTGGCAGATCTCCAACGACACGAACATTCAAGGGACAGTTAAAGCTACAGTTAGAAGACCTGATTACATGTCATTAATGCCATATTAATGACACACGATCAGAGGACCCTTAACAACGGCAACACCTCCATGGAGGCTTGTTACCACACTGTTAATTATGCTTAATATTCATAAATCGTGTATTAGGCGAATTAACTACCGCCAGGGCCACATGTTGTGCCAGGCTGACAATGTAACGGCTAGTCCTTGGACTATAAAAGGGCTGCACCACACGTACGGGGACAACTAAGCTCACAGGATCACAAGTGCCATACATTCATACATATAACACACATCCCATGGAGTAGGGTGTTACACTCAGGCGGCCCGAACCACATAAAATCATCGTGTCACTGTCTTGTTCGTAATCTCACGCGTGCCCCAACCAATCAAGAACCTCTGTGGGCTACGATCTAGTAGTACCGGGGGAAGTGTTGATCGCACACTTCGACATTTGGCGTGCCAGGTAGGGGGCTGCACCTTGAGATTTCAAGATGGTGAACTCCGCTGCAGGATCATCCAACAGCAACGCTGAGCATCCTGCTGGAGGGAATCCCTCCAATGTGCAACAACCAGCGGGTGCTGTTGTCCCAGCAGACGTCGTACCACCACCACCACCACCACCACCATCTGCTATGGCTAACAATGCCGGACAACAGGATGGGGTCTCGGCGTCGATCACTGCATCAATGCACAATAATCCTGAGGACGCGCTAATTACTGTGCGTACTCTTCTTCAACGGTCACCGCCGCCAGGAGCATCTCATGGCGCGATGGAGCACTGGCGCGCTGATGTGGAACATCTAGTTGTAACCGCAACCGATGAACTCAGCAATCAAGGTCCTCCCCCCTCAGGGCAGGCAACTTCTTAGCGTAGGACCTTGTTTGGAAGACTTGGTCCTCATGCATCACAGCACAGGTGGCGTGCTATGTCTCAGCAGGTGACGTCGCTGCCCTCTGGGGCATGTTGCACCCATACTACGTCAAGACTTTTGACACACGATCTTCAGCTGGAGCTCGACCAACGATACAGGTAGCAGGACGGCCGCGTCCACATTGAGCGTGCTCGCGAAAGGCGGGAGGCTCGGGAAAACCCTCCTTCCATGGGAGTAGGGAGCTGCTGTTCAGCCCTAGCCATGCACCTGCGTATGGTCCATTGGCCTTTGAAGTTTCAGCCTCATCTACCGGAAAAATTTGATGGGACTGTCAATCCTGTCGAGTTTCTTCACATATACTCCACCTCCATTCTCTCGGCGGGTGGCAATGAGGCCGTGATGGCCAATTACTTTCCAGTGGTCCTGACTGGGATAGCTAGGTCCTTGTTCATGAGTCTCCCGCCTGTATCTATCAACAGTTGGGCAGATCTATGCCAACAGTTCACTGTCAACTTCGGGAGTTCCTACACCCGACCTGGTACAGAACTGGATGTTTTTGCTGTACAGCAAAAGTCTGGAGAATCACTATGATCCTTCATCCAACGATTTTCTCAAGTATGAAACACCATCCCTTCCATCTCCAATGCTTCTGTCATCATAGCATTCAGACAGGGTGTCAGAGATAAGAAGATGCTGGAGAAGCTGGCGAAGAAAGAAGTCACCAGCGTCACGAAACTCTTTAGCTTGGTCGACAAGTGCGCCCGAGCTGCAGCGGGCCGGGAAATGCATTCCAAGCCAGTCCAGAGGCTAACCAAAAGTCCTCCAAAGCTGAAGCCACTACCTATGGTAGTGGAAAGAAAAAGAAAAGTCCAATGGCAAGAAGAAGCCATCGACCGACGCACCTACTGTTGCAAGAGCTGCAACTCCGGGTGGCTAGGAGCCACGCCTCGAAAAGCGACCTCGACCTTCGTCAGAAGATGGCGGCGATCCAAAGATGTTGTGTCCAATCCACAAAACGGACAAACACAGTCTAGAAGATTGTCGGGTGGTCCAGAACCTTGTCGAGTGCTACAACAAGCACCGAGAAGAAGCTCCTTTTCGCCAGCGGGAAGGAAAACAAAAAGTCAAAAAGCTCCGGCTGATACGGAGCTAGGCTTCCAAGACCCCAAGGTGGTCCTGAAGGCTGTGTACAACATAGTCAACGATGATTCTGACGTCTCCGACAATGAGCGTCGGACGACCCTCAACACCATATATAAAGGGTTCTGGGATATTACTTCTCGCCGTGTCCTCAAGACTATGTGGTGAGAGATGGTTGCCGCAGCTCCCACCGCCAAGGCAGAACCGCATCGGAAGTGGATGGACACTCCCATCACTTTTGATGCTACAGACTGCCCCAGAACATGATTGGAGCTGGCCAACTGCCATTGATGGTGTCTCCAACCATCAACAATGTCCAGCTCTACCATGTCTTGGTAGATGGAGGGGCGGCGCTCAACCTCTTGAGCTATGAAGCATTCGTGAAGATCCAGCTTTGACTCTTGGATCTTCACCCCTCACGTCTATTCTCCGGGGTAGGTCCGGGAGCCATCAACCCTCTCGGATCCATTACACTCCAAGTGACCTTCGAGACCCGAGAGAAGTACAGGACCGAGAAGCTGGTCTTCGACGTTGCACACACCAACCTGCCCTTCAACGCCATGCTAGGCAGGCCTGCCTATATAGGTTCATGGCCACAGCTCACTATGGCCATTTGGTGTTGAAGATGCCGACACCTTCGGGCATTCTCCGGATCCGCGGAGATCGCACTGCGGGAGTCACTGCGCTGGAAGAACTCCACGCACTTGCGATAGCGCAAGAGGGATTTTGCTGTCAAAGAGCTAGCTGCTCAACCTCGGAGCACTCATAACCGAGGCTCAACCTCTGCACCACGCATGCAACCAAGCAGCGAGACCAACATTTCTGTCAAATTCATCCAAATTGGTTCCGATGCTGTCCAGACTACCTGTATATCAGGAGGTATGGACAACAAATAGGAACTCGCGCTCATCACTTTCCTCTGGGCGAATGTTGATGTGTTTTCCTGACAACAGTCACAAATGCCTATGATCCTCAGGGAGGTGATTGAGCACATCCTGAAGATTTATCCCGACGCACAGCAAGTACACCAGAAGCCCTGGAAGCAATCAGTCGAGCGACATAACTTCATCCGACAAGAAATCAAGAAGTTGCTCGAAGCTGGTTTCATCCGGGAGGTTCATCATCCACGATGGTTGGAAAACCCAGTCGTTTTGGCTAAGGCTGGCGGGAAGCTTCGAATGTGTATCGACTACACTACCTTGAATAAGGCATGTCCAAAATATCCATTTTCACTACCTAGGATAGACTAGATAGTGGACTCCACCTCCGGGTGTGAGCTATTGTGTTTCCTAGATGCATATTATGGTTACCATCAGATCCAAATGTCTAGGGAAGATGAAGAGCATACAACCTCCATAACAGTAGATGAATTGTATTGCTATACTGCCACGCCCTTCGGTCTCAAAAACACTACTTCAACTTTTGTGCGAGCTATGCACAAAACATTTGGAGAACTCATCAGAGACTTGGTGGTGGTCTACGTCGATGACGATGTCGTGAAGGTCAAGAAAAGGGAATCATTCCTTGACAACCTACAAGCCGTCTTCAACAAGCTGCGCGTGACACGCACCAAACTGAACCCGGACAATGTGTCTTCGGGGTTAGCTCCGGGAAGCTCCTCGAATTTTTGGTGACTCACCGAGGAATTGAGGCAAACCCGGAAAAGATCAAGGCAATTGAAGACATGTGGCCCCTAGCCCGCATCAAGGATGTCCAAAAGCTAATTGGATGTCTAGCTGCGCTCAATGGGTTCATCTCAAGACTGATAGAGTGGGCGCTACCCTTCTTAAAACTCTTGAGGAAGTCCGAGCCATTCCATTGGTTCGAAATAGCAGAAAAGGCATTCCAAGATCTCAAGCAACTTCTCACCACACTACCAATCTTGGTAGCTCTGAACCCTGGTGAGCCTCTACTGCTTTACATTTCTGCAACTACAGAGGTTGTCAGCATGGTCCTTATCAGGGAAAGACTGGAGCCATCTCCAGTTCAGGAGCCCATACCTCCTATTCACTGCGTGCTATACTGCACAATCCCAACTCTACTGGGAACATTGCCAAGTGGGCAGCGGAGCTGGCTGAATTCGATCTTGAATTCCTGCCGTGACAAGCTATCAAGAGTCAAGCCTTGGCTCATTTCGTGGCGGAGTGGACACCTTCTCCATTAAATCCTAAGGGCCCTAGTGAGCAGAAGCCGGAACCCAAGGTCCCGATCTTCACTGAGCCTCATTGGACCCTATACTTCGATGGTTCCGTGCAGAAGCAGGGGGCCAAAGCTGGAATACTTCTCCTCGCTTTGACCGGGGAGAAGGTCAAATACATGGAACACCTTGACTTTAAGGCTACCAATAACATGGCGGAGTACGAAGCTCTCATCTACGGACTCAATGTGGTACTTTCATATGGTGTCAAGCAAATGCTGGTGAAGGGTGATTCACAACTCATTATCAAGCAAGTCAAATGTGAATGCAGCTGCAACAACCCTCAAGTCGCTACTTATCTTCTTGAAGTCCAGAAGCTTGAAAAAGACTTCCACGTCCTGGACCTTGAAAGTGCATCTAGGCATCCCCGTGGGTTTTGGATGATTGATGACGACAATTAAGAGGCTAATGAGCTCAGTTGATCTTAAGCACAGGTACAAGGATTGAATTGAGATAAAAACCCTCAAAAAGGAAAAGGAGAAAACGGGCGTCAAAGACTCAAGCATAGAAATTAGGGTTTCTATGGTATTGAGCTTATATGAGCCGTATCATGTGAGAGGGTGGTTTTATCATGTGCATTGAGATCATACCAAGGGGCTCAAAGTGGTTGTTTAGAGAAAAACCCAGCCTAAAATGAGAAAAACCCTAGGAGGCCGGACTAGTCCGGGCCTCAGGGACGGACTAGTCTGGCCATGGCAGACAAGTCTATTTTGAGACGGACCAAACGTCTCCGGAGTGAACTTGAGTGAATTTTGAGCTAAGTCCGAGAAGTCCGGACTTGTCCATTTTTGGACGGACTAAAGCTCTCTGGAGTAGTTCGGACTTGTCCGTTTGGGTACGGATTTGTCCGTTTGAGAATTAGTGTGACAGACCGAGACAAACCCTAGGGGGCAGGACTAGTCCACCCCTGTGGCCGAACTAGTCTGGGCCGACCCAGAAAAGTCTGTTTTGGAACGGACCAAGTTGTTCTGTTCCACTTCGGACTAGTCCGTTGTTGACCGGACTAGTTCGTTGTCTAGTGACCGTTTGAATTTGGAAATTTGGCGGGTAGCGTGACGATTGTTGCTCAGTTTGGCAGTTGTCGGGAACTGACCAGGGGTCAGTGGTCCCATATGGCCAGACTAGTCCAGGGTGTGAGGCCAGACTAGTATGCCCCTTTGCTGATGTAAGCCAAAGGGGCTCGTGACCTCTATAAAAAGGGGATCCCCGGGCTCATTTGAAAATGACTTGAACCCTAGCACCGCCACAAGCATCCTAGAGCCTTCTAAAGCCTTCCACTCATCCTACTAACCCCCTAAGAGCAAATCTTTAAGAGATTAGGGTTTGGGGAGGAGAGTAAAGGAAGATCATCTCACTTTGGCACTCGGTTTGATCTCTTGCACATTGTGTTGTGTTTTGTGGCTTGTGTGAGTTGAGCTTCGTGTGATCCTCATTGTATTGATTTGTGGGAGCCTCAAGTTGTGAGCAACCCCATCAAACTTGGTGATTACCCATTGATATAGTGGAAACCAAGCCGACCATCATGGTGGCTTGGTGAGAGAAGGGTCAAGTGAGATCCGGTCCTTGTGTGGACTTCTCAACGTGGAGGTAGGCTTCTTCGTGGAGCTGAACCACGGGTTAAATCTCGTTTCACCTGTCTCTCGCTTTTCGTGATCACTAGTATTGCTATTAAGGTTCACTTTGCTCTTATTGCCTTACACTTTGATCATTATTATGCACTTGCAATCTAAGTGTTTGAACCTCCCAATCTGAGCTTCACAAGTTTACTACATATTGCTCATATATTTGGTGAACTTTATTTCTGCAAATAACCTATAGAAAACAAGTTTTAGGGTTTTCACCCTGTGCTGAGCGGACTAGTCCGGCCCTGAGCAGACTAGTCCAGCCATAGGAATTTAATCTTGTTTGATTAAGTGATTTCAGGTATTATTGCCTATTCACCCCCCTCTAGGCGACTTTCAATTGGTATCAGAGCAGGCTTCTCCCCAAGAGTTTAACAACTCGGAGAAGTAATGGCTGGAAGGGGTGACAATGAGGTTCTGATGGTCGTCGATGACACCAAGACGAAGAACGTCGATGTTCTTCGAGATGATCCGAATGACGACGAAGAAGTTCGGATGCTCAAGGCACGGCTTCATGAGAAGCTCAACGTGCCGAAGAAGGAGATCAAGCCAATTGCTCCGGTTAATATCGACAACGGGAGTAGTTCACAAGACTACTCCCGGTATCCTTACAATTATGAGCAACTTACCACTAGCAATCATTACTTGTCTATTCCCATTGGCAAACCTCCTCAATTTGATGGAAACAATTATTCCACGTGGAAGCATAATATGAAGATGCACCTCATTTCCTTAAACCCTAGCTTGTGGCAAATTGTGATGACAGGTGTTCATCTTCCCAAGAATGAGGAAGACATCACTCCGGAGGAAGACACTCTTCTACATCGAAATGCTCAAGCCGTTGGAGTGATTACCTCCTCATTGACTCGTGAGGAGTTAAACCGCATTGAAGGGTTGGAGGTTGCCAAGGAGATTTGGGATACCCACAAGACAGCACACGAAGGCAACCGCGTCATTAGGGAGGCCAAGATTGAGATGATCTAAGGAGAGCTTGGAAGATTCACCATCATGGAGGGTGAATCTCCCCAAGATATGTATGACCGCCTCAAGACTCTCATCAACAAGAGTCGGTCATATGGAAGCACCCGGTGGACCGACCACGAAGTAGTAAAGAGGATGATTGGAGCATTCATGCCTCGAAATGTCACTCTTTGCTCACTAATTCGTGAAAGTCCGGGCTTCCACAAAATGACTCCCGAAGAAGTGCTAGGGAGAATCATCAACCATGAGATGATGGAGCAAGAAGTGATGTTCTATAATGATCTACAAAAGCTTTCCTCCTCCAAGAAAAGGGATGTTGCATTCAAAGCAATGTCCTCAAGATCACAAGAAAAGGAAGAAAGTGATGAAGAGAGTCCCGACACCAATGAGGAAGAAGCTCTCTTTATCAACAAATTTAAGAGGATGTTTAGAAGAAGGAGGGGGAGCTACCAAAATGAAAGGAGAAGCAAAGACAAGCCCAAGACAAGATCAAAAAGGGCTTGCTACAATTGTGGAGAATATGGCCTTCATGTGGATTGTCCACATGAAGAAAACAAGAAGAAGAAGGAGGGCAAGTCCAAAGAGAAAAAGTACTTCAAGAAGGAGAAGCAATCCGGACATGCAAACCTTGGAAAGGAGTGGGATTCAAATGAGGAATCCTCCTCCAATGAGGATGAGAAGGTAGCAACTATTGCTATGAAGAAGACGACAACAGAGAACAAGCTCTTCCCCAACTTGGAGATTTCAAGGCCAACATGTCTCATGGCCAAGAAGGGAAGAAAGAAGGTTAAATATAAATCCTCCACTTCAATTTCTTATCTTGATGACTTTGATAGTAGTAGTGAAAATGAACATATGCTTAAAGACATGAGCAAAAGCACCTTGAAGAGATTGAGATTGCTAACAGAAGAGATATTTGAGAAGGAAGAACTCATCGACCGCCAAGAGGACATGCTCATCCAACAAAAGGAGAGATGTCAAGAGGTTGAGGAGCTCTTGGAGCTTGAAAGAGAAACAAGCAAGGCACTTGAGCGTGAACTCACTTTGAGCAAGGAAACTTGCTCAAACCTTGAGAACACTACAATTTTGCTCAAGGATGAACTTTTTAGTTTGGCACAAGCTAACAAGATCCTTGAGATGCAAGTGAAGTCTCTCAAGGTCAATGCACCTTCTTCCTCTACAAGCTCACCTTCCACAAATATTAAATCCGAAGCATCTCAACCTTGTAAATGCTCAAACTTAATCATAAAGCTTAAAGATGAGCTAAACTTGGCACAAACCAATCAAGCACCCAAGGATGGCATCTTTGACAAGGAGAAGGTGGCATATGCACGTAGTGCATATACCAACCCAAGACATCCCCTTGTCAAGGATGGTCTTGGTTATTCTAGGGGGATGAGGCAAAATGCCAAAACTTCCAAGAATGACAAAGACTTGATTGTTTTTGTCAAAGAAGGCTCATACAACAGTAAAGGAAAGAACATTGCTACTACACCTAAAATGCCTAAGAAACAGCCTCATACAATGTTCCATGATTTTGATGCTTCATATGTTTTATTGAGGAACAAGTTTGGAAGGGCATATACTAGGTATATTGGGCCACACCGCAAGAGTCCCAAACCTTGTGTTTGGGTGCCCAAGTGCCTCTTGACTAACTGTAACACCCTCATTTTCATGCATCATGCCCTACATGCACTCATATACATGTTTAACATTAACCCACATCAAGAGGAACAAGTTTAAAATTGATTCGGAGCATTTAAAATTGATTTGGAGCAAAACCGCACTTAAAAACGCAGGAAAGTGCGGACTAGTCCGATTTTGCTGAGGACTAGTCCGATTTCTCTCTCTGACTAAAAACGGACTTGTCCGTTTTTGCTGCGGACTAGTCCGATTCTGCCCCTGGAAACTTTCGGACTTGTCCGATTTTGTGCGGACTAGTCCGATATTCCATGAATCCTTGAAAAAATTTGCTAAGTCCCTGGACTTTTCCGGACTAGTCCGGTGTTCCAGCGGACTTGTCCGTTTTCCTCTCTGTTCAAATTCGGACTTGTCCGATTTTTGGCCAGACTTGTCCGATTTTCTCTCTGGATGACTTCGGACTAGTCCGGTCCTGTTCGGACTTGTCTGATATTTCACGACTCCGAGTTGATCTTTTGTTTTACGACTTGTTTCTTGGGTTTCACGTTAAGTGGGCCTAGGTACGTCGTGCCTAACTCTTTTGGAGCCCATGTGGGACTCTAAACCGGCCTCTACTCATCCCAAAACTTGAAATCCATCTAACCCTAGCCTCCACCTCTATATAAACAGCTCCACCCCTTGGTTTGACATCTATTTGCCACTTTTCCACCCACCCAAACCCTAGTTCGTGGGGAGCCACCATCAAGGAGGGAGGAGAAGATCCCAAGCAAGAAGAAGAGGAGGAGGAAACGAAGAAGGATAGAGATCTCCACCAAGTTTCGTCCTTCACCACCAATTCATCTCCAAGTTCATCACCAACCCTAGATCATCAAGATCCAAGTGCTACCTCCAAGTTTCTTGGTTCATTGGAGTTCTAAACACCTGGTATACCTTCTATTCTCTTTTCCTTACGTGAATTCAACCCCTAATCTCCAAATTTACGTCGATCTAGAAAACCCTAATCTGCCGATCTCGTCAAGTGCGGACTTGTCCGGTCCCTAGCGGACTAGTGCAATCTTCCTGGTTAAATTGTGTTGAATTGACTCTAAAATTTGATCTAATCAACTCCACACCTGTATAAACTTGTTAAAAGCTATTAGAACTAGTTAGAGATCATTAAAAGCAATCTAGTAACAAGTTCTACCTTGCATTTGCATCAATCATGCATGTCATGTCATATTGAGTAATATTTGTGCACTCTTTGATTGTGTTTCTTGTCTTGTATGTTTATTGTGTGGATTAGACGGATTTGCGCTAGAGAGTGCCGCGGAGGATCTACATCATCAAGATTTTGAAGGCTTTGACCCTAATCAACAGCAAGAGCAAGGCAAGTGTCCTTGAAGCATATTGATCCTGTTTTTTTAAATAAATGTTTTGTTTGTAAAACTGCATGCTGTGTCAATTTGATGGGAATCCTATGGTAGGAAGTTTACTAGACTTGCTAAACCACCCTTGTCACCTGGAATTTATGGTGGAGCGTCGGGATGGACTTTTTACTTTTTGCTTCGCTTAATCAACTGGAATGGGAATAACTATACCACTCAATTTAATTATGCATGGATTAGATTATGGTTAACATGAACTGGTTAATATGGTATTGTAATGGGTGATCTAAGCAAGCCTGGTATGTGGATGGGTTGGATGTTATGGTGGTTTGCTTGCTTTAGATCTAAGGACCGGTTCATGCGAGAATAAGCCAGGACTACAGTGCCACCACGAGGCCAAGTATGGGTGCGGCGTAGCTGATTAATTAGGGCTTTGCTAGTGCTGTTTGGACCATTGTGGATGCTCAGGGAAGGGGTAGTCGGATTGGGTTTGTTGATGATTGGTGGGACTACCCTGGGATCCGAATGGCTCAAGAGGGGGCCCTTGGTTGAAGATGTGCTCAGTTGGAGGCATCACCACCGGTGAAACCTCAGTGGGGTCTAAATAGGCTAATAATCCCTTTGTAAAGGCTATTTTGTGATCTCTTGGCCATACACCAAAGGAAGTGTAATTGGCATAAGGGAGGTTCTTTAGTCGCCGACGGGTGATGAAATCACAAACACGTGGGTAAAGAGGTACAAACTCTGCAGAGTTAATTAAAACTATCATGATAGCCGTGCTCCCGGTTATGAGCGCCTGGATGACCTACATGATTAGAGGGTATTTGGTATTGGTAATGGTTATGGATGGTTATGGATTAATTTCTGGTATTGAATATGGTTATTGACGATGGTGAAATCTGGACTTATTGATGATGGTAGTGAATTCAGATTGGTATTATGGTATTACTTATGATTATGATGGGTTTACTTCACACACATAATATATATAATAATGCTTTTCAAATGTTTTACTGTACTTTTCAGCACTTTGCTATTATTATTGTCGTCATTTGAATCAGCCACATGTCATACTTTCCACACTTGCTGAGTACGACATGTACTCACTCTTGCAATCCCCCCCAACAGTTGCAGGTCAGGATTGGGAGTTTAATGGTGATAATGCGGAGTTCTAGGCCGTGTCTACCGTCAGCTTGCCTGTGGTGTTGATTGGAGCTGCGCTATCCCTTTTGCTTAGTTTGCTTAGTTGCTTAATTAGTTTATTTCCGCTGCATTAGTTGAACTTGTCATTAATATTCATTGGATCTTGTATTCGAGGATAATCTGCTTTGTGTAATAAAATTTGATAATTAATCTTGTTCTGTGGTAATTTTCTGTATACTCTTTTGTGATTGCACTCGTGTATGTGTGATGCACATCCTGGGCACACATATGCGTTAGCTTGGTTCAGTTTTTGGAACCGGGCGTCACAGATTGGTATCAGAGCCAGGTTGACCGTAGGACGCAACCTAGATAGAATGGACACTTTAGAGCACATAGGAGCACTCAAGAATCGATGTGTTTTTGCTTGGAGTGCTGTTTGCTATATATATTGTTTGCTTGTGTGCTTAATAGAGGATTTTGGGATGCCTTAGCATTGCCATGTCCACCTAGGCTAGTGTAGCTAGCTGTTTAGTTTCATATCCCTTGATGCATATAGTTGGGGACGTTCTCTAATTCTTACCTATTGCTTTTCTTCAGATGGTGAGGACTCGCAACCAGAGGGACGACAATGATGAGGAGGAGAATAATGGAGTGCCTCAGAACAACAATGGACAAGAACATGCTCATGGAGCCATCAATATCGAGCAGCTATTGGCCATGCAAAACCAGCTCATGCAGACCATGACACAGACTATGGGACAGCTGCAGGCTGGCAATATCAACAATCAACCCCACATGCCTCCACCGCCAACCCCGCCTCCTCATAACCGGTTGGGAGAGTTTATGAGGACTAGGCCGCCAACCTTTGCTCAAGCTGCTGACCCTATGGATGCGGACGATTGGCTCAAGTACGTGGAGAAGAAGCTAGCTATTGTCCAATGTAGTGACCGGGAGAAGGTGCTATTTGCTTCTCATCAACTAGTTGGAGCAGCTGCGGATTGGTGGGATTCTTATTGCAATGCTCATGAGAACCAAGAGAGAATTACTTGGGCCGAATTCAAGGAGAATTTTCGTTCTCATTATGTGCCGGAAGGTGTTGTGCTCTTGAAGAGGCAAGAATTTGAGAATTTAAGGCAAGGAAGATCAAGCGTGAGTGAATATCTCAATAAATTCACTCAACTCTCAAGGTATGCGCCTGAGGATGTTAGTTGGGACAGCCGGAAGCAATACTTGTTCATGAGGGGCTTGAACAATGAGATCCAAGTGCAATTGCTCAATTGTGATTATGTCAATTTTCAGAAACTTGTGGACAAAGCAATTGTGGTTGAGAACAAGATCCGTGAGATGGAGCAAGAAATCAAGAGGAAGGCGCCGTGTCAAGGACAGCAACAAGGAAGTAATGTGCGCCCTCACTTTGTGCCACCCAATGCGCCTCATTACAGCTCCTCTATTCCTGCTCAGTGCCCTAGTTATGCACCGCGCCCAACTCAGTTTGTGCAGCAGCACCCTGTTATGCAAGCACCTAGGCCTCCAATGCCTTATGAGCCTCGTGCTAATTTTCCTGCTGCAAATGCTCAAAACCAAGCTCGTCCCAACAATTCTAGTGGGGTTAAGAAGTGTTATACTTGTGGAGAAGCTGGACACTTTGCGCATCAATGTCCTAAGTCGGGCCTTGGTCAAGGAAGCAATGCACCGAGGCAAAACCCGAGACCTAATGGAGGACAACCACAAGGAAGCCGTGGACAACAGAATTTTGCTCGTGGCAACGTGAACCATGTCTCTACGGAGGATGCTCAACAAGCGGATGATGTGGTCATTGGTATGTTTCTCGCCAACTCCAACCCCGCGACTATGTTATTTGATTCTGGAGCATCGCATTCATTCATTGCATCGAAGTATGTTGCCAAGTATAGTTTGCCTATCTCTCATATGAAGTTTACTCTGTTGGTTAAGTCTCCTGGAGGAGAGATGAGGACAAATATAGTATGTCCAAAAGTAAGCCTTAGAATAAGGGGGGTAGACTTCTCCGCCAACCTCATAGTTTTGGATTCTCAAGGATTGGACACTATACTTGGTATGGACTGGTTTAGGAAGCACAATGGAGTTATTGAGTGTGCCACAAGGACGGTGAAGTTGACTAATGAGGAAGGGATCACCGTAAAATTTGAAGCATCTCAAACCGCACCGAAGCAATTGGAGCTGAATCATGTGGACGATGCCGCAATTGAGAAGATTCCGGTAGTGTGTGAGTTTTTGGATGTGTTTCCAGATGAGTTTCCAGGTATGCCACCCGATCGAGACATTGAGTTTGTTATTGATTTAATACCTGGAACTGCACCTATAGCTAAGAGGCCGTATAGGATGCCTCCTATGGAATTAGCGGAGCTCAAGAAGCAAATTCAAGAGCAATTAGAGAAGGGTTTTATTCGCCCTAGTTCTTCACCTTGGGGATCGCCTGTGTTGTTTGTGGACAAGAAGTATGGGTCCCAAAGGATGTGCGTGGATTACCAAGCCCTCAACGAGGTGACCATCAAGAACAAGTACACCTTGCCCCGTATAGAGGATTTGTTTGATCAGATGAAGGGTGCTTGTGTCTTTTCCAAGATTGATTTGAGGTCGGGATACTTTCAAATGAAGATTAGACCATCGGACATACCCAAGACAGCTTTTAGGACACAGTATGGATCTTATGAGTACACCGTGATGTCTTTTGGATTGACAAATGCTCCTGCCTACTTTATGTACCTCATGAATAGGGTCTTCATGGAGTACTTGGATAAGTTCGTTGTGGTGTTTATTGATGATATTATGATCTACTCAAAGGATGAGAAGGAACATGAGGAACACTTCAGGCTTACGCTGCAGAAATTGAGGGAGCATCAATTGTATGCCAAGTTCAACAAGTGCCAGTTTTGGTTGAAAGAGGTGCCATTTTTGGGTCATATAATCTCAGGAGGAGGAGTATCGGTTGACCCCGGAAAAGTGAGAGACGTGTTGAAGTGGGAGCCACCGCAAAATGTCAAGGAAATAAGGAGTTTTCTTGGGATGGCTGGATATTACCGTCGGTTTATCAAGGATTTTTCCAAGATAGCCAAGCCTATGACGGAATTGCTAATGAAGGGGAAGGCATTCCGATGGACTCAAGCTTGTCAGAATAGTTTTGAGGAGTTGAAGAAAAGGTTGACAACAGCCCCAGTTTTGGTATTACCGGATGTAAGCAAGAGTTTCGACATCTATTGTGATGCATCGAGACAAGGACTTGGGTGTGTATTAATGCAAGAAGGTCAAGTGGTCGCCTATGCGTCAAGACAATTGAAGAAACATGAGTAGAATTACCCCACGCATGATCTTGAACTAGCAGTCGTGGTACATGCATTGAAGATTTGGAGACACTATATTCTTGGACATAGGTGTGAAATTTATACGGATCATAAGAGTTTGAAGTATATTTTCACACAAACGGATCTGAACTTGAGGCAACGAACATGGTTGGAGCTCATCAAAGATTATGATTTGGGGATCAACTATCATCCGGGAAAGGCCAATGTAGTGGCCGATGCTTTGAGTAGAAAAGGAGTAAGTCATCAACTCACGGTTCGAGAGTTACCATTCGAGTTATGTAAGGAGTTTGAATGGTTGAACCTCAGGTTTGTAAATGAGACGGAGATGATGGAGTTAAACCCAACCTTGGAGCAAGAAATTCGAGAAGCACAAACCACGGATGAGGAGATCAAGGAAATCAAGGAAAGAATCGAAGAAGGGAGAGAATTCAGATTTGATGAAGACGAACATGGTACCTTATGGCTTGGAAAGAGGATCGTTGTGCCTAATGTAAAGCATATTCGGGAGACAATATTAAAGGAGGCACATGACTCGCCTTACTCGATTCACCCAGGTTGTACGAAGATGTACAAAGACTTGAAGACTTGCTATTGGTGGGATAACATGAAGAAGGACATAGCCGAATATGTTGCATTGTGTGACGTGTGCCAACGAGTCAAAGCGGAACATCAAAGGCCAGCAGGGTTATTGCAGCCATTGAAGATTCCAGAGTGGAAGTGGGAAGAGATTGGTATGGACTTTATAGTTGGATTACCGCGAACCCAGTATGGCTATGATTCAATATGGGTCATTGTAGATCGGTTGACAAAATCAGCTCACTTTATTCCTGTCAAGACCACATATACCACTGCAAAGCTAGCATAATTGTATATGGAGCATATTGTGTGCCGACATGGAGTACCGAAGAAGATAGTCTCGGATAGAGGTTCTCAATTTACTTCCAGGTTTTGGCAAAAGTTGCATGAAGCTTTGGGAACGAGGTTGAATTTTAGTTCAGCATATCATCCTCAAACGGATGGACAAACCGAGAGGACCAATCAGATTTTGGAGGACATGTTAAGAGCTTGTGCTTTAAAGCATGGGAAAAGTTGGGACAAAAGCTTGTCATACGCGGAGTTTTCATACAACAATAGTTACCAAACAAGCTTGAAAATGTCACCATATGAAGCACTTTATGGGAGGAAGTGTAGGACACCTTTATTCTGGAATGAAGCAGGGGAAACTCAAGTATTTGGTCCGGATGTGTTGCAAGAAGCCGAAAAGCAAGTCCAAATGGTTCGTGAAAACTTGAGGGCTGCCCAATCAAGACAAAAAGGCTATGCGGACAATAAGAGAAGGAAATTAGCCTTTGAAATGGGAGATTTTGTTTACCTCAAGGTGTCACCAATGAGAGGTCATAAGAGGTTTAACATAAGGGGTAAGCTCGCACCTCGTTATATTGGACCATTCAAGATTTTGGACAAAAGAGGAGAAGTAGCGTATAAGTTGGAGATGCCAGCTCATCTTTCAGACGTACATGATGTCTTTCATGTTTCTCAGCTCAAAAAGTGCTTGAGAGTACCAGAAGAACAAGTGCCAATGGAAGAATTGGAACTAGAGGAAGATTTGATGTATGCCGAGCAACCGGTCAAAATCTTGGAAACTAAGGAGAGGGTCACAAGGAACAAGGTCATTAGACAGTGTAAAGTTCAATGGAAGCACCACACCGAAAAAGAAGCGACGTGGGAATTGGAGGATGATCTCAGGAAGGAATTTCCCTATCTCTTCTCTTCTGCGTCGAATCTCGAGGGCGAGATTCATTTTAAGGGGGGGTAGGTTTGTAACACCCTCATTTTCATGCATCATGCCCTGCATGCACTCATATACATGTTTAACATTAACCCACATCAAGAGGAACAAGTTTAAAATTGATTCGGAGCATTTAAAATTGATTTGGAGCAAAACCGCACTTAAAAACGCAGGAAAGTGCGGACTAGTCCGATTTTGCTGAGGACTAGTCCGATTTCTCTCTCTGACTAAAAACGGACTTGTCCGTTTTTGCTGCGGACTAGTCCGATTCTGCCCCTGGAAACTTTCGGACTTGTCCGATTTTGTGCGGACTAGTCCGATATTCCATGAATCCTTGAAAATTTGCTAAGTCCCTGGACTTTTCCGGACTAGTCCGGTGTTCCAGCGGACTTGTCCGTTTTCCTCTCTGTTCAAATTCGGACTTGTCCGATTTTTGGCCAGACTTGTCCGATTTTCTCTCTGGACGACTTCGGACTAGTCCGGTCCTGTCCGGACTTGTCCGATATTTCGCGACTCCGAGTTGATCTTTTGTTTTACGACTTGTTTCTTGGGTTTCGTGTTAAGTGGGCCTAGGTACGTCGTGCCTAACTCTTTTGGAGCCCATGTGGGACTCTAAACCGGCCTCTACTCATCCCAAAACTCGAAATCCATCTAACCCTAGCCTCCACCTCTATATAAACAGCTCCACCCCTTGGTTTGACATCTATTTGCCACTTTTTCACCCACCCAAACCCTAGTTCGTGGGGAGCCACCATCAAGGAGGGAGGAGAAGATCCCAAGCAAGAAGAAGAGGAGGAGGAAACGAAGAAGGATAGAGATCTCCACCAAGTTTCGTCCTTCACCACCAATTCATCTCCAAGTTCATCACCAACCCTAGATCATCAAGATCCAAGTGCTACCTCCAAGTTTCTTGGTTCATTGGAGTTCTAAACACCTGGTATACCTTCTATTCTCTTTTCCTTACGTGAATTCAACCCCTAATCTCCAAATTTACGTCGATCTAGAAAACCCTAATCTGCTGATCTCGTCAAGTGCGGACTTGTCCGGTCCCTAGCGGACTAGTCCGATCTTCCTAGTTAAATTGTGTTGAATTGACTCTAAAATTTGATCTAATCAACTCCACACCTGTATAAACTTGTTAAAAGCTATTAGAAATAGTTAGAGATCATTAAAAGCAATCTAGTAATAAGTTCTACCTTGCATTTGCATCAATCATGCATGTCATGTCATATTGAGTAATATTTGTGCACTCTTTGATTGTGTTTCTTGTCTTGTATGTTTATTGTGTGGATTAGACGGATTTGCACTAGAGAGTGCCGCAGAGGATCTACAGCATCAAGAGTTTGAAGGCTTTGACCCTAATCAACAACAAGAGCAAGGCAAGTGTCCTTGAAGCATATTGATCCTGTTTTTTTTTTAAATAAATGTTTTGTTTGTAAAACTGCATGCTATGTCAATTTGATGGGAAACCTATGGTAGGAAGTTTACTAGACTTGCTAAACCACCCTTGTCACCTGGAATTTATAGTGGAGCGTCGGGATGGACTTTTTACTTTTTGCTTCGCTTAATCAACTGGAATGGGAATAACTATACCACTCAATTTAATTATGCATGGATTAGATTATGGTTAACATGAACTGGTTAATACGGTATTGTAATGGGTGATCTAAGCAAGCCTGGTATGTGGATGGGTTGGATGTTATGGTGGTTTGCTTGCTTTAGATCTAAGGACCGGTTCATGCGAGAATAAGCCAGGACTACAGTGCCACCACGAGGCCAAGTATGGGTGCGGCGTAGCTGATTAATTAGGGCTTTGCTAGTGCTGTTTGGACCATTGCGGATGCTCGGGGAAGGGGTAGTCAGATTGGGTTTGTTGATAATTGGTGGGACTACCCTGGGATCCGAATGGCTCAAGAGGGGGCCCTTGGTTGAAGATGTGCTCAGTTGGAGGCATCACCACCGGTGAAACCTCAGTGGGGTCTAAATAGGCTAGTAATCCCTTTGTAAAGGCTATTTTGTGATCTCTTGGCCATACACCAAAGGAAGTGTAATTGGCATAAGGGAGGTTCTTTAGTCGCCGACGGGTGATGAAATCACAAACACGTGGGTAAAGAGGTACAAACTCTGCGGAGTTAATTAAAACTATCATGATAGCCGTGCTCCCGGTTATGAGCGCCTGGATGACCTACATGATTAGAGGGTATTTGGTATTGGTAATGGTTATGGATGGTTATGGATTAATTTCTGGTATTGAATATGGTTATTGACGATGGTGAAATCTGGACTTATTGATGATGGTAGTGAATTCAGATTGGTATTATGGTATTACTTATGATTATGATGGGTTTAATTCACACATATAATATATATAATAATGCTTTTCAAATGTTTTACTGTACTTTTCAGCACTTTTCTATTATTATTGTTGTCATTTGAAGCAGCCACATGTCATACTTTCCACACTTGCTGAGTACGACATGTACTCACTCTTGCAATCCCCCCCAACAGTTGCAGGTCAGGATTGGGAGTTTAATGGTGATAATGCGGAGTTCTAGGCCGTGTCTACCGCCAGCTTGCCTGTGGTGTTGATTGGAGCTGTGCTATCCCTTTTGCTTAGTTTGCTTAGTTACTTAATTAGTTTATTTCCGCTGCATTAGTTGAACTTGTCATTAATATTCATTGGAGCTTGTATTCGAGGATAATCTGGTTTGTGTAATAAAATTTGATAATTAATCTTGTTCTGTGGTAATTTTCTGTATACTCTTTTGTGATTGCACTCGTGCATATGTGATGAACATCCTGGGCACACATATGTGTTAGCTTGGTTCAGTTTTTGGAACCGGGCGTCACACTAACATCAAAGGACCCAACACCGCTTGGGTACCTAAAGCCAAGGCTTAAATCTTTCTTGTAGACATACTCCTCCGGTGGAACCAAGTGGGTTCTTGATAGTGGATCACAAATCATATGACCGGAGAGAGGAAGATGTTTGTGGAGTATGAGCTAAATGAAGATCCAAGTGAAGGAATCTATTTTGGGGACAATAGCCAAGGAAAAATCCTTAGCACCGGTAAAATTGCTATATCCCCCAATCATACTCTTTCAAATGTTTTACATGTTGATTCACTTGATTATAACCTCTTGTCCATATCACAACTATGTGACAAAGGTTATAATTGTTTATTCACTAATGAGGGTGTGACCGTCACAAGAAGAAGCAATGGCTCAATTGCTTTTAAGGGTGTACTCAAGGGAAAGCTCTATCTTGTGGATTTCTCCGCAGATAAAGCCCAACTTGATACATGATTAATTGCAAAAACTAACATTGGATAGCTTTGGCATATAAGGCTAGCCCATGTTGGGATGAGGAATTTGCAAGAACTCCTTAAGGGTGAGCACATCCATGGTTTAAATAATGTTGTGTTTGAAAAGGATAGGCCATGTAGCGCATGCCAAGCCGGAAAGCAAGTTGGAGCACCACATCCATCCAAGAAAATTATGAAAACATCAAGACCATTTGAGCTTCTACACATGGATCTCTTCGGTCCAATCACCTACATTAGTATTGGTGGTAACAAATATGATCTTGTTATTGTTGATGACTTTTCACATTTCACTTGGGTATTCTTTTTGCATGACAAGAGTGAGACTCAAGGTGTTCTCAAGAGAAACTTGAAGAGAGCTCAAAATGAGTTCTCCTTAAGTATCAAGACCATAAGGAGTGACAATGGCACCAAATTCAAGAATACTCTAGTTGAAGAATTTTTGGATGAAGAAGGCATCGAGCATGAGTTCTCGGCCCCCTACTCCCCTCAACAAAATGGGGTGGCCGATAGGTATAATAGGACTCTAATTGAGATGTCAAGAACCATGCTTGATGAGTACAAGACGTCAGATCGGTTTTGGGCGGAAGCGGTCAACACCGCCTGCCATGCCATAAACCGATTGTATCTTCACCGCATACTTAAGAAGACGTCATATGCTCCTAACCGGTAACAAGCCCAACATTTCTTACTTTCGTGTTTTTGGGAGTAAATGCTACATTATTAACAAGAAGCCTAGGACTTCGAAGTTTGCTTCTAAGTCCGATGAGGGTTTCTTGCTTGGCTATGACTGAAACACTTACGCCTATCGTGTCTTTAACAAATCCTTCGGAATGGTTGAAGTAGCATGTGACGTAGTGTTTGATGAGGCTAATGGCTCCCAAGTGGAGCAAGTTGATCGTCATGTGCTAGATCAAGAATAAGCTCCACAAGTGGTGATAGGAAGGATGGCACTTGGAGACATACGACCACAAGAACAACCTCAAGATGCAAGTGACCATCCTACACATCAAGCAAGCTCTTCCTCAAATGACAAAGATCAAATTCCCCAAGATGCGCTCCAAGAAGATGAAAATGGAGGCATCAATCAAGGAGGATACAATGAGGATGAGGAATATCAAGATGATGAATTAAGACCTCAAGCGCCACACCCAAGAGTTCATCAAAGCGTCCAACGGGCCCATCCTGTTGACAATATACTTGGAGACATCTCCAAGGGGGTAACTACTCGATCTCGTGTTGCAAACTTTTGTGAACATTACTCTTTTGTTTCTTCCTTGGAGCCCCACAAGGTTGAAGAAGCACTATGAGATCCGGATTGGGTGATGGCCATGCAAGAAGAGCTCAACAACTTTGAGAGAAATCAAGTATGGGAGCTTGTGAAGAGGCCTAATGCGAATGTTGTAGGCACCAAATGGGTGTTCCGCAACAAACAAGATGAACACGGGGTGGTTACAAGGAACAAGGCACGACTTGTGGCCAAAGGGTACTCACAAGTCGAAGGTTTGGATTTCGAAGAAACCTTTTCTCCCGTAGCTAGGCTTGAATCAATTCGTATATTACTTGCCTTTGCTACTCACCATGATTTTAAGCTATATCAAATGGACATCAAGAGCGCATTCCTCAATGGTCCAATCAAGGAAGAAGTGTATGTGGAGCAACCCCCCCGGATTTGAAGATGAAGAATTCCCAAACCATGTGTACAAATTGCGTAAGGCTCTCTATGGACTCAAACAAGCTCCTAGAGCTTGGTATGAGTGCCTTAGAGACTTTCTAACTCAAAATGGTTTCAAAATTGGGAAGGCGGATTGTACTCTATTCATTAAGCACTTTGAAGATGATTTGTTTGTTTGCCAAATATATGTCGATGCCATTATATTTGGTTCTACTAACAAAGTTTTTTGTGATGAGTTTTCCAAGATAATGACGGAAAGATTTGAGATGTCCATGATGGGGGAGTTGAAGTTATTTCTAGGTTTTCAAGTGAAGCAACTCAACGAAGGCACATTCATTAGACAAACTAAGTACACACAAGATATACTCAAGAAGTTTGACATGGACAAGGACACACCCATCAAGACTCCTATGGCAACCAACGGGCATCTCGATCTTAATGAAGATGGTCCAAGTGTGGATTAAAAGGTATATCGTTCCATGATAGGCTCATTGCTATACTTATGTGCATCTAGGGCCGATATCATGCTTAGTGTGTGTATGTGTGCTAGATTTCAAGCCGCTCCTAAGGTGTGTCATTTGACCACCGTTAAGAGAATTCTTAGATATTTGGTTCACACACCAAGCCTAGGACTTTGGTACCCCAATGGTTCTATGTTTAACCCCATTGGATATTCCGATGCGGACTATGCAGGGTGCAAAGTTGATGGAAAGAGTACATCAGGAACTTGCCAATTCCTTGGTAGATCTCTAGTGTCTTGGTCCTCAAAGAAACAAAACTCCATTGCACTTTCCACAACCGAAGTGGAGTATGTCGCCGCCGGAAGTTGTTGTGCACAACTTCTTTGGATGCGACAAACTCTTAGGGACTATGGCATAAACTTGCGTCATATACCTCTCCTATGTGACAATGAGAGTGCCATCAAAATAGCCCACAATCCAGTTGAACACTCAAGGACCAAGCACATCGATATTCGCCACCATTTCTTGAGAGATCACTCCATCAAAGAAGACATTGCAATTTCCCATGTGAGAACTGATAAACAATTGGCTGATATTTTTACCAAGCCCCTAGATGAGAAAAGGTTTTGTGAACTTAGGAGTGAGATAAATATCTTAGATTCTCGAAATGTGGCTTAAGTCTTGCACATCTGATTGTAATATTCAAAATTCACACATGCTTGCGAAAAACTCATCCTCCTCAATTTTCCTACAAATTATTTTTAAATTATTGAATCCTTGTAAATCATGGTCATAGTTTGATTGTTGATTGCTTACTGACCATATTTACAAAGATAATTTGTATAAAATAGTCCAAAAGGATCAATCGCCACTAAAAACTCAATATATAGGAGTTTTAGGTCCTAGGACCGGACTAGTTCGCACCTTTGAATCGGACAAGTCCGGGTCTCTGACCGGACTAGTCCGGCCCTTGGGGACTTAACCTCCCCATGGTGCCCTCGATCTCTCCACTTACATTCAAACACCCTCTCTCCAAAACGCTCGAAAAACGTCTCCCAAACGGCGATTTTTGACTCCTTCCACAAAATCTTGATTCCAATTGGTGTATTGAAGCCCTAAGGTACTTAGGAACCTTTCACCAAGCATCGAAGGCCGATTCCTCTTCTAAATTTCATCAAATCGAAGACTTGAAGATGTATTCTTGACCTAACTCCAAAATCCTTGAAATTCAATTCTTTTGGGTCCATTGATCAAAACTTCTTCACAAATGTTGTTGTACACATCAATGTGATCATGTAGCTCCATTTTTGTGGTAGAATCTGTAGTTTTTGCAAAATTTCCATCAATTAGGGTTCTTACTGTGTGAACCGGACTAGTCCGGCCACAGGGCGGACAAGTCCGACCTTGTGCGGACAAGTCCGGCCCTTGGGCGGACAAGTTCGGGTTACACGGTAAAAACCCTAACCTAGGTTGATCTTGTGAATTCTACCATTTTACCTTAAACTCCTTGACTCATACACATTCCTTTGCTCCTCTTGTCAGCAACCATGTTGGACCATGAGTATGTTCCACCTTCCGACTCCGAGACTGAAGCAGAGAAGCAAGCTCTCGTCCGTCGGAAACAAAGAGAGGATCAAGAGATGGCGGCTACGTACTTTGCCTCTCAGAGGGCAAAGAAGGCGCAGCGTGAGGACCACACCTCTACTGCTGCTGAGGCTGCCCTGAAAAGAAAGAGGCTTGTGACCTTGGGTGAGCAAGCAAAGTCTCAGGGGGAAAGGACCTCCAATGATAAGGGCAAGGCCCCTGTTGATGCTGCACCCAAGAAGAGGGTGATTGTGGCCAAGAAGGCTGCAAGCAAAGTAAAGAAGGGTGCCCCACAACCCATTGCCCCCTTGAGGCTGTCCTCTCCTGCACGGAACCCAAACCGTGCAGCTGCCTTCGACGCCAATATCTTCAAGGACAAGGGGGCTGAGAAGGCACGCAAGTTGAGAAAGATCAATGTTTATCAGCGTGACAGGACCACAGTGGATCCCCGGTTCTGGTGTGACTTCCACTGTGACTACTACAAGACGGTCTATATGACCAAGCAGACCCCTGTCACGGATGCTCAGTGGATAGACTGGGATTACATGGCCCAGAAAGATCATCAGCCTTCAATGCTGTAATTGAGGCTGTCAAGAGGCATGGTATGAAGAAGTTTATGGCCTTCCAGTACGACTGGAATGTGGAGGTCATCACTCAATTCTACTCCACCTTGTACTTCCACACTGATGGGGACATGAGGATTACCTGGATGACCCATGGAGAGCAGTACTCTACAACATATTGGGAGTTTGCTTAGTTTCTTGACTTGGAGGATCAACTGGATAATGAAATCATCATCTCTAATCTGAAGCCAGTTGATCGGGACACATTGGATTATATGTATCCAAGTCATGCACAGTATGAGGCCAGGCACATAAGAAACATCAAGCCATTCTATAGTGTGCTCAACCGGGTCCTCAGAAAGACTATTGCCCCCAAGGATGGAGATGCGGGGATAATCCAAAGCAATTTGAGGCACTTAATGGTCCTCATTGATGGATATGTCCGCTTCAATGTGGTGGACTATATCTTTGGTGACATCTTCAACATCTCTCACACCCCCAACCGATCATGTGGATATGCTCCATACATCATGTACATGATCGAGAAGATCTTCAGGCTCACATTCAAGAAAGACATCATTCACCAGAGGCTTCGACCACAACTCCCTCCCCCAGAGCCGGCTGCTCCTAGGAGGAAGAATGCGGATCCTCCCGCTTCTTCCTCTCGCTTCGTGCCATCTCCTCCACCACCTCCGCATTTGACACAATGCGGGAGTGGCTTCTTCAAATGTTTCAAGGCCCTCTTCTCCTCTTGCCGGAAGACGGAAATTCGGCAACGTCGCATGGAGCGTCGCAATGAGAAGTATCTCAAGGTGATGTGCGACAAGCTGGACATTCCAATGTCCCCAACCGAGGAGAGCGATGGTGAGATCACCTCCTTTCCAGAGTCCATTGTCGAGGAGCTTGCTCAGTTTGGAGAAGCTGGGACTTCCACTGCGGCCCCGACCGATGATGATGAGGCACATTGTCAGTGGTTTTGATCCGGCAGATCTCCCGACACTACTAAAAGTGTTTGCGGAGTTTGAAGTTTAGTGTGGGCGTGCGGAGATTCAAGAAGGTGAAATGTAAAATGACACAGGAGACACAAATATTTACGTGGTTCGGGCCGCCTGAGCGTAATACCCTACTCCATGGGGTGTGTTGGTGTTGTATTGGATGTATGATCTCAACTCAGGTGACGTGAGTTGAGAGTGCGTGAGAGCCGATCAGACCAGATGTTCTCTACGTATCGTCAGCCTGTCCTTTTATAGTACAAGGACAGGCCGTTACAAGTTGGCCTGGCCCGACATGTGGCCCCGGCGGCTACTAATATTGATACACATTTGATGCGCTTAATTACCCTTAATGACTGAGTTACGGGCTTTGACAGCGCCGTTACTGGTAATAAGGGTCATCTGATCGTGTGTCATTAACATAGTATTAATGACACTTAATCAGGTCTTGGAGTCCTTGATTCCCCTTTGAAGATCCGGAGCCGTTTGGATTCTACCGGAGGTTTGAGGCTAAAGATCCGACAGTTGGACACGTGGCAGCTCCGGAGCATACTATGGGGAACAGATAGGTCCGGTGCCACCAGACACGTGTCAGTTCCGGAGCTTCCCTCAGTCTGGGGTTAGGTCCGGGGGTGTCGTTATGGTACATAGCCCGAAGCTTCCCCCTTGTGGGCGGTAGCTCTGGTTTGATGGTACATGTGGCGACCCTGGGACTAACCATGTTGGGGAAGCGGATCCGGTTATGTCAGACATGTGGGCCTCCGAAGGTCTTCAAATCAAGTAGATTACATTTCCTTGAGATCTTTGCAATCTCAAGGGGTATACGGTACTCAGGGTACCGACAGTGGCCCCCTGGGCCCACCTCTGGGGAAGACCCCTTGGATGAAGTCATTCTGCCGAAGGTGGGTCCATCCTTAGACTTTTGAGCCGAGTCTTCAAAGGTCTTCAGATGTGCCGTTGGCGATAGTTTTGGAGTTAAATCCTCGCTGCGTGGCATATCCCGGGTGCGGCAAATGAGATCTTTGGCGTGCGGATCTCATGCAATTGAAGGTCGCCAGTTCCCGATACGAAAATCGTGTCGGTTCCGCACGCCTTGTCAGGCCGCCGCCTTCGGGCTTCCCGCCTTTCATGATGACAACCGTTCTCCTGGGTAAGAGCCTCGACTTGATCGTCTGGGTGGTCCCAGGCCCTCTTGTCATCGACAGGGTGAAATTTTTGAATAGTATCTTCGGCTTCCCTGCGGTTTCCATCCAAGCGTTGCGGGGGCTTACTTAATAAGGAAAGCGCGCATCGTCTGGGGGCTCTTTACGCCTCTCATATGAACTTGCGCTCGAACTCCCAAACTTGTGCTTGCTTTTCCTCCCTTGCCTCACTGTGCTGCGATGGAGTTGGGTCTCCGCAAGAGCCGCTTGAAGACCGAAAGTGACCTGAAGAAGGTTCGGGTCGTCATGGGGTGGTCCCTGGACTTCTTCAACCACCTGGTCCGCGCCGGGGGAAAGATCCCATTCGAGAAGGAGCACGCCGGCGAGATGGTGTACTTTTCTGCGTACGCCATGGTGGGGTTGATCCCACCTTTTTCCTCCTTTTTCTTGATGCTGCTAGACTTCTATGGTCTGCAGCTGTACAACCTTGGCCCCCACTCCATTCTTCTAGTGTCTGTCTTCGTCCACTTCTGTGAAATGTGGGTGGGCATCTCCCCCTGCATTGAGCTTTTCCGGACCTTCTTCACCGTCCATACCACCGGAAGTAGTGATGAGTACCTTGGCTTCTACTACTTTGTGAAGCGCAAGAAGTGCCCATTCAAGTACCTCCGGTCATTTCCCTCTGGAAAGTGGGACGATTGGAAGAAAGACTTGATAGTCATCCGGGTGAAGGAGCACGAGAAGCTGGAGCTGCCCGAAGGCCTCCCCAACATCGACACTGCAGTCTGGAGTGAAGCTCTGGTGCCGTCGGATGCCTTCAACCCTACTGTGACCAAGATCCGCCAATGTGTGGAGGGAGGATTAACTCCTCAGGCGGTATTTTGCAATTTCTTGGTCAACAGGTGGGCACCGCTGAAGAGGAGAGAAAAACTCGCTTGGACCCTCAACAGTGTGATGGACGACGACCGGGTCGAGACCGGGCTGAAGTACAACATGGAGGGGGCGACCTTGGAGTTTCATCTCAAGAAGTTCCAGCACGACATCGACGTCACAGGTGATGACTTGACCCCTCCACCAACTTTCCTCCCTCTAAACGTGGATGTACAGTTCAGCAGGGAGCTCCGGTGGACGATGCCGGCGCTTGACGACCTCGGTGTCGTCGAGAGACGATCGACTTCCGGGGTGGTGATCCCTGGGGCTTCTGAAGGTGGCTCCGCCCCTGCCCCGAAGCCAAGTACCGAAGTCGTTGGCAAGGGCAAGGAGCCGGCGGCCGAACCCTCGAGCCGAAAGAGGAAGCTAAAGCATGCCGACGGAAGGTCCGTCAGGCCTGCACCCTCTGCAGCAGCTCCTTCTCCTCGGAGGGGGAGGTCTTCTACAATTGCGGCGACTGCACCTGCAGCAGTGTCTTCCCGAGGTGCTAGCCCCGGGCATGTGGCTCCAGTACCAGAGCCAATTGAGGTCTCTGGGTCCGGAGGTCCTTCCCGATCGAAGGGGGCCTCGACTAAGGAAATGCCCGCGACTGCAACAAGTTCCGGGGGGGGGGGGGGGGGGGGCTTCCGGAGCTACCACGCCGGCGGCGGCCATGGTCAGTCCAGAACGCCCAGGAAAGAGATTCCGTGCAAGCTGGTGCGGAAGCCTTCCGAGGTAATTTTTAATCTTTACCTCAGACAGTTGTTTTGTTGTAGTAACTGTTTTTTAAGTTTCTTCATCCATCATCTGCAGCATCCCCAAGAAGAGGAGTGAGGCTCCACCCTCAACCACAGCAGCTGAAGCTGAGAGGGCGAAGGCTTCTGCTCCTGTCCCGGTGCCGCCCCAAGTGGTGGCTGAAGCTGCGGCAGCTCCGGCGCTAGCTGTCATGGTCATGGACCTCGACTCATCCCCCGAGACTCCCGTGGTAGCGCCGGACCATGGGAGAGAAGATGCGCCAGCGGCACCTGCCCCGGGGGTTGAAGCCCTGGGTCTTGATGCTAAGATGTTAGAAGCTTCGGCCGCTGAGCCGGAGAAAGCAGTGATTCCAGCCCCAGAGCTGGAAATTGTCGAAGCCCCGATGGTTGAGCCGGAGGTTATTGAAGTCCCGGCGAGCGAGCCGGATGTTGAGGAAGTCCCGGCTACCTCCGAAGCTCCGGACTTAGAGCCGGTTGCCACTGAAGCTCCGGCTGCAGAGCCGGTTGCAGTTGAAGACCTTCCGGCGCCTGAGCCGGTTGAGGTTGAAGCTCCGGCCTCAGGGCCGGTTGTTGTTGACCTTCCGGCGCCCGAGCCGGTCGTTGCGAAGGCATCAACACTCGAACCCATGATGGTCGAGGCGCCAACACCCGAGCCACCAGCGGAGGAGGAGCCCAGGCCGGAGCTGGAAGTAGCCCCTGCTCTGGAAGTGATGACGGTGGAGGTGCTTGCTGCTGAGCTAGGGTGACCTGATGAAGTCGCTGGCCCCCTGCCCGAGGGTGCAAATGAAGACCTGGCGGCAGGGCCTTCGGAACCACTTCTGGAGGTCGGAACTTCTTCTGCGGGACCCTCCTCGGTGGCGATTGAGGCTATCTTAGAGGACGACCCTAGTGCCGTGGAGGCTCAGGGGACCACTCTTGTGGAGTGGGACCCAATTTTTGTAAGCGAGAACCCGCTGGAACCAGCGGAGGAGACCCCAGCAGGTCCGGACCCTATTCCCCTGTCGTTGTCCATTGACAACGCTTGCTCCAGTCTGCGTCAAGTCCAGCTGGAATTCTACCACGACGGCAAGGCTCTTGAAGTGGAGTGCCAAACCCTTAGGCGGTGGCGTAATCGGCTCTACTTCGAGACCAAGCTGGTGCAGTCGAGGCTGGCAGACGACAAGGAGTGGATCAAACAGGAGAAGGTCCGCCTGGAATACTGGGGCAAATTATTGGATGATAGGGAGAGCTTGACTCGTGCCCTCGACACTCAATCCCGGGCCATTTATGAGCAGGCCAAGGCAGCTAATAGTGCGGCTGATGATCACCAAGAAAGGCTTGAAGTAATTAACACTAGCCTCATCAAGCGCCAGGAGGCACTTGAGGAGAGGGAGAAGAAGCTCGAAGACGAAGAGCAAAAACTCCTAGAGCTGCAGGATGATGTCGTGAAGAGGGAGGAGGAGCTCGCCGAAAAGGTGGCTCTGACTGACAAGGGCCTCGAGGAACGCACCAAGAAATTGGAGGAGCATTGCGTTGAGGAGGAGGAGAAGGCCTGGGTGCGAGGGCAGGAACTCTACAAGCAAGAGTGTGCCATCACTGCTAGGGAGAAGAAAGTTAGGGGCCGGGAGAAGGACTTGGTCGACCGTCGGAACAATATCCACCTCCGGGAGGAGGAGCTCGGAAAACTCGAGAAGCAGATTGCTGAAAAGATTCAGCAAAATGCCAAAGAGGCTGGGCGCCTTGCTCGTGAGAATTCTAAACTGGCGGGGGCCAAAAGATCCTTGGAAGAACTGAAGGGCTTGAGGACTGCGGACTCCCTACAGGTTTGGGAGTTCCTGAGCAAAGCCAACAACGCGCTGACACCAATGGGCTTTAGTCCCGTGCGTCCGGATGATCCAGAGCCGGAGCCGGACCTGGCATTGCAAGCGTTGAGCTCGGCGGGTGACAAACTCTCCAAGGTGAGTGACGCCATCACGGACCAGTTGGAGGCTCAAGGGCAGTCCCTGGCGAAGAACGTCGCAGAGTATGTGCTGACGTGTTACACCAGTCGGGATCCCCAATTTCCTCTGGACCCGGTGCTTGAAGGTCCCGTCGAAGGAGAAGGTGAAGCCACCTGAGCCAACGTGTCAGAAGTTGCTCAGAAGGTCGCCCAGTTCTTCCATAGGGTCTAGGACCATCTCTGTAGCTCCCACTTGTATTCTCTCTTTTTCTTCCCCAATTTTGTAATCCCTTGTCTCCAGATGAATGAAATCCACAATTTGTTAATGAATTTCATTTTTTTTGTCTTCAACACTTCTGTCTTCACTTGGCCACCTGGTAGATGTACACAATTTGATTGTGAACATGTACCAAGAGGATATTGTATTTTGTTGAAGACTCGTTTGCTTCGAACTTGTAGAGTGTAGGTCCGAAGTCTTCGATAGTGAAGGCCCCCTGAGGTTGTCGGAGCTCAGAAGCTCCGGCATTGACTACCGTCGGAGCTTAGTAGCTCCGACAATAGTCCCTATCAACGCGTAGAGCATCGATAGTTAGCCCTCTGGGGTTTCGGAGCTTAGTAGCTCCGGCAGTGACCTTTGCCAACGTGTAGCTTGTCGGCAGCAGACTCCGCTTGTGGGGTCTTCTCACCATCTTTTATTCTGCGTTGACGGCTGGCCCCCATAGCTTTGCCGGAGCTTGGTTGCTCCGGTAATGCTCGTTTTCAATGTTTAACATCGATCACAAGCCACCTAGGGGGAGTCGAAGCTTTGTTAGCTCCGGCTTTTCTCCATCAACGTGGATTCTTTATTTTTCCTGCACACTGAAGCCAAGAAAAATAGTAAAATTCGCCCCTTGCCTATAACTTCGTTGCAGCTTACGATTCCCAAGAAAGTTTTAGGTCAAACACAATTCGGAATACAACCGAATGCATTGCCTTCTTTCTTCCAGATCCAATTGTACTTGGACCTGCCTTACTTCGGCCTGCCAGGGTGTAGGTAGAGTGGCGTACTTAGGGTGCTTGACCAGGATAAGTTGATAGCACACTCCGGCCCTAGATTGGCTTAGCGGCATTCAGGCGAGTGGGCCATGAACAAAATTTGAATCCAAAAGAATTGACAATACAACTCGAATTGTACATGAACTGGTCAAAATAAAATTTCTTAAGAATTGCACAACTTTGTTATAGACAAGAAAGAGAAAAATAAAAAATATTGAGCCTGTACAAAATAAATGCACGTGGAGTCTGTTTCACATGAAGATGTCTTTCATTATAGGTCCGGGGTACAGGGGAAACAAGTACACTCTTAGGGTACGGAACCAAGCTAAGCGTGTTTCATTTCTCGTTTTACCTAGGGTAGCTAGCCACACTTTTAGTTCTGAGATTGTGACAAGTGTTGCATGAACTTTGCGGACCTTCTGGGAAAGGTCCGGCTGTTCTCCCGGAGGAACTACCCGACTCTGTACAATGACTCTATAACATACACCTCAAGTTACTACAGACTCACCTCCGTGATATTAAGTGTAGAAATTACGGGGGTGCTCAATATTCCAAGGATTTGGGAGAGGTGTCACATCCTCAGTAGCCAAGCGAACGCTTCCGGGACGGGATACTTTAATCACTCGGAAGGGTCCCTCCCAACTCGGGGAGAGTTTGTTTAACCCTTCTCTGGATTGTATTCTCCGTAGCACTAGATCGCCTTCCTCGAGCTGTCGGTTGTGTACATGCCGCTGATGATAGCGCCGAAGGGCTTGGCAGTATTGGGCATTCCGAACAGCTGCTTGGCACCTTCCCTCCTCAAGGAGGTCTAGGTCTTCACGCCGGAGCTGGTCCTGTGTGGCTTCGTCGAAGGTCCGGACCCGAAGTGACCCCAAGGTGATTTCCGGAGGAAGGATTGCTTCAGCTCTGTACACCAGGAAGAAGGGTGTCTCTCCAGTAGACCGGTTTGGAGTTGTCCTGTTGGCCCATAGAGTGGGCGGAAGTTCTTCAATCCAGTTGGCTCCATGTTTTTTCAAGCGCTCATAGGTGCGCGTTTTGAGTCCTTTCAGGATTTCAGCATTTGCTCTCTCGGCCTGGCCATTGCTTGCCGGGTGAGCTACGGAGGCGTAGCAAACTTGAATGTCGAGGTCTTCGCAATATCCTTGAAATGCAGAGCTTCTGAATTGGGTCCCATTATCAGTAATGATTTTGTTTGGGACTCTAAATCTGCATACAATGGACTGCAAAAAGTTGATAGCAGATTGCTTGTTTATTGTCACAACTGGAGTTGCTTCTGGCCACTTGGTGAACTTGTCAATGGCGACATACAAGAACTTGTAACCTCCGACGGTTCTTGGGAAAGGTCCCAAGATGTCCATCCCCCACACAGCGAAGGGCCATGTAGGAGGTATCATTTGTAGAGGCTGAGCCGGTGTGTGAATTTGCTTTGCATGAAATTGGTATGCTTCACATTTCTTCACCAGCTCAGTTGCATCCCTGAGTGCTGTAGGCCAGTAGAAGCCATGCCGGAAGGCTTTACCGACCAGCATGCGGGAAGACGCGTGGTTCCCACACTCGCCTCCATGGATTTCTGCGAGGAGCTCGCAACCTTCTTCCCTTGTGATGCACCGCATTAGGACGCTGTTGGCACCGCGCCGGTAGAGATCCCCTTCTATCAACATGTATCTTTTAGCCAATCTGACTATCCGGTCAGCGGATACATCATCGTTAGGAAGGATGTTGTCTTTCAAGTAGCTCCGGATCTCCGAGATCCATGCATCGGAGCTAACTTGAGCATTTGAGTCTTACGTGCTGGGTTGCTCGGAGCTTCCGGCAGCACCTACGACCCTTGATGGCTGCCATGGTAACAGGGCCATCGGGACCGTCAGCCTCGGGATGCTGATCTCGCCCCCTTCGCTCAGTTCGGCAGGCTGAGCTGTGGGTTTTGACAATCTCTGGACAAAAGTTCCGTCAGGAGCTGGAGCTCCGGTTGACGCTTTCGTCGAGAGTTCATCGGCTTCAGCGTTGTGGACACGTTGGACGTGGTGGAGGTCTAGGACTTCGAAGTCCTTCTGAAGCCTCTGGACTTCAAGGAGGTAAGCAACTAGTTGGAGATTGTTGCAGGAGCATTCACCCTTCACTTGTTTAATGATGAGATGTGAGTCTCCCTTGACCAACAGCTGCTTGACACCGTATGACAGTGCCACCTTTAGTCCATAGATGAGTGCTTCGTACTCCGCCATGTTGTTGGTCGCCTTGAAGTCAAGGTGTACCATGTATTATACCTTCTCCCCGGTTGGTGCGAGGAGAAGGATTCTAGCTCCAGCCTCCGGCTTTTGCATGGAGCCGTCGAAGTAGAGGGTCCAGTGAGGCTCGGTGAAGACCGGAGCCTTGTGTTCCGGCTTTTGCTCACTGGGGCCCCCAGGGTTTGATGTAGAGGGAGTCCATTCCGCCACAAAATCTGCCAATGCTTGACTCTTGATTGCTTGTCTTGGAATGAATTCGAGATTGAATTTGGCCAATTCCGCTGCCCACTTTGCAATATTCCTAGTTGAATTAGGATTATGAAAGATTGCTCGAAGTGGGTAAGAAGTCACCACTGAAATCTTGTGAGCTTGGAAGTAATGGCGAAGCCTCCTGGAGGCGATAAGAACTGCATAGAGCAGCTTATGCACCTCTAGGTATCGAGTCTTGGCGTCATGAAGTACTTCACTGATGAAGTACACTAGGCGCTAGATGGTCCGGACCCTCCCGGAGGGGCCCGGAGCTTCCTCTTCATTGACCCGGATCCTCTCGGAGGGATCCAAACCTTCTTCGGGGACCTCCGGGTCCTTGCTGGAGGGACCCGGAGCTTCTTCAGAAGCGACCTGGACCCTCCCGGAGGGGTCTGGGTCTTCTGAAGTAACTTCTTGTGGACTCAAGTCTGGGAACTGGGACCCAGACTCGCTTTCAGGAACCTCCGGACCCTCCCGGAGGGGTCTGGATTCCTGAGCATGGGATGGTTCTGGTCTCTCCGCAACCAGGACCATACTGACGACTTCGTCAGTTGCTGATATGTAAAGCAGCAAAGGCTCACCAGGGTTCGGAGCTACCAGAGTTGGTAGGAGGGTGAGGAGCTGTTTTAGCTCCTGGAACGCCTTTTCTGCTTCTTCATACCATTAGAATGGTCCGTACTTCCTCAATAACTTGAAGAAGGGAAGTGCCCGTTCCGTCAGTCTTGAAATGAACTGGCTGAGGGCTGCTAGACATCCAGTCAGCTTTTGGACATCCTTGATGCGAGTTGGTGGCCGCATGTCTTCAATGGCTTTGATCTTTGCCGGATTAGCCTCTATGCTCCAGTAATTTACCAGTAAACCAAGAAGTTTTCCGGAGCTAACCCCGAAGACACACTTGTCTGGGTTTAGCTTTGTGCGGGTGACCCGCAGCTTGTCGAAGACAACCTGTAAGGTGTCAAGGAGTGACTCCTTGTTCTTGACCTTTACCACGATGTCATCGACGTACACTTCCACTATGTCTCTAATGAGTTCTTCAAAAGTTTTGTACATAGCTCGTACAAAGGTTGAAGCTGCATTCTTGAGACCAAATGGCATGGCTGTATAACAGTACAATCCATCTACTGTGATGAAAGAGGTATGCTCTTCATCTTCCCTAGACATTCTGATTTGATGATACCCAGAATATGCGTCTAGGAAACACAGTTATTCACACCCGGAGGTGGAATCCACTATCTGATCTATTCTAGGTAGTGGGAATGGATCTTTTGGACACGCCTTATTTAGTGTTGTGTAGTCAATACACATCCGAAGCTTCTCGCCGGCCTTGGGCACAACGACTGGGTTTGCCAGCCATTTTGGATGGAAGACTTCTCGGATGAATCCAGCTTCGAGCAACTTCTTCACTTCTTGTCGAATGAAGTTCTGTCTCTCCACGGATTGCTTCCGAGGCTTCTGATGCACGAGCCGGCCATCAGGGTAGATCTTTAGATTGTCCTCAATCACTTCCCTAGGGATCCCAGGCATTTGTGACGGTTGCCAGGCAAACACGTCGACATTAGCCCGGAGGAAAGCGATGAGCGCGAGTTCCTATTTGTCATTCAGTCCCCCCGATATACGGGTGGTCTGAGCGGCATCGGAACCGATTTGGACGACTTTGACAGGAATGTCGGTGTCGCCGCTTGGCTGCACACGAGGTGCAGAAGTCGAGCCTCGTTGACGAATGCTCGGGGGTTTTGGAGCTTGCTCCTGCCTGGAGTCCGCCTCTTGCGCCAAAGTAAGCGCATGAAGTTCTTCCAGAGCGGTTAATCTGGCAGTGAGATCTCCGCGGATCCGGAGAACGCCTACTGGTGTTGGCATCTTTAACACCAGGTAGCCATAAAGAGCAGCTACCATGAATTTGTACAAGGCAAGCCTACCCAAGATGGCGTTGAAAGGTTAGTTGATCTGAGCAACACCAAAGACCAACTTCTCAGTGTGATACTTCTCCTGGGTCTCGAAGGTAACGGGGAGAGTAATAGCACCGAGTGGGGTAATGGTTCTCGGACCTACTCCGGAGAAAGGTCGGGAGGGGTGAAGATCCGAAGATCAGAGTTGAAGCTTGGTAAAAGCTTTGAAGCTTACGAGGTTCAGCCCCGAACCTCCGTCTACCATAACATGGTGGAGCTGAATGTTATTGATGGTAGGAGATACCATCAAAGGTAACTGGCCTGCTCCAAGCATGCTTTGAGGGCGGTCCGAAGCATCAAAAGTGATGGTTGTGTCCATCCACTTCCGATGAGGCTCCGCCCTGGCTGTAGGAGCTACAGTGGCCATGTCCCGACGCATCGTCTTGAGGACGCGGCGGGAGGTGATGTCCCATGATCCACCAAAAATGGTGTTCATGGTCTTCCGACGCTCGTTGTTAGAGACGTCAGAATCATCGTCGATGGAGGTGTAGACAGCCTTCAGGACCTTTTTAGGATCCTGAAAACCTAACTCCTCTTCAGCCGGAGCTTCGTCAACTTTTTGTTTTCCTTCCCTCTGTCGGAAAGGAACTTCTTCCCGGCACTTGTTGTAGCGCTCGGCAAGGTTTTGGACCTCCCGGCAGTCTTCCAAACTGTGGCTGTCCGTCTTATGAATTGGACACCACACCTTGGGTTTGCCACCGTCTTCAGAAGACGGTCGAGGTCGCTTCTCGGGGCGTGGCCCCCGGCCACCTGGAGCTACAGCAGCTGCAACATTAGATGCGTCGGCCGACGGCTTCTTCTTGCTGTTGGTCTTTTTCTTCTTTTTGCCACTCCCGGAGGTAGTGGCTTCTCCTTTGGAGGATTTCTTGTGATCCTACGAAGGTGGTTTGGAGTGCATTTCACTGCCCTCTGCAGCTCTGGCACATTTGTCAGCCAAGCTGAAGAGTTCCGTGACACTGGTGATCTCCTTGATCGCCAGTTTCTCCAACATCTTCTTATCCCGTACGCCCTGTCTAAATGCCACAATGACAGAAGTGCTAGAGATAGAAGGGATAGTGTTTCGTACCTGAGAGAATCTTTGGATGAATGATCGTAGGGATTCTCCCCCTTTTTGCACGACTGCAAAAAGGTCCAGTTCGGTGCCTGGTCGGTTGTATGAACTTTCGAAGTTGGCGGTGAACTGTCGGCACAACTCCTCCCAACTGTTGATGGAGTTGGGTGGAAGGCTCATAAACCAGGACCGGGCGGTCCCAGTTAAAGCCACTGGAAAATAGTTGGCCATTATGGCCTCATTTCCTCCAGCTGCCAGGATAGCAGTGGAGTAAATCTGAAGAAATTCGACGGGATTAACGGTCCCGTCAAACTTCTCCAGCAGGTGAGGCCGGAATTTCTGTGGCCACCTGACCATACGCAGATGCATGGCCAGGGCTGAATAGCCTCCTCCTACTCCTTCAGGAGCAGGAATGTCCTGAGCTTCTCGTCTTTCACGAGCACGCTCGATATGGACTCGGCCGTCTTGTTGACGGTATCGGCGATCAAGCTACGCCCGGAGGTCATGATTTGAAAGCCTTGATACCGTGTGAGTGTGTCGCGCCCCGGAGGGCAACGACGTCACTTGCTGTGACGCAGCACGTCTCCTATTGTTGGAAAAGTGCGGACCAAGTTTGCCAGACAAGGTCCGTCGCTGCGACAGGGCCCGTTCTGAAGGAGGAGGACCTTGGTTACTGATGCGGTCGTTTGCTGCTGCAACCAAGTGTTCCACATCGGCCCTCCACTGCTCCATTGCATCCCAGGATGCATCCGGAGGTGGTGGGCGCTGAAGGAGAGCACATGCTGCATGGAGCGCGTGTTCCGGGTTGTCATGATTCGCCGACACATTGATTGACACCGGTGCACCATCACACTGCCTAGCTTGATTTGCTGGTGGAGGCGGCGGTGGTGGAAGTGTGACTCCTGCTGGAACTGAGGTTCCTACTGGTGGCTGCATATTGGAGGGATTGCCCCCAACAGCTTGAACAACGGGATGGCCATTGGATGATTCAACAGCTGAGTTCACAATTCTTGAAATCTTAGGCGCCCCCTACCTGGCGCGCCAACTATCAGTGGTTTTGATTCGGCAGATCTCCCGACACTACAAAAAGTGTTTGCGGAGTTTGAAGTTCAGTGTGGGCGCACAGAGATTCAAGAAGGTGAAATGTAAAATGACACATGAGACACAAAGATTTACGTGGTTCGGGCTGCGTGAGCGTAATACCCTACTCCACGGGGTGTGTTGGTGTTGTATTGGATGTATGAACTCAACTCAGGTGACGTGAGTTGAGAGCGCGTGAGAGCCGACCAGACCAGATGTTCTCTATGTATCGTCGGCCTGTCCTTTTATAGTACAAGGACAGGCCGTTACAAGTTGGCTTGGCCCGACATGTGGCCCCGGCGGCTACTAATATTGATACACATTTGATGCGCTTAATTACCCTTAATGACCGAGTTACGGGCTTTGACAGCGCCGTTACTGGTAATAAGGGTCGTCTGATCGTGTGTCGTTAACATAGTATTAATGACACTTAATCGGGTCTTGAAGTCCTTGATTCCCATTTGAAGATCCGGAGCCGTTGTGGATTCTACCGGAGGTTTGAGGCTAAAGATCCGACGGTTGGACACGTGGCAGCTCCGGAGCATACTGTGGGGAACAGATAGGTCCGGTGCCACCAAACACGTGTCAGTTCCGGAGCTTTCCTCAGTCTGGGGTTAGGTACGGGGGTGCCGTTATGGTACATAGCCCGGAGCTTCCCCCTTGTGGGCGGTAGCTCCGGTTTGATGGTACACGTGGCGACCCTGGGACTAACCATGTTGGGGAAGTGGGTCCGGTTATGTCAGACATGTGAGCCTCTAAAGGTCTTCAAATCAAGTAGATGACATTTCCTTGAGATCTTTGCAATCTCAAGGAGTATATGGTACTCAGGGTACCGACACACATCTTGACCCGGAGGCCACGGAGAGCGACAGCGAGCGCCAAGGCGGCAATGACGACTCTGAGTCTGACGATGAGTAGTCCTAAGGGCCCTTCCTCTCTTCTTTTCCTTTTTGGTGTCTTGATGCCAAACGGGGAGAGATAGAGATAGCTTGGATGGGCACTTAGATCTAGGGTGAGTGAGTTGTAAGGAGAGAGATAAGATAGATGATCTATGTTGGACTTATGTTTTAAACCTCATTTCAAGTTGTATTATAAGACTTAATCTATGTATTCTTGTATTCATGTATCTTGTCTAAATTTTTGATGTGTTGCCTCATTTAGTTGTTTGTTTTGCATAATCATTGTCTTATCACACTTTATGAACACATCACTTAGACACCCCACCATAACATGTATGTGTATGAAAACTCTCTCAATCTCTCTTATTCATGATGCATACATTGAGGGGGAGTCACTCATACGAATACATGTTATGAAAACAAATTATTAACCTTATTGTTGAAGTCTTAATGTGTTGTCATCAATTCACCAAAAAGGGGGAGATTAAAAGTGCATCTAGGCATCCCCGTGGGTTTTGGATGATTGATGACGACAATTAAGAGGCTAATGAGCTCAGTTGATCTTAAGCACATGTACAAGGATTGAAATGAGATAAAAACCCTCAAAAAGGAAAAGGAGAAAACGGGCGTCAAAGACTCAAGCGTAGAAATTAGGGTTTCTATGGTATTGAGCTTATATAAGCCGTATCATGTAAGAGGGTGGTTGTATCATGTGCATTGAGATCATACCAAGGGGCTCAAAGTGGTGGTTTAGAGAAGAACCCAAGTGAGAAGCCTAAAATGAGAAAATCCCTAGGAGGTCAGACTAGTCTGGGCCTCAGGGCCAGACTAGCCCGACCATGGCAGACAAGTCCATTTTGAGACGGACCAAACGTCTCTAGAGTGAACCTGAGTGAATTTGGAGCTAAGTACGAGAAGTCCGGACTTGTCCGTTTTTAGATGGACCAAAGCTCTCTGGAGTAGTTCGGACTTGTCCGTTTGGGTGCAGACTTGTGATGAGTAGGTTTAGGCCCGATCTTTCGAAAGGTATGTCGATTGGGGTGGAGAACTCGACGCTTGATGATTCGCAGCACTCGAGCGGTTCAAGTACCTCTGCAATCACTACACCACGGCTCCGTTGGTTATCAACCGTTCTGCTTGACCTCGCCAATAAGGCTAATCCCTGCAAGTGCAACCGAGAACACGAGCAAGAACGTCGAAGACACGATCGGAAATCGCGAAGTTGGGGTCTTACAAACCGTAGAACGGCGATATTATTGATCTAAGCAAAACCCACTGAATATGACCGGCGGCTGCAGTATTTATAGGCTAGGGTTCAACCAAAACACGATTAGACGCGTCCCTAATGGACTCTTACGGGATACAAGGTCCAAAGGCCCGATTCGGTGGCGCAGCACCGGACATAAATCTGGACTCGACTTGTTTCGACGACTCCCAATGACTCCGGAGGAATTTTGAGGTGGGACCAGAACCATTGGAAATTTTATCTTCTCCTATTTCCGTGTATATGTAGAATGTTGAAAATGGAGTCCGTATGCCTCTTGGGCGTCCGTTTTAAGGTGGACTGCTCCTGGACTCCGAGTTGAACTCGAGTCCGAGTTGTAAACTGTTTCCATCAACTTGTGGACGTCCCAGCTTGTTCTCCACGCTCCCAAGGCATCTTTCCTTCACTTGTTGATCTTCTCCATTATTCCTAATAATAATTAAATCATCACATAGCAATCTATTCTCAAACTCACATGCAAAAGAAGTTAGGAACGAATTCACCTGCTGATTTAATAACCGTGCTCGTGCTCTTGTGATTCGTCCTTGCAGTTCAATGTGTGTCTTCGCTCTTGTGATGTCCTCATCATCCTCCCCCTCTTGAATTGGAGTCGTCCTCGACTCAAGTTCATCTTCTTCTCCCAAGTACAGTCGCAAATCTGAAATGTTAAATGTAGGACTAACCCCAAAATCAGGAGGCAATTCAAGCTTATATGCATTATCATTAATCTTTTCAATGATCTTAAAAGGACCAGCAGCTCGTTGTATAAGTTTAGATTTTCTCAAGTTGGGAAATCACTCTTTTCTAAAATGTAACCACACCAAATCACCCGGTTCAAGTGTTACTTCTTTTCTACCTTTACTACCTGCAATCCTATACTTCTCATTCATCATTTCAATATTTTTCTTTATAGTTTCATGCATCTTAAGAATGAATTAAGACCGTTGTGTAGCATACAAATTTATAGTTTCAGAAGGAGGCAAAGGTAGTAAATCAATAGGAGCACGGGGATTGAAAACATACACTACCTGGAATGGACTTACCTTTGTCGTGGAGTGAACGGATCTGTTGTAAGCAAATTCTATATGTGGTAAACACTCCTCCCACAACTTCAAATTTGTTTTCAAGACAGCCCGCAACATAGTGGATAAAGTACGATTAACTACCTCGGTCTGTCCATCCGTTTATGGGTGACATGTAGTTGTAAACAGCAACTTGGTTCCCAATTTATACCACAAAGTTCTCTAAAATGACTTAAAAATTTTGCATCACGACCAGAAACAATGGTATTTGGCACACCATGTAAACGAACAATTTCCGTCATAAATAAATCAGCAATGTGTGAGGCATTATCATTCTTATGATAAGGTATAAAGTTTGCCATTTTGGAAAAACGATCAACAACTTCAAAAATACTATCCCTCCCCCTCTTAGTCCTAGGCAATCCCAAAACAAAGTCCATAGAAATATCCTCCCAAGGTACACTAGGAACAGGAAGAGGCATATAAAGACCATGTGGGTTAAGGCGAGACTTAGCTTTGTTGCAAGTAGTGCATTGTGACACGTAGCACTCGACATCACGCCTCATCTTTGGCCAAAAGAAGTGTGTGGACAGCACGTCTTCAGTTTTCTTCACTCCAAAATGTCCCATCAAACCTCCTCCATGTGCTTCTTGCAAAAGTAATAGATGAATGGAGCTAGCTGGAACGCATAGCTTGTTAGCACGATAGAGGAGACCCTCTCGCAGCACATATTTGTTCCAAATTCTTCCTTCTCTACAATTTTCAAAAGCATCTTTGAAGTCCAAATCAGTAGGATATAATGCTTTAATTGTTTCCAAACCAAATATTTTATGATCAAGTTGGGACAGCATGGTATAACGCCTAGATAATGCATCGGCAATGATATTTTCCTTCCCTTTCTTATGCTTAATGATGTACGGAAATGACTCTATGAACTCAATCCATTTAGCATGTCGTTTATTCAGATTGGTTTGACACTTAAGATACTTCAATGATTCATAATCGGAATGTATGACAAACTCCTTAGACCAAAGGTAATGTTGCCAATTTTGTAATACACGCACTAAGGCATACAATTCCTTATCATAAGTAGGATAATTCAGAGAAGGACCATGAAGTTTTTCACTAAAGAAAGCAACAGATTTACCTCCTTGTATGAGAACGCCTCCAATACCAATGCCGCTTGCATCGCATTCTAGCTCAAAGGTCTTGTCAAAATCAGGAAGTTGTAGCAACGGTGCTTGTGTAAGCTTCGATTTGAGAGCATCAAAAGCTTGTTGATGTTGTCCGCCCCATCGAAATGGAACTCCCTTCTTCGTTAGCTCATGTAGAGGTGCTGCAATGGTGCTGAAATACCGCACAAAGCGCCGATAAAAACCTGCAAGACCAAGAAAACTACGAACCTGTGTGACGGTTGTTGGGGCTGGCCAGCTGGTGATTGCTTCAATTTTTGCCTCATCCATCTCAATTCCCTGCGAGGAAACGATATAGCCAAGAAACGAGACTCCATTGGTGCAGAAGACGCACTTTTCAAGGTTACCAAACAAACATGCATCTCTCAAAACAGTAAAAACAGCACGTAAATGATCAAGATGTTCATCATACTTGTTGTAAATGAGGATATCATCGAAGTAAACCACCACAAATTGTCCAATGAAAGCACGTAAAACCTCGTTCATTAATCGCATAAAGGTGCTGGGTGCATTAGTTAAACCAAAAGGCATGACTAACCACTAATAAAGTCCAAACTTGGTTCTAAATGCAGTTTTCCATTCATCTCCTAGTGCCATTCTAATTTGGTGGTAACCACTACGCAAGTCAATTTTTGTGAAGATGATAGCACCACTCAATTCATCAAGCATGTCATCTAATCGAGGAATAGGATAACGATATCGAATAGTGATGTTATTAATCACTCGACAATTAACACACATGCGCCAACTACCATCTTTCTTAGGAACCAAAAGAACAGGAACAGAACAAGGGCTAAGGCTTTCACGAATGTACCCGCGGTCCAAAAGATCTTGGACTTGTCGCTGAATTTCCTTAGTTTCTTGTGGATTCGCCCTGTAAGCTGCATGATTTGGCAAACTTGCTCCTGGAATCAAATCGATCTTGTGTTCAATGCCTCTCATCGATGGTAAACCAGGAGGTATCTCAAAGGGAAACACATCATCAAACTCCTACAAAAGGTTAGCAACAACAGGGGGGAATGTAATAGACAATTCATGGAGTGAAAACATGGCTTCTTTGCAAACTAAAGCATAGCACATCCCCTTAGCATCGAATAAGTCAGCAAGTTCAGATTTAGTTGCGAGCAACGATGGTGATTTTAACTTAATAACTTGCTGTTTTTCAGATTCTAATTTTGTTGCTTTGCCATCACGAATTTTACTCTTCTCAAAATGCACAATTTCAGCATTAGTCATGGGGAGCAAAGTGATTTTCTTTCCCTTATGCATGTAACACCCTAAATTTTCGCATCATGCATTGCATACATGATCATGCATTAAACATTAGTAGGATAAAAGGAAAATAATTATAGCCTAAAACTTGTAATACGGAATAAGTATAAAAATAATAATAATAAAAAAATATATATAAAAGGTATATATAAATAATATATATAATAATATATAAAAAATAATAAAATAAAATATAAATAATAAAATATATTATAAAAATAATATGAAGAATAAATAAATAATAATATATTTATAAAAAAAAAAGAAAAAAACAAAAACAAAACCGCCCGTTGGCCAGGCCGAGCGGCCCAGCCAGCAGCGCGCAGCCCCGCGTCTTGGCCCCCACCCCGATGACCGCGCGGAGCCCCGCTCGCCCTAGCTCCCGCGCCCCGCCTGCCGCGTGGCCGCGCCCGGTCCCACCCCGCCACACTCTTGCCCAGCGCCCGACCCCCGCACGCCCACCCGACGCGCCCGCCCGTCTCGCGCGGCCCCGCTCCCGCACGCGAGCCCCGGCTCCCGCGCACCCGCCCGACCCCGCTCTGGGCCCCACCCCGCGAATCGCCCAGCCCCGACCGAGCCGCACGCTCGCCCGGCCCCATACCGCAGCCCCGACCGAGCGCCCGCATCCGAGGCGTCTACGCGCCGCGCGTTGACCAGAGGCTGAGTCAGTTGACTCGATGATTCCCGCCTATAAAAAGGACCGAGGGCTTCGTAGGTTTTCCCGAGCCCCGCCGCCATAGAAGAAAAGGCCGCCGGTACAGAAGGCAAAAGGAACCAGGGAACAGAGGGCTGCCGCAGGGAAGAAAAGGAAGAAAAAAGAGGGGAAGAAGAGGAGAAAAAGAGGAGGGTGCCACCGTGTGCCGGAGATCGTCGTCGTCGTCGTGCCGCCGAAGGACTGTTGCGCCATCCACTTCGTCTACGCGTTGTCTTCGTTCCGCGATCGTCAGGCCGACACATCTACGGTAGGATTCGTTTCTGATGCGAATTTTAGCGGACATATTGAATCTAATAGACGTAATTTAACCGTAGTTGCACCATGAATTTATTTTCAGCAGTATTATTCCCCGCTAAAACCCCCGTAAACTCATATGAACATGTATGAACTAGTTGCATCTAATTAATAAACAACCGTAGTTAATCGATTATTGTACTTTGCATGCATGCATGTCATCGCATGTTGATTAATGTGTGTGCATCATGTTGATTTGTATATGTTTTCTTGTATGTGTGATCACGAGTAGAGGGAAGTGCTCAAGAGATCGTGTACGAGGATTTTCAGAATCAAGACTTCGAAGCGCTTGAGCAACCCTATCTGCCGGAGCAAGGCAAGTGTCCTTGAAGCATATTGATCCTGTTTTAAAATAAATGTTTTGTTTGCAAACTGAATGCTTGTGTCAATTTGATGGGAACCCTATGGTAGGAAGTTTACTAGATTTGTTTAACCACCCTTGTCACCTGGAATATATGGTAGAGAGTCGGGAAGGGATTTTCACCTTTTTGCTTCGCTTAATTAATGGGATGGAAAACAACACTACACATTTAATTATGCATCAATGATATTCTGGTTAATGTGAACTGGTCAATACGATGGGTGATCTAAGCAAGCCTGGTATGTGGATGGGTTGGATGTTATGGTGGTTTGCTTGCTTTAGATCTAAGGACCAGTTCATGCGAGAATAGGCCAGGACTACAGTGCCACCGCGAGGCCAAGTATGGGTGCGGCGTAGCTGATTAATTAGGGTTTTGCTAGTGCTGTTTGGACCATTGTGGATGCTCGGGAAGGGGTAGTCGGATTGGGTTTGTTGATGATTGGCGGGACTACCCTGGGATCCGAATGGCTCAAGAGGGGGCCCTTGGTTGAAGATGTGCTCAGATGGAGACATCGCCACCGGTGAAACCTCAGTGGGATCTGAATAGACTGGTAATCCCTTTGTAAAGGCTATTTTGTGATCTCTTGGCCATACACCAAGGGAAGTGTAATTGGCATAAGGGAGGTTCTTTAGTCGCCGACAGGTGATGAAATCACAAACACGTGGGTAAAGTGGTACAAACTCTGCAGAGTATTAAAACTATCATGATAGCCGTGCTCCCGGTTATGAGCGCCTGGATGACCTACATGATTAGAGGAAAATTGGGATTTGGGATGGTTATGGTTTGGTAATGGTTATGGTTGATATTATGATTATGGCTATGGTTATGGATGGAATTATGGTTTATGACATTGATTATGGTTATTGGTAATGGTGAATTATGGACTGGTATTATTATGGTTACATGGTTTATGATGGGTTTACTTCATATAAATATGATACATTGCTTTTCAAATGTTTTACTGTACTTTTCAGCACTTAGCCATTATTATTGTCGTCACTTGAATCGGCCACATGTCATACTTTCCACACTTGCTGAGTACGACATGTACTCACTCTTGCAATCCCCCCCAACAGTTGCAGGTCAGGATTGTGAGTTTAATGGCGATAATGCGGAGTTCTAGGCCGTGTCTACCGTCAGCTTTGCCTGTGGTGTTGCATGGAGTTGCGCTATCCCTTTGCTTAGTTTGCTTAGTTGCTTATTAGTTTATTTCCGCTGCATTAGTTGAACTTGTCATTAATATTCATTAGAGCTTGTATTCGAGGATAATATGGTTTGTGTAATAAAATTTGATAATTAATCTTGTTCTGTGGTAATTTTCTATATACTCTTTTGTGTTTGCACTCGTGTATGTGTGTTGAACATCCTGGGCACACATATGCGTTAGCTTGGTTCATATTCGGAACCGGATGTCACAGATTGGTATCAGAGCCACAGGTTGACCGTAGGACGTAGCCTAGATAGAATGGACACTTTAGAGCACATAGGAGCACTTAGGAATCGATGTGTTTTTGTTTGGTGTGCTGTTTGCTATATATATTGGTTGCTTGTGTGCATAATAGAGGATTTTGGGATGCTTTAGCATTGCCATGTCCACCTAGGCTAGTATAGCAAGTTGGTTAACTTCATATCCCTTGATGCATATAGTTAGGGACCTTTCTAAATTCTTACCTATTGCTTCTCTCTAGATGGTGAGGACTCACAATCAGAGGGATGCTAATGATGAGGAGGGGAACCATGGAGTACCTCAAAACAACAATGGACAAGGACCTGCTCATGGAGCTATCAATATTGAGCAGCTACTGGCCATGCTAAACCAGCTCATGCAGACCATGATACAAACAATGGGACAGCTGCAGGTTGGCAATATCAACAATCAGCCACACATGCCTCCACCGCCAACCCCGCCTCCTCATAACCGATTGGGAGAGTTTATGAGGACTAGGCCGCCAACCTTTGCTCAAGCCGCAGACCCTATGGATGCGGATGATTGGCTCAAGTCCGTGGAGAAGAAGCTAGCTATTGTCCAATGCAGTGACCGGGAGAAGGTCTTGTTTGCTTCTCATCAACTAGTTGGAGCAGCTGCAGATTGGTGGGATGCTTATTGCAATGCTCATGAGAATCAAGAGAAAATTACTTGGGCCGAATTCAAGGAGAATTTTCGTTCTCATTATGTGCCGAAAGGTGTTATGATCTCGAAGAGGCAAGAATTTGAGAACTTGAGACAAGGAAAATCAAGCGTGAGTGAATATCTCAATAAGTTCACTCAACTCTCAAGATATGCACCTGAGGATGTTAGTCGGGACAGCCGGAAGCAATATTTGTTCATGAGAGGCTTGAACAATGAAATCCAAGTGCAACTACTCAATTGCGATTATGCCAATTTCCAGAAGCTTGTGGAAAAAGCAATTGTGGTAGAGAACAAGGTCCGCGAGATGGAACAAGACAACAAGAGGAAGGCGCCACATCAAGGACAACAACAAGGAAGTAATGTGCGCCCTCGCTTTGCACCACCCAATGCGCCTTGTAAGACCTATATGTGCTGAATACATTGGCTTGTAGTGAATACACTTGGCTTTGATGATAAAAGTTTTTAATATCACCAAAACACCTTTTTATCAAGGTCCAACTCTAGCTCCGAGCTACAGCAAGGTCCGACGGTAGGTCCGGCTTGTTTTGGGTAGCTCCGGCTACGTTAGATGCTAGGTCCGGCTTCTTGGTAAGGTCCGACTAGCTTTGGTTAGCACCCGTGAGTTTTACCTTTAGATCCGACACGTCTTTGATATCTCCGACACGTCTTTGATAGCTCCGACATGTCTTTGATAGTTCCGGCATATATTTGATAGCTCCACAATGCTTTTGCTAAGCTCCGAGTTGATTTTTCTAGCTCCGGTTTTGGGTTGACTGGTTTTGACTAGTTTTTGGTAAGCTCCGATGCTAGGATCTAATAGTTTTGGTAAGCTCCGGCAGGTGCTTCATTGTACTAGTTTTGGTAAGCTCCGGCAGGTGCTTCATTGTACTAGTTTTGGTATGCTCTGGCGCCAGGTTCTATTAGCTTTTGTTAGCTCCAGCTCAAGCTCCGGGATGCTCTGGCAAGGTCCGAAACTTGACCGTAGTGCTCCTGCTTTTCATTCGCAAAGTTTTGAACTTGATTTACATTGTTGGAAAGATTGCTTAGTATTCATTTGCTAAGTTTTTAGTGCATTTTGGATGATATGGATGATATCGTGTTACTATGCTTTGCAACATGCTTATGTGAGGTTCTCACGTAAGGTGTTGAGTTCGGAACTAACTTGAGTCAAGTCGAGGACTTGGGCTCGTATGGATTGGTTGTTTATTCATGTGAAGGTGTTGCTTGAGTTCAAGTCATGGCTGGTGACAGGATCCATTGGACTAGTCTCAGGGAGGAGATGAGGTTCCAACAACCAAGTCCGAGAGGAACTGTGGTTGAGCTGATCAGGAGGTCGCGCAGGATGATTGAATCAAGGGCGGTGCATATGAAGGTTACTGGACGTCGAAGGAAGATGTTTGCACGTATGCATGCGGTGCATGATGTGGCAACATGGTTCCGAAGATGGGATAAGGAAGGAAAGATCTGGTTGGAAGGATCGGATCGTACCGGTTGATGACTTTGGCTGCGGTGGAGTCGGTTATGGCTCGGTATGGAAAGTATCGAGTTAGTTATATTAGGATTTCGTGTGTGTCACGAATTTGAGTTGTTTAGGATTGTGGGATACGTTCCTAAGGTGTTTTGAAGTCTTAAGATTGCTTCTATCTGTGTATGGAAGAATCTTGAGCAGTTATGGAAAGTTAGGATTCATGATCTGAGTAGGATTAGAGTCCTAGTTGATATTGGGTTGGCCTAAGGGCTGGTTATATAAGCAAGGGAGCCCAGAGCTCGTGGGAGACAACTTTAGGGCTGTTCCTCTTGTGTTCTATTGAATAAAATTCGTAGGTTGAAGGAACTTTTGTGCCTTGTTCGTCCGACTTGTTCCAGACAAGTTTTACTCGTCGAGTTTCTGGACAGCGCTACCTTTCGACGGTGGTTTTATCATAACTCGAGTTTTACCGATCCAATTGACTTGATTCTTTTTGGGTTGTCTTCAAAACTTGATTATATATCATATATCAAAATTTCACGGTCATTGGATTTGTGGTCTATGATCTACATGAGTTTCTTTGCAGCGTTCCAGAACTGTTTTTCTCGGGTAGGGCAAATTGACCATTGTTTGATCTTTCGATGATAACTTGAGTTTTTCTCGACGGATTTGAGTGATTCTTTTTGTGTTGTCTTCGTGACTTGATTCTCTCTGATATACATCACTTTTTTCATGGTGAAACACGTTTAGATTAGTCTAACACACGATTTCTTTAAGAGATTGATTTTCTGCCGAAGGGGTTGGGGTTTAATTGTTTCCGCTGCGTAAGATTTTTAAATCTACCATTCACCCCCCCTCTGGTAGCTTTTCATGTGCTCTTCGATCCTACAATTGGTATCAGAGCCACGGTGCTCTAATCTTTGTGATTTTCACGTGTTTTTGACTAATCATCATGGAGAAGTACTCCGCCAAACCTTGTGTGTTTGCTGGTATTGATTTCCAGGTTTGGAAGGCATGCATGGAGGCTTTCATCCGGGCACAAGGCTTTGCAATATGGGAGAAGGTGTATAAGCCTTATGAAGTGCCACCTAATGATCAAGTCACAGCCACAAACCTACGGGACATCGACAACAACAACAAAGCCCGAAACTTGATCATCCAAGGACTCACTCAAAGCGACTTTGATCGTGTCGTGCACCTCCGATCGGCATACGATGTTTGGAGAGCTCTATGTGATTATCATGAATGCTCCAACACAATCAAGGAGGTAAAACAAGATATTTTCAAAAAGGAATATATGCGTTTTGAGATGCAACCAGATGAGTCTATCGATGACCTCTTTGCTCGTTTCAATAAAATTCTCAGCAACTTACGTAGTGTCAATGTTAATTTTTCTGATGCTAAGAATGTTAGGCAACTTCTTAGTGCATTAGACATGTCAATTTGGGAAATGAAAGTAACATCTATTCGTGAATCAACTGTCATGAGTTCTCTTACATTAGATGTACTTTATTCTAAACTAAAAACTCATGAAATTGACATCCTAGCACGTAAGAACCCAAACAAGTCTATTGCATTCGTCTCACAACGTGATATGTCTAGCTCCGGCCAATCATCATCTTGCAATACTCTTGCTTTGTTGTCCTCACTAGCCCTGAAGCAGATCGAAGAATTTCCAGAAGAGGAGTTGGCACTCATCTCTACTAGATTCTCAAAAGCATTGCAAAATGTGAGAACTAGAAGGAGAGGAAGCTCCGGACCTCAACGCTGTTTTGAGTGTGGTAAAATAGGACACTTTCGTACAGAATGCCCTAACCTTTCAGGTCCGACCACCCGGGAAGAAAAATAAAGCAAGGTCCAGACCTCCTCTAGAAATTCCAACAAGAAAAAGAAGGGTACCATAGGACGCAAGATGATTAATAGCTTCATCACCGCACTTCAAGAACTTAGTTCAAGTGATGTAGACTTTGAAAGTGATGAAGATGATGACGATCTGGCCAACTTATGCTTCATGGCGGGCAAAACAAGATCAAGATCAAGTCAGGAGGATGCAAAACACAACAGTGAAGACGATGAGGTATGTTCTACCTGCAATGAAATGTGTGATGCTATTTCTCGTGCAACTATTATTGTCAAGAAAAAGGACAAAAAGCTTAGAGATAATGCTGCTAAAATTGAATCACTAGAATCTGAAATTAACCGGTTAAAAACTTTGATTCCTAGTGATGATGCATGTCCCTCATGTGACTTAATCTATGAACAATTGTCCACATTAAGAAGTGCACACTCCTCCACTCTAGATAGACTTGATGAAGAAATTGAAAAGAACAGAGATCTTGCTGCACTTAATGATAAAAACTTGAAAGATGCTAGCTGTTCTACAATTGATTTGCATTGTTCTACTTGTGATGATCTTGATAAGAAACTACAGGATGCTATGAATGAAATTTCTATATTGAACAATGCTTTACATTATCATGAAGTTAAATTTTGTTCCAATTGCAAACTAAAAGGAAAAACTTCATGTGACAATTGCCTTGATCTGTCCAATAAACTTGATGATATGCATAGGACATTAGATCGGTTTTGTAATGGGAATAAGAACCTAAACTTACTGCTGAATTCTTCCAAGTCTTGCAATGATAAAACTGGTTTAGGTTTTGATTCTCATGCTCATGCTAAGGCACATCCACCTAAAATTGTAAAGTCATTAGGAAGTGGTTTGATTCAAACAGTTCCTAAACATAAGGAAGTGGTTTTCAAATCTGCAGGAGTGGTTTCCAAATCTGCAGGAGTGTTGTCTCACTCGGTTTCAAATAAAAATATTGCTTGCTCATCTAGACATGAACACAAAGTTAAATTTCATTGTACCTTCTGTGGTAAAGATGGTCATGTCATAGATTTTTGTTATAGACTAGCTAAACAACAGAAAAAGGAAAGGAAAATTGCTAGATCTTATAACTTTCATGAAATTAGAAAAACACAACCTGCTTTTGTGAGTCAGAAATTTGAAAAGGAAGCTTCCGGACCTTCTGGTAAGAAATCCTCAAAAGCAGCTCCGATAGTTCCGATAGCTCCGAGAGCTCCCGGACCTTCTGTTGTTTCCTTCGGAACTTCAGCTTTTGTTTCCGGAGCTTCAGCCTTGTCTTTTGGAAATGCTGATTTTACCTCCGGAGCTACTGGTTTTTGTGCTAAAATTGTTAAGAACAGAAAACCTCAATCTTTGACTCATAAACTTGCTGTTTTGTCTCAGCTTTCGCGTGTTTTTCCTACTGCACGTCGCGTGACTCAGTACTAGATTCCTAAATGCCAGTTGACTAACCCCAGTATTGAGTCATCGACGTATTGTGCTTCTATGTAGGTTACACGTTTGAGGAAGGAGAACATTTGGATTGTAGATTCAGGTTGCTCACGCCACATGACCGGACCTTCACGTGTTGAATCCTTCGGAGGTAAATGGTATGTTCTTGTTATCGTTGATGATTATTCTAGATACTCTTGGGTTTACTTTATGGCGTCTAAGAATGAAGTTTTTAGTAACTTTAGAACTTTATTTCTTAGATTATCAATTGATCACCCAGGATCATTAAAAGCAATTAGAAGTGATAATGGAACTGAATTTAAAAATCAATCTTTTGATCACTTTTGTGCTGAAAATAGAATAGATCATCAATTTTCTTCACCATATGTACCTCAACAAAACGGTGTTGTAGAAAGAAAGAACGGAACCTTAGTTGAGATGGAAAGGACTATGCTTGATGAATATCAAACTCCTAGGAAATTTTGGGCTGATGCGTTAGCAACCGCTTGTTATGTCTCAAATCGTGTTTTCTTGCGTGCTAAGCTAGGTAAAACACCATATGAGCTTCAGTTTGGACATAGGCCTAGTGTTACACACTTTCGGGTCTTTGGTTGCAAATGCTTTGTTAAGAAACATGGTAATCTTGATAAGTTTGAACTTAGATCCATTGATGGCATGTTTCTTGGTTATCCATCTCATACTAGAGGCTACCGTGTGCTTTTACTTGACACTAACAAAATTGTGGAGACTTGTGAAGTGTCTTTTGATGAAGCTAGCCCAGGTACTAGCTCCGGTGTTGCAGGACCAGATCCGTATCCTCAGAGGCAGGGTATTTTCGATGATGAAGAAGAGCCGGTGATACTGCCTGGTAGTTCTGAAGTTGACACGTGTCCAGCTCCGGACATTGAACAGGCTCCGACTATCACCTGTGCTGGTCCTGATCGTCCACAAGTAACAAGCTGAACAATCTACGATGAACCTAATGAAGAAGAAGCTTGTGAGACATCTGTTCCCCGACATTTTTACAAAGATCATCCCCCACAACAGATGATTGGAAGCTTGCACGAACGAGTCACACGGTCCAGGTTTTGCGATCCAAACTCTCATGCTCATTCTGCTTTTGTTGCTTCTTTTGAACCCAAAGATATATCACACGCACTCACTAATGAATCTTGGATTATTGCCATGCAAGAAGAGTTAGAAAATTTTGAAAGAAATAATGTTTGGAAACTTGTACCTCCACCTCAAGGTCACACTTTAATTGGAACTAAATGGGTATTTAAAAATAAACAAAGTGAGGATGGGGTTGTGGTTAGGAATAAGGCTAGGTTGGTTGCTCAAGGTTTCACTCAAATTGAAGGTCTAGATTTTGATGAAACTTTTGCTCCTGTCGCTAGATTATAAGCCATAAGAATTTTGTTAGCTTTTGCAGCATCTAAAGGTTTTAAGCTATATCAAATGGATGCTAAAATTTCTTTTCTTAATGGCTACATAGATGAGGAGGTTTATGTCAAACAACCACCGGGTTTTGAAAATCCAGATTTTCCTAATCATGTTTACAAACTGTCCAAAGCCTTATACGGTCTCAAACAAGCCCCTAGAGCCTGGTATGATAGGTTAAAAACATTCTTACTTGAAAAGGGTTTTACCATGGGCAAGGTTGATATAACTCTTTTTGTGCTTAAGCATGGCAATGACTCATTATTCGTTCAAGTGTATGTGGATGATATTATCTTAGGTTGTGCTTCTCATGATCTTGTGTCCAAGTTTTTAGCAATGATGAGTTCCGAATTTGAAATGAGTATGATGGGTGAACTCACTTACTTTTTGGGGCTGCAAATCAAACAAACCAAGGAGGGTACCTTTGTGCATCAAACAAAGTATACCAAAGATCTCCTAAGGCGCTTCAACATGGACAAAAGCAAGCCTCTTCAGACACCAATGGGAACAGCAACAACACTTGAACTTGATGAAGATGGTGAATACGTGGATCAAAAAGAATATAGAAGCATGATCGGATCACTTTTGTACCTCACGGCTTCAAGACCGGACATACAATTCAGCGTATGTCTTTGTGCACGGTTTGAAGCTTCCCCACGTGTTTCACATCGTCAAGCCGTCAAAAGGATTCTCAGGTACTTACATGGAACTCAAGAATTTGGCATTTTTCTTCCTTCTTCCTCAACCGTTACTTTGAAAGCTTTTTCGGATGCTGATTTTGGGGGTTGTAGGATTGATAGGAAAAGTACTTCCAGTGCTTGTCATTTTCTTGGTAATTCTCTTGTTGCTTGGTCCTCTAGAAAACAAAATTCAGTTGCACAATCCACAGCCGAATCTGAATATCTAGCTGCTGCTAGTGCTTGCTCACAAATTCTTTGGATTGTTCAAACACTTAAGGACTATGGGGTTGATCTAGATAGTGTTCCACTATTTTGTGATAACACTAGTGCTATTTGCATTGCCAAAAACCCCGTGCAACATTCTAGAACTAAGCACATTGATATTAGGTATCACTTTCTCCGAGATAACGTTGAAAAGGGAAACATTGTGCTTCACCATGTAGATACCGAACAACAATTGGCTGACATTTTTACAAAACCTTTGGACATCACTCGTTTTTGTTACATTCGTAGTGAAATAGGGATTATACATCCTCATGGCTTAAATTGAGGGGGATTTTTTGAAACTTGGGAAGTCTATGTGTGAATCTGAAATTAAAATGATATGAGTATAGTATTTCATACATATATGACTTTGTGATTCCTTTTACATACTGAAAGTTCTTACTACATTACTCATGTTATACATTTTGTAGTTTTTGCCATGTCTAGTAATTGGAATAATCACTTACACTAAATCTGGTCATGGTCGAACTTTCTTGCTGTTTTGAACTTGTTGCATGCTCACAAATGCTTTTAATCATAAAGAATTAATCAAGTAATCAACTCACATGTTGAGTTTTTATGAACAAATATAAATTGAGAAAAGATCAAGAGAATATGCATGCATCGCACTTCTTCTTTTGAGATGGCTTGTCATTGCACTTAGATATGAACTTGGAAGAAGTTGTGTATGACTAAAACCATGTCCTTAAGCTTCTGATTGTCAAATGACATAGGCTTGGCTTGGTTGGTTAGAATAAGGAAGATGCGCATATAATCTCTTGCAAATATCATATGATCTAAATTTATGCTTTTAAAAAAATGCAGCAACTAGTGTCATGCTTTCAGGTTTTGAAATAGTTAAGGTTGTGAGATCATGACTTGCTTAAATTGAAAATTACATATGATCTCTAGCATGGCTTACACTACTTTATGTATTTCATTGATGTGATAATGTAAAGTACTTGATAGTATGACTTGGATGAGCTTTGTTTATATGAATATATGCTCATAACAACTAAAGAGGGAGAGATAATTTGTTTATATGCTCATGACTTGCTGAATACATTGTCAAAGGGGGAGATATAAGCACGAAGAGAAAGAAAATATGTGCATAAGGAGAGATAATAAAGGGGGAGATATTTTCTCTTTTGATTTACAAAAGGGGAGAAATTGCCATCAAAACTTTTATGTGAATAAGCCAATGTTTGGATTTTAGATGGTGTTGCCAATGCATTCATCAAGGGGGAGATTGTAAGACCTATATGTGCTGAATACATTGGCTTGTAGTGAATACACTTGGCTTTGATGATAAAAGTTTTTAATATCACCAAAACACCTTTTTATCAAGGTCCGACTCTAGCTCCGAGCTACAGCAAGGTCCGACGGTAGGTCCGGCTTGTTTTGGGTAGCTCCGGCTACGTTAGATGCTAGGTCCGGCTTCTTGGTAAGGTCCGACTAGCTTTGGTTAGCACCTGTGAGTTTTACCTTTAGCTCCGACACGTCTTTGATAGCTCCGACACATCTTTGATAGCTCCGACATGTCTTTGATAGTTCTGGCATATATTTGATAGCTCCGGAATGCTTTTGCTAAGCTCCGAGTTGATTTTTCTAGCTCCGGTTTTGGGTTGACTAGTTTTGACTAGTTTTTGGTAAGCTCCGGTGCTAGGATCTACTAGTTTTGGTAAGCTCCGGCAGGTGCTTCATTGTACTAGTTTTGGTAAGCTCCGGCAGGTGCTTCATTGTACTAGTTTTGGTAAGCTCCGGCAGGTGCTTCATTGTACTAGTTTTGGTACGCTCCGGCGCTAGGTTCTACTAGCTTTTGTTAGCTCCGGCTCAAGCTCCGGGATGCTCTGGCAAGGTCCGGAACTTGACCGTAGTGCTTCTACTTTTCATTCGCAAAGTTTTGAACTTGATTTACATTGTTGGAAAGATTGCTTAGTATTCATTTGCTAAGTTTTTGGTGCGTTTTGGATGATATGGATGATATCATGTTACTATGCTTTGCAACATGCTTATGTGAGGTTCTCACGTAAGGTGTTGAGTTCGGAACTAACTTGAGTCAAGTCGAGGACTTGGGCTCGTATGGATTGGTTGTTTATTCATGTGCAGGTGTTGCTTGAGTTCAAGTCATGGCTGGTGACGGGATCTATTGGACTAGTCTCAGGGAGGAGATGAGGTTCCAACAACCAAGTCCGGGAGGAACTGTGGTTGAGCTGATCAGGAGGTCGCGCAGGATGATTGAATCAAGGGCGGTGCATATGAAGGTTACCGGACGTCGAAGGAAGATGTTTGCACGTATGCATGCGGTGCATGACGTGGCAACATGGTTCCGAAGATGGGATAAGGAAGGAAAGATCTGGTTGGAAGGATCGGATCGTACCGGTTGATGACTTTGGCTGCGGCGGAGTCGGTTATGGCTCGGTATGGAAAGTATCGAGTTGGTTATGTTAGGATTTCGTGTGTGTCACGAATTTGAGTTGTTTAGGAATGTGGGATACATTCCTAAGGTGTTTGGAAGTCTTAAGATTGCTTCTATCTGCGTATGGAAGAATCTTGAGCAGTTATGGAAAGTTAGGATTCGTGATCTGAGTAGGATTAGAGTCCTAGTTGATATTGGGTTGGCCTAAGGGCTGGTTATATAAGCAAGGGAGCCCAGAGCTCGTGGGAGACAACTTTGGGGCTGTTCCTCTTATGTTCTATTGAATAAAATTCGTAGGTTGAAGGAACTTTTGTGCCTTGTTCGTCCGACTTGTTCCAGACAAGTTTTACTCGTCGAGTTTCTGGACAGCGCTACCTTTCGTCGGTGGTTTTATCATAACTCGAGTTTTACCGATCCAATTGACGTGATTCTTTTTGGGTTGTCTTCAAAACTTGATTATCTATCATATATCAAAATGTCACGGTCATTGGATTTGTGGTCTATGATCTACACGAGTTTCTTTACAGCGTTCCAGAACTGTTTTTCTCGGGTAGGGCAGATTGATCATTGTTTGATCTTTCGATCATAACTTGAGTTTTTCTCGACGGATTTGAGTGATTCTTTTTGTGTTGTATTCGTGAATTGATTCTCTCTGATATCCATCACTTTTGTCACGGTGAAACACGTTTAGATTAGTCTCACACACGATTTCTTTAAGAGATCGATTTTCTGCCGAAGGGGTTGGGGTTTAATTGTTTCCGATGCGTAAGATTTTTAAATCTACCATTCACCCCCTCTGGTGGCTTTTCACGTGCTCTTTGATCCTACATGCCTTACTTCAGTTCTTCTGAGCCTGCTCAACGCCCTGGTTATGCACCGCTCCCAACTCAGTTTGTGCAGCAGCGCCCTGTTATGCAAGCACCTAGGCCTCCGATGCCTTACACACCTCGTGCTGATTTTCCTGGAGCCAATGCTCAAAACCAAGCTCATCCCAATAATTCTGGTGGAGTTAAGAAGTGCTATACTTGTGGAGAAGCTGGACACTTTGCGCATCAATGTCCTAAGTCGTGCCTTGGTCAAAGAAGCAATGCACCGAGGCAAAACCCAAGACCCAATGGAGGAGCGCCACAAGGAAGCCGTGGACAGCAGAATTTTGCTCGTGGCAACGTGAACCATATCTCTACGGAGGATGCTCAACAAGCGGATGACGTGGTCATTGGTATGTTTCTCGCCAACTCCAACCCCGCGACTATTTTATTTGATTCTGGAGCATCGCATTCATTCATTGCATCGAAGTATGTTGCCAAGTATAGTTTGCCTATCTCTCATATGAAGTTTACTCTATTGGTTAAGTCTCCTGGAGGAGAGATGAGGACAAATATAGTATGTCCAAAAGTAAGCCTTAGAATAAGGGGGGTAGACTTCTCCGCCAACCTCATTGTTCTGGATTCTCAAGGATTGGACATTATAGTTGGTATGGACTGGTTGAGGAAGCACAATGGAGTTATTGAGTGTGCCATGAAGACGGTGAAGTTGACCAATGAGGAAGGGATCACCGTAGAATTTGAAGCATCTCAAACCGCACCGAAGCAATTGGAGCTGAATCATATGGACAGTGCCGCAATTGAGGAGATTCCGATAGTGGGTGAATTTTTGGATGTGTTTCTGGACGAGTTGTCAGGTATGCCACCTGATCGAGACATTGAGTTTGCTATTGATTTAATACCTGGAACTGCGCTTATAGCTAAGAGGCCGTATAGGATGCCTCCTATGGAATTAGCGGAGCTCAAGAAGCAAATTCAAGAGCAATTAGAGAAGGGTTTTATTCGCCCTAGCTCTTCACCTTGGGGAGCGCCCGTTCTATTTGTGGACAAGAAGGATGGATCCCAAAGGATGTGTGTGGATTACCGAGCTCTCAACGAGGTGACCATCAAGAACAAGTACACCTTGCCCCGTATAGAGGATTTGTTTGATCAGATGAAAGGCGTCTGTGTGTTTTCCAAGATTGATTTGAGGTCGGGATACTTTCAAATGAAGATTAGACCATCGGACATACCCAAGACAGCTTTCAGGCCACAGTATGGATCTTATGAGTACACTGTGATGTCTTTTGGATTAACAAATGCGCCTGCCTACTTTATGTACCTCATGAATAAAGTCTTCATGGAGTACTTGGATAGATTTGTTGTGGTGTTTATTGATGATATTATGATCTACTCGAAGGATGAGAAGGAACATGAGGAACACTTGAGGCTTACGTTGCAGAAATTGAGGGAGCATCGATTGTATGCCAAGTTCAACAAGTGTCAGTTTTGGTTGAAAGAGGTGCCATTTTTGGGTCATATAATCTCAGGAGGAGGAGTATCGGTTGACCCTGGAAAGGTGAGAGACGTGTTGAAGTGGGAACCACCGCAAAATGTCAAGGAAATAAGGAGTTTTCTTGCGATGGCTGGATATTAGCGTCGATTCATCAAGGACTTTTCCAAGATAGCCAAGCCTATGACGGAGTTGCTAATGAAGGGAAAAGCATTCCAATGGACTCAAGCTTGTCAGAATAGTTTTGAGGAGCTGAAGAAGAGGTTAACAACAGCTCCAATTTTGGTACTGCCGGATGTGAGCAAGAGTTTTGATATATATTGTGATGCATCAAGACAAGGACTCGGATGCGTGCTTATGCAAGAAGGTCAAGTGGTCGCCTATGCGTCAAGACAATTGAAGAAACATGAGCAGAATTACCCGACACACGATTTGGAACTTGCAGTCGTGGTACATGCATTAAAAATTTGGAGACACTATATTCTTGGACATAGGTGTGAAATTTATACGGATCATAAGAGTTTGAAGTATATTTTCACACAAACGGATCTGAACTTGAGGCAACGAAGATGGTTGGAGCTCATCAAAGATTATGATTTGGGGATCAACTATCATCCAGGAAAGGCCAATGTAGTGGCCGATGCCTTGAGCCGGAAAGGAGTAAGTAATCAACTCACAGTTCGAGAATTACCATCCAAGTTATGTAAGGAGTTCAAACGGTTGAACCTCGGGTTTGTAAATGAAATGGAGATGATGGAGTTAAATCCGACCTTGGAACAAGAAATTCGAGAAGCACAAACCACAGATGAGGAGATCAAGGAAATCAAGGAAAGGACCGAAGAAGGGAGAGAATTCAGATTTGATGAAGACGAACATGGTACCTTATGGCTTGGAAAGAGAATTGTTGTGCCTAATGTGAAGCATATTCAGGAGATAATATTAAAGGAGGCACATGACTCGCCGTACTCAATTCATCCCGGTTGTACAAAGATGTACAAGGACTTGAAGACATGCTATTGGTGGGCCAGCATGAAAAAGGACATAGCCGAATATGTTGCATCGTGTGATGTGTGCCAACGAGTTAAAGCAGAACACCAAAGGCCAGCTGGATTATTGCAGCCATTAAAGATTCCGGAGTGGAAGTGGGAAGAGATTGGTATGGACTTTATAGTTCGATTACCACGTACACAGTCCGGATATGACTCGATTTGGGTAATCGTGGATCGATTGACAAAATCAGCTCACTTCATTCCTGTCAAGACCACATATACCACCGCGAAGCTAGCAGAATTATATATGGAGCATATTGTGTGCCGACATGGAGTCCCTAAGAAGATAGTCTCGGATAGAGGTTCTCAATTTACCTCCAAATTTTGGCAAAAATTGCATGAAGCTTTAGGAACGAGATTGAACTTTAGTTCAGCATATCATCCTCAAACGGATGGCCAAACCGAGAGAACCAATCAGATTTTGGAGGATATGTTAAGAGCTTGTGCTTTAAAGCATGGGAAAAGTTGGGACAAAAGCTTGCCATATGCGGAATTTTCATACAACAATAGTTACCAAGCAAGCTTGAAAATGTCACCATATGAAGCGCTTTATGGGAGGAAGTGTAGGACACCTTTATTCTGGAATGAGGCAGGAGACACTCAAGTATTTGGTCCGGATGTGTTGCAAGAAGCCGAAAAGCAACTCCAAATAATTCGTGAAAACTTGAGGGCTGCCCAATCAAGGCAAAAAGGCTATGCCGATAATAGGAGAAGGAAATTAGCCTTTGAAATCGGAGATTTTGTTTACCTCAAGGTGTCACCAATGAGGGGTCATAAGAGGTTTAACATAAGAGGCAAGCTCGCACCTCGTTATATTGGACCATTCAAGATTTTGGACAAGCAAGGAGAGGTAGCATATCGACTTGAGCTGCCGACGTATCTCTCCGATGTACATGACGTATTTCACGTCTCTCAACTCAAGAAGTGTCTCAGGGTACCGGAAGAACAAGTGCCGATGGACGAGTTAGAACTTCAAGAGGATTTGTCCTATGTCGAGCAACCTATCAAGATCTTGGACGTAAAGGAAAGAGTCACGAGAAATAAGAGGATTCGTTGGTGCAAAGTGCAATGGAAGCACCGTACAGAAGCCGAAGCTACGTGGGAACGTGAAGAAGACCTGAAGGCAGAATTCCCGCATCTTTTCTCCACGCTAACGAATCTCGAGGGCGAGATTCACTTTAAGGGAGGTAGGTTTGTAACACCCTAAATTTTCGCATCATGCATTGCATACATGATCATGCATTAAACATTAGTAGGATAAAAGGAAAATAAATATAGCCTAAAACTTGTAATAGGGAATAAGTATAAAAATAATAATAATAAAAAAATATATAAAAGGTATATATAAATAATATATATAATAATATATAAAAATAATAAAATAAAATATAAATAATAAAATATATTATAAAAATAATATAAAGAATAAATAAATAATAATATATTTATAAAAAAAAAAGAAAAAAAACAAAAACAAAGCCGCCCGCTGGCCAGGCCGAGCGGCCCAGCCAGCAGCGCGCAGCCCCGCGCCTTGGCCCCCACCCCGCCGACCGCGCGGCGCCCCGCTCGCCCTGGCTCCCGCGCCCCGCCTGCCATGTGGCCGCGCCCGGTCCCACCCCGCCGCACTCCCGCCCAGCGCCCGACCCCCGCACGCCCACCCGACGCGCCCGCACGTCCCGCGCGGCCCAGCTCCCGTGCGCGAGCCCCGGCTTCCGCGCACCCGCCCGACCCCGCTCTGGGCCCCACCCCGCGAATCACCCAGCCCCGACCGAGCCGCACGCTCGCCCGGCCCCGTACCGCAGCACATCTACGGTAGGATTCATTTCCGATGCGAATTTTAGCGGACATATTGAATCTAATAGACGTAATTTAACCGTAGTTGCACCATGAATTTATTTTCAGCAGTATTAATCCCCGCTAAAACCCCCATAAACTCATATGAACACGTATGAACTAGTTGCATCTAATTAATAAACAACCGTAGTTAATCGATTATTGTACTTTGCATGCATGCATGTCATCGCATGTTGATTAATGTGTGTGCATCATGTTGATTTGTATATGTTTTCTTGTATGTGTGATCACGAGTAGAGGGAAGTGCTCAAGAGATCGTGTACGAGGATTTTCAGAATCAAGACTTCGAAGCGCTTGAGCAACCCTATCTGCCGGAGCAAGGCAAGTGTCCTTGAAGCATATTGATCCTGTTTTAAAATAAAGTTTTGTTTGCAAACTGAATGCTTGTGTCAATTTGATGGGAACCCTGTGGTAGGAAGTTTACTAGATTTGTTTAACCACCCTTGTCACCTGGAATATATGGTAGAGAGTTGGGAAGGGATTTTCACCTTTTTGCTTCGCTTAATTAATGGGATGGAAAACAACACTACACATTTAATTATGCATCAATGATATTCTGGTTAATGTGAACTGGTCAATACGATGGGTGATCTAAGCAAGCCTGGTATGTGGATGGGTTGGATGTTATGGTGGTTTGCTTGCTTTAGAGCTAAGGACCGGTTCATGCGAGAATAGGCTAGGACTACAGTGCCACCACGAGGCCAAGTATGGGTGCGGCGTAGCTGATTAATTAGGGCTTTGCTAGTGCTGTTTGGACCATTGTGGATGCTCGGGGAAGGGGTAGTCGGATTGGGTTTGTTGATGATTGGCGGGACTACCCTGGGATCCGAATGGCTCAAGAGGGGGCCCTTGGTTGAAGATGTGCTCAGTTGGAGACATCGTCACCGGTGAAACCTCAGTGGGGTCTGAATAGACTGGTAATCCCTTTGTAAAGGCTATTTTGTGATCTCTTGGCCATACACCAAGGGAAGTGTAATTGGCATAAGGGAGGTTCTTTAGTCGCCGACGCGTGATGAAATCACAAACACGTGGGTAAAGTGGTACAAACTCTGCAGGGTATTAAAACTATCATGATAGCCGTGCTCCCGGTTATGAGCACCTGGATGACCTACATGATTAGAGGGAAATTGAGATTTGGGATGGTTATGGTTTGGTAATGGTTATGGTTGATATTATGATTATGGCTATGGTTATGGATGGAATTATGGTTTATGACATTGATTATGGTTATTGGTAATGGTGAATTATGGACTGGTATTATTATGGTTACATGGTTTATGATGGGTTTACTTCACATAAATATGATACATTGCTTTTCAAATGTTTTACTGTACTTTTCAGCACTTAGCCATTATTATTGTCGTCACTTGGATCAGCCACATGTCATACTTTCCACACTTGCTGAGTACGACATGTACTCACTCTTGCAATCCCCCCCAACAGTTGCAGGTCAGGATTGTGAGTTTAATGGCGATAATGCGGAGTTCTAGGTCGTGTCTACCGTCAGCTTTGCCTGTGGTGTTGCATGGAGTTGCGCTATCCCTTTGCTTAGTTTGCTTAGTTGCTTATTAGTTTATTTCCGCTGCATTAGTTGAACTTGTCATTAATATTCATTAGAGCTTGTATTCGAGGATAATATGGTTTGTGTAATAAAATTTGATAATTAATCTTGTTCTGTGGTAATTTTCTGTATACTCTTTTGTGTTTGCACTCGTGTATGTGTGTTGAACATCCTGGGCACACATATGCGTTAGCTTGGTTCATATTCGGAACTGGGTGTCACAATGCATGAGAGTATATTTATTGGTTCTACCATGATGAATAGCATCTGTATCAAATTCCCAAGGATGACCCAATAAAAGAGAACAAGCATCCATAGGAACAACATCAAAATCATGGTATGAACCAATTGAAAAATGTATTCTCTCTGTTTGTGTTACCTGAACCTTACCGCTGTTGTTGAACCATTGAATGTGGTACGGATGAGGGTGTGCTCTTGTTGTCAAACCGAGTTTCTTGACGACGTCCGTGTTCACCAAGTTATTGCAGCTACCTCCATCAATTATAGTGTGTACACGGCAGTCCTTGCCGACGAGAAACATGTGTAAGAGGTTGTGTCGTTGTAGCTTGTCGTCGGTCTCCACTTTGGAGCTCAAGGCACGCTGCACAATAATGCTCCTATAGTTCTCCATCACCGTTGTACCAAGTACCTCTTCTTCGGTGTGTTCATCATTTTGATCTGTAAAGTCAGTAGCAAGAGAATATTCACCTTCAACATCCGAAGTACTATCATACCCGCCATCGTCGCGTGCTATGTATGTTCGTTTGCTCGGGCAATCTCTCATCATATGACCAAGTCCCTGGCAGCGGTGATACTTAATGTTAGAAGTACGACCCGTAGAAGGAGTGGACGACGAAGGCTTGAATGATGTCGCCTTGCTGTCTTCCAGCACGCGAGGTGGAGCAGCAGGTATAGTTTGTTGGCCGCCATTGGGTGGTGTAGTCGCTGCACGGGGGGGTCGAAGATGGTGCTATTTTGGATGGTGTAGTCGCTGCACGCGGCGTGAAGTTGCTCCTCGTGCAATGTTGCTGTTGTTGTCGGCCCTGCAATTCATTTTCTGCCAACATAGCAAGTTGAAACAATCTGTTAACAGTATCATATTCCTTGTAATAAACAATGTCCTGAATTTCATGCCTCAACCCCCCATAAAAACGAGCTATTTTATCATCCATGTCCTCTACTACCCCACAATGCAGCATACCCTTTTGTAACTCTTGATAATACTCCTCTACGGACATGTTACCTTGGTCTAAGCGCTGCAATTTTTTGTGAAGGTCCAACTAAAAAGATGGAGGAACAAATCGAACACGCATAGCTTCCTTTAATATATCCCATGTTGGAGGGTTAGTTCTAGTTTTAACAAGTTCATTCCACCATATGATAGCAAAGTCCTTAAACTCACTAGTGGCTTGACGAACTCTATGTTGTTCAGGAACAAGATGGGAATTAAATTTTTTATCTACTGTCATCTCCCAATCAAGATAAGCCTCAGCATCATAAGCACCAGAAAAAGAGGGTATAGTAAATTTCACTTTAGCAAAAGGATCATCCGGAGGACGATTATAATTGTTATGATTATTGCCTCCCATACCTCGACGATAAAGTGGCAGTCTTGGCTGATTATTGTGATCTTCCAGTTCATTATAAGCATTGTCTTCTTGTCTTCCAGCAAGAGGCAACCGAGCCTCAAAAGTATTCATCCGAAGAGCAAGGTCATCCAGTTGGCGAGTCAAGTTCGCCAATGACTCCCCCGTTGCTGTGTTGTATTTGGCAAACATATCTGTCATGGTCTTAATCATATCACGTAACTCAGCATGTTGAACATATTCATCATCATTGTCTTCTCCTGCCATTGTTATTAGGAAACAAAATACAACAAAAAATATGTTATCCCTATCAACTACAGTGACAATGTGGAAGGTGGAAGAAAACAATCTCTCTCGCTCAAGCGTCTTACCACGCTCTTACAAGTGTTCTTACCGACACAGTAGGTGGTGTGGACGGTGAGATGAACCAATGAAGCATGGGGTGATTGCAAAGGTACCTGTTATGCTCAAGAGAAAGGTGGAGCTTGGATGGCACAATATGGTGGCTAATAAGTAGAAAATCGTTAACAGCTAAACAAAGTTGAATAAGTATTCAATGTAGGAAACTGTTGCTGGTCAACCGAGTGCCCTAGAGCCTAGCACAACACAAGGAAGTATCAAGGCAAAAGAAAGACAGAATGATATAGCCAACAAAACAGCACCAAGTAGTATAGGCCAATTGCTTTGATAAGCGTGCTTTTCAATATTTTTTCTTTTTTGTAATATTTTTTTGATATTTTTTATTTACTCAGGAGCACAAATATAGGAAGCACACAAATTTGCAGCTCAATTGGATGTAATATGCTGCCAATAGGAAATCAAGAAAATTCTTTAAAATTCGTGCTGAAACTTCGGAGGCCGGATAGCCTATCTTCCGAGAGGAACTTGGGCAATCTAATTTCACCGAACTTGGCTACGCGGAGGAAAATCAGATGCGAAATTTCACTTAGATGAATTTGAAAAAAAATCGCCCGATTTCGAGTTCGTATGCGAAAGTTATGGCCGTTTTAAGGTAGGCTGTCCGAGTTACATTTTTTTGGATGTTGATTCCAACTCGGTTTGAGAACAGAACTCGCAATCGGATATGAAAACGATCGGGAATTTGCAAAGCAACTAATGGGGTGGTGTTTGATGATTCAAGGATGAATGGCACAAAGGTTTGTCACCTAATCTAGGGCTGGCGATGCGGGAGTTCACGCAAGGCGGCTAGCTAGGGCAAACCGATGAACGTGGTGAATCGGTTTGTTATTTAGGGATTGTAGAATAGGTGTTGAATGGAAAGAAAACAAGCACGAAACACGATAACTAGGACCTAAAACACAAAGCTAAACAAGCAACAAGACTCGACCACACGAATGCAAACTCAACAATGCAAACTGAAAAACGAAACTACGGGCACTATAGTCTGGGAAGCGGTAAAAATGATCTAATTTTTTGTGGCTTTTCTGTGGACTCTAGGTATGAAACAAAATCGATCTAATGGAAGGAAAACAAAGATACCTCACGGGCAACCTGGAAATCTGATATCATTTGATGAGTAGGAATAGGCCCGATCTTCCGAAAGGTATGTCGATTGGGATGGAGAACTCGACGTTGATGATCAGCGGCACTCGAGCGGTTCGAGTACCCCTGCAATCACTACACCACGGCTCTGTTGGTTATCAACCGTTCTGCACACGCTTGACCTTGCCAAGAAGGCTAATCCCTGCAAGTTCAACCGAGAACACGAGCAAGAACGTCGAAGACACGATCGGAAATCGCGAAGTTGGGGTCTCACAAACCGTAGAACGGCGATATTATTGATCTAAGCAAAATCCACCGAATATGACCGGCGGCTGCATTATTTATAGTCTAGGGTTCGACCAAAACACGATTAGATGTATCCCTAATGGACTCTTACGGGATACAAGGCCCAAAAGGCCCGATTCAGTGGCGCAGCATCGGACAGAAATCCGGACTCGATTTTTTTCGACTACTCCCAATGACTCCGGAGGAGTTTTTAGTTAGGACCAGAACCATTGGAAAGTTTATCTTCTCCTCTTTCCGTGCATATGTAGAACGTCAAAAACGGAGTCCGTATGCCTCCTGGGCGTCCGTTTTAAGGTGGACTTCTCCTGGACTCCGAGTTGAACTCGAGTCCGAGTTGTAAACTGTTTCCATCAACTTGTGGACGCCCATCTGGTTCTCCACACTCCCAAGGCCTCTTTGCTTCACTTGTTGATCTTCTCCATTATTCCTAATAACAATTAAATCATCACATAGCAATCTATTCTCAAACTCACATGCAAAAGAAGTTAGGAACGAATTCACCCGCTGATTTAATAACCGTGCTCGTGCTCTTGTGATTGGTCCTTGCAGTTCAATGTGCGTCTCCACTGTTGTGATGTCCTCATCAACTTGTTCATTTGAGACTTAGTGTGACAGACCGAGAGAAACCCTAGGGGGGCCGGACTAGTCCGCCCCTGTGGCCGGACTAGTCCGGGCCGACCCAGAAAAGTCTGTTTTGGAACGGACCTAGTGGTTCTGTTCCACTTCGGACTAGTCCGTTGTTGACCAGAATAGTCTGTTGTCTAGTGACCGTTTGAATTTGGAAATTTGTCGGGTAGCGTGACGATTGTTGCTCAGTGTGGCAGTTGTCAGGAACTGACCAGGGGTCAGTGGTCCCATAGGGCCGGACTAGTCTGGGGTGTGAGGTCGGACTAGTCCGCCCCTTTGCCGATGTAAGCCAAAGGGGCTCGGGACCTCTATAAAAAGGGGACCCCCTGGCTCATTTGAAAATGACTTGAACCCTAGCGCCGCCACAAGCATCCTAGAGCCTTCTAAAGCCTTCCACTCGTCCTACTAACCCCCTAAGAGCAAATCTTGAAGAGATTAGGGTTTGGGGAGGAGAGTGAAGGAAGATCATCGCGCTTTGGCTCTCGGTTTGATCTCTGGCACATTGTGTTGTGTTTTGTGGCTTGTGTGAGTTGAGCTTCGTGTGCTCCTCATTGTATTGATTTGTGGGAGCCTCAAGTTGTGAGCAGCCCCATCAAACTTGGTGATTACCCATTGATATAGTGGAAACCAAGCCGACCATCGTGGTGGCTTGGTGAGAGAAGGGTCAAGTGAGACCCGGTCCTTGTGTGGACTTCTCAACGTGGAGGTAGGCTTCTTCATGGAGCTGAACTATGGGATAAATCTCGTTTCACTTGTCTCTCGCTTTTCGTGATCACTAGTATTGATATTAAGGTTCACTTTGCTCTTATTGCCTTACACTTTGATCATTATTATAAACTTGCAATCTAAGTGTTTGAACCTCCCAATCTAAGCTTCACAAGTTTACTACATATTGCTCATATCTTTGGTGAACTTTATTTCTGCAAATAACCTATAGAAAACAAGTTTTAGGGTTTCCACCCTGTGCTGAGCGGACTAGTCCGGCCCTGAGCAGACTAGTCCGGCCACAGGAATTTAATCTTGTTTGATTAAGTGATTTCAGGTATTATTGCCTATTCACCCCCCTCTAGGCGAATTTCAGACCTCTACCATGTCCAACGTCTCAATAATGCTGAAGCTGACGAACTCTCGATGAAGGCTTCAACCGGAGCTCTGGCTCCTGACAGTGTTTTTGTCCGGAGATTGTCAAAACCAACCACTCAGCCTGCTGAACTAAGCGAAGGGGGTGAGACCAGAACCTCGAGGCTGGCAGTCTGGTGGCCCTGTTAACATGGCGTCCACCAAGGGTCGTAGGTGCTGCAGGAAGCTCCGAGCAACCCAGCATGCCAGACTCAGAAGCTCAAGTTAGCTCCGATGCATGGATCTCAGAGATCCAGATCTACTTGAAAGACAATGTCCTTCCTGAAGATGGTGTATCCGCTGACTGGATCATCAGATTGGCTAAAAGATACACGCTGGTAGAAGGGGATCTCTACCGGTGCGGTGCCAATGGTGTCCTAATGCGGTGCATCGCAAGAGAAGAAGGCCGCGAGCTCCTCCCTGATATTCATGGAGGTGAGTGTGGGAACCATGCGTCTTCCCACACGTTGGTCAGTAAAGCCTTCTGACATGGCTTCTACTGGCCAACAACACTGCAGGATGCAATCGAGTTGGTGAAAAAGTGTGAAGCGTGCCAGTTCCATGCAAAAAAAATTCACACTCTGGCTCAGTCACTGCAAATGATACCTCCTACATGGCCATTCGTTGTGTGGGGGTGGACATTTTGGGACCTTTACCAAAAGCTGTCGGAGGTTACAGGTTCTTGTATGTCACCATTGACAAGTTCACCAAGTGGCCAAAAGCTACTCCAGTTGTGACAATCAACAAGCAGTCCGCTATCAAGTTCTTGAAGTCCATAGTCTGCAGATTTGGAGTTCCGAACAGAGTCATCATGGAAAACATAACCCAATTTACAAGTGCAGCGTTCCAAGACTTTTGCGAAGACTTCGGTATTCAAGTCAGCTACACAACAATAGCTCATCCGACAAGTAATGGCCAAGCCGAGAGAGCAAATGCAAAAATATTAAAATGACTCAAGACACGCACATATGAGTGCATGAAGAAACACGGAGCCAACAGGATTGAGGAGCTTCCATTCGCATTGTGGGCGAGAAGGACAACACCTAGCCGATCAACTAGAGAGACCCCCTTCTTCCTGGTGTACGGAGATGAATCGGTCCTTCTTCTAGAGATCACCATGGGGTCGCACCGGGTCCGGACCTTTGACGAATCTGCGCAGGACCAGCTCTGGCGTGAAGACCTTGACCTCGTCGACGAGGGAAGGTGCCAAGCAGCTGTTCGGAATGCACGTTATCGCCAGGCGCTCCAGCGCTATCATCAAAGGCATGTGCGCAACCGACAGCTCGAGGAAGGCGATCTGGTGCTGCGGAGAATTCTAACTCATGAAGGGATGAACAAACTTTCCCCCAACTGGAAAGGTCCCTTCCGAGTGATCAAAGTTTCCCGTCCCGGATGTGTTCGCTTGGCAACTGAGGATGGGACCCCGCTTCCCAATCCTTGGAACACTGAGCACCTCCGTAAGTTTTATGCTTAGTTTCATGGAGGTGAGCCTGTAATTACACACAATGTAAGTTATAGAGTCTATACACAGAGTCATGTAGGTACTCTGGGAGAACATCCGGCCCCCTCCGGGAGGGTCCAGGCAGTTCAAGCAACATTTTAACTCGGTCCCTATACTAAAAGTGTGGCTTACCTACCCTGGGTTAGAACAAGATGTATAGCACACTTAGCTTGGTTCCGTACCCTAAGTGTGCCCTTGTCTCCCCTATAATTTGGACCTATAATGAAAGACATTATTGTGTGAAAGCAGTCTCCACGTGCATTAATTTTGTACAAGCTCATTTTCTTTTATTATCTTTAACTTCTTGTCTATAACGAAGTTGTGCAATTCTTTTTGAGCTTTAGTCCAAAGTTATTTATATGTTCTACAAGTGATATTGTCAATTTTTTCAGATCTTAGTTGCTAGACGGTCTACTCACCTGAACGCCAAAACTATTGTCAGGTCTGGAGTGTGCTATCGACTTAGCCTGGTCAAGCACCCTAAGTACGCCACTCTACCTACATTCTGGCAGGCCTCAGTAGGGTGGGTCCAAAAGGCATTCGGATCTGAAGAGATTACATCAATGTACTTGTTATCATATTGAGTTCCTTTGGATCTAAAACTCAAACAAGAACAGTAAGACACAAAAGAGTTATTAATGAGAGGACAAATTTTATTGTTTTTCTTGTCTTTGATGCGCAGGAAAAATGAAAACTCATGACGACGGTGGACGATACCGGAGCTACTAAGCTTCGACATCCCCCAAGGGGGCCCGCCATTGACGTTTCTAACGTTGAAAGTGGGCATCCTCGGAGCTAACAAACTTCAACAACTCCCATGGGGGCCAACCGTCGACATGAAGCATAATGACAATTCAAGCGAAGATGGTAAATAAATCACCTCGAGGGGATTCGACGTCGACTTATTCTATGTTGATGGTGGATATCGTTGAATCCGATAAGCCTTGACAATCCCGGGGGGCCCGCCGTCGACGTTCTACGCGTTGACAGTAGGTGCCGTCAGACCTGCCAAGCTCCAACAACCCCAGGGGGCCCGCCATCGACATTCTACGCGTTGACAGTGGGTGTCGTTGACCTACCAAGCTCCGACAACCCCAGGGGGCCCACTGTCGATGTTTCATGCGTTGACACTGGGCACTGTTGGACCTATCAAGCTCCGACATCCCAGGGGCCCTGCCGTCGACGTTTCACGCGTTGACAGTGGGCGCCGTCGGACCTATCAAGCTCAACCACCCAGGGGGGCCCGCCGTCGACGTCACAAAGAGTCCCTGGAGATGTCGGAAGTAAGCTTTGGACATAAAGGCTAAGCGTTCTAGCTACAAGTTCGAAGCATTCAAGTCATCAAGATATTGTCAAAACTTTTGGTACATGTTCACAATCAAATTGTGTACATCTACCAAGGGGCCAATAAGATAAAGGACAATGTGTTGAAGGCAAACACAAAATGGAATTCATTCATTCAAGGAAAGTAGGTTTCATTCATTAGAAGGACTGTATTACAAAATGAGGATTACAGTAAAAGGCAAGAGAAAAAGGTCCTAGCTGCTGGAGGCTCTAAGTCCTGTTAAAAATGAGCCAACCTTCTCGGCATCTTCTTGGACGCTAGCCCTGGCGGCATCCTCCTCTTTGACAACGTCCTTCGATGACCGGATCTAGAGAAAGTTAGGGGTCTCGGCTCTTGTAACACACCATAACATATTCGGCGACATTCTTGGCCAGAGATTTCCCCTTCGTCTCTAGCTGGTCGGTGATGACGTCACCCATCGCGTCGAGTTTGCTGCCAGTAGAGCTAAGTGCCACCAGTGTCTTGTCTAGCTCTGGTGCTTGGTTCTCTGGATGTACCAGACTGAAGCCAAGTGGAACCAAAGCTTTGTTGGCATTCCCCAAGAAGTCCCAGACCTGCTGGGACTCAGTCGCCCTTACATTCCTCAACTCCTCCAGTGACCTTCTGGTGACTGCAAGCTCCGAATTCTCCTAGGTGATGCGCTCGACCTCTTTGGCATGATGCTAGATGCTTTCAGCCACTTGCTTTTCGCGGTTAGCGAGCTCGGTCACCTGGAGGTGGATGTGGTTCTGCCGTTCGGCCAGGTCCTTCTCCCTGCCTCTCACATTTCCCTCTCTGGTGGCAACATCAGCTTCTCATTTGGAGAACTCTTGCCCCATCTTCCAATGCTTCTCCTCATCCTGCTTGCACCGCTGATCAAATTTCTTGGTGTGGTCTGCAAAATTCTGCTCTCCCAGGGAAAGCTTCTAGGCGAGCTCCCCCTCCCTTTTCAAGACATCCTCCTGCATCTCTTGGAGTTTCTCTTCCCTCTCATCGAGGTCCGCTCGGCGCTTTAGGAGAATCTCGTTCAAAGTGTTGAGGCTGTCTTGACGTTCGTCAGCAACATCATTGCTCTTTATGGCATGCTCGAGAATTTCCCAAGACTTAACGTCGAGGGCCCTGATAGAGGCCTCCCTCTCTTCCAGCAACTGGCCCATATTCCATCCGGGCCTTCTCCTTCTCGACCCACTCCTGTTGGTCGACAAGCATTGTCTGCGCCAACTTGGTTTTGAAATGAAGTCTGTTGCGCCAACGCCTTAAGGTGTGGCACTCTTCTTTGAGGACCTTGCTGCCGTGGTCGAAGGCGAGCTGGACTTGACGGAGACTGGAGCAGGTGTCGTCAATAGACAACGCCAAAGGAATAGGCTCCGGGCCTGCCGGGGTCATCTCCACCGGCTCCAAGGGGTCTTCAAGCACAAAAAATGGGTCCCACACCACATACATGGTCCCCTATGATCCTGCGGAACTAGGGCCGCCCCTCGGAAGCTCTTCTGCTTCTATCAATGCTGATGAGGGTCCCACCGAGGGAACTTCAACCTTCGGGGCTGACGTCGAAGGTCCCCCCGCTAGATCTTCAACTGACGGCTCTGTAGGTGGAGGGCCCGTCGCTAACTCCTCTAGGTGCTTCGGCTTGGACATGGGCACCTCCGGAGTAATCACCTCTAGGGCAGATGTTGGAACTTTGTCCGGAGCCCCCACTACCGCTAGCTCAGGCGCCAACACTTCTACTGCATTCGGCTCTAGTGCCGGAGCTTCAATAACCTCCAACACAGAGGATGGAACTTCGGTCACCTCTGGCTCGATCGTCGGATCTTCAATAACTTCCAGCACAGGCGCCGGAGCTACGGTTATCTCCGGCTCAAATGCTGTAGCTTCCGCCATCTCTGTCTCCTGCTCTGGAGCTTCAGTCGCTGGCGCTGCGGCTGCTGGCGCATCTTCATCAACCTATCCCCCGTGGTCCGGCGCTACCACAGGAGTTCCTGGCGTCTCCTCTTGATCCAAGTCCATGACAGCTGGTGTCGGAGCTGCCGTGTCTTCTGCCACCACTTGGGGAGGCACAGGCATTGAAGCTGGAGCTTCTGCAAGCTCAGCCTCAGTCACTGCAGCAGGTGCCGAAGCCTTGGACTTCTTTCTCAACACCTTGGAAACGAAAGATCGGGAAAATTAAATACATGATAAAGACAATATTGGCACCTCAAGGCAAGATCACAATGCTTACCTGGGAATCCTACCGCCCCAGTCGCTACAGAATTTCTTCTTCTGAGGCCCGAAGTCAGAGCCCACTAGATCCGATGAGGCAAAGACCTCGGACCTCAGCCGGAAGCTAGCTGCTGCAGCTGGAGTCTTCTCAGCCGGGATCTACCTTGGCTAGGAAGGACCGCCAGATCTGGAGCCCGCAGCTGGCATTAGAGCCGGAGTCAATTTGCCAGAGCTGGTGCTCCTTGAGGATGCCAACATTGAAAGAGGCATGGCCACCAAAGATCTACATCGTCAGGGAGAAGGGGATGTTGACGACGGAGCTGACCTAAGGGAGCTCCCATCAGCATGCCTCAACTTCCTCATTCGACTGGAAAATTCGGCGGGCTCCTTGCCTTTGCCCTTGCCCTTGCTAGCGCCATCATCCTTCCGGCTTGGAACAGTGGGGGCCACCCTCTCTGAAGCTCCGAGGATTGCAACCCCGGAGGTACTACGTCTCTCTACCACACCTAGGTCGTCCAACACTGGAATCCTCCTCCGGAGCTCCCTGCTAACCTCTGGAACCATGTTCAGAGGCAAGAAGGCAGCCGACGGTGCCAGGGCATCGCGGGAGATACCTCCATTCTGAAATTTCTTGAGATGAATCTTCAAAGCTTCATCATACAAGTTGGTGTTCAAACTGACTTCAATGGTTATGATCCATTTCACTAGTGAAAGCCCATGCAGGCCACTCCCTGGTCTTCAGCGGAGCCCACCTGTTCACCAAGAAATTGTCGAAGACCAGTTGGGAGGTCACTCCTCCCTCTACGCGTTCTTGGATCCTTTCTAGGATGGGCTTGTACTCTTCTGACTGCTCTAGAACCATGTTCCAGGCGTCAGTGTCGACATTGAGAAGGCCCTTGGGCAGCTCCAACCTCTCGTACTCCTCCACTGTGATGATCACCGAATACTTCTTCCAATCATACCACTTGTCGGAGGGGAAGGTGTTCAAGTACTTGAAGGGGAAATTCTTCCGCTTTGCAAAGTAGTAGAAGCCTATCAACTCTGTCCCCTTCCCGGTGGTGCGGACCGTGAAGAAGGTCCGAAACATCTCAATGCAAGGAGGCACACCCACCCACATCTCGCAGAAGTGGACGAAGTTCACCACCAGCAAGAGGGAGTGGGGGCCGAGATGATAAAGCTGGAGGCCGTAGAAATCCAGCAGCATCAAGAGAAAGCTTGAAAAAGGTGGGATCAGACCCACCATGGCGTATGCTGAGAAGTACACCATCTCTCTGGTGCGCTCCTTCTTGCAGGGGAGCTTGACGAAGCGGATGTCCTTGTTGCAGAAGTCGCTGGACCACCCCATGTAGGTCCAGACACTCGACATCTCTTTGTTGGTCTTGATCTTGCTGCGAGGAAGACCCAACTCCATCGCGGCAAAGCGGAGTAAAAGTTGGAATGGCTATGCAAAGGTTGGGAGGCTCTAAGCGCAAGTTCGATTGAAAGCATAAAGAGTCCTCAAACCATGCATGCTTTCCTTCTTAAGTAAGCCTCCGCAACGCTTGGATGGAAACCGCAATAGGACCGAGATCACATTTTAAAAAAGCTACCCTGTCAATGACGAATGGACTCGGGTCCACTCTGGTGGAAAGGACAAAGTTATTACCCCAAGTGAAGCATTGTCATGATGGGAAGTTGGAAGCCCGAGGGAGGCGGCCTGACAGGGCACTCGGAACCGATACGGTTTTTGTATTGGGAACCAGTGACCTTCAATTGCATGAGATCCGCATGCAAGGATCTCACCTGCCGCATTCAAAAGAAGCCACACGATGATAGTTTAACATCGAACAGTTGTCCCAACGGCACATCAGAAGATCTTTGAAGCCGCAACACGGGAATCGAAGATGGCCCCACCTCTGGTAAAATAAGCTAACCCAAAGGATTTCTCCTAGAGGTGAGTCCGAGGGCCACTGTCGGTACCGTGCATACCGGGTACCCCATGATACCGCAAAAATGCTAAGGAGTTCCATTGGCAAATATGTGCAATGCCTTATATGATCGTTGCATTGCGCTCAGCTTTCTGAGGTGGGACAAAATATCTTCGGCGTAAATCAGAGACGCGCCCAGGTAAGGTGCGTCTCTCATTATTTTGTGGCCGAACGGACACGCAACATGCGAAAGCTGTTGTTCCCGCGACCAACAACTTTCACATGCGGAAATGTCGACTGAAAACTGTGCGCAATGCCTTATATGGTCGTTGTATTTCCCTAGGCTTTCCAAGGTGGGACAAAAAATCTTCGGCGTAAATCGGAGACACGCCTAGGTAAGGCGCGTCTCTCATTTGCCGGATCTCAGAAATCTGAGGCGCGCCCAGGTAAGGCGCTTCTCTCATGCACTCTTCACCATATTGCCACTCGCACGACATCGTGAGCGTCCGTTGCCACTCGCATGTTATCGTGAGCATCCGTTGCAGGAATAAACAAACACAATGACATTGCAATTAATGGATATAATTGAAATTCAAGGATAAACAAACTGAATGACAATGCAATTCAGAGATAATTTGCAACTCAATGAATTTCATAGTTCATACATTGCATGCCCTCTAAACTAATTTCGAATCTAAACTTATTCCTAAAGATCTCATCAATCAATCTAAACTGTATCGTCCAGCTTGCTCCCGAACACGTCTCTTATATTCCCCTGGATCCTGAAAATATTGATATTCTTTAAATTATCAAATGTCGAAGGAGGAATCAATAACCTAAGTTGGTCACAAACACAAAGTGTCTAACCTTGATAAGTAGATTATACCAATCATTTTCTACATCGGGCGCATTTGGCTGATGCAGCAAACGCTCAACTTCAAGTAGTATAGTTTTGATTGTAAAACTAGTCCACCACCCCTACGAAATAACAATTTAAGAAACATAAGAAACCAGTTCAAATAAGTTCGGCAATAATTACTAATTACATGAGCAAATAAGTCTATCTTACAGTCTCTTGATCAAGAATCCCGATGCAGAGTGCTCCTGAGCGATGGACATTTGGGTGGAAGAAACAACGTGGAAAGGCGCATCTTGGAGGCACCAACGGATAGTTCTCTAAGAAGGAGATTGTAAGGGGTAGTAACCATCTTCCCAGTCAGTCTACAAAGGAAATTCATTAATAGGAGGACTATGGTTAAACTCATATGATTGTGCTTGTTCTTCATGCTTACCCCTTCTTTACCGGGGACAATGCACTGTCACTTCAATAAATATCCCGATTCAGGCTTCGTAGAGAAACCCTACGTAGCGAAATTGAAATACCAAAAACAAACAAGATGAGAAAATAAAACTACAATTAAGTTCATCAGTCTATTGCAAAGCTACATATATACAACAATGCGACCGGTGTGCCATATGTACATACATGGGGATGGTTCTTGCATCACACCAAGCGCTCCTCCTTTAGTCGGTTATGTGCCAAGCCAATATCTAACCCAACCATGAATAGTGACAACAACGACGAGGACGGCGACAACAACGATGACGACGAGGACGGCGACGATGACGACGACGAGGACAGCGACGACGATGATGGCGATGGAAAACAGAGGCGGCGGTCGCACTAGTGTTGGTCGATTAGTAAAGGACAGTTGGTCGATTAGTAAAGGAGCACTGGAGGTGAAGAGACGAGGGAGATAAATGTGAGACGCGCGTTACGTTAAAGCGTATCTTCTGTTATCAAAAGAGAGATGCGTGACATGAGGACTGCATAGAACTTAATTTCGGCGGCGTGGTGCAGAGACGCATGAGATTTTCGGCGTGTGCGACCTTTCATTTCCCCGATGCGGTATTGATGTGTCCCATCGTTCCAGCAATGTGTGGGAAACCAATCGCTCCGTCGTCGACTCCGCGTAGACCTTATTTAAGACGCGCCATCACCCGTGAGTTCTCCACAAGCGCTTCACTCACTTTGAATCCGTTTCTTATTTTCTTCGTCTTTTTGCATCGATGATCCACCATCACCATGGCCGAGCATCCGCCGCCAAGCCCTCCGAGGGAGACACCGTGCAAGAAACTGAATGTGGCCTAGAGGGGGGGTGAATAGGCCCTTTTGCGAATTGTTGGATCCTGCAACACTTAACAACCAGTTCAATACCAGAGATATCGGACTAGTCCGGTAAAGTGCAGACTAATCCGGTGTTCACGGACTAAGTTTGTCGGTACCCTACAAACCGTACACCCCTTGAGGTTATAAAGATCTCAAAGGAAAATCATCTACTTGGTTTGAAGACCCTCGAAGGCCCACATGTCAGACATAACCGGACCCGCTTCTCCAACATGGTTAATCCCTGGGTCGCCACGTGTACTACCAAACCGGAGCTACCGCCCACAAGGGGGAAGCTCCGGGCCATGTATCGAAATGGCACCTCCGGACTTAGCCCTAGACCGAGAGAAGCTCCGGACCTGACACGTGTCGGGTAGCCCCGGAGCTACCTGTTTCCACAGTATGCTCCGGAGCTGCCACATGTCCAACCGTCGGATCTTCAGCCTCTAACCTCCGGAAGACCCCACAACGGCTCCGGATCTTCAAAGGGGAATCAAGGACTTCAAGACCCGATTAAGTGTCATTAATACCATATTAATGACACTTAAATAGACGATCTTAACACCAATAATGGTGCTGTCAAAGCCCGTTACAGGGTCATTAAGAGCAATTAAATGTGTTAAATAAGTGTCAATACTAGTAACCGCCGGGGCCACATGTCGGGCCAGGCTAACTTGTAATGGCCTGCCCTTGTACTATAAAAGGACAGGCCGACGACACGTTCAAGGGGCTAGAGAGAGACACACACACCATTGACGCTAAACACAAGCTCATACAGCTAATACAATAGCAACACATCCGTGGAGTAGGGTATTACGCTCAGGCGGCCCGAACCACGTAAACTCTTGTGTCTCCTATGTCAATTCCTACTCACCTTCTTGAATCTCCGTGCGCCCATTCCGAACATCAAACTCCCCTATCACTTTAGCAGTGTAGGGAGATCTGCCGGTTCCAAATCACCGACAGTTGGCGCGCCAGGTAGGGGCGCCTGAGATTTCGAGAATGGTGAACTCAGCTGCTAGATCATCCAACGGTCAACCTGCTATTCAGCTGTTGGAGGCAATCCCTCCAATAGGCAGCCACCAGCAGGAGCCTCAGCACCAGCAGGAGTCACACTCCCACCACCACCGTCTCCTCCAGCAAATATTCAAGTTATTGAGGAAGTCCGGACCATTCCAATGGTCCGAAGAAGCAGAAAAGGCATTCCAGGAGCTGAAACAGTTCCTCACCACCCTACCAATTCTGGTAGCTCCGAACCCTGGTGAGCCTTTGTTGCTTTATATTTCAGCTACTGACGAAGTCGTCAGTATGGTTCTGGTTGCGCAGAGACCAGAACTACCCCATACTCAGGAATCCAGACCCCTTCGGGAGGGTCCGGAGGTTCCTGAAAGCGAGTTTGGGTCCCAGCTCCTAGATTCGAATCCACCAAAACTCGCTTCAGGAAACCTAGACCCCTTCGGGAGGGTCCAGGTCATTTCTGAGGAAGCTCCGGGTTCCTCCAGCTAGAACCCGGAGGTCCCTGAAGAAAATCCGGACTCCTCCGAGAGGATCCGGGTCAGTGAAGAGGAGGCTCCGGACCCCTCCGGGAGGGTCCGGACTATTCAGCGCCCAGTGTACTTCATTAGTGAAGTACTACATGATGCCAAGACTCGATACCTAGAGGTGCATAAGCTGCTCTATGCAGTTCTTATTGCCTCCAGGAAGCTTCGCCATTACTTCCAAGCTCACAAAGTCTCAGTGGTGACCTCTTACCCACTTCGAGCAATTTTGCATAATCCCAATTCAACTGGGAATATTGCAAAATGGGCAGCGGAATTGGCTGAATTTGATCTTGAATTTATTTCAAGGCAAGCAGTCAAGAGTCAAGCATTGACAGATTTTGTGGCAGAATGGACTCCCTCTCCATCAAACCCTGGGGGCCCCAGTGAGCAGAAGACGGAGCATCAATCTCCAACCTTCACCGAGCCTCACTGGACCCTCTACTTCGATGGCTCCATGCAGAAGCAGGGGGCCGGAGCTGGAATCCTTCTCCTTGCACCGACTGGGGAGAAGGTGAAATACATGGTACACCTTGACTTCAAGGCAACCAACAACATGGCAGGGTATGAAGCACTCATCTACGGACTAAAGGTGGCACTGTCATATGGTGTCAAGCAATTGTTGGTCAAGGGAGATTCACATCTCATCATTAAGCAGGTGAAGGGTGAATGCTCCTGCAATAATCTCCAGCTAGCTGCTTACTTCCTTGAAGTCCAGAGGCTTCAGAAGGACTTTGAAGTCCTAGATATCCACCATGTTCAGCTTGCCCACAACGCTGAAGCCGACGAACTCTCGACGAAAGCGTCAACCGGAGCTCCGGCTCCTGATAGAACTTTTGTCCGGAGATTGTCGAAACCCACAGCTCAGCCTGCCGAATTGAGCGAAGGGGGCGAGATCAGCATCCCGAAGCTGACGGTCCCGATGGCCCTGTTACCATGGCAGCCATCAAGGGTCGTAGGTGCTGCCAGAAGCTCCGAGCAACCCAGCACGCAAGACTCAAATGCTCAAGTTAGTTCTGATGCATGGATCTCGGAGATCCGGAACTACTTGAAAGACAACATCCTTCCTGATGATGATGTATCCGCTGACCGGGTAGTCAGATTGGCTAAAAGATACACGTTGGTAGAAGGGGATCTCTATCGGCGCGGTGCCAACAGCATCCTAATGCGGTGCTCACAAGGGAAGAAGGCTGCGAGCTCCTCGCAGAAATCCATGGAGGCGAGTGTGGGAACCACGCGTCTTCCCGCAAGCTGGTTGGTAAAGCCTTTCGGCATGGCTTCTACTGGCCTACAGCACTCCAGGATGCAACTGAGCTGGTGAAAAAATGCAAAGCATGTCAATTTCTTGCAAAGCAAATTCACACACCGGCTCAGCCCTTACAAATGATACCTCCTACATGGCCTTTCGCTGTGTGGGGGATGGACATCTTGGGACCTTTCCCAAGAGCCGTTGGAGGTTACAAGTTCCTGTACGTCGCCATTGACAAGTTCACCAAGTGGCCGGAAGCAACTCCAGTTGTGACAATCAACAAACAATCTACTATCAACTTTTTGCAGTCCATTGTATGCAGATTTGGAGTCCCAAACAAAATCATCACTGATAATGGGACCCAATTCACAAGCTCTGCATTCCAAGGATATTGTGAAGACCTCGGCATACAGGTTTGCTACGCCTCCGTAGCTCACCCAGCCAGCAATGGCCAAGCCGAGAGAGCAAATGCTGAAATCCTTAAAGGACTTAGAACGCGCACCTATGAGCGCTTGAAAAAACATGGAGCCAACTGGATCGAAGAGCTTCCGCCCACTCTATGGGCCAACAGGACATCTCCAAACCGGTCAACCGGAGAGACACCCTTCTTTCTGGTGTACGGATCTGGAGCAAAAGAGTCTTCAACAATGCACAATATCCTCTTGGTACATGTTCACAATCAAATTGTGTACATCTACCAGGGGGCCAAGTGAAGATAAAAGTGAGTGAAGACAAAAATTGAAATTCACAAAAATTTTGGGGATTTCATTTATCCGGAGACAAGGGATTACATCTGGAGACAAGGGATTACAAAATTGAGGAAGAAGAAGAGAAAATACAAGTGAGAACTATAGAGATGGTCCTAGACCCTATGGAAGAATTGGGCGACCTTATGGGCAACCTCCGATACGCTGGCTCGGGTAGCTTCGCCTTCTCCTTCGACGGGACCTTCAAGCACCGGGTCCAGAGGAAATTGTGAGTTCCGGTTGGTGTAGCACGTCAGCATGTACTATGCGACGTTCTTCGCCAGGGATTGCCCCTCAACCTCCAGTTGGTCCGCGATGACATCGCCCACCTTGGAGAGCTTGCTACCTGCTGCGCTCAACGCCTGCAGCGCTAGGTCCGGCTCCGGCTCCGGATCATCCGGGCGCACGGGGCTGAAACCCATCGGTGTCAGTGCATCATTGGCCTTGCTCAAGAACTCCCAAATCTGTAGGGAGTCCTCAGCCCTCAAGCCCTTCATCTCTTCCAGGGATCTTCTGGCCGCCACCAGTTCAGAATTCTCATGGGCAAGGCGCTCAACTTCTTTGGTGTTTTGCTGAATATTTTCAGCAACCCGCCTTTCGAGTTTTCCGAGCTCCTCCTCCCGGAGGTGGATCTTGTTCCGACGGTCAACCAGGTCCTTCTCTCTACCCCTCACTTTCTTCTCCCTGGCAGTAAGGGCACACTCTTGTTCGTAGAGTTCCTGCCCTCGCACCCAGGTCTTCTCCTCTTCCTCTTGGCAGCGCTCTTCCAATTTCTTGGCGCGCTCCTCGAGACCCTTGTTAGCCAGAGCCACCTTCTCGGTGAGCTCCTCCTCCCTCCTCAGGACATCATCCCGCAGCTCTAGGAGTTTCTGCTCTTCGTCCTCGAGCCGTTTCTCCCTCTCTTCAAGTGCCTCTCGGCGCTTGATGAGTGCAGTGTTAATGGCCTCAAGCTGTTCGTGGCGTGCATCGGCCGCATTATTGGCAGCTTTGGCCTGATCGTAGATCTCCCGGGATTGAGCATCGAGGGCACGAGTCATACTCTCTCTGTCATCCAGTAACTTTCCCCAGTACTCCAGGCGGATCTTCTCCCGCTTAATCCATTCCTTGTCATCCGCTAGCCTCGACTGCGCCAGCTTGGTCTTGAAGTAGAGCCGATTACGCCACCGCCTAAGGGCTTGGCGCTCCTCTTCAAGAGCCTTGCTGTCATGGAAGAAGGCTAGTTGGACTTGACGCAGACTGGAACATGCGTTGTCAATGGACAACGACAACAGGATGGGTTCCGGACCTGCTGGGGTCTCCTCCGCTGGTTCCAGCGGGTCTTCGGATACAAAAATTAGGTCCCACTCTACAAGAGTGGTCCCCTGGGTCTCCATGGCACTAGGGCCGTCCTCCGGGATGGCCTCAGTCGCCATCGAGGAAGGCCCCGCCGCCAAATCTTCGTTCACCCCCTCAGGCTGGGGGCCAGCGACTTCGCTGGGGCACTCTGACTCGGCCGCAGGTACCTCTGACATCGTCGCTTCCGGAGCAGGAGCCGCTACTGGCTCCGGTCTGGGCACCTCTTCCGATGAGGGCTCAAGCTCCATCACCTCTTCAACAACCGGCTCAGGAGCCGGAAGATCTTCAACATCGACTGGCCCTGTGGCCGGAGCTCCAACAATGACCGGCTCAGCGGCCGGTGCTTCGGAGGTAGCCGGCCCAACTGCTGAAACTACCTCAGTTTACGGCACGCACGCCGGAGCTTCAATCACCTCCGGCTCAACCGCCGGGGCTTCGACAATTTCTGGCTCAGAGGCCGGGATTACTGCTTCCTCCAGCTCAACAGCCGGAGCTTCCATCATCACAGCACCAGAACCCGGAGCTTCAACCTCCGGGACAGGTGCCGCTGGCGCATCTTCACTCCCGCGGTCCGGCGCTACCACGGAAACTTCTGGGGATGAGTTGAGGTCCATGACCACGACAGCCGGCGCCGGAGCTGTCGCAGCTTCGGCCACCACTTGGGCGGCACCGGGACAGGAGAAGAAGCTCCCGCTCTCACGGCTTCAGCCACTGTGGCCGAGGGTGGAGCCTCACTCCCCTTCTTGGAGACGCTGCAGATGATGAACGGAGAAAATTAAAAAATGGTTGCTACAATTAAAACAACTATCCAAGGTAGAAATCAAAAGTTACCTTGGGAGACTTCCGCACCAGCTTGCGCGGAACCTTTTTCCCGGGCGTTCCGGGCTAGCCATAGCCGGCGTGGAAGCTCCAGAAGGCCCCCCAGAACTCGTCGCGGCCACGGGTGTTTCCCGGGTCAAGGCTCCCCTCGATCGGGAAGAACCCCCGGACCTGGAGGCCTCCACCGGCCTAGGAGCTGGAGTTGCACGCCCGGAGCTAACACCCCGGGAGGACCCTACTGCGGGGACAGCCGCGCTCCGAGAGGACCCCACCACGGGAACAGTCGCGTTTCGGGATGACCCCACTACGGGAACATTCGCCGCAGCTGCAGAGGACCTTCCCCTCCGGGGAGAAGGAGCCGACGCAGAAGTAGCGGGCCCGACGAACCTTCCGTCGGCATACTGCAACTTCCTCTTTTGGCTCACTGGTTCATCCGCCAGCTCCTTGCCCTTGCCGGCGACTTCTCCCCTCAGCTTAGGAACAGAGCCGGAGCTATCCTTGGGTACTCCGGGGATCGCTACCCCGGAGGTTGGTCTTCTCTCGACGACACCAAGGTCGTCAAGCATGGGCATCTTTTGCCAGAGCTCCCTGCTGAACTCCACTTCCACGTTCAGAGGAAGAAAAGCTGATGGCAGAGTCAAGTCGTCGCCTTCGACGTCGATGCCGTGCTGGAACTTCTTAAGGTGGAACTCCAAGGTTTTCCCCACCATGTTGGACTTCAACCCGGTCTCAACCCGATCGTCGTCCATCACGCTGTTGAGGGCCCAAGCAAGTTTCTCCCTCCTCTTCAGCGGCGCCCACCTGTTGACCAAGAAATTGCAAAATATTGCCTGAGGAGTCAATCCTCCTTCCACGCATTGGCGGATCCTGGTCAAAGCAGGGTTGAAAGCTTCTACCAGCACTGGAGCTTCACTCCAGATCGTCGTGTCGATGCCGGGAAGACCATCGGGCAGCTCCAACCTCTCGTGCTCCTCCACCCTGACGACTATCCAGTCTTTCTTCCAGTCATCCCACTTCCCAGAGGGAAATGACTGGAGGTACTTGAATGGGCACTTCTTGCGCTTCATGAAGTAGTAGAAGCCAAGGTACTCATTGCTCCTACCGGTGGTGTGGACGGTGAAGAAGGTCCGGAAGAGCTCGATGCAGGGGGGATGCCCACCCACATCTCACAGAAGTGGACGAAGATAGACACGAGGAGAATGGAGTGAGGGCCAAGGTGATACAACTGCAGACCATAGAAGTCTAGCAGCATCAAGAAAAAGGAAGAAAAAGGTGGGATCAACCCCACCATGGCGTACGAGGAGAAGTACACCATTTCGCCGGAGTGCTCCTTCTCGAACGGGAGCTCTCCACCGGCGCGGACCGAGCGGTTGAAGAAGTCTGAGGACCATCCCATGAGGGCCCGGACCTTCTTCAGGTCGCCATCGGTCTTCAAGCGACTCTCGCGGAGACCCAACTCCATCGCGGCACAGCTAGGCAAGAGAAGAAAAGCGAAGCACAAGTTGGGAGTTTGATCGCAAGAACAGATGAGAGGCGTAAAGAACTCCCGACGGTGCGCACTTTCCTTCTTAAGTAAGCCCTCGCAAAGCTTGGATGGAAACCACAAGGAAGTCGAAGGTACCACCCAAAAATTCCACCCAGCTGATGACAAGCAGGCCCGGGACCACCCCGACGATCAAGTCGAGGTTCTTACCCAGGTGAACGGTTGTCATCAAGAGGCGGGAAGCCCAAAGGCGGCGGCCTGACAAGGCGCGCGGAACCGATACGATTTTCGTATCGGGAACCGGCGACCTTCAATTGCGTGAGATCCGCACGCCCAAGATCTCATCTGCCGCACGCGGGATACGCCACACGGCGAGGATTTAATTCCAAGTCCTTGCCAACGGCACCCTCAAAGACCCTTGAAGACTCAGTTCAAAGGTCGCGAGGATGGACCCACCTCCGGCGGAATGACTTCCCCGGAGGTAGGTCCAGGGGGCCACTGTCGGTACCCTAGAAACCATACACCCCTTGAGGTTATAAAGATCTCAAAGGAAAATCATCTACTTGGTTTGAAGACTCTCGAAGGCCCACATGTCAGACATAACCGGACCCGCTTCTCCAACATGGTTAATCCCTGGGTCGCCACGTGTACTACCAAACCGGAGCTACCGCCCACAAGGGGGAAGCTCCAGGCCATGTACCGAAATGGCACCTCCGGACTTAGCCCCAGACCGAGAGAAGCTCCGGACCTAACAAGTGTCGGGTAGCCCCAGAGCTACCTGTTTCCACAGTATGCTCCGGAGCTGCCACGTGTCCAACCGTCGGATCTTCAGCCTCTAACCTCCGGAAGACCCCACAACGGCTTCAGATCTTCAAAGGGGAATCAAGGACTTCAAGACCTGATTAAGTGTCATTAATACCATATTAATGACACTTAAACGGACGATCTTAACACCAATAATGGTGCTGTCAAAGCCCGTTACAAGGTCATTAAGAGCAATTAAATGTGTTAAATAAGTGTCAATACTAGTAACCGCCGGGGCCACATGTCGGGCCAGGCTAACTTGTAACGGCCTGCCCTTGTACTATAAAAGGACAGGCCGACGACACGTTCAAGGGGCTAGAGAGAGACACACACGCCATTGACACTAAACACAAGCTCATACAGCTAATACAATAGCAACACGTCCGTGGAGTAGGGTATTACGCTCAAGCGGCCCAAACCACGTAAACTCTTGTGTCTCCTGTGTCAATTCCTACTCACCTTCTTGAATCTCCGCGCGCCCATACCGAACATCAAACTCCCCTATCACTTTAGCAGTGTAGGGAGATCTGCCGGTTTCAAATCACCGACAAAGTTGATCAAATTTGATTGATTAGATTGATTCTACTATGTATGCAGTGGAAGTCTAGAATCAAATTAAGGTTTCAATATTATATATCAGATTATATCAAGATTAAATCTTATGTTTAACAATTCAACGTGAGATAATCAATAATTATTGAAGCCCTAGATTATATTGATAAATAAGAACGTTGAACACCAAGAACAAGACACAAGGGTTTATCCCGTGGTTCGGCTCCCACGAAGGCAACCTACATCCACGTTGAGGAGTCCACAAAAGGACCGGATCTTCTCCAACCCTACCCTCGTCGGATCGCCACGAAGGCCAATCCTCTTCCACTAATCGCAAAGGGGTGAATAACCGAATTCAAAGGAGCCTTCTCACACGTTGAGAGCTCCCTTGGATTACAACACGAAAAACCACAAAAACACACTCAAAAGATTACAATTAAAATGCAGGAGTGTGTTAGAGAATCAAACCAAGAGCTCAATGGTGTTGAAAGTGTCTCTCCAATGATCTAGGGTGAATCCTCAAAGGATTGATCGTTTTTGCACTTAATTTCGTGGAGAGATGTGGTTTTTGAGGCTCTTGGGAGGTGTGACGACGCCAGGGTTCGAGAGTGGTAAAAATATGGCCGTACAACTCTATTTATATGGGTTTCTAAAGGTGACCGTTAGGGTTTAGAAAGTTTGGACTAGTCCGTGGTGGTCACCGGACTAGTCCGGTGTGCTATGTGTAGGAAACCCTAAGTGTCCCGAAATATCGGACTAGTCCGGCCAAAAGCGAACTTGTCCGATTTTGCTACTGGAAATCATCGGACTAGTCCGTTAGTCATCGGACTTGTCCAGTTAAGTGAAACCTTAAGTGTGTTTGATGACAAGTCCGCACTTGGACGACTTGTCCGATTTGGATCAGAGGGTTTTTCGGACTAGTCCGTTCAAATATCGGACTTGTCCGATATGGATCAGAAAGAATATCAGACTAGTCTGGTTGTGATCGGACTTGTCCGATTTTGTGTAACTTGTGAAGTGTTTTGAGGACTAGTCCGCACCGGGGAGGACTAATCCGATTCTAGTCAGTGAGGATATCGGACTAGTCCGATGGATATCGGACTTGTCCGATCTGGTGCAGAGAGGTTATCGGACTAGTTCGGTTGTGATCGGACTAGTCCGGTCCTGTGTAACTTTGTGCAATGTGTGTGTTTAATTGGATTTACCTCTTGGTGTGTGTTTCCCTAACACACTTCATACATAAGGATTTACTATTCTTCTTCCTCGAGCTCATCTCCACTTTGCTCCTCATCCTTCCTTCTTTTCGGTAATTTGCTCATTTTTCTATTAAACACATGCACTCATCTCAACAAAGAGGTTAGGATCCCAATTGCTTGTCATAAATCATCCAAAACCCACAAGGGAGTCCTAGATGCACTTTCAATCTCCCCCTTTTTTGTGATTGATGACACTAATTGAGATTTCACAACATATGATAAAAATTGAGATTTTCATAAAGTATGCACATATGAGTGTACAAAACATCAAGCAGTGAAAAATAATCCATATGTGCATTGTTTATGGTGGGATGCATGACTAGGTATATTGAAACAATGAGAATGATGTAATTGACACTAATCAACCAAAACCAAGCATATATGTCATTTTAAGAGCAAAATCACAGATTTCAACAAATACTTCTCAAATGATCAAACATTGCATCACAGAACCATAATTAACTTGAGTACAAAGTTAAAGCATTACAAATCACAAAGACATAGACAAAAAGCATAAAAAGAGCTCTCTCCTCGCATCCTACAGCTAAAGCTAAGACTCCCCCTCAATCTCCCCCCCTTTGGCATCAAGACACCAAAAAGAAGGAGAGGAGGGTCCTAGGGTCTTCACTCTTCGTTGTCGGTCCTCTCATCATCGTCTTCATCATCTTCATCTTCAGCTTGAGGAGGAGGAGGAGAAGGAGGTGTGGAGGTACTCGAGTCCCCAACGCCAAAGTTGGCAAGCTCGGAAGGGGTCAAGGGCCTGAGCTTAGTGAAGTCTGGGTCGGAGTCTTTAGAAATCACTGGAGATCCAATGGGGTCGATCTCCAGCTTCTGGAAAATTTGCTTCACATTTGCCTTGATGTACCTCATATCATCCTTTCTTTTCTGATTGAGCTTGGTGGCCTTCACTTCGGCCTTCTTGCAGGAGGTGAAGATGGAAGCCAGGTATTTGAGGATTCCACTAGCTGATCCTCTCTGAGGGGCTGCCCTTGAAGTAGGAGCAGCTCTGGCATCTTCTCTTGTTCTTGCTGGTGCCTCGGGACTGGAGGCCGGCGAGGGAGCAGCCTGGACATTTACTTGTTGAGGCTTCTGAGGCCTCAAAGGTGTGTGCTCCACATCCTTGACAAACTCGATCCCTGTGACTTTCTCAATCATAAACATGAGATAGGGGGCATAGCCACATGACCTGTTGGGGGTGCTGGAGATGTTGACCATATCATTCCAGATGTAGTCAAACACGTCAAACTGACGATTCCTGCTAATTACTCTCATCAGGGTTCGTAGATAACCCTGCACACTTCCAGCATCCCCATCCTTAGGGGCAATCGTCTTCCTCAAAACTCTGTTGAGCACCACAAAGAATGGCTTCATGTTCTTCGTGGAAGGAGGGATGAACTTTGAATTTGGCTCATAGAGAAACTTCATCCTTTCCTTCTCGATGACACCAACATTGTGGATGACCACATTATCATTGCTCTTGGTGTCAAGATGCAACATCCTTGCAAATTCTTCATATGTTATAGTGTACTTGGATCCATGAGACATCCAAGTCACTCTTTCCTCTTCATGACTTGCAAAGTGACAGGTGGCATAGAACTGAGCTACTACTTCATCATTCCAATTGTACATGAAGGCAAAGAGGTCCTTCAAGCCATGTCTTTCAGCTGCTGCAATCACTTCATCAAATGTAGAGCATCTCTTCTTCTCAAGATGTGCCCAATCAATCCACTGACTACGCACCACTGGTGTCTTCATCTGCAGGTACACAACCTTGTAATAGTAAGCATGAAAATTGCTCCAGAATCTTCCATCTGCAGCTTGCTTTGGATGACTATAGCAGTCAAGGCTTCTGAGCTTTGCAGCTGAGTCGCTGCCCTTTCCATTGAACTTGTCCTCATTCGGGTCCCTGGCCCCTTCTCTTGGGGCATGCAGTTTCAGTGGTCCAACTGGACCCGTCGCTATCCCCTTGCCCTTGCCTTTGGCTAGGCGAGCACTTGCCGAGCTAGGGCCACCACTTGCGGTAGCCCTAGAAGATGGCACCTTGGAGGCCGGCTTCTTTGCTAGCACTTTCCTCCGAACTTGTGGATGAGACGGAGCTAGCTCGGTAGGTCTCTCTTGGCGCTTCTTGCCAACACTCGTTGAGGTCCGAGGTGTCACTTCGTGGTCCATCTCGGCCTCAAAGTCGGAAACTTCATCGTTTGAGCTCGACATGACCTGAGAATGAGTGGCTTGAATGAGAATGAATGGTATAAGGCATATGTGTGAAAAGATAGCAAGAACTTGCATTTAGGAATTGTATAGTTAGGTTTTGGAGTTTAGAAAAGCGGACTTGTCCGGTGTGCAGGCACGGACTAGTCCGGGGGTACCGGACTTGTCCGTGCATGGACCAGACTAGTCCGGTACTCAAACTCAAAAGCCCAAGCAACTGGATAGATGTTGATTCCCAGCGCACAACTTGCTTAGCAAGAATGTAATACATCAAGGAGGCATGTATATAGTGAAAGATTCTAGGCTATTCGATCAACAATGAAGAAAATCGAGATTTCTAGGGTTTTGGGTGAAAATTACCAAAGAAATCGATTGAAGCTTGGAGATGAGGGTGTTGAAGCCTGGAAAAGTCCGCTAGCTTCAATCCTCAAGTGGACAATCTTGATTTCCGCCCAAAAGTGAAGCTTTTTGGTGGAGGGAGCAAGAAATCGCCTTGGAAGCTCGAACACGAAGAGAGAGAGTGCGTGAGGCAAGAGTGGAGGTGAGGGATTTAGGGTTTAGTGGCGGCTAGGGTTATGGAAACGAAAAATCGGACAAGTCCGGAGTTGATCGGACTAGTCCAAACTTTTCGAGGGGCTATATCAGACTAGTCCGTTGTCTACCGGACTAGTCCGGCCTAACCGGCACTCTACGGACTGGTCTGCAGGGGCGGACTAGTCCGGGCAACCACGGACTAGTCCGTGGTCACCAGACAAGAATTTGTAGCCCATTCATATATATTTGAAGGTACATATTCAGAGAAAATAGAGGCAAAACACATCAAATAATCTTGATGAATATGATCAGTAAGCATACAACAATCAAGCAATGATCATAATTCACCAAGATCTAGTAATTGACATAGTTTTTCGAAGAAAAAATGAGAGAGATGATTTTCACAATCCAAAACAACATATTTGAAGAACTAATACATGTATGCAACATTGCAAGCCACACTCCGAGCATCAAGGATATTCAGTTCATTTCGGAGTTCGCAAAAGTGTTTTTCATCAAGTGGCTTTGTAAATATGTCGGCCAATTGCTTTTGGGTATTGACATGGGAAATAGCTATGTCTCCTTTCATGGCATGATCTCTCAAAAAGTGATGTCTTATATCTATGTGCTTGGTTCTGGAGTGCTCAACTAGGTTGTGGGCAATTTTGATGGCACTCTCATTGTCACAAAGGAGTGGAATATGGTTCATAGTGTAACCATAATCCCTTAGAGTTTGTCGCATCCAAAGGAGTTGAGCACAACAACTCCCAGCTGCAACATACTCCGCTTCGGCTGTGGATAAAGCAATGGAATTTTGTTTCTTGGAGGACCAAGAAACTAAGGATCTCCCTAGGAATTGGCATGTGCCGGAAGTGCTTTTTCTATCTACTTTGCACCCGGCATAATCTGCATCGGAATACCCGATGAGATTGAATTTTGAGCCTTTTGGGTACCAAAGACCAAGGTTGGGTGTATGAACTAAATATCTCAAGATCCTTTTTACGGCTGTCAAGTGACATTCTTTAGGGTTGGATTGAAATCTTGCACACAAACATACACTCAACAAAATGTCTGGCCTAGATGCACATAAATAGAGTAGAGATCCAATCATGGAGCGATATACCTTTTGGTCGACGTTAGGTCCATCTTCATTGAGATCCAAGTGGCCATTTGTTGTCATGGGGGTCTTTATGGGTTTTGCCTTGTCCATACCAAACTTCTTAAGTATGTCCTACATGTACTTGGTTTGGCTTATGAACGTCCCTTCCTTTTGTTGCCGCACTTGGAATCCCAAAAAGTACTTTAACTCTCCCATCATTGACATTTCAAACCTGTCTGTCATGATTTTACTAAATTCTTCACAAAAAGATTGGTTAGTTGACCCAAAGATTATATCGTCAACATAAATTTGACAAATAAAAAGATCATCATCAAAATTCTTTGTAAACAGTGTATAGTCTACTTTGCCAATCTTAAAGCCATTTTCAATTAAGAAATCTCTAAGACACTCATACCAAGCTGTAGGAGCTTGTTTGAGGTCATAGAGAGCCTTACATAATTTAAACATGTGGTCGGGGAACTCTTCGTCTTCAAACCCGGGGGGTTGCTCCACGTACACCTCTTCCTTGATTGGTCCGTTGAGGAAGGCACTTTTTACATCCATTTGATACATCTTGAAATCATGGTGAGTAGCATATGCAAGTAATATTTTAATAGATTCAAGCCTAGCTACTGGAGCAAAAGTTTCATCGAAATCCAAACCTTCGACTTGTGAGTACCCTTTGTCCACAAGTCGTGCCTTGTTCCTTGTCACCACCCTGTGTTCATCTTGTTTGTTGCAGAAGACCCATTTGGTGCCGACAATGTTTGCATTGGGTCTTGCCACAAGTTCCCATACTTCGTTCCGCTTGAAGTTGTTCAATTCTTCTTGCATTGCCACCACCCAGTCCGGATCTTTCAATGCATCTTCAACCCTGCGTGGTTCCAAAAAGGATACAAATGAATAGTGTTCACAAAAGTTAGCTATGCGATATCTAGTGGTTACTCCCTTTTGGATGTCACCGATGATGTTGTCGATTGGGTGATCCCTTTGGACGCATTGATGTACTCTTGGGTGTGGCACTTGAGGAGTTGTATCTTCATGATTATCTGCTTCTCCCCCTGAGTCATTGCCTTCATTGACTAGTTGATTATCTTGGTATCTTTGTGATGGATGTTGTGTTGAAGCCCCCCCTTGATCATTGATCTCCTCTTGTGGTTCATCGCCCTCATGTACGTGTGGAGGTGGCTCTTGTGGTCGAACCTCCCCTAGAGCCATTCTCTTCAATGCTTGACAAGGAGCTTCTTCTTTACCTAGTTCACATGGATCAACTTGCTCCTTTTGGGAGCCATTAGTCTCATCGAACACTACGTCACGTGCTATTTCAACAAGTCCGGAGGTCTTGTTGAAAACACGATAGGCGTAAGTGTTTGAATCATAACCAAGCAAGAAACCTTCATCGGACTTCAAAGCGAACTTTGAATTCCTAGGCTTCTTGTTCAAAATATAGCATGGAGAGCCGAAAACTCGAAAATATGAAATGTTTGGTTTGTTACCGGTGAGTAGCTCATAGGATGTCTTCTTGAGTAGTCGATGAAGATAAAGTCGATTTACAGCGTGGCAAGCGGTGTTAATCGCTTCCGCCCAAAATCGATCTGATGTCTTGTACTCATCGAGCATTGTTCTTGCCATCTCTATGAGTGTTCAATTCTTCCTTTCGGCAACTCCGTTTTGTTGTGAGGAATATGGCGCTAAAAACTCATGGTTGATGCCCTCTTCATCAAGGTATTCCCCTACTTGTGTGTTCTTGAACTCCGTGCCATTGTCGCTTCAAATATTCTTGAATTCGTTTTGAGCTCGCTTGAAGAACTTCTTGAGTGTTTCTTGTGTCTCTGACTTATCATGCAAAAAGAAAACCCAAGTGAAGCGAGAAAAGTCATCAACAACTACTAAACCATATTTGTTACCACCAATGCTTATGTAAGCAATTGGACCAAATAAGTCCATGTGAAGTAGTTCGAGCGGTCTTGTTGTAGTCATGACGTTCTTTGCAGGATGAGGTGCTCCAACTTGCTTCCTAGCTTGGTACGCGCTACAAGGCCTATCTTTCTCAAAAACAACATCCTTCAAACCGCGGATGTGATCGCCCTTGAGAAGTTTTTGAAGATTCCTCATACCAACATGCGTTAGACATCTATGCCACAACCAACCCATGTTGGTTTTTGCAATCAAGCATGTGTCAAGTTCGGCTTTATCCTTGTTGAAGTCAACAAGGTAAAGCTTTCCCTTCAACATACCCTTTAATGCAATGGAATCATCACTCCTCCTAGAGACGGTCACACCCTCGTTAGTGAACAAACAATTATAACCTTTGTCACATAGTTGAGATATGGACAACAGGTTATAATCTAAGGATTCAACATGTAAAACATGAGAAAGTGTGTGTTTAGATGATATAGCAATTTTACTGGTACCAAGCACTCTTCCCTGACTGTTATCTCCAAAGTAGATGCCTTCGTTTGGGTCCTCATTCTCTTCATATTCCACGAACATTCTTCTTTCCCCCGTCATATGGTTGGTGCAGCCACTGTCTAGCACCCATTTAGATCCACCGGAGGAATAAGCCTGCAAAAACAGATTATGCTTTGGTTTTAGGTACCCAAGCTTGCTTGGGTCCTTGGAGGTTAGTTACGATACATTTGGGCACCCACACATGAGATTTGGTGTTCCCATGGCGTGGCCCAACATAGTTAGCATAAACCTTGCCAAACTTATTTCTCATTAACACATAGGAGGCATCAAAGGTTCTAAAGAGTAATTGTTGTTGTTTGTATACAGGACTAGTCTGGGAGGCTGGACTTGTCTGGAGGACCGGACTTGTCCGAACACTTACCGGACTAGTCCGGTGTTCCTGTGAGTTCAAGTTTTTACTTTTCGACAAACTATTTTGAGAAGGTCTTCCTTTCACAAAGGAAATCCTCTCCTTGTTATTCTTATGACTTCTAGCATGCTGCTTTTCACCATAAGAGTAACCAATGCCATATTTGACATTTGGAGGTCTTTGGACCAAGTATGCACTACGTGCATAGTTGATCTTCTCCTTGTCAAATATGCCACATTTGGTAGGAGGTTTTTCCTTTGTGGAGGTTGACCTCTCCTTCAAACTGGTGTCAATTTTATTACATGTGCATGTATGAGCAAAATCAGTTTTAGTGGGTTGAGAAGGTGAGCTTGAAGAGGAGGAAGGTTCACTCAGCTTGAGTGACTCAATTTGCACTTCAAGGATCTTGTTGACCTTGGTCAGGTCAGCAAGTTGGTCCTTGATTGCAACATTTGAGTCAGTTAACTCCAAGGAAGCTTTATTGCTTGAAGCTAACTCAAGTTCTAGTGAATTGCTTTTCTCCTTTTCAAGTTCTAGAAGTTTGTCAAGTTCGACATACTCCTCCTTTTGGAAGATAATCATGTCCTATTGATGATGAATTAACCTCTCCTTCTCAACAAGTTCATCAAGTAAAATTTTCATTTTTGTTGCAGTTTTCCTATCTAGTCCACTAAGCATATCCTCATCATCACTATTTATTTCATCATCACTAGAGTAGGAATGCATGGAAGGGGTTTTGATGGTTACCTTGCATTTACCTTCTTTTGCCATTAGGCAAGTCACAATTTCCTTCCTTGCGTTGAGTGTAGGGAAGAGGGTAGACTTCTTGGTCGTGCTCTCGATGGCTATGCTATCCATCTCTTCTTCTTCTTCGGATGATGAGAACTCATCATTTGAGTCCCACTCCTTCCCTATGTGAGCTTGTTCGGCTTGTTTCTTCTTATTGAAGAATTTCTTGTGTTGAGGCTTGGCTTCTTTAGTCTTTTTCTTGTTCTCCTCATATGGGCAATCAACTATAAAGTGGTTATACTCACCACAATTATAGCATGCCCGCCTTAACTTTGGCTTCATTCTTTCCTTGTGTTTTCCTTCACTTGATTTTGTCCCTTGTCTTTTCTTCATTATTCTCTTGAACTTTTTCATGAATAATATCATGTCCTCTTCATCTAGCTCACTGCTCTTGTCATCACTGTCTTCCTCTAGTTGTGCTCCTCTTGCTTCTTTGGATAGGGGCTTGAGGGTGGACTTCAAGGATACCCCTTTCTTCTTTGCCGAGGTGAGGTGGCAATTTCCTTGACGTGCTTTGCTTGTTTTTCTATCATCTCAAAGTTGATGATCTTTCCAAGCAACTCATCCGGAGTCATCCTTTTGTATCCGGGGCTTCCTCTAATCATGGAGCATAGCGTGACATTGCGAGGCATAAAAGCTCTAAGGATGAGCTTTACTACCTCGTGGTCATTCCACTTCTTGCTCCCATATGATCGAACTTTGTTGACGAGTGTCTTCAATCGGTTGTACATATCTTGGGGTGACTCGTCTTCCTCAATTGCGAATCTTCCTAGTTCGCCTTCGATCATCTCAATCTTTGCTTCACGCACATGTCGATCACCTTCATGTGCAATTTGCAGTGTATCCCATATCTCCTTAGCGCACTCAAGTCCATCAACCTTGGTGAACTCGTCCCGACTAAGTTAGGAGGTGATTACAGCTGCAGCTTGAGCATTTCTATGAATGACCTGCTCTTGACTTGGGGTGAGCTCTTCATCGTCGTCCGGAATATCTATCCCTGTGCATACAACATGCCATAGACTTGGATTTAGGGAAATCAAATGCATTTTCATATTTTGCCTCCACATTGAGTAATCACTTCCATCGAAGTGTGGGGCTTTTCCAAGTGGGATAGATAAGTAATGATTATTATTGGAATTTAGACGATCATAGTTAAAAGGATATCGGGAGTAGTCGGTGTGACTACTCCCCTTCTTCTTCTCTTCAACTTTCACTTTCCCTTTGGAAAGTGCCTTCTTTCTGAGCAGCGCCTTTAGCTCCAGTGTCTCCTCATCATCGTCCTCGAAGTCTTGAATGGCTTCAAGGTACTTCTCCATCTTTTGGGTTTTGTCATTGTTAACCTCCTCTTGGTTGTTGGTTTTGTGGATGTCCTTCATCTCCGACATGATCTCTTCGAGTGGTTAGACTCTTTCTTGAAGAACCTCACTCTGATACCAATTGAATGTAGCCTAGAGGGGGGTGAATAGGCCCTTTTGCGAATTGTTGGATCCTGCAAAACTTAACAACCAGTTCAATACCAGAAATATCGGACTAGTCTGGTAAAGTGCGGACTAGTCCGGTGTTCACGGACTAAGTTGATCAAATTTGATTGATTAGATTGATTCTACTATGTATGCAGCGGAAGTCTAGAATCAAATTAAGGTTTCAATATTATATATCAGATTATATCAAGATTAAATCTTATGTTTAACAATTCAACGTGAGATAATCAATAATTATTGAAACCCTAGATTATATTGATAAATAAGAACGTTGAACATCAAGAACAAGACACAAGGGTTTATCCCGTGGTTTGGCTCCCACGAAGGCAACCTACATCCACGTTGAGGAGTCCACAAAAGGACTGGGTCTTCTCCATCCCTACCCTCGTCGGATCGCCACGAAGGCCAATCCTCTTCCACTAATCACAAAGGGGTGAATAACCGAATTCAAAGGGGTCTTCTCACACGTTGAGAGCTCCCTTGGATTACAACACGAAAAACCACCAAAACACACTCAAAAGATTACAATTAAAACGCAGGAGTGTGTTAGAGAATCAAACCAAGAGCTCAATGGTGTTGAAAGTGTCTCTCCAATGATCTAGGGTGAATCATCAAAGGATTGATCATTGTTGCACTTAATTTCGTGGAGAGATGTGGTTTTTGGGGCTCTTGGGAGGTGTGACGGCGCCAGGCTTCGAGAGTGGTAAAAATATGGCCGTACAACTCTATTTATATGGGTTTCTAAAAGTGACCATTAGGGTTCAGAAAGTTCGGACTAGTCCGTGGTGGTCACCGGACTAGTCTGGTGTGCTGTGTGTAGCAAACTCTAAGTGTCCCGAAATATCGGACTAGTCCGACCAAAAGCGGACTTGTCCGATTTCGCTACTGGAAATCATCGGACTAGTCCGTTAGTCATCGGACTTGTCTGGTTAAGTGAAACCTTAAGTGTGTTTGATGACAAGTCCGCACTTGGAGGACTTGTCCGATTTGGATCAGAGGGTTTTTCGGACTAGTCCGTTCAAATATCGAACTTGTCCGATATGGATCAGAAAGAATATCGGACTAGTCCGATTGTGATCGGACTTGTCCGATTTTGGGTAACTTGTGAAGTGTTTTGAGGACTAGTCCGCACTGGGGAGGACTAATCCGATTCTAGTCAGTGAGGATATCGGACTAGTCCGATGGATATCGGACTTGTCCGATCTGGTGCAGAGAGGTTATCGGACTAGTCCAGTTGTGATCGGACTAGTTCGGTCGTGTATAACTTTGTGCAATGTGTGTGTTTAATTGGATTGAGCTATTGGTGTGTGTTTCCCTAACACACTTCATACATAAGGATTTACTATTCTTCTTCCTTGAGCTCATCTCCACTTTGCTCCTCATCCTTCCTTCTTTTTTGTACTTTGCTCATTTTTCTATTAAACACCTGCACTCATCTCAATAAAGAGGTTAGGATCCCAATTGCTTGTCATAAATCATCCAAAACACACAAGGGAGTCCTAGATGCACTTTCAGAAACTGTGTTGCAGCTCCCCTGAGAGGTTCAACACCGAGAAACGCCTTCTTATGGTGCAAGAGGCGTACAACAATACTTCTCACGCCATGAGTTTTGGGTACCCTTCCATAGTTTACTGGAATGGGTACCATCGGCCACTACCTCTTCGCCCTCACGGGGGTGGACGATCGTCTCGACATTCTGTTCGAGACAATGGCCCAGGTTCTCAGCGCTGAGGGCCGCATAAACCTAGTGGAGACGATGGAGAGCAACCTCATTCTCGGGGTTGCACCGCTGGTGCAGCTGGTGCAGCCGGCGTAGCTGGCACAGGCTCCTGTTGTACCGGCGTTGGAGTCGCCGTTGGAGGAGGAGGAGGAGTAGGATTTAATTTTTCTTTGTTGTTTTTAGTTTCTTGTGTTTTGTAATATATTGTGTTAACGAATAAAATCTATCTTTTTTCATCTATGTGGTTGAATATTATCTTGTGTGTTCAACAACTGTGTGAATGAATGAATGTGTGGTGTGTTCATCGTGTTCCTCAGGAATCATAAGGAAGGATTTGATTATTTTCTGGACAAGTGAATGATTTAGTTATCAAGTGAATGTGCTGTAAGCTTAGTGATGTGTGATATCAACAGTGACTCAAAGCAAATGGAGAAACTCATGAAGCTAAAGGTAACGTGGGGAATCGGAGACACACTCTTTCTAAAAGCGCATCTCCATTTTGCTTCTCCGCACAGACATTATATAAGGTGTCATCAGTCTCTTCTCTTCGTTCGTCTTCTGTGCGCAGATAACCCACCATGGCCAACGTTCTGCCGCCAAGCACGCGGAGGGAGCCACCCTGCAAGAAACAGTGCTACCGCTCCCCCGAGAGGCTCAACAACGAGCTGCTTGAGATGCTATTCGATAGGCTATTCGACCATTTCCAGAGGCTGCTCGAGACGACATCCGAGGTGCTCAGCATCGAGGGCCGCAATATCCTGGTGGCGGCGATGGCGAGAAACCTCGGTCGCAAGGTTGCACTGTCGAATCCGGACCAACCGGAGCAACCAGCGGAGCAGCCAGAGCAACCGGCGGAGCAGCCGGAGAAGGAGGGGGAGGAGGAGTAGGATTTAGGTTTTCTTTTGTTTTTTTAGTTGATGTTGTTTTTATTTTCTTGTGTCTTGTATTTTTTCTTGTGTTTTGTAATATATTTGTTAATGAATATGTGTCATCTGTGTTCATCCATGTCATGAATATTTTGTGTGTTCAACTGTGAATGAATGAATTAAACGTTCGGCGATGAGAGTCTGTAAGAGAAGACAAAGGAGACGCGTTTGTGTAGAGTACGTCTCATTTCTTGCGCACATTAGAGATGTGTTTGTTGGAAGAGCGTCTCCCATTTTTCAGAGAGAAGGCGCGTCTTAGATACCGACTTAACTGAGAGGTGCTTTATTGTAACGCGTCTCCTTGAACGTTCAGCCGAGCCATGTCAGATCCTCGCTAAAGAGGGCTCATCTTGCTTAACCTTATCAGAGACGTCTGCCTTTGAGCGCGCTGTCCATCTTTGTCTCCTATTTGGGTTCTTACGTAGTGTATGCACAAGAGTTCAATCTCTCCAATTCGGAGTGCCGAACTTCCTCTCCCAGACATTCTCAGCAGCTTTGATGTGAACATCTCCAAGCTCCCTGTCAAGTACCTGGGGCTTCCTCTTTCAACTTCTCGCCTATCAATGGTCCAGTTGCAGCCGATCTTGGATAGAGCGCAAGGAAAAGTGGCAGGATTGCAGAACCGCCTCCTCTCCATAGCCGGTGGCAAGGAGTTGGTGAGACCTGTTCTTAGCACTCTCCCTATTTATGCATTGACCGTCCTCAGGCTTCCTCGGCAGTTCATCAAGGCGATGGACAAAATGCGTCGGCGTTTCCTTTGGGATGGACAGCAAAACTTGAGCGGTGCTAAATGTAAGGTGGGCTGGGCAAAAGTCTATCGGCCGACTGATAGAGGTGGTCTCGATATCTTGGATCTGGCAAGGTTCAGGCAAGCCCTTAGGTTGCGTTGGCTCTGGCACCGATGGCGCTCCCAAGCCAAGCCTGGATCGAAATGGAGTTGCCGGTGGATTCGACGGATGAAAGTTGTTTGCCACGGCCATACGGATCTCCATTCGGAATGGATGAAACACCAAGTTCTAGACTTCTAATTGGTGTGGGGGCTGTCCTCTTGCTTTGACATTTCCACTGTTGTTTCAACACAATCGGCGGAAAAACATACTTGTGTCGGATGCACACCGAGACAATAGTTGGATACGGGATGTGGTACACAATATGACGGTGGATGTACTAGCTGATTTTGTGCGCCTTGGGACACGCTACAAGGGGTTGAGCTTAGCGCGGATCCACACCAGGCTGATGAGATTCGCTGGATCTTCGTGGCCACAGAGGAGTACTCGGCGCGCTCAGCATATTCTATGCAGTTTGAGGGTGGCTACCGATGCTGGTACACGGCGAGAATCGGGAGCACTTGGGCTCCGCCAAAGAGCAAGTTCTTTCTCTGGCTCATGATACAGCATCGATTGTGGACAGCTGCTCGGCTGCAGTTGCGAGGCTGGCCGAATCAATACCTCTGCGCCTCGTATCGTCGCAGTGTGGAGACGACCGTGCACTTATTCGCTGACTGCTCGGTCTCGCGCTAGCTGTGGTCGACTGTCTAGGATGTCTTTGGCTTCCGGACAATGCATCCGGCCGCCTGGTCTGAGCCCACTGAGTTATCGGCATGGTTCCAGTAGCTTAGCAGCCTGAGCAAAGATCACCAGGCCAGGGGCTCACGCTCAGTGGCTCTCATGGTTTGTTGGACCCTCTAATGCGAGCGTAACCGTCGAGTCTTTGATCAAAAAGAGAAGTTCTTGCATCTCATTTTTGCGGACTTTTTGGAGATGTGCTCTCTCTGGACCGCGGCCAAGGCTAAAGGCCTGCAGCGACTGTTGTCAGCGTAGTATTCTTAGCACAGGACGATGTTTAGATGTACTCTCTGCTTCTGGTGCACATCTGGCTGCTGATTTACTCCTGCTGTAACTGAACCTCTGTATCTTCTTCGCTTATTAATATATGCCAGCATGGCTGGATCTTTCTAAAAAAATTGTTCTCGTAGTAATCAAAATAAAAAAATTAATTCATTTGACTAAACTATGCTTTAGCAGGTCTCTATACATGAGTGGAGCTTTATGTTCTTATTTGTCCTGTTAAGTTGCAGCTTTAATGGATTCTTGTCAGATTAATATTTGCTTGGTTTCGTGTACCTGCTCAGTACTTTTTGTACAATAGCTTGGCAGGCGAGCCTTCACTTGACCTATAGCTTAATTTTATATCTTTTACCATTTTGAACAAATAGCTCGGTAGTTAGTTCATTTCCCGTTGATCTCTGTAGTAACACAACAGTTCAATAATAGTGCCTTGGTATACACAGTAGCTAGTTTCTCGGTGTGTCGACAAGCCTAGGTATTTCTTTGGCCTAATTTTTGCAGGTGCTTTGCGATAGAAATTTCCTGCAGGTGCAGGGAGCAAGTTGTGAATCAGATAAGTTAGTCCTGTAACCATTGTAGAACGTCTTGCGCATTGAGCTGTTTGCTTTACTTTGTCTCCTCTGGAATCTCTAAACTGCTGACGTATGGATTTGTATGCTATAAAAGTGGCAGCCTATCAGTCCAGGCTCATCGCATCATTTCTTTTGGCTAGCTCTGGATGAAATGTTAGTTACAGCAAACAGCGAGATAGATCCTGTGGTGCTTTTCAATCAAATACTTCTGTGTTTCTTGTACTCAAGGTCGTATCCCAGTACCTAATGGCAGACCAAGTTTTCAAAAAAAAAAAACTAAATCAGTGCTTCTACAATCCAAGTAAAAAGGGCCAAGGGTCATAGCATTGCCAGATTAATTTAAAATTGTTGTTTACATGTGCGTGCATGCACACGGGAACTAAATACTTGCAGTAATAAAAATACTAATTATGGACATAAACACATCTATCTGTCCGCAAAAGGCTCTCGTGCGGGATGACTCGACCCGATGCCCCCGCGTCGCCCGCGACAGGCGGCTCGGGTGGATCCGCAGCCATGCCCCCACCCAACCTCCCCTCTCCTCCCTCCCAGCTTGCCGCCGCCTGAGCGCGCCGCCGGATCGCGCAGGCACAAGTACGGCGGCGGCGGGGCATCCCGGCGAAGAAGGTTCTTCACCCTTGAGTGTGGCGCTCGTTGGGATTCGGCGCCGCCGCTCGGCGGGACATCCGTCGAATAAACTCAAAAGGCGGCGGGGCCTTTCGTCCCCTGCGGAGGAGCGCCAACCCTCAGCTCTGAGGTGGACGCCCAGATCTAGCCGGCGACGGCGAGATCTGGCCATGCGCGCGACATGGCTGACGCGGGGTCGGGAAGGGTGAGGAGGGCCACACATGGAGGCGGGATCTAGCGCTTGCTCAGACGGACTCACGCCGTGCTGGCAGTTCCTCGGCGACTTCCCCAGCAAGTCGTGGGTAGAGCGATTGGATCTCGATGCATGGAGATGGAGACCGGCGGACGAGGCAGCAGGGGGCTCAACACGCAGCCGGCGCGATGCGCTCACGCGGCACGACCTCTGCGTCGCGCCCGACGGTGGTAGCCACACCATGGCAGCAGATGACCACGCTTGATGGCAAGCAGCAAGCGAAGACAGTGCAGTCGCGGGGCTCTTCTGCCCGGCAGAGGAGGCCCGAGTGGTGGGCGCCGGTGGCGTGAACAAGTGACAAGGATGGCGCACGGCGGAGCACCTGGCCTGAGGTGGCTGCGTGGGATGCTGATGGCATGAGTCTGGGGCCGACAGGTCGGATTTGAATAACGTTGGCGATTGCAGCCGTCGGCAGCCGGATCTGGTGCTTTCATGAGCTTCATTAGGTGATGGTGGCACGGCGATAGTGAAACTCGATGAAGACATCTGTGCCGTTGACGAAGATGGTGGCGGCGGCGGCTGGGAGCTCCTGCTCACCAGATTTTCAGTATGGATGCGGATAGATTTGGTGGGTCGCCCGCAACTAGAGGATTTAGCACAACGAGCTCTTTTCTATTCTTGGATGGTCTCTTGAAGTGGCAGTGGTGAAGCTTGCGAGTGATCGCGATGGTGGATCTGGGCGATGAAGCTCGTAGTTGACTGCGACAGCGGATCTAGACGGCGGGACCGTCAAGACGCATACAATAGCAGATCTGGGCGGCGAGCCTTGCCGGCGCTAATGTCAGCAGATGGGGGCAGTCCTACGCATGTCAGAGGTTTGTGCTTCGACCTTCGTGTTACAGCGACTGGAAGGCGATTAGAGTAGGAGGATCTCGGAAGTTGACTTGTGACGGTGTGGTGGTTGGCCCTAACTTAGAGAAGGTTGTTATTGTGAATATGTGGTGGTGATCGTGGGCGTAATGGGTTGGTCGTGTAGACGCGGACTGTGATGGCGATCACGAGTGTGTGGTTGTGATTGTGGTGTTTGTGTCGTTGTATGGAGGATGTGGCATCGTCCTCTGTGTATAGTTTTCGGGTCTGGTTTTCCATATAAATTGGATTACTCTTCTTATATGATATTACGCAGGAGTTCCTTCTTTCGAGCTTTCGAACATCTATCTGTCCGTCCAGTCCAAGGGGACCACATCAAATTTTTAACTGCGGCATCCTAACGAAACAACAGCGAAGAGGATACAAAATCCATGTCCAAGGCTTCCTTTGCCCCAGCCCGCGACCTCCTGTGCTGCACGATATCAGAATTTTAGTCAGAAACAATTGGGTCCATAGGAAGTTCTGTAGTCCATATTATGATTTATGAAAGACCAATCTCCAGCAATTTTACAAGCTGAACTTGTATGTTCAAGAACTTATATGATCTACGTCTAACCAGGGCCGGTCCTGAGATTTTTGAGGTCTCAGACAAAACTAAAACATTGGCCCCTTAGCCATAAAAATAAAAAATAGTGCATATGTATATTACGTATAATGTTATTTCTCTAAAAAGATATATATGAATAAGATTTTTATAAAACACTACTACAAAAAGCATTTTTACAGGCGCCTCAAATTTTCAAACACAGGCGGTCCTTAAAAATATGCGACTGTGATGACGAATGATATAATAACCGTCTGTGATGACAGAACAACACAGTCGGATTTTAAAGAACAATTGTCTGGGTAAACACATTATCTTCACAGACGGTTCTTATTTAAGAACCGTCAATAATGCAATGAACTTCACAGGCGGATTTTAAGAAACAACCGCCTGGGTAAATACATGATCTTCATAGAAGGTTCTTAATTAATAACCGTCTGTAATGCAATGAACTTCACAGATGGATTTTAAGGAACAACCGTCTGGGTAAATACATGATCTTCGTTGGCGGTTCTTAATTAATAACCGTCTGTAATGCAATGAACTTCACAGATGGATTTTAAGGAACAACCGTCTGGGTAAATACATGATCTTCGTTGGCGATTCTTAATTAATAACCGTCTGTAATGCAATGAACTTCATAGACGGTTCTTGATTAACAACGGCCTGAGAAGATCATGTATTTTCAGTGGCGGTCATCGTTTAAGAACCGTATGTAGTTGTTCAATTATCATAAGCGGTTTTCATTGAAATTACAGGGATGTAGTTGCAATTATCACAACCGTATGTAGTCGTGCAGGCAAAATTATATCAGGAAAAAACACAGATGAGCTAGCGGATACTAGTACAGTAATGCATTATAGGAAATGCTCGATCACCAGTGAGGCTGGCTTAATTGTGATAATACACCATTAGAGGCTTTACAATTGTGCAAAGATAATTTCTTTACACACGGAACAAAAATCATGCTACATTCATTGTAGATCGACGATGAAGCTCCCATCGATCAATCTAAATTGTACCGTCCTGCTTGCTCCTGAACACCTCTCTTATATTCCGCTAGATCCTGAAAATATTGACATTATTTAAATTAACAAATGTCGAAGGAGGAATGAATAACCTACATTGGTCACTAAGTCAAAGTGTCATCTAACCTTGATAAGTAGATTATATCAATCATTTTCAACATCAGGCACATTTGGCTGATGCAGCAAACGCTGAACTTCAAGTAGTATAGTTTTGATTGTAAAAGCACTGCACCACCCCTACGAAATATAATTTAAGCAATATAAGAAACCAGTTCAAATAAGTTCGACAACAATTATAAGTAATAATTACATGAACAAAATAGGTCTATCTTACAGTCTCTTGATCAAGAACACCGATGCAGAGTGCTCCCGAACGATGGACATTTGGGTGGAAGAACCCAATTGGAAAGGCGCATCTTGGAGGCACCAAGAGATAGTCCTCAGATAAGGATATTGTCAGGGGGTAGTAACCATCTTCCCATTCAGTCTGCAAAAGAAATTTATTAATAGGAGGACGATGGTTAAACTCATATTGTGCTTGTTCTTCATGACTTACCCTTTCTTTACCGGGGACGATGCACTGCCACTTCAATAAATCTCCCGACTCAGGCTTCGCAGAGAAACCCTACGCGGAGAAATTGAAAATACCAAAAACAAAAAGGACGGAAAAACAAACTACAGTTAAGTTCATCAGTCCATTACAGATACATATGTATATACAACCATGTGACCGGTGTGCCATATGTACATACATGGGGATGGTTCTTGCGCCACGCCAAGCCCTCCTCCTTCAATCGGCTACACGCCCGAGACATCATTATCTGAAAGACCAAACTTCCAAACTTCCAAATCATTGAGTCCAAACGCATATGTACACAAATGCAAAAGGACACAATCCATATACCAACATTGTTCTAAGTTGATTTCAGAAGATACAAATATATACAATATATATCATCTCGCATTGCTATATACATTTTTTCCAGCATTGACATCTTCTCGCATATAGGGTTTCAAATTCTTTTTAATACTTCTCTCTACGCGCTTGATGTTTCCTGGTTCGGTGAAAATGTACATCTGTTCATACTGATTATATTCCTCTTCATTATCTCCCACATTGTCAACCCCAATAATATTTTGCTTTCCAGAAACAACTACGTGCAACTTCTCAGTTTCTGGATCTTGAACATAAAAAACTTGTGCAACATTATCGGCGAGAACCTACATGTCATCTTTGTAACCCACTTTATTCAAGTCTACCAGTGTCAGCCCGTAATTGTCCAGTTTCAAACCATCAGGATGTTTGACCCATTGGCACTTAAATACGGGCATTACCATTCTTTCGCCATAATCAAGTTCCCATATTTCCTCTATAAACCCGAAGTATGTGGTCTTCTGCCCTTGTGAATCATAAGCCTCAATACGAACACCACTATTTTGTGCAACACTCTTACCGTCTTTTTCTTTAGTGTAAAATGTGTAACCATTGATGTCATATGCTTGCCATGATGTTACCAAAGCAGATGGGCCAGAAGCTAACTTCTTCATTGTTGCCTCTTCTATAGTGTTTCCGTATGATATATTTTTGTCCATTAACCATTCAGTGAAACATCTTCTGTGCTCTTTCATGATCCAGTCCTCTTTGCGGTCTTGGTTTTTATCACGAAGCTCAATTTGGTGTTCCTCGATGTATGACTCAGCTATTGCGAGCTGTTGTAGTACAACAAAATGTGTACGGTATACACTCTTGTAATCTTGAACAATAAAAGTTTTCTTACCCACTTTGCCTCTCCCACGTAGTCTACCCTCATGTACTGGTATAGGCACACCTATCGATTTTCCATCTTTGATGTAATCAGCGCAACCCTCAATCACTTCTTCAGTGGTGTATCCTTCCATAATTGAACCCTCTGGGTGAGCATGGTTCCGCACATAACCTTTTAATACTCCTAAATAATGATCTTCATCAAGCCAACGCAGGGAATGGCAACAGTCTTGGACTCGGCCGATTACCCACCAGATCGTTACAAAGATTTCCTTTCCATTTTGAAAAAGTACGTTTATTCAATAATTTTAATTTACGCACATTTAGAATGTGTTGACAAGTTTTATATGACATTTCTTGTATTACAGCGCTTGGCAGTTTTACGCGGAGCTTGGCGGTCAGAGACCTCCTAATATGAATATATTGCACATTAAAACGTATTATGCTTGTCCGAAGCAGCCTGCTGGGAGTGTCTTATGCGGGTATTATGTATGCGAGCATCTTCGGACCGCCGGCGTATATAGAGTGAATCGTGAGGATGTAAGTTATCCTTAATGTCGATACCTTATTTTCTTACTTTTGTGTTTCATTTTCATTGTAACTAGCATAGTTTAATGCTTATATTCTCTGCTGTTCAATATTACCAGAAACATTATTTTCATATTTTGATTTCAACTTCAAAATTCAATTGCTCATAGTACAACTGCTCCAAAAATACCAACTAAATTCTTGTATACTCTCACATTGATCTATACTTTGAGATTGTTCAAACCAACACATTCTAAACCTTGTTATGTGTTATATTGCAGCACAAGAAGAATCTGAACGAAGAATGGCCGGTTTGTAGAAGTATTCCTGATGGAGGAGCCGACAGGATTGCTTCTGAACTCTGTCAGTTCATTCGTCGCGAAATTTTGCACAAAAATGGGAAGTTCTTTGATAAGAATGGTTCAACAGCTGATGTGCCAGAACTTTGCGACTATGCCAATATAAACAATTTTTAGTGAAAACTTGTAAACTTTGAGATGAATTATATCTGTAACTTGTACATATGTATATTGTTTTAGTGAAATTGACTTCTGTGATGATAATATTGTTGACTTTTGTTCTGTGATGATATTGTTGTTTTTTGTTCTGTGATTATATTGAATTGACCTGGAAATTAGAAATAACAGCAGTAGTACTGCATAGGTTATACCTTATCACAGGCAGTTATTAACCAACGGCTAGGCATGACTGTGAAAAACAATTATCACAGGCGGCTAGATACAAGTAAAGAAACATCTGTGATAACCTAATTTTCACAGGCGGTGACTGTTATGATAGAAACTGGCTGCGTTAAAGGGTCTTCACAGACGGCTGATATAGGTAAACTCTGTCTGTGATAACACCATTATCATAGACGGTTAGTTATGCTTCAATAACCGTCTGTGAAGACACATTATGATTGACGGTTAGTTATGCTTCAATACCCGTATGTGAAGAGACATTATCATAGACGGTTAGTTATGCTTCAAAATCCACCTGTGAAGACACATTATCATAGACGGTTATTTATGCTTCAAAACCCGCCTGTGAAGACACATTATCAATGGCGGTTAGTTATGCTTCAATACCTGTCTGTGAAGACACATTATCATAGGCGGTTAGTTATGCTTCAATAACCGTCTGTGATAAGACATTTATCACAGGAGGTTATATATATGCTGCACGACCCGTCTGTGATAAAATATTTTCACAGGCGGCTAGCCTAAGTAAAGAACCGCCTATGATAATGTGTCTTCACAGGCGGCTAGCCTAAGTGAAGAACCGCCTATGATAATGTGTCTTCACAGGCGGTTTCACTTCTCCGCCTGTGAAATTGCAGATTATCACAGACTCTTCGTTTCAGGCGGTTTTAAAAGCCGTCTGTGATAATAGGTTTGGAGCCGCCTGTGATGAGGCTTATTGTAGCAGTGAAAGATGTATAATAATCTTGACGTAATTTTTTTTATCACTGCTAGCACTGGTATACTATAGGTATAGTATACAATCTACAACAAAAAATTTTTTATAAAGACAACTTAAATAAATTTGATACATATAGCACATTAACCACTGAAAATGCACTTTCTTAAGATATTTCATACAAATTGAAACAGAACAATCCAGCGATTAATAAAAACAATGATGAAATGCTATGTAGTATTAAAACGAGATCAATTCTATTTGTCTACCTTACAAATTGCGCCCTATTTCTCGATATTGAAGAGGAGTAGAGGTATGGCCGGTCGTGAGATTATGGTGCCCGGGGCAAAATTAAAACTGAGGCCCCTTAGTCACAAAAGTAAGAAAGGTACATACGTCAGGGTAACTAATGATTTGAAGGAATTTTGGACGGAAAATGAAGGTTTCTAATTCCTATAGGAAAACGAGCTGTTCATCCCTTTGGAATAGAGGATTAGAGTATAGAAAAAGTGGAGGAAGTTTCCTATGGTGGACATTTTGTAGGAAATCATAGGGAAATAAACATTCAACGTGACCTCTTTTTTCTTTCCCGGCACATGGAACGAGGCAAATGAGGTATAGACGTATAGTTGCTCCTAATGGAAATCTGCAAGTGGCCTAAGTGTTGTAGATGAAATTTTGAGCGGTGGTTATGGCGGCTGTTCGGCGAAGGGACGTGGCTGTGGTCGCTCGACGAGGAGTCGCGACCGCTCTGTGGTGCGGCCGACAACTGCCGGTGAGTGCAAGTAATCATTTGATCTCTAACACTCCCTCTGGAGCACTTGAACTCCACGTTAAATGAATATAATCTTCAAAAACACGATGGAGAAAATCTGAAGATATATACATAATAAAATGCTTATGTAAAAACTCCTGAAACATTTGTTAAATTAGGAGAAAATTACAACATAAAATGTCATAATCGTTTTCAAATAAAAACCTCTGTGGGGAAAATAAGAAAGCGGACATAATCTTGCATTGTCATTGCCTCATTAAAACTTAACGTGAGAAAATTTAAAAGTAAAACTCACATAAGGAAAAGAGTACAATTGCTTAAGTGTCAGGTGGCTTTAAACGAAGCTCCCCCTAAACCTTGTAAGTCTCTATGTCTACGCATACCAATACCATCGTCACATGACTTTGTTTGTTGGAGACTAATTTCTCCATTCACTTGAAGTTCATGTTGGTAAAAGAGTTTATGTGTTATGTGCTTAGTAACATTGGTTTTCACGTAAACTGACTGCATCTGAGCAATGCAAGCTGCATTATCTCCAGATAATGGTTGGTGACTCAATGGGTCCAATGCCACATGAGACTTGAATGTGACTAATCACTACACAGTCAAGCACATTCACGTGCAGCTTCATATAATGCTATGATTTCTGAGTAATTAGAAGATGTAGCAATTAGAGTCTGTTTAGAAGACTTTCAAGAAATGTATGAGATTTACTATTATGGGGATCACTTAAATACCCAGCATCAACATAGACAATGAGGTTAAGATCTTGATTTTTATTAAAGAAAAGACCTAGATCTGTTGTGCCTTTAAGATATCTAAAAATATCTTTAACTCTTTTTAATTGACGCATGGTTGGAGCGGCATTGTATCTTGCTAGTAGATTTACTGCAAATGCAATATTGGATCTTGTATTATTTTCAAGATACATAAGTGCTCCAATGGCACTTAGGTATGAATATTCAGAACCCAATACTTCTTCTCCTTCTTGGCGTGGACACAATGGATTTGTATCCTCTTTTAAGGCTCTAACTACCATAAGAGTTTTAGATGGATAGACTTTATCCATACCGTATTTCTCCAATACTTTTTGGGCATAAGCCGATTGATGTGCGAGAATGACCATTTGAAGGTGCTCCAGTTGTAAACCTAAGCAGAATTTAGTTTTACCAAAATCCTTCATCTGAAATTCCATCTTTAGATGATTGCGAGCTTCATTAATATCAAGCTCAATGCCAACGATATTTAAATCATTAATATATACTAAAATAATGCAAAATCCAGTTAAGGATTTGCGTATGAAGACACAAGGACAATCATCATTTGTAGAACAACCTTTGTTTAGAAGGAACTCATTCAGTCGGTTATACCACATCCTTCCGACTGTTTTAATCCATATAATGCCTTTTTGAGCTTGACACAGTACATGTTGCGTCCTATGTTTTCATTCGATACAGATATCCCATCAAGGACTTTCATGTATATTTCCAAATTTAGTGACCCATATAAATATGCAGTCACAATATCCATCAACTGCAAAGATAGATGCTTTTATGTTGCCAGTGATATAAGATATCAGAAAATTGTTCCATTCATTACTGGAGAATATGTTTCATTGAAATCAATGTCAGGTCTCTGCATGAACTCTTGTGCAACTAGTCTTGCCTTGTATCTCACAACCTCATTTTTTTCATTCCGTTTTCGGACGAAAACCCATTTGAACTCGACAAGATAGGTTCTAGGAGGTGTAGGTACTACATTACCTAATGCCTCTCTCTTTTTCAGTGAGTCAAATTCTGCTTTGATAGCTTTTTTTCCATTTCATCCAGTCCGAGCGTTGTTTACACTCTGCCATGATCTTAGGATTAGGATCATTGAGATGCTCAACTATCTTGGTTGAAAAGCATGAGTTGACAACCGTTGTACTACGGTCAAGCAATTCTCCAGAACAAGTATAATTCATGGAAATTTCTTGTACCCCGTGAAACTCATCATGATTTCCCAACATGTGAGAATTAGGGCCATTCGATCCTCCAGCCTGTTCTATAGTACTTGAGGGTTAGGTCTTGGACTTATTACATCTAATTGGTGTCCATCAAAATTTTGTTGACTTGCATTTACTTGATTTGAGAAAGATTTTGTCCTCGTAGTCTTTGGACGCCTATTTGAAGCATCTTTCTGCTGTATTGCTCTCCCCCTTTTCGGAGGTGGAGTGATTTTTGTAGGTACCTGCACTCTACCTGGCGCATTAACAGTAGAATTTAAAGGCTTTGTGACACTTTCATAATCAGTAAACACACCTGGCAGGTTACTACCAATTTGCTGTAACTCAATAATTTTCTGAACTTGAAGTTCAATCTCCTTTGTACGTGGATCAGAGGTTAGGATGGATTTATCATCCCCATTAATTTCTCGGCTATCATTGATAAATTTATTATCTACCTCTAAAGTCAGAAAATGATCCTCATTAAAAATACAATCAGCAAACTTGGTCATGAATAAATCACCTGTTAAAGGCTCCAAATATTTTAAGATAAACGGGGATTGAAATCCCACGTAGATTCCCAATTTTATATGAGGGCCCACAGAGGTTTGCTTAGGTGATTAAATTGGTGTGTATACAACACATCAAAATTTCCGCAGATGGGACATATTTGGTTGATCTCCATGCACAAGTTGGAGTGGGGAGGTGGTATGATATGCAGTTGGTCGTAGTTGTAGAAGATTAGCGGCATGTAAAACTGCATAACCTCAACAAGATGTTGGTAAATTGCATCCTTGTAATAATGGTCTAGCTATGATTTTTACTCTCTTTATGAGAGATTATGCGAAACCATTTTGTGTGTGTACATATAGAATAAAGTGTTGTACTTCAATACCTTGAGTCATACAATAATTATTGAAGGCTCGAGATGTAAAATTAGCAGCATTGTTCATACAAATACTTTTTATCCTATGTTCAGGATAATTCACTTTTAATCTTATAACTTGTATAAAAAATTTAGCACAATCATGGTTATGTGTAGATATTAAACACACATGTGACCATCTAGTAGATGCGTCAATTAATATTATGAAGTACCTAAAAGGACCACACAAGGTTGTTTGGGACCACAAATGTCTCCCTGAATGTGTTCAAGGAACTTTGAAGGTTCGACATGGATCTTAAGCGGAGAAGGCCGCAAAATCAACTTGCCCATAACACATGAAGTGAACACAACATCATTAGATTTTGGAAATTTTGCATTTTTTAATTCATGACCGATGCAATTACCAATAATTTTTCGCATCATCCCTATTCCAGGGTGGCCTAGGCATGAATGCCAGGTCTTGAATGTATCAACATTATAGAAAATCACCTTGTACGCAATATGTGGTACGGGTTTGATGTATGTGTAATACAACCCAGATGGAGTAGAAGAAATTCTTTCTAGAACTTCATGGCCATATCCGGAATTATAAAAAATAAGAAGAAATTCTTCTTTGTTATCTTCATGAGTACATAGATATAACCTATTTTTCCGGATATCTCTGAAACGTATGAGAGTACGAGTAGAATTGGGATACAATAAAGCATCCACGATCATAACTTGTGTACTATTTCGAGCCATTATAGTGGCTCCGCCAGAGCCAACTATTGTTGCATCGTGTCAGCGATGGTTAAAACATTTCCTAACCTTCTAGTTAGAGTCTGAAAATATTTTGTTTCTCTAAGTATAGATTTTGTGGGCAACTATTCACAAGGCACATTTCTTCTTCCATCTTAACTTTCAGTGAGATCTAATAATTAAGAATTGCAATATTTCAATTAATTGCATTAAAACATATATATATAAAATTATAGTATTAAATAACTATAATACAAAAGAATAATTATGTTCATTACAACACACTTTATTACATAGACTATTGTATTTACAAATTTCCATGGTAAGCGATCTATATGAGATCGCCGAACATATCGTTCGATTTATATTCCACCATAGCATTGTTCATGCCCATCGTTGTTGCTTGGATTTTCCACATCCTTACTTGAACAACTGACTTCAAATGTTGGCTCTGTCGGGATACTAAAGTGAGTTTCATACTCATTTCCCGATCCTTGAGCTTTCTTGTCTTTTCCTAATGATTTCTGGTACAAGGCCAAAAGGTATTTAGGAGTGCAACACTTGTTAGCAGTATGCTTGAAAGTGTCACATGCCTTACACTGCACATTTGTTTTCCCTTTGTAGGGAGTACCATCTTTTTTTATTATCTTTGAGAATTTCTTATTTTCCTGCCTATTACGGTGATGTCTAGTAGATCTACCATTCTTCTTAGGATTTGAGTCCTTAGAAAAATTTGATTTCTTCTCATTATGATGAATTTCTGGTGGAGGAGCAGCCCCAACACGACGTTGGTGATGATTCTTAATTGTAAGTTCATCATGCTTCTCTGCTTGAAGTAGGTCATCATATTGTTGGTAGTTTCGAGCCTAGTATTGATGTTTTAAGACCCGATCAGAGGGGAGCATTTTTTGAAGTGTCTTCTTAATTTTGTCCTCCTCTGATGGTTCTTTGTCATAAAATCTTAATTTGGCACAAACCTTATGAACAACATGATTATAGTCTTCTATAGACTTAAAGTCTTGAAGACGGAGTTGAGTCCATTCATGATTGGCCCCTGGCAGTAATATTGTCTTTTGTTGTTCATAACGGCCTTTTAATGCCACCAAAAGCCTATGAGGTTCCTCCTCAATAACACATTCCGATTTTAAATCGGGTCGAAGGTGGTTCCGAATAATGTAAAGTGTCTGATACTTGTATGTATCTAGAAATGCTATATCTCTTTGTGCAGGAGGAGTAAGTGCAGACATGATCCTTCGAAAAACCAAGTTTATCTTGACGTCAAGAGCCCAAGTAGGGTAATTGTGACCATCAAGAGCAAGTTCTTTAAACTCGCGAGATATTGATTCCTACATATAGAAAACAAGAGATTTTATTAATAAAATCATCATCTTGGTATTTTAATAAGTGCAATAGTCATAATGAATAAGCACATAACAATTATTCATTTTTATCCAACCAAATTTTGAAAAATGGTATAGCAAAATGAATAATTCAAGGTATAATTTATTCTCAATAAGGCCAACTTGTAAAAATGGTTGAATGAAAATAAAGCATATACATTATATGTAGAGATGATTCATGTTCGTATTAAGCCAAATATAACTAAATGGCTTAATTAAGATAAATCAAAACTCTTTTTATTTATGTGTAGTCATATTGTCTCATCATAGGCCAAAATTTTAAAATTAGCTTAAATGATGGTACATGTAAATATTCGAAATATAGTTAACAAAATTCTATTATTTTTGGGCCAAGATTTTAAATAATGGTCTGAACAAAAAGAATTTTGGACAAAGTGTTCCTGATTGAATTTTTTAAATTCATTCGGCCAAATTTTCAATTTTAGCCAAAATATGGCAATTCAATCATAATGTTGCAAAATATATGCAATACAACACTTGTCATAATCATAACTATATTTACAAATATTTACAATATTACCCAAATTTGCAGGAATTGAAACTAAATTCAATTTCATATGTGAACAAAATTTAAACTGCAATCTAATAAAGAAAAATAAATAGACTGGGTTGGCCACAAGCATGAGCTTGGCGCAGTCGGCGGCCCAGGCGCGCGCGCGGCCCAACTCGCATGGCGTGCTTAGCACACGGTCTGGCAGCCCAACGAGGCCTACATCCGACGGGGTAAAAGGGGAAGGGGGACCTGATGGGGGCGATTAGGGTTATCCCTATCCACATTCCCCACCTCGGCTCCACCGCCTCCACCTCTGTACCTCCATCGCCACCGCACGATCTTGTCGCTGCCGCCGCTGTTTCTTGTACCACCGTCTTCTACCTCCTCCGATGCCACTCCCTTTTCCGCTTTTATACCTTGCCAGCGCCGCTCCCCCTTTGCACCATAATTTATCAGCCTTGGCCGGCGGCCGAGCCACGACTTCGGCTAGCGAGATGGGCAAAGGGGCGAAGTATGTGGTTCCTGCTCGGGCTCGTGAGCACCGATGGAGAACCGGAGCCCAAAGGTCCGACTTTGCCTTGAGAGTTTGTCGGCGGGGTACCTCGTGTAGTCGTGGATGTTGGCGGCGCCGACGAGGGTTGCAGTGTCCTCGATGCCAAGGGTCCACGAGGGAGACCCATTGGGCCGATTCCAATCCTCGCCGTCCGATGAGTCACCGGTGGTATCTCGGCTTTGGCAATGACCGTGGTGTTTCGGCTGCCTTCTTCTTCTGCTCCTCCTACTCCTCCTCCTCCTCCCTCCTCCCCTTGTCCGCTTGATGATGAAGGACCATGGGCTGGTGCAACCCATTTTGGGGTTTCCCCTTTGAGGATGGTGCTCGATCTGCCCTGACTACTCATTTGATGGGTGTCAAGGTCCGAGGGACGGGCGGGGAAGGGGCTCAGAGACCATTCTTCTACGCGGAGGTTCAGTCTACCAGTTGATGGTGGCACCACCAAAGCAGTAACCGCTCGATGGTGACACTGGCCTCCACGGCGGCAGCGGCGGTAGAGGAAACATCGCCAGCTACCACGGCGTGCGCAATGACAACTGTGACTGTTGCGAGATTAAGCGGTAGTGCCGGCCACCGAGGCCGATCCAACGATGGCAAGGATCATCATCTTGAAGGATGATGAGAAGGAAATCAGTAAGTCTTCCATTTCTGGATATCTTACCACAAATTCGATCTTAGATCTTCTCTGTTGAATCTCTCTCGCTCGTAGAGTCATGCTGATAACGTGTTGTAGACGAAGTTTTAAGAGAGACACAGGAGATTGAAAAATCCTAAACTTTTATTCATTCATTCATCTCTTTTATACATGTACGGTGACCGGTGGTCACAGCGGCTGTCTGGTGAAGGGACGCGGCCGTGGCCGCTCTGTGGTGCGGCTGACAACCACGGGTTAGTGCAAGTGATCATTTGATCTCTAACACTAAGCTTCAACACCCAATCATCGATGCATGTGCATGCTGGTGTGTCACATGGACAGAAGAACAGAGGGTGGGGGATATGAGGAACATGGCCCATGCGATGCGCTGCAGCTAGGCCACCTACCGATTTTTTATTACTTCAATACTTTTGTTGTTAGTTATCCGGCTTTCATTTGCTAAACTAAAAATTTGAGGCGCCAAGCCAATGCTAAGGTGTTGTCGAGTGTCAACTGGTTCCTGTTAGAACTTAATCACTTTCAGGTTAACATATAATCATCATCCTAATTGTCCATTATGCACCTAACAAATATGATTAAGGATGAATTAGCGATACTTAATTGGATCTTGCTTTCCATCGTCCCTTCTTCATTCTCTTGTGACGATCTAAGGGTGTCTGGTCCTTCCCACCGCACCACACGTGTTTTGATCGGTTGTCACTTTCGGGATTAGGGGTGATTAGTATCCTAATCGCGTCATTAGTCCCTTCTCCCATTTTATAGTGCTTGCGGCAGGGGGAACGAACCAAGTCAGTTACGGGCGCCTTCGATCGGGGCGGTTACATACAGGAGGACTCGGTAACATCGGTTACTAGTCTCTATCTTTTTTATTATTTCTTTCTTTGTTTGAATTTTTCCTCCATTTTCTCAGGTTGGACCGAGATCAACACCAACATTCTCCCTCTTGACCGTCCAGTTCAACCTTATTTATCCATTCTTCATAAGTATAATGCACAAAGTGAAGCGTTATAACGGTCTACAATTGACCATTGAACTTCGACACTTATGATACGTATACCGATTTCAAATGGAAAACATTTTCTTTATGGGAGTGACTCCTTTAATAGTCATTACTTTCAAGAATCACAAGGCTTCCAGTAATCCCATGCCGGCAACATAATTCGTATTGGATGGTAAACCTTTATCATTAGATCCTAGCATATAAATTGTACTATATGCTCATCATTGATGTTTGATTCTGGATTCTATTTTTCACAACATCCACACTTTATATCAACATGCTTGGCAGCAGAATTTGACGTGTTGTTACTCGCATAAAAAAATGCATGTTCATTATCGCAGTATAGCACGATTGGTTACTTAATGCTGTCATCCAACTTGTGCCTGGGAATGGAAACTTTAGCCTTACAACCTGCTCATTGGCCTTATGTCATGCTATTAAATAAGCGTACATCATATATAAACATTTACACTTCATAATCGATCACAATTATGATCTCCGATGTAGGCAACTCGTCGTTCGTTTGGAGTCTCTTCCACGATATGACTCCATATGTGAATGTGAGTAGACATTATCGTGGATTTCTTTCTACTCACATACCCAGTAAAATCAATATATGAATAACCAATTACTTTATGGTTATCAATATTTAAAACGTTAGCATGATATCCTTAACGTCTTATATACAACATGAGACTTTCTTTGCGGCCTTATAGTGGTCCAATTCAGGGTTTATTTGGAATCTACCTAACATTCCTATTACATAATTCATGTCAAAGACGTATACATTGCTTCTGACAGCTGAAGCATAAGAAACCGACTTTATCTTATCAGATTCATTTTGGTTCCACAAATATCTTAATGTTCAGAATTCATTTTCTGTGACCATAACAGCAGGCGTAGGAGAGCACTTGTGCATACTGATTTTCTTTAGCACTCTCCAAAGTATGATTACTTAAATAGTCCTGATGTGAAGTTGGACCAATTTTCATAAATCTCAATGTCGAAGAAATATGAGTTTTTTGTTATGATACTTTAAATTAGATGACATCAATCACATATAGGACTATAAATGCAAATTAATGTCTTGATTATTAAAATCATTGCAATTGTCCACAACCTTTTTGTAAGATCAAAAGTTCTGATGAATTATTGAACTTGAGTCATTACTATCTTTAAGCTTGCTTCAAGACATGATCTTTTTTCGAATGACATGCCACATGTCTTTCTTAATTTATTCTATGACAAAATCTTTCAATTTGGCCATATAAAAAATTTTCATTTGATTATTATTCATCAATACGATCTTTGCAACAACCTGCAGTGGCTCTAAAACACGATGAGCCTTCATTTGGATGTCACAACTATATTTTCAGATGGAACAAAATAGAGATATGCTTCTTACAAAGAATTAATCTTCCTGACATACGTGATATCATTGTCTCTTCCTCTTGCGAGTATAGCATTTCGAAAGATAATTATCTTAATTTGTGGATTGAATACCTTTTCTTCTTTAATTCCAGAAAACTTGCATTACTAAGCACATTTCCCACCATAAAATTGTTTGTGATGCTTAGCTATCCGTCTTATTAACGTTCGCTAGACATGCTCCCCAGCGACACAACGATCATATATAGGATAAATATAGCAACAACGGGAGAAATTATCCGTGAATATTAGGAATGAGTCAAAATCATATACGGATTCAGCGTTAAAATGTCCGCATATGTGGCTCTTATTGTTTCTTAATATTTTTCTATCTTTATGTATTTATCTTTAATGCAATCAATGCACTTATTGATATTTAAGAAGGCTAATGGGAAAAGCGTATTATTTAATTAGACGTTCGATTCTCCCTCTCAAAATGTGGCATAGGCACAGTGCCACAATTTCAAAGAAGTAGTCGGCTTTTGCATTTCTTCTCAACGTCACATTTTAATTAATATCATTAATATTATATAACTTATTCACATGCCAAACAGAGTCATGGAGAGATAATACATAAAATTTTCACTTTTGAAGACAAGAAAAAACACATAATTTTTTTATCTCTGTCGGATCGAAGAGCACGTGAAAAGATAATAGAGGAGGGTGAATGGTAGATTAAAACTTTTTCAGTGGAAGCAGTAAAACCCCTCAGCACAAAAACAATCTGATAAAGAAACAATGTGTGCAACTGATTTAAATGTGTTCAACCGTGACAAAAGTAGTAGATATTATAGATAATCAAGTCACGAAGACACGTCAACAAGAATCACAAAAAACTCAAGTTATAATCAAAAGATCGAACGAGAGTCAATCTGTTCTACCCAAGTAAAAACCAGATCTGCAGCACTGCAAAGAAACTCGTGTAGATCCGAAACCACAAATTTAATGACCATGAATCTTTCAGAGATGATAGAAAATTGAGCTGTGAAGACGACACAAAAATAATCATGTCGATTGAATCAGTAAACTTGGGTTATGATCAAAACACCAAGGCAACATCATAAAAATCTAGACCTTCAACTTGTGCGAAACCTTGAGCAACCAACCTAGTCTAATTCCAAACCACAACCCCATCCACACTTTGTTTATTTTTAAACACCCATTTGGTTCCAATTAAAGTGTGACCTTGAGGTGGAGGTACAAGTTTCCAAACATTATTTCTTTCAAAAATTTCTAACTCTTCTTGCATGGCAATAATCCAAGATTCATTAGTGAGTGCATGTGATATATCTTTGGGTTCAAAAGAAGCAACAAAAGCAGAATGAGCATAAGAGTTTGGATTGCAAAACCTGGATTGTGTGACTCGTTCGTGTAAGCTTCTAATGATTTGTTGTGGAGGATGGCTTTTGAGGACGCAAAGGGGAGTAGACACTTCACAAGATCCTTCTTCTTCATGTTCATCACAAATCGAAGAACTTATGGCTCGAGGAAGATATGAACCAGCAATAGTGGTTGTTGGTGCTGGTTGTGGAGGACATCAAGAGCTAGAATGTCATTGTTTATTTCTGAAATTTTCGGCAACATCTCCACTCCTTCATCTTCAATGAAAATACCCCCTACGGATATGAACATGGATATGCAAATTAGAGCTAGTACCTAGCTAGCTTCATCAAAAGAAACCTCACAAGTCTCCATGATTTGTTATTGTCAAGTAAAAGCACACAATAGCCTCTAGTATGAGATGGATAACCAAGAAACATGCCATTGACATATTTAGGTTCAAATTTATCAAGATTACCATGTTTCTTAACAAAGCATTTGCAACCAAAGACCCTAAAGTGTGTGAAAATAGGCCTATGTCCAAACCGAAGCTCATATGGGGTCTTTCCTAGCTTAGCATGCAAGAAAGTTTGATTTGAGACATAACAACCGGTCGCAGTTGCATCAACCCAAAGTTTCCTAGGAGTTTGATATTCATCAAGCATGGTGCTAGCTATCTCAACTAAGGTTTTGTTCTTTCTCTCTACAAAACCATTTTTTGAGGTACATAGGTTGAAGAAAATTGATGATCTATTCCATTTTAGCACAAAAGTTATCAAATGATTGGTTTCTAAATTTAGTTCCATTATCACTTCTAATTTCTTTTAAATATCATGTGTGGTCAAGTGAAAGTCTAACAACTAAACTTCTAAAGTGACTAAAATTTTCATTCTTAGATGTCATAAGTAAACCCAGGAGTATCTAGAAAAGTCATCAACAATTACAAGCACATACCAGTTACTTCCGAAAGATTGAACACATGAAGGACCAATGGTGCCAAAGTGTAAAAGTTGTCCCAGTTCAGTTGTCATGGTCATTGTGAGAGGAGGATGTTAACCTGCAACCATCATAGCATGTCCAAAAGAAGAGCACACAATATCGTTGTCCCCTTTAAGCTTAGGCATCCCACGTATGCGATCAAGAGCACTAACACGTGTGAGGTGATCGAAGCCTACGTGACCAAGTCTACAATGCCAAAAATATAAGTCTTGTGAATCATTAGCAACTACTACGTCCAACAGGAGAACATGCGAAAGCTGAGATAAAACATCAGGTTTATGAGCCAAAGTTTGAGAATACTTGCATCCAACTCATGACCTACGAGGTGTGCTATGTGTAGCATGAAAAACAGTATGTTTGGGAGCAAATGTTGCATGATTTTGACTCATCACAACAGGTTGCAACTGTCTCACTTTCGGTAAAGCACGTGCAACAAGTTTTGCTCGATTGTTACAAGATCTAGCAATCATTCTTTCATTTTTCTGTTGTTTAGGTAGTCTAACAAAAATCTATATCCCTAGTTTCATGGTCATCTAAAAAGCAAAACTCCATCGCTCTTTCCACAGCCAAAGCGGATTATGTGGTAGCCGATAGTTGTTGTGCACAACTACTTTCGATGTGGCACACTATAAGGAATTATGTTTACAATTTGAACCATATTCCACTCCTATGACATGACCATCTCTACCACAGTAGGTACAATGAAATTTAGCTTTATGTTCATGTCTATATGTGCAAGCAACATGTTTATTAAAAACCAAATGAGATAACTGTAACACCCTCATTTTCATGCATCATGCCCTACATACACTCATATACATGTTTAACATTAACCCACAACAAGAGGCACGAGTTTAAAATTGATTCGGAGCATTTAAAATTGATTTGGAGCAAAACCGCACTTAAAACGCAGGAAAGTGCGGACTAGTCCGATTTTACTGAGGACTAGCCGATTTCTCTCTGACTAAAAACGGACTTGTCCGATTTTGTGCGGACTAGTCCGATATTCCAAGAATCCTTGAAAATTTGCTAAGTCCTTGGACTTTTCCGGACTAGTCCGGTGTTCCAGCGGACTTGTCCATTTTCCTCTCTGTTTAAAGTCGGACTTGTCCGATTTTTGGCCAGACTTGTACGATTTTCTCTCTGAACGACTTCGGACTAGTTCGGTCCTTTCCGGACTTGTTCGATATTTTGTGACTCCGAGTTGATCTTTTGTTTTACGACTTGTTTCTTGGGTTTCACGTTAAGTGGGCCTAGGGGCGTCGCGCCTAACTCTTTTAGAGCTCGTGTGGGACTCTAAACCGGCCTCTACTCCTCCCAAACTCGAAATCCATCTAACCCTAGCCTCCACCTCTATATAAAAAGCCCCACCGCTTGGTTTGACATCTATTTGCCACTTTTCTACCCACCTAAACCCTAGTTCGTGGGGAGCCACCATCAAGGAGGGAGGAGAAGATCCCAAGCAAGAAGAAGAAGGAAACGTAAGAGGATCAAGATCTCCACCAAGTTTTCGTTCTTCACCACCAATTCATCCCCAAGTTCATCACCAACCCTAGATCACCAAGATCCAAGTGCTACCTCCAAGTTTCTTGATTCATTGGAGTTCTAAACACCTGGTATACCTTCTATTTTCTTTTCCTTACGTGAATTCAACCCCTAATCTCCGAATTTACGTCGATCTAGAAAACCCTAATCTGCTGATCTCGCAGAGGGCGGACTTGTCCGGTCTCCAGCGGACTAGTCCGATCTTTCTGGTTAAATTGTGTTGAATTAATTCTAAAATTTGATCTAATCAACTCCAAACCTATATAAACTTGTTAAAAGCTATTAGAACTAGTTAGTTATCATTAAAAGCAATCAATTAACAAGTTCTACCTTGCATTTGCATTAATCATGCATGTCATGTCATATTGAGTAATATTTGTGCACTCTTTGATTGTGTTTCTTGTCTTGTATGTTTATTGTGTGGATTAGACGGATTTGCGCTAGAGAGTGCCACAGAGGATCTACAACACTAAGAGTTTGAAGGCTTTGACCCTAATCAACCGCAAGAGCAAGGCAAGTGTCCTTGAAGCATATTGATCTTGTTTTAAAATAAATGTTTTGTTTGCAAACTGCATGCTTGTGTCAATTTGATGGGAATCCTATGGTAGGAAGTTTACTAGATTTGTTAAACCACCCTTGTCACCTGGAATATATGGTAGAGAGTCGGGAAGGGCTTTTACCTTTTTGCTTCGCTTAATTAATTGGGATGGGAAAACTGAATGTAGGCCTAGAGGGGGGGGGGGGGGGTGAATAGGCCTTCTTGAATTTTCTCGGTTCCTGTAACACTCAACAACAAAGTCAATACCAGAGATATCGGACTAGTCCGGTAAAGTGCGGACTAGTCCGGTTTTCACGGGCTAAGTTGATCAAGTTCAATCAATTTGATTGATTCGTTAATGTTTGCAGCGGAAATATAAACTTGAATGACAGTTTAATAGTTGTATGTCAAATTCTATTACAATTAAGGCTCTTGTTCAACAATTTAATCAAATTGACAAAGTGAATCAAACCCTAGATTAAGTTGATCAATTAAGATGAAGAACGCAAAAGGACAAGACACACGATTTATCCCGTGGTTCGGCTACCACGAAGGCAACCTACGTCCACGTTGAGGAGCCCACAAAAGGACCGGGTCTTCTCCAACCCTTCCCTCGTCGGATCGCCACGAAGGCCAATCCTCTTCCACTAATCACAAAGGGTAAATAACCAAGTTGAAGGGGCGTTCTCACACGTTGAGAGCTCCCTTGATTACAACTTACAAAGCCACCAATAACACACTCGAAAATTACAAATTGAAACGCAAGAGTGTGTTAGAGAATCAAACCAAGAGCTCAATGATGTGTGCCAAGTGTCTCTCCAATGATCTAGAAGTGATCTTCAATAGATTTATCGATTTTGCACTTAATTTCGTGGAGAGAGGTGGTTTTTGAGTCTCTTGGGAGGTGTGACGGCGCTAGGGTTCGAGTTATTGTAAAAGTGGGTCGTGCACCTCTATTTATATGGGGTTTCTAAAAGTGACCGTTAGGGTTCAGAAAGATCGTACTAGTCCGTGGGGGTCACCGGACTAGTCCGGTGTGCTGTGTGTAGCAAACCCTAAGTGTCCAGGAATATCGGACTAGTCCGGTTGAAAACGGACTTGTCCGATTTCACTACTGGAAATCTTCGGACTAGTCCGATTGCCATCGGACTTGTCCGGACATATGAAACCCTAAGTGTTTAGGATGACAAGTCCGCACTTGGAGGACTTGTCCGATTTAGATCAGTGTGCATATCGGACTAGTCCGTGTAGACACCAGACTTGTCCGAAGTGGATCAAAAAGAATATCGGACTAGCCCGGATCACAACGGACTTGTCCGATTTTGTGTGACTTGTGCATTGTGTTGAGGACTAGTCCGCATTGGGGAGGACTAGTCCGAAGTGGATCAGAAAGATATCGGACTAGTCCGGTGGATACCGGACTTGTCCGATCTAGTGCAGAAATTGATATCGGACTAGTCCGGCTGATACCGGACTAGTCCGGTCTTGTATAACTTTGTGCATTGTGTGTGTGTGCTTGAAAGTGATTGAGCTCTTGGGTGTGTTTCCTTAACACACTCCATACATAATAATCTACTATTTTCTTCTCCTTGAGCTCAAATTCACTTTGCTTCTCATTTCCCTTCTTTTTGGCATTTTGCTCATTTTTCATTATTTGCCTGCATTCATCTCAACAAAAGGATTAGGATCCCAATTGCTTGTCATAAATCATCCAAAACCCACAAGGGAGTCCTAGATGCACTTTCAATCTCCCCCTTTTTGGTGATTGATGACAACCAATTGAGATTTCACAAAATAAGGCAAAAAATGAGATTTTCATAAAGTATGCACATATGACTCAAAAATACATCAAGCAACAAGAGAATTATCCATATGTGCATTCTTTATGGTGGGATGCATACTAAGTGCATGAATACATTGAGAATGACAGAATTTACATTAATCAACCGATACCAAGTGCATATGACATTCCAGGAGCAAAAATGCAGTTTTCATCACATACTCGCAAATAAATTGAGAAATTCATCACAAGACCAAACTTAATATGAAAACAGTGTCAAACTATTTCAATCACAAATAAAAGTACAGAGAAGGCTCTCTCCTCGCATCCTATTACAGCTAAAGCTAAGACTTGACTCCCCCTCAATCTCTCCCCCTTTGGTATCAAGACACGAAAAAGAGAGAGAGGAAGGTCCTAGGTTCTTCACTCTTTGCTGTCTGTCCTCTCGTCATCTTCTTCGTCTTCTTCGCTCTCCGCTTGACGAGGAGGAGAGGGAGGAGGATATTAGGGTTTGGTGGCGGCTAGGGTTATGGACACGAAAAATCGGACAAGTCCGGACATGACCGTACTAGTCCGAAGTCATCCAGAGACCTATATCGGACTAGTCCGTGGTCTATCGGACTAGTCCGGCCTAACCGGCAATCTGCGAACTAGTCTGCATGGGCGGACTAGTCCGGGTTACCACGGACTAGTCCGTGGTCACCAGGAAAGAATTGCATATCCCATTCATATATATTTGAAGGTTCAATAATAGAGAATAGAGAGGCAAAATAATTCAAGTAATCTTGATGAATTTGACCAGTAAGCATACAACAATCATACAATGATCAAAATTCATCAAGATCTAATAATTGACATAGTTTTTCGAGAGAAAAATGGAGAGGGATGATTTTCACAATTCAATCAACATTTTTTGAAGCAATCATACAGGTATGCAACTTTTCAAGCCACACTCCGAGAATCAAGAATATTTAGCTCATTTCGGAGTTTGAAAAAACGCTTTTCATCAAGTGGCTTGGTGAATATGTCGGCCAATTGTTTTTGGGTGTTGACATGTGAGATGGTTATGTCTCCTTTCATGGAATGGTCTCTCAAGAAATGATGTCTTATGTCTATGTGTTTAGTCCTAGAGTGCTCAACTGGATTGTGGGCAATTTTAATGGCACTCTCATTATCACAAAGGATAGGAATACGGTTCATATTGTAACCGTAATCCCTTAGAGTTTGTCGCATCCAAAGGAGTTGTGCACAACAACTCCCAGCTGCAACATACTCCGCTTTGGCTGTGGATAATGCAATGGAATTTTGTTTCTTAGATGACCAAGAAACCAAAGATCTTCCTAGGAATTGGCATGTGCCAGAGGTGCTTTTTCTATCAACTTTGCACCCGACATAATCTGCATCAGAGTAACCAATGAGATTGAATTTGGAGCCTTTCGGGTACCAAAGACCAAGGTTGGGTGTATGAACTAAATATCTCAAGATTCTTTTTACGGCTGTCAAGTGACATTCCTTAGGGTTGGCTTGAAATCTTGCACACAAACATACACTCAACATAATATCTGGCCTAGATGCACATAAGTAGAGTAAAGATCCAATCATGGAGCGATATACCTTTTGATCGACGCTCGATCCATCTTCATTGAGATCCAAGTGGCCACTCATAGCCATGGGAGTCTTTATGGGCTTTGCCTTGTCCATGCCAAACTTCTTGAGTATGTCCTGTGTGTACGTGGTTTGGCTTATGAATGTTCCTTCCCTTTGTTGCCGTACTTGGAATCCCAAGAACTACTTCAATTCTCCCATCATTGACATTTCAAACCTGTCTGTCATAATTCTACTAAATTCTTCATAGAAAGATTGGTTAGTTGACCCAAAAATTATATCATCAACATATATTTGACAAATAAAAAGATCATTATCTAGATTCTTCGTGAATAATGTATAATCTACTTTGCCAATTTGAAAACCATTATCAATTAAGAAATCTATAAGACACTCATACCAAGCTCTAGGAGCTTGTTTGAGGCCATAGAGAGCCTTACGCAGTTTATATACGTGGTCGGGGAACTCTTCGTCTTCAAACCCGGGTGGTTGCTCCACGTACACCTCTTCCTTGATCGGCCCGTTGAGGAAGGCACTTTTCACGTCCATTTGATACAACTTGAAATCATGGTGAGTAGCATATGCAAGTAATATTCTAATTGATTCAAGCCTAGCTACTGGAGCAAAAGTCTCATCGAAATCCAAACCTTCGACTTGTGAGTAACCTTTGGCCACAAGTCGTGCCTTGTTTCTTGTCACCACTCCGTGTTCGTCTTGCTTGTTGCGGAAGACCCACTTGGTGCCCACTTTATTTGCATTGGGTCTTGCCACAAGTTCCCAAACCTCGTTTCTCTTGAAGTTGTTCAACTCTTCTTGCATTGCCACCACCCAGTACGGATCCTTCAATGCATCCTCAGTCCTGCGTGGTTCCAAAAAGGAGACAAACGAGTAATGCTCACAAAAATTAGCTATACGAGATCTAGTGGTTACTCCCTTTTGGATGTCACCGATGATGTTGTCGATTGGGTGATCCCTTTGAATGCATTGGTGTACTCTTGGGTGTGGCACTTGGAGAGTTGTGTGTTGGTGATCATTTTCTTCTCCCCCTGAGTGGTTGCCCTCGTTGATTTGTTGATCATCTTGATATTCTTGTGATTGATCTTGTATCGAAGCTCCCCCTTGATTGTTGATCTCCTCTTGTGGTTCACTTTCCTCTTGTATTTGTGACGATGACTCTTGTGGTCGAACTTCGCCTAGAGCCATTCTCTTCAATGCTTGATAAGGAGCTTCTTCTTTACCTAATTCTCATTGATCAACTTGCTCCTTTTGGGAGCCATTAGTTTCATCGAACACTACGTCACGTGCCACTTCAACAAGTCCGGAGGCCTTGTTGAAAACACGATAGGCGTAAGTGTTCGAATCATAACCAAGCAAGAAACCTTCATCAGACTTTGAAGCGAACTTTGAAGTCCTGGGCTTCTTGTTCAAGATATAACATGGAGAGCCGAAAACTCGAAAATATGAAATGTTTGGTTTGTTACCGGTGAGTAGCTCATAAGGAGTCTTCTTGAGTAGTCGATGAAGGTAGAGTCGATTTGCGGCGTGGCAAGCGGTGTTAATTGCTTCCGCCCAAAATCGATCCGAAGTCTTGTATTCATCGAGCATTGTTCGTGCCATCTCTATGAGCGTTCGGTTCTTCCTTTCGGCAACTCCGTTTTGTTGTGGAGAGTATGGCGCTGAAAATTCGTGCTTGATTCCCTCCTCATCAAGGTACTCGTCCACTTGTATGTTCTTGAACTCCGTGCCGTTGTCGCTCTGAATACTCTTGATCGATAGTGAGAACTCGTTTTGCACTCGATTGAAGAATTTCTTGAGTGTCCCTTGAGTTTCTGACTTGTCATGCAAAATGAACACCCAAGTGAAGCGGGAAAAATCATCAATAATGACTAAACCGTATTTATTACCGCCGATGCTTATGTAAGCAATTGGACCAAACAAGTCCATATGAAGTAGTTCGAGCGGTCTTGTCGTAGTCATGATGTTCTTTGCGGGATGATGTGCTCCAACTTGCTTCCCGGCTTGGCACGCGCTACAAGGCCTGTCTTTCTCAAAAACAACATCTTTCAAACCTCGGATGTGATCGCCCTTGAGGAGTTTTTGAAGATTCCTCATACCAACATGTGCTAGCCGTCTATGCCACAGCCAACCCATGCTGGTTTTTGCAATCAAGCATGTGTCGAGTTTGGCTTTATCCTTGTTGAAGTCAACAAGGTAAAGCTTTCCCTTCAACATACCCTTGAATGCAACGGAACCATCACTCCTCCTTGAGACGGTCACACCCTCGTTAGTGAACAAGCAATTATAACCTTTGTCACATAATTGAGATATGGACAACAGGTTATAATCTAAAGATTCAACATGTAAAACATGAGAAAGAGTGTGTTCAGAGGATATTGCTATTTTACCGGTACCGAGCACCCTTCCTTGACTATTATCTCTGAAGTAGATGCCTTCGTTTGGATCCTCGTTTTCTTCATATTCCATGAACATCCTCCTTTCTCTGGTCATGTGGTTGGTGCATCCACTGTCTAGCACCCATTTGGATCCACCGGAGGAATAGGCCTGCAGAAACAAATTATGCCTTGGTTTTAGGTACCCAAGCTTGCTTGGGTCCTTGGAGGTTAGTTACAATACATTTGGGCACCCACACATGGGATTTTGTGTTCCCATGGCGTGGCCCAGCATAATAAGCATAAACTTTACCAAGATTGTTTCTCATTAATACATAAGAGGCATAAAAGGTTTTGAACAGAAGTTGCTGTTGTTTATGGATCGGACTAGTCTGGGTGATCGGACTTGTCCGGATGACCGGACTTGTCCGGACCACAACCGGACTAGTTCGGTGTTCATGAGAGTTCAGGTTCTTAATTTTCGAGTTACCAGGTTGTGAGGGTCCTCCCTTCACAAAGGTAATCCTTCCCTTGTTATTCTTATGACTTCCAGCAGTTTGCTTTCCATCATAAGAGTAACCAATGCCATACTTGACATTTGGAGGTCTTTGGACCAAGTATGCACTACGTGCATAGTTGATCCTCTCCTTGTCAAATATTTCACATTGGGTAGGATTTTTATTCTTTGTGGAGGTAGACTTTTCCTTCAAACTGGTGTTGATTTTACCACATTTGCACATATGAACAAGATTAGTTGAAGTGGGTTGAGAAGGTAGACTTGAAGAGGAGGAAGATTCACTTAGCTTGAGTGACTCAACTTGCACTTCAAGGATCTTGTTAACCTTGATCAGGTCATCAAGTTGATCCTTGATTGCAACGTTTGAGTTGGTTAACTCCAAGCAAGTTTTCTTGCTTGAAGCTAGCTCAAGCTCTAGTGAGCTGTTTTTCTCCTTTTCAAGAACTAGAAGATTGTCAAGTTCGAAATACTTCTCCTTTTGGGAGATAATCATGTCCTCTTGACGATGAATTAGCCGTTCCTTCTCAACAAGTTGGTCAAGTAAAAATTTCATTTTAGCAGCAGTTTTTCTATCTAATCCAATTAACATATCTTCATCATCACTATCTAGTTCATCATTACTTGAGTAGGAATGCATGAAAGGAGTTTTGATGTTTACCTTGCGTTTACCTTCCTTTGCCATGAGGCAAGTGCCATTTCCCTTCTTTGTACCGAGCGTGGGGAAGAGTGTGGGTTTCTTGGACGTGCTTTCAATGGCTGTGCTAGCCATCTCTTCTTCATCGGATGATGTGGACTCATCGTTTGAGTCCCACTCCTTTCCAATGTGTGCTTGTTCAGCTTGTTTCTTCTTCTTGAAGAATTTCTTCGGTTGAGGCTTGGATTCTTTATTCTTCTTCTTGTTGTCCTCATACGGGCAATCGACTATAATGTGGTTATACTCACCACAATTATAGCACGCCCGCCTCATCTTCGGCTTTGTCCTCTCCTTGTACTTGCCTTAACTTGATTTTGTTCCTTGTCTTTTCTTCATTATTCTTTTGATTTTTTCATGAACAAAATCATATCCTCTTCGTCCAGCTCACTGCTTTCATCATCGTTGTCCTCCTCAAGCTTTGCTTCTCTTGCTTCTTTGGATAGAGGCTTGAGTGTGGACTTTAAGGCAACTCCCTTCTTCTTGGCCGATGTGAGGTCGGCTATTTCTTTGACGTGCTTGGCTTGTTTCTCCATCATTTCAAAGTTGATGATTTTTTGCCAAGCAATTCATCTGGAGTCATCCTCTTGTACCCGGGACTTTCTCTGATCATAGAGCATAGTGTGACATTGCGAGGCATAAAGGCTCTAAGGATGAGCTTTACAACCTCGTGGTCATTCCACTTCTTGCTCCCATATGATCGAACCTTGTTTACAAGTGTCTTCAATCGGTTGTACATGTCCTGGGGAGACTCGTCTTCCTCAATTGGGAACCTTCCTAGTTCGCCTTCGATCATTTCAATTTTTGCCTCCCGCACATGCCGGTCACCTTCATGGGCTGTTTGTAGTGTGTCCCATATTTCCTTGGCAATCTCCAGTCCGTCCACCTTTGTGAATTCATCTCGACTTAGAGAGGAGGTGATTACGGCTGCGGCTTGAGCGTTTCTGTGGATGGCTTGCTCTTGACTTGGGGTGAGCTCTTCGTCGTCATCTGGGATGTCTATTCCTGTGCACACAATATGCCATAAGCTTGGTTAAGGGAAATCAAGTGCATCTTCATATTTTGCCTCCACATGGAGTAATCACTCCCATCGAAGTGTGGGGCTTTTCCAAGAGGAATAGATAGGTAATGACTGTTGTTTTAATTTAAACGATCATAGTTAAAAGGATATCGGGAGTAGTCGGTGTGACTACTCCCCTTCTTCTTTTCTTCAACTTTAGCTTTCCCTTTGGAAAGTGCTTTCTTTCTGAGGAGTGCTTTCAGCTCCAGCGTCTCCTCGTCATCATCATCGAAGTCTTGAATTGCTTCGAGATACTTTTCCAGCTTTTGGTTCTTGTCGTTGTTCACTTCTTCCTGGTTGTTGATTTTCTGAACTTCCTTCATGTCCGACATGATCTCTTTGAGTGGTTGCACTCTTTCTTGAAGAACCTGCTCTGATACCAATTGAATGTAGGCCTAGAGGGGGGGGGGGTGAATAGGCCTTCTTGAATTTTCTCGGTTCCTGTAACACTCAACAACAAAGTCAATACAAGAGATATCGGACTAGTCCGGTAAAGTGCGGACTAGTCCGGTTTTCACGGGCTAAGTTGATCAAGTTCAGTCAATTTGATTGATTCATTAATGTTTGCAGCGAAATATAAACTTGAATGACAGTTTAATAGTTGTATGCCAAATTCTATTACAATTAAGGCTCTTGTTCAACAATTTAACTCAAATTGAACAAAGTGAATCAAACCCTAGATTAAGTTGATCAATTAAGATGAAGAACGCAAAATGACAAGACACACGATTTATCCCGTGGTTCGGCTACCACGAAGGCAACCTACGTCCACGTTGAGGAGCCCACAAAAGGACCGGGTCTTCTCCAACCCTTCCCTCGTCGAATCGTCACGAAGGCCAATCCTCTTCCACTGATCACAAAAGGGTAAATAACCAAGTTGAAGGGGCGTTGTCACACGTTGAGAGCTCCCTTGATTACAACTTACAAAGCCACCAATAACACACTCGAAAATTACAAATTGAAACGCAAGAGTGTGTTAGAGAATCAAACCAAGAGCTCAATGATGTGTGCCAAGTGTCTCTCCAATGATCTAGAAGTGATATTCAATAGATTTATCGATTTTGCACTTAATTTCATGGAGAGAGGTGGTTTTTGAGTCTCTTGGGAGGTGTGACGGCGCTAGGGTTCGAGTTATTGTAAAAGTGGGCCGTGCACCTCTATTTATATGGGGTTTCTAAAAGTGACCGTTAGGGTTCAGAAAGATCGGACTAGTCCGTGGTGGTCACCGGACTAGTCCGGTGTGCTGTGTGTAGCAAACCCTAAGTGTCCAGGAATATTGGACTAGTCCGGTTGAAAACGGACTTGTCCGATTTCACTACTGGAAATCTTCGGACTAGTCCGATTGCCATCGGACTTGTCCGGACATATGAAACCCTAAGTGTTTAGGATGACAAGTCCGCACTTGGAGGACTTGTCCGATTTAGATCAGTGTGCATATCGGACTAGTCCGTGTAGACACCGGACTTGTCTGAAGTGGATCAGAAAGAATATCGGACTAGTCCGGATCACAACGGACTTGTCCGATTTTGTGTGACTTGTGCATTGTGTTGAGGACTAGTCCGCATTGGGGAGGACTAGTCCGAAGTGGATCAGAAAGATATCGGACTAGTCCGGTGGATACCGAACTTGTCCGATCTAGTGCAGAAAGTGATATCGGACTAGTCCGGCTGATATCGGACTAGTCCGGTCCTGTATAACTTTGTGCATTGTGTGTGTGTGCTTGAAAGTGATTGAGCTCTTGGGTGTGTTTCCTTAACACACTCCATACATAATAATCTACTATTTTCTTCTCCTTGAGCTCAAATTCACTTTGCTTCTCATTTCCCTTCTTTTTGGCATTTTGCTCATTTTTCATTATTTGCCTGCATTCATCTCAACAAAAGGATTAGGATCCCAATTGCTTGTCATAAATCATCCAAAACCCACAAGGGAGTCCTAGATGCACTTTCAAAAACAACACTACACATTTAATTAAGCATTAATGATATTTTGGTTAATGTGAACTGGTTAAATCTGAGACGGTAATGGGTGATCTAAGCAAGCCTGATATGTGGATGGGTTGGATGTCATGGTGGTTGCTTGCTTTAGATCTAAGGACAGGTTCATGCGAGAATAAGCCAGGACTACAATGCCACCACGAGGCCAAGTATGGGTGTGGCATAGCTGATTAATTAGGGCATTGCTAGTGCTGTTTGGACCATTGTGGATGCTCGGGGAAGGGGTAGTCGGATTGGGTTTGTTGATGATTGGTGGGACTACCCTGGGATCTGAATGGCTCAAGAGGGAGCCCTTGGTTCAAGATGTGCTCAGTTGGAGACATCGCCACCGGTGAAACCTCAGTGGGGTCTAAATAAGCTAGTAATCCCTTTGTAAAGGCTATTTTGTGATCTCTTGGCCATACACCAAAGGAAGTGTAATTGGCATCAGGGAGGTTCTTTAGTCGCCGACGGGTGATGAAATCACAAACACGTGGGTAAAGTGGTACAAAATCTGCAGAGTCTAATAAAACTATCATGATAACCGTGCTCTCGGTTATGAGCACCTAGACAACTTACATGATTAGAGGGTACTTGGTATTGGGATGGTATTTGGGATGGTTATGGTTGGTATTATGGTTATGGATTAATTTCTGGTATTGAATATAGTTATTGGCAAATGGTGAAATATGGAATTATTGATGAGGATGGTGAGTTATGGACTGGTATTATGATATTACTTATGATTATGATGGGTTTGATTCATATAAATATAATATATTGCTTTTCAAATGTTTTAATGTACTTTTCAGCACTTTGCCATTATTATTGTCGTCATTTGAATAAGCCACATGTCATACTTTCCACACTTGTTGAGTACGACATGTACTCACTCTTGCAATCCCCCCAACCGTTGCAGGTCAGGATTGGGAGTTTAATGGCGATAATGCGGATTTCTAGGCCGTGTCTACCGTCAGCTTTGCCTGTGGTGTTGATTGGAGCTGCGCTATACCCTATTGCTTATGCTGCCTAGCTGTTTAGTTTACTAAATTAGAGTATTTCCGCTGCATTAGTTGAACTTGCCATAAATATTCATTAGAGCTTGTATTCGAGGATAATATGGTTTGTGTAATAAAATTTGGTTAATTAATTTTGTTCTGTGGTAATTTTCTGTATATCCTTTTGTGATTGCACTCGTGTATGTGTGATGAACATCCTGGGCACAGATATGCGTTAGCTTGGTTCATTTTTTCGGAACCGGGCGTCACAATAACACCCCTGTAGATTTGAAAACCACTTCTTTTTTAGAAACCGTTTGAATCAAACCATTGCCTAATGATTTTACAATTTTAGGTGGATGTGCCTTAGCATGAGCATGGGAATAAAAATTATAAACCAATTTCATCATTGCAAGACTTAGATAAATTCAAGAGCATGTTTAGGTTCTTATTTATATTACAAAACTGATCTAGTGTCTTATGCATATCATCAAGTTTCATGGACAAGTCTAGACAATTTTTACATGAAGTTTTTCCTTTTAGTTTGCAATTAGAACAGGAATTAACTTTATGCACACTTAAAGCATTGTTCAAGGCAGAAATTTCTTTCAAAGCATCATGTATTTTCTTATCAAGCTTATCACAAGAAGAACAATGCAATCAATTGTAGAACAACTAGCATCTTTCGTGTTTTTATCATTAAGTGCAGCAAGTTTTTGTTCTTTTTAGTTTCAAGTTCAATTTTATCAAGTGTGGAGGTGTGAGCACTTCTTAAAGAGGACAATTGTTCATAGTTTAATTCACATGAGGTACAAGAATTATCACTAGACATCAAAGATTTTAGACGATTGATTTTATACTCTACTGTTTTAATTTTGATAGCATTATCCCTAAGTTTATTTTGTCTTTTTTCTTAAGTATAACAGTGGCACGAGAAATAGCATCACACATTTTTCACAAGTGGGACATACCTCTTTATCTTCGTTGTTGTGTTGTGACTCCTCCGTACGTGATCTTGAGTTGCCCGCCATGAAGCACATATTTGCCAAATTTTCTTCATCCTCATCACTTCTGGAGTCCACATCGCTCAAGTTGTTGTCTAGTAGAGCGGAGAGGATATGGTCCACCACTTGGCGTTTTATGAAAGTCTTTTTTTTTTCTTGTTGTTGCTGCTAGAAGAGGACTTGAATTTATTTTGCTTTTCATCATAGGTCGAAGGACCTGCAAGGTTAGGGCAATCTGTATGAAAATGTCTTGTCTTACCACATTCAAAGCATCATTGAGAACCACCACTCCCCTCCTTCTAGTTCTCACATTTTGCAATGCTTTTGCGAACTGGGTGGAGAGAAGTGCCATCTCCTCTTCTGAAAATTCTTCAATCTGTTCAAGGGTTAAAGAAGACAACAAAGCAAGTGTACCACATGATGAAGATGGACTAGAACTAGGCATGTCACATTGTGAAACAAATGCAAGATACTTGTTGGGGTTCTTACGTGATATTATGTCAAGTTTATGAGGTTTTAACTTAGAATATAGAATATCTAAAGTAAGTGTACTCATGACAGTAGATTCATGAATAGATGTAACTTTCATCTCCCAAATCGACATGTCTAATGCACTTAACAATTGCCTAGCATTTTCAGCATCTGAAAAATTAACATTGATGGACGCAAGTTGCTGAGAATTTTATTAAAGCGAACAAAAAGGTCATCGATTGACTCACTGGGTTGCATCTCGAAGCGCATATATTCTTTCTTGAACATATATTACCTTACCTCCTTCATGTTGGAGCCTTCGTAGTAGTCACATAGTGCTTTCCACACGTCATACGCAGATCGGAGATGTGCAACACGATGGAAGTCGCTTTGAGTCAATCCTTGTATGATCAAGTTTCACACCTTATTGTTGTTGTCGACGTCTCTCATTTTTGCAGCTGTGACTTGATCATTTGGTGGCATGTCGAAGGTCTTGTACACCTTTTCCCAAGCCTTGCGCCTGTATGTAATTCTCCATACGCGCCTTCCAAACCTAGAAATCAATGTCATTGAACACACAACGTTTTGCAGAGTATTTTTCCATGTTGATTAGTCAAAACACGTGTAAATCTAAGAGATTGGAGCACCGTGGCTCTGATACCAATTGTAGGATCGAAAAGCACGCGAAAAGCTACCAGAGGGGGTAAATGGTAGATTTAAAAACTTTTGAGGGGAAGCTATGAAAACCCATTGGCAGAAAACCAATCTGATAAGAAAACTGTGTGTGCGATTGATCTAGATGAGTTCAACCGTGACAAAACTAGTATATATTGTAGATAATCAAGTCACAAAGACACCACAACAAGAATAACGACAAATCATTGAGTAAAACTCAAGTTATGACAAAAATGCTGAGCAAAAGTCAATCTATTCCAACAGAGAGCTAACAGATCTATTACGCCGCAAAGAAACTCATGTAACTAAAAAACTACATATCCAATGACCGTTATTGGTACCCTCAATACCGGGTACCCCTGCATACAAGAAGAAGCTCCGGACCCGGGCTCCCAGCTGAGGAGGGCTCCGGAGCTACCACACGTCCTTCGGTTCTGGGCCCTTGCTCCAACCGAGGAGGGCTCTGGAGCTGCCGTGCATCTTCCATGTAACACCCTCATTTTCATGCATCATTCCTTGCATACACTCATATACATGTTTAACATTAACCCACAACAAGAGGAACGAGTTTAAAATTGATTTGGAGCAAAACCACACTTAAAATGCAGGAAAGTGCAGACTAGTCCGATTTTGGTGAGGACTAGTCCGATTTCTCTCTGACTAAAAATGGACTTGTCTGTTTTTGCTGCGGACTAGTCCGATTTTGCCTCTGGAAACTTTCGGACTTGTCCGATTTTGTGCGGACTAGTCCGATATTCCAAGAATCCTTGAAAATTTGCTAAGTCCCTGGACTTTTCCGGACTAGTCCGGTGTTCCAGCGGACTTGTCCGTTTTCCTCTCTGACTAAAGTCGGACTTGTCCGATTTTCTCTCTGGACAACTTTGGACTAGTCCGGTCCTTTTCGGACTTGTCCAATATTTCGCGACTCCGAGTTGATCTTTTGTTTTACGACTTGTTTCTTGGGGTTCACGTTAAGTGGGCCTAGGGACGTCGTGCCTAACTCTTTTAGAGCCCATGTGGGACCCTAAACCAGCCCCTACTCCTCTCAAACTCGAAATCCATCTAACCCTAGCCTCCACCTCTATATAAACAACGCCACCCCTTGGCTTGAAATCTATTTGCCACTTTTCCACCCCACCCAAACCTTAGTTCGTGGAGAGCCACCATCAAGGAGGGAGGAGGAGATCCCAAGCAAGAAGAAGAAGAGGAGGAAACGAAAGAGGATCAAGATCTCCATCAAGCTTTCATTCTTCAACACCAATTCATCTCCAAGTTCATCCCCAACCCTAGATCATCAAGATCCAAGTGTTACCTCCAAGTTTCTTGATTCATTGGAGTGCTAAACACCTGGTATACCTTCTATTCTCTTTTCCTTACATGAATTCAACCCCTAATCTCCAAATTTACATCAATCTAGAAAACCCTAGTTCGCTAGTTTTGCGAAGTGCGGACTAGTCCGGCCTTCTACAGACTAGTCCCATTTTGCTGACTAATTTCTATTGAATTAATTCTAAAAGTAGATCTAATCAAATCCAAACCTGTATAAATTTGTTAAAATCTCTTAGAACTAGTTAGTGATCATTAAAAGCAATCTATTAACATGTTCTACCTTACATTTGCATAAATCATGCATGTCATGTCATATTGAGTAATATTTGTGCACTCTTTGATTGTGTTTCTTGTCTTGTATTTTTATTGTGTGGACTAGACGTATTTGCGCTAGAGAGTGCCGCGGAGGATCTACAACACCAAGAGTTTGAAGGCTTTGACCCTAATCAACCGCAAGAGCAAGGAAAGTGTCCTTGAAGCATATTGATCCTGTTTTAAAATAAATGTTTTGTTTGCAAACTGCATGCTTGTGTCAATTTGATGGAAATCCTATGGTAGGAAGTTTACTAGCGTTGTTTGACCACCCTTGTCACCTAGAGTATATGGTAGAGAGTCGGGAAGGGATTTTTACCTTTTGCTTCGCTTAATCAACTGGGATGGGAAAATAACTATACCACTTAACTTAATTATGCATGGATGAGATTATGGTTAACATGAACTGGTTAATATGATATGGTAATGAGTGATCTAAGCAAGCCTGGTATGTGGATGGGTTGGATTTTATGGTGGTTTGCTTGCTTTAGATCTAAGGACCGGTTCATGCGAGAATAAGCCAGGACTACGGTGCCACCACAAGGCCAAGTATGGGTGCGGCATAGCTGAATAATTATGGCTTTGCCAGTTCTATTTGGACCAATATGGATGCTCGAGGAAGGGGTAGTCGGATTGGGTTTGTTGATGGTTGGTGGGACTACCCTAGGATCCGAATGGCTGAAGACGGGGCCCTTGGTTGAAGATGTGCTCTGCTGGAGACATCTTCAACCAAGGGTCTAAATAGGCTAGTAATACCTTTGTAAAGGTTATTTGGTAATCTATTGGCCATACACCAAAGGAAGTGTAATTGGCGAAAGGGAGGTTCTTTAGTCGCCGACGGGTGATGAAATCACGAACACGTGGGTAAAGTGGTACAAACTCTGTAGAGTCTAATAAAACTATCATGATAGCCGTGCTCCCAATTATGAGCACCTGGACAACTTCCATGATTAGAGGGAACCTAGTATTGGGACAATTTTTGGGATGGTTATGGTTGGTATTATGGTTTTGGATGGTTATGAATTGAATTCTAGTATTGATTATGGATATTGGTATATGGTGATGGATATGGAATATGGACTGGTATTATGATAACTATATGTCTTATGATGGGTTTATTTCATGTACATGTAATATATTGCTTTTCAAATGTTTTAATGTACTTTTCAGCACTCAACCATTATTATATTCGTCATTTGAATTAGCTACATGTCATACTTTCCACACTTGCTGAGTACGACATGTACTCACTCTTGCAATCCCCCCCAAACAGTTGCACGTCAGGATTGGGAGTTTAATGGTGATAATGCGGAGTTCTAGGCCATGTCTACCGTCAGCTTGCCTGTGGTGTTATTGGAGCTGCGCTATCCCTTTTGCTTAGTTGCTTATTAGTTTATTTCCGCTGCATTAGTTGAACTTGTCATTAATATTCATTAGAGCTTGCATTCAAGAATATTCTGGATTGTGTACTAAAAGTACTTATTTAATAATTTGAGCTGTGGTAATTGTCTGTATATCGTTTGTGAATCACTTGTGTATGCGTGTTAAACATCCTGGGCACACATATATTGCAATTGGTTCATTTTCGGAACCGGGTGTCACAGATTGGTATCAGAGCCACATGTTGACTGTAGGATGCAACCTAGATAGAATGGACACTTTAGAGCACATAGGAGCACTCGAGAATTCATGTGTTTTTGCTTGGTGTGTTGTTGCTATATAAATTGGTTGCTTGTGTGCTTAATAGAGTATTTTGGGATGCTTTAGCATTGCCATGTCCACATAGGCTAGTTAGTTGTCTAGTTTCATATCCCTTGATGCATATAGTTGGGGACGTTTTCTAATTCTTACCTATTGCTTTTCTCCATATGGTGAGGACTCGCAACTAGAGGGATGGCAATGATGAGGAGGAGAACAATGGAGTGCCTCAGAACAACAATGGACAAGGACCTTCCCAAGAAGCTATTAATATTGAGCAGCTTTTGGCTATGCAAAACCAGCTCATGCAGACCATGATACAAACTATGGGACAGCTGCAGGCTGGCAATATCAACAATCAGCCCCACATGCCTCCACGGCCACCCCCGCCGCCTCATAACCGGTTGGGAGAGTTTATGAGGACTAGGCCGCCAACCTTTGCTCAAGCTGCTGACCCTATGGATGCGGATGATTGGCTCAAGTCTATGGAGAAGAAACTTGCTATTGTCCAATGCAGTGACCGGGAGAATGTGCTTTTCGCTTCTCATCAACTAGTTGGAGCAGCTGCGGATTGGTGGGATTCATATTGCAATGCTCATGAGAATCAGGAGAGGATCACTTGGGCCGAATTCAAAGAGAGCTTTCATTCTGCTGGAGGGAGTTATGATTTTGAAGAGGCAAGAATTTGAGAACGTAAGGCAAGGAAGATCAAGCGTGAGTGAATATCTCAACAAATTCACTCAACTCTCAAGGTATGCGCCTGAGGATGTGAGTCGTAACAACCGAAAACAATATTTGTTCATGAGAGTCCTCAACAATGAGATCCAAGTGCAATTGCTCAATTGTGACTATGTCAACTTCAAGAAGCTTGTGGACAAAGCAATTGTGGTTGAGAACAAGATCCGTGAGATGGAGTAAGACAACAAGAGGAAGGCGCCATATCAAGGACAGCAACAGGGAAGTAATGTGTACCCTCGCTTTGCGCCTCCTAATGCGCCAAACTTCAGCTCTTCTATTCCTGCTCAACACCCTGGATTTGCACCGCGCTCAACTCATTTTGTGCAACAGCGCCCTATTACGCAAGCACCTAGGCCTCCAATGCCTTATGCACCCCGTGCTAATTTTCCTGGTGCAAATGTTCAGAATCAAGTTTGCCGCAATAATTCTGGTGGAGTTAAGAAATGCTATACTTGCGGAGAAGCTGGACACTTTGCACATCAATGTCCTAAGTTATACCTTGGTCAAGGAAGTAATGCATCGAGGCAAAACCCAAGACCCAATGGAGGACAACCACAAGGGAACCGTGGACATCAGAATTTTGCTTACGGCAACGTGAACCATGTCTCTATGGAGGATGCTCAACAAGCGGATGATGTGGTCATTGGTATGTTTCTCGCCAACTCCAACCCCGCGACTATGTTGTTTGATTCTGGAGCATCACATTCATTCATTGCGTTGAGGTATGTCGCCAAGTATAGTTTGCCTATCTCTCACATGAAGTTTACTCTATTGGTTAAGTCTCCTGGAGGAGAGATGAGGACAAATATAGTATGTCCCAAAGTAAGCCTTAGAATAAGGGGGGTAGACTTCTCCGCCAACCTCATTGTTTTGGATTCTCAAGGATTGGACATTATACTTGGTATGGACTGGTTGAGGAAGCACAATGGAGTTATTGAGTGTGCCACGAAGACGGTGAAGTTGACCAATGAGGAAGGGATCACCGTAGAATTTGAAGCATCTCAAACCGCACCGAAGCAATTGGAGCTAAATCATATGGACGGTGCCGCAATTGAGGAGATTCCGGTGGTGTGTGAATTTTTGGATGTTTTTCCGGATGAGTTGCCAAGTATGCCACCTGATCGAGACATTGAGTTTGTTATTGATTTAATACCTGGAACTGCACCTATAGCTAAGAGGCCGTATAGGATGCCTCCTATGGAATTAGCGGAGCTCAAGAAACAAATTCAAGAGCAACTAGAGAAAGGTTTTATTCGCCCAAGCTCTTCATCTTGGGGAGCGCCCGTGCTGTTTGTGGACAAAAAGGACGGAACGCAAAGGATGTGTGTGGATTACCGAGCTCTCAACGAGGTAACAACCAAGAACAAGTGCACCTTGCCACGCATAGAAGACCTGTTTGATCAGATGAAGGGTGCTTGTATCTTCTCTAAGATTGATTTGAGGTCGAGATACTTTCAAATGAAGATTAGACCAACGGACATACCTAAGACAGCTTTTAGGACACGGTATGGCTCTTACGAGTACACCGTGAAGTCTTTTGGATTGACAAATGCGCCTGCCTACTTTATGTACCTCATGAATAAGGTCTTCATGGAGTACTTGGATAATTTCGTCGTGGTGTTTATTGATGACATTATGATATACTCGAAGGATGAGAAGGAACATGAGGAACACTTGAGGCTTACGTTGCAAAAATTGAGGGAGCATCAATTGTATGCCAAGTTCAACAAGTGTCAGTTTTGGTTTAGGGAGGTGTCGTTTTTGGGTCATATAATCTCAGGAGGAGGAGTACCGGTTGACCCCGGAAAAGTGAGAGATGTGTTGAAGTGGGAACCGCCACAAAATGTAAAGGAAATAAGAAGTTTCCTTGGGATGGCTGGATATTACCGTCGGTTCATCAAGGACTTCTCCAAGATAGCCAAGCCAATGACGGAATTGCTAATGAAGGGAAAGGCTTTCCAATGGACTCAAGCTTGTCAAAACAGTTTTGAGGAGTTGAAGAAGAGTTGACAACAGCCCCAGTTTTGGTACTGCCGGATGTGAGCAAGAGTTTTGATATTTATTATGACGCATCGAGACAAGGACTTGGATGTGTATTGATGCAAGAAGGTCAAGTGGTCGCCCATGCATCAAGACAACTGAAGAAACATGAGCAGAATTACCCAACACATGATTTAGAACTTGCATCCGTGGTACATGCATTGAAAATTTGGAGACACTATATCCTTGGACATAGGTGTGAAATCTATACGGATCACAAGAGTCTTAAGTATATTTTCACACAAACGGATTTGAATTTGAGGCAACGGAGATGGTTGGAGCTCATCAAATAATATGATTTGGGGATCAACTATCATCCGAGAAAAGCCAATGTAGTGGTCGATGCTTTGAATAGAAAAGGAGTAAGTCATAAACTCACAGTTCGAGAATTACCGTTCGAGTTATGTAAGGAGTTTGAACGGTTGAACCTTGGATTTGTAAATGATATGGAGTTAAATCCGACCTTGGATCAAGAAATTCGAGAAGCACAAACCACAGATGAGGAGATCAAGGAAATCAAGGAAAGGACCGAAGTAGGGAGAGAAATCAGATTTGATGAGGATGAACATGGTACCTTATGGATTAGAAAAAGGATTGTCGTGCCTAATGTGAAGCATATTCGGGAGACAATACTAAATAAGGCACATGACTCGCCGTACTCGACTCACCCTGGTTGTACGAATATGTACAAGGACTTGAAGGCTTGCTATTGGTGGGATAGCATGAAAAAGGACATAGCTGAATATGTGGCATTGTGTGATGTGTGTCAACGAGTCAAGGCGGAACATCAAAGGCCAGCTGGATTAGTGCAACCATCGAAGATCCTAGAATGGAAGTGGGAAGAAATTGGAATGGACTTCATAGTTGGGTTACCACGTACTCAGTCCGGGTATGACTTAATTTGGGTAATTGTGGATCGCTTAACCAAGTCAGCTCATTTTGTCCCTGTGAAGAACAAATATACAGCTGCACAATTGGCTGAAATATACAAGGAGCATATTGTGTGTCGATACGGAGTACCGAAGAAGATAGTCTCAGATAGAGGTTCTCTATTTACCTCCAGATTTTGGCAGAAATTGCCTGAAGCTTTGGTAACGAGGCTGAATTTCAGTTTGGCATATCACCCTCAAACGGATGGACAAACCGAGAGGACCAACCAGATTTTAGAGGACATGTTAAGAGCTTGTGCTTTAAAGCATGAGAAAGGTTGGGACAAAAGCTTGCCATACGCGGAATTTTCATACAACAATAGTTACCAAGCAAGCTTGAAAATGTCACCATATGAAGCGCTTTATGGGAGGAAGTGTAGGACACCTTTGTTCTGGAATGAGGCAGAATAAACTCAAGTATTTGGTCCGGATGTGTTGCAAGAAGCCAAAAAGTGAGTCCAAATAATTCTTGAAAACTTGAGGGCTGCCCAATCAAGACAAAAGGGCTATGCAGACAATAGGAGAAGGAAATTAACCTTTGAAGTGGGAGATTTTGTTTACCTCAAGGTGTCACCGATGAGAGGTCATAAGAGGTTTAACATAAGAGGCAAGCTAGCACCTCGCTACATTGGACCATTCAACATTCTGGACAAGAGGGGAGAAGTAGCGTATAAGTTGGAGATGCCAACTCATCTTTTAGATGTCCATGATGTGTTTCATTTTTCCCAGCTCAAGAAATGCTTGAGAGTACCAGAAGAACAAGTGCCAATGGAAGAATTGGAACTAGAGGAAGATTTGACTTATGCCGAGCAACCGGTTAGGATCTTGGAAACCAAGGAGAGAGTCACAAGGAACAAGGTGATTCGATGGTGTAAAGTTCAATGGAAGCACCACATAGAAAAAGAAGCGACGTGGGAATTCAAGGATGATATCAAGAAGGAATTTCCCTATCTCTTCTCTTCCGCGTCGAATCTCGAGGGCTCATTTTAAGGGGGGTAGGTTTGTAACACCCTCATTTTCATGCATCATGCCTTGCATACACTCATATACATGTTTAACATTAACCCACAACAAAAGGAACGAGTTTAAAATTGATTTGGAGCAAAACCGCACTTAAAATGCAGGAAAGTGCGGACTAGTCTGATTTTGCTGAGGACTAGTCCGATTTCTCTCTGACTAAAAACAGACTTGTCCGTTTTTGCTGCGGACTAGTCCGATTTTGCCTCTGGAAACTTTCAGACTTGTTCGATTTTGTGCGGACTAGTCCAATATTCCAAGAATCCTTGAAAATTTGCTAAGTTTCTGGACTTTTCCGGACTAGTCCGGTGTTCCAGCGGACTTGTCCGTTTTCCTTTCTGACTAAAGTCGGACTTGTCCGATTTTAGGCCAGTCTCGTCCGATTTTCTCTCTGGACAACTTCGGACTAGTCCGGTCCTTTTCGGACTTGTCCGATATTTCATGACTCCGAGTTGATCTTTTGTTTTATGACTTGTTTCTTGGGGTTCGCATTAAGTGGGCCTAGGGACGTCGTGCCTAACTCTTTTAGAGCCCATGTGGGACCCTAAACCGGCCCCTACTCCTCTCAAACTCGAAATCCATCTAACCCTAGCCTCCACCTCTATATAAACAACCCCACCCCTTGGCTTGACATCTATTTGCCACTTTTCCACCCCACCCAAACCCTAGTTTGTGGAGAGACACCATCAAGGAGGGAGGAGGAGATCCCAAGCAAGAAGAAGAAGAGGAGGAAACGAAAGAGGATCAAGATCTCCATCAAGCTTTCGTTCTTCAACACCAATTCATCTCCAAGTTCATCCCCAACCCTAGATCATCGAGATCCAAGTGTTAACTCCAAGTTTCTTGATTCATTGGAAAGCTAAACACCTGGTATACCTTCTATTCTCTTTTCCTTACGTGAATTCAACCTCTAATCTCCAAATTTACATCGATCTAGAAAACCCTAGTTCGCTAGTTCTGCGAAGTGCGGACTAGTCCGACCTTCTACAAACTAGTCCGATTTTGCTGACTAATTTCTATTGAATTAATTCTAAAAGTAGATCTAATCAAATACAAACCTGTATAAACTTGTTAAAATCTCTTATAACTAGTTAGTGATCATTAAAAACAATCTATTAATAAGTTCTACCTTGCATTTGCATAAATCATGCATGTCATATCATATTGAGTAATATTTGTGCACTCTTTGATTGTGTTTCTTGTCTTGTATGTTTATTGTGTGGATTAGACGGATTTGCGCTAGAGATTGCTGCGGAGGATCTACAGCACCAAGAGTTTGAAGGCTTTGACCTAATCAACTGCAAGAGCAAGGCAAGTGTCCTTGAAGCATATTGATCCTGTTTTAAAATAAATGTTTTGTTTGCAAACTGCATGCTTGTGTCAATTTGATGAGAATCCTACGATAGGAAGTTTACTAGCGTTGTTTGACCACCCTTGTCACCTGGAATATATGGTAGAGAGTCGGGAAGGGCTTTTTACCTTTTGCTTCGCTTAATCAACTGGGATGGGAAAACAACTATACCACTCAACTTAATCATGCATGGATGAGATTATGGTTAACATGAACTGGTTAATATGATATGGTAATGGGTGATCTAAGCAAGCCTGGTATGTGGATGGGTTGGATGTTATGGTGGTTTGCTCGCTTTAGATCTAAGGACAGGTTCATGCGAGAATAAGCCAGGACTACAGTGCCACCACGAGGCCAAGTATGGGTGCGGCATAGCTGAATAATTAGGGCTTTGCTAGTTCTATTTGGACCAATATGGATGCTCGGGGAAGGGGTAGTCAGATTGGGTTTATTGATGATTGGTGGGACTACTCTGGGATCCGAATGGCTCAAGAGGGGGCCCTTGGTTGAAGATGTGCTATGCGAGAGACATTGCCACCGGTGAAACCTCAGTGGGGTCTAAATAGGCTAGTAATCCCTTTGTAATGGCTATTTTATGATCTCTTGGCCATACACCAAAAGAAGTGTAATTGGCGAAAGGGAGGTTCTTTAGTCGCCGACGGGTGATGAAATCACGAACACGTGGGTAAAGTGGTACAAACTCTGCAGAGTCTAATAAAACTATCGTGATAGCCGTGCTCCCGGTTATGAGCACCTGGACAACTTACATGATTAGTGGGAACCTGGTATTGGGACAGTTTTTGGGATGGTTATGGTTGGTATTATGGTTATGGATAGTTATGAATTGAATTCTGGTATTGATTATGAATATTGGTATATGGTGATGGATATGGAATATGGATTGGTATTATGATAACTATATGGCTTATGGGTTTATTTCATGTACATGTAATATATTGCTTTTCAAATGTTTTAATGTACTTTTCAGCACTCAACCATTATTATATTCGTCATTTAAATCAGCTACATGTCATACTTTCCACACTTGCTGAGTACGACATGTACTCACTCTTGCAATCCCCCCCCCCCCCCCAAAAACAGTTGCAGGTCAGGATTGGGAGTTTAATGGTGATAATGCAGAGTTCTAGGCTGTGTCTACCATCAGCTTGCCTGTGTTGTTATTGGAGTTGTGCTATCCCTTTTGCTTAGTTGCTTATTAGTTTATTTCCGCTGCATTAGTTGAACTTGTCATTAATATTCATTAGAGCTTCTATTCAAGGATATTCTGGATTGTGTAATAAAATTACTTATTTAATAATTTGAGCTGTGGTAATTGTCTGTATATCGTTTGTGAATCACTTGTGTATGTGTGGTAAACCTCTTGGGCACACATATATTGCACTTGGTTCATTATCGGAACCGGGTGTCACACTCCGGCTCCAGGCCCTTGCTCCCACCAAAGATGGCTCCGGAGCTACCATGCGTCCTCTGCCTCCGAGCCCTTGCTCCAACAGAGGAGGGCTCCAGAGCTGCCATACGTCCTCCGGCTCCGGGTCCTTGCTCCCACCAAAGATGGCGCTGGAGCTGCCACACGTCCTCCGGCTCCGGGCCCTTGCTCCCACCAAGGAGGGCTCTGTAGCTGCCACGTCTCCTCCGGCTCTGGGCCCTTGCTCCCACCAAGGTGGGCTCTAGAGCTGCCACGCGTCCTGCAACTTGTCTTGGGTGGTAGGTTGTGGGAGTAAGGGGTGGTGCGTCCTGTCCAGTTGCGCATTGAAGGCACACGCCTTCCCCAAGCGTACAGATGCAGCGCACGACTTTTGTCAGGTACCGCTGCATCCAATCGCATCATAGTGAAGGCATCGCAGGCCTACCCAAAACCTTCAAGTGGGTAGCTTACGACAACAAGACGGATGGGACGTTCTCTGCCATCATCAACGACTACTCCTAGCCACTGGCGACTGACGTGGCAAGACAGCAAGTCTTCAAGGTGCGGTCAGAGGCAGTGTACGCAAGAAGTCTTAGATCTTGTACAGGATCAGATCACCCCACTTGTAAGTTGTCCGGCGTTGGACTATAAAAGGATTGAGCAGCCACCGACTTAGACATCTTCTCTAGTCCACTCGGACCAGACTAAGAATCCCCTTTACACACACATACACATACACACTCACCAAGCAATACAATCCACCGTGGAGTAGGGTGTTACGCTCCTTGCGACCCGAACCACGTAAAAACAACTGTCTCATACTCTTCCGCTAGAGCGCTAGTTTGAGGCCTAAGCCCCACCGAACAAGAACCTCCGCAGGGTGCTCCTTAGCAGATCTGGGGGAAGTGTCGCATTGACCTTTTGACATTTGGCGCGTCATGTAGGGGTTTTTTGCCTCAAAAAAGTGGTAGTGCTTTCACCACCATGATGTGCATCAAGCCTGCGAGTAGCAGCAAGATCAAGTCACAAAAGGTCAGCTTGCTCTGGCACCACCCAAGGGGCCTGCCGTCGACGTTTCTACAGCGATAATGGGTGACGTCGGAGCAGCCAGATCTGGCACCTTCCAGGGGGCCCGTCGTCGACGTTTCTAGAACGATGATGGGCAACGCTGAAGCAGTCAGCTCCGGCACCACCCAAAGGGCCTGTCGTCGACGTTTCTACAGCGATGATGGGCTATGCCGGAGCAGCCAGCTCTGACACCTTCCAGGGGGCCTGCCGTCGAAGTTTCTACAGCAACGATGGGCGATGCCGGAGCAGCCAGCTCTGGCACCTCCCAGGGGGCCCGCCGTCGACATTTCTTACCATTGATGGTGGGCGCCGCCGGAGCATCCAGCTCCGGCACCTCCCATGGGGTCGGCTGTCGATGTTCTGAACGTTGAGGGTGGTCGCTGCCTTAGGTTTGGTGGCTACATTGTTGCCATTGCTGCCAGAGTCAACTATCCATGCTCCCGCGCTCTGCCGGGGGCCCACCGACGACATCCTGTGACTAAGTGGTAGGCGTGCCCAACCAGTTGGCCACACCTACCAGGGGGCCTCTAAGGGATCTCATGAGTAGGACGTCAAGCAGTTTCCTGCCACCACGACGACAACGATGTCACCAAGGGGTTACGGTAAGTTCGACCTGAAGATCTGCTGTATGTTTTACTTTTGGCAAGGTGAGAGGTCCAGATTATGCAGCCTGCTTAGTCTGGTACTGCACCCTAAGCGTGTACACTTTGCCTTCCCAGCGCCACTTCAGTAAATCTTCACCCTGGACGTAGTGGTAGGATAGTTTTTTTTTTCTAAAAAAGGTGTCATAGCATCTAGAAGCAGCACTTGAAGCAACTAAGCTCTGGTGGGTCTGGTACAGGGTGTTCAGCCTGCTTAGCATGGTTCCATACCCTAAGCCTATACATTTTTCCTCCCTTGTCATCCGGAGTGGGTCGTTGCCTTCTTGTAAAGCCTGCCACCTCCTATGATTACCAAGTTAGAAGAAACACTATCTTGTCCTATGCTTCTTTTATGTTCATTTAATTACGCATTAATTTTATGATCATCAAATTATGCTCGTTATCGCATATTCACTATCATATGCACGAGAATTCTCTCCCTGTCTCGCGCCTAGTGTAGTTATGCAATCCTGCTATTGGCGGGTCTTCTTGAGGTTCGTGTGATGTATTTGGGTTCTTTGGTTGTTTTCCTACCAGGGAGCCTGTGGCACCAAATGGTCACTCCCCTGAAAAGCAACGCCCTTGGGAGGTCCAGAAGGTACAACCTGCTTAGCCTGGTCCTGCACCCTAAGCCTGTACACTTTGCCTCTTTAGCGCTAACGGCTGAGTACAGGGGGCCAAACAGCACACACTCCTGAGCAGGGCGATAACCATAACTTGGATACCGTCCCACTAAATTACCTACGCACCGTAAGCCCAACTCGGGACCATAATACATAACGAGACTAAAAGTAGGAAGGGAGTGACCGACGAGCAAAATTATTTACATTACGCTTTAATTTTTAGCTTACTTTCGCATATCGTATGCCATATGCCCAGTTACATTTCTCCTGTCTCGTCCTAGTTGAAATTGTGCTATCCTACTAAAGGCAGATTCGCATGAGGTACCTGCAATGTGTTTGGGGTCCGATGATCGTTTTCTTGGCTGAGGTCTATGGTGTCGAATGGTTCTAACTCCTGAAAGACTAACACCGAGCTGGAGGTCCAGGGTGTGCAACCTGCTTAGCCTGGTTCTATACCCTAAGCATGCACACCTTGCCTCCCAGTGCTAACAGCTGAGTACAGGGGCCGGACGACTCATGCCCTGAGCATTGCAGCGACCATACCCTAAATGTTGTCGCACTGAATTAACCATGCCCCGTATCTTAGTTAAGGACTGTAAGCCATAACGAAACTAAAGAGCAGGGAAGTGGTGACCGACGAGCGAAATTACTTTTTGTCTACCGTGTGTGCAGGACATACAGAGAGCCCACCGCCGACGTTCTACATGTCCGTGGTAGGCGCTGTCAACGCTTCTTTGAGCTCCGTAGCTTTCCAAGGGAGCCGCCAGCGTCACTTCTCCGAGCTCCAGCGCCCCTCAATCGCCGGTGTCATCGACGCTTCTCCATGCTCCGGCACCCCCCAAGGGGGCCGTTGGCGTCACTTCTACGAGCTCCGGCGCGCCCCAAGGGGGCCGTCGGCGTGACTTCTTCGAGCTTCGGCGCTCCCGAGGGGGCTACCGGTGACGCTTCTCCGAGCTCTGGCACCCCCCAAGGGGGCCCCCGACATCACTTCTCCGAGCTCTAGCGCCCCCCAAGGGGGCCGTCGGCGTCACTTCTTCGAGCTCCAGCGCTCATAAGGGGGCCGCCGGCGACGCTTCTCCGAGCTTTAGCGCTCCCAAGGGGGCCACCGGTGACGCTTCTACGAGCTCTGGCGCCCCCGAAGGGGGCTGCTGGTGTCACTTCTTTGAGCTCCAGTGCCCCCAAGGGGGCCGCCTGTGATGCTTCTCTGAGCTTCGGCGCCCCCCAAGGGGGCTGCTTGCGTCGCTTCTTCGAGCTTCGGTGTCCTCAAGGGGGCCGCCGGCGCCACTTCTCCGAGCTCTGGCACCCCTTGAGGGGGCCCGCTGGCGTCACTTTTACAAAGACAAGATAAAGGCCCCATCTACGGGATCATCATCTCTCCCGAGGTGGGCCTGGGGGCCACTGTCGGTACCCTCAAGACCGGGTACCCCAGCATACAAGAAGAAGCTTCAGAACCGGCCTCCCCGCTGAGGAGGGCTCCGGAGCTACCACACGTCCTCCAGCTCCGGGCCCTTGCTCCAACCGTCGAGGGCTCCGGAGCTGCCACACGTCCTCCGGCTTCGGGCCCTTGCTCCCACCAAAGATGGCTCCAGAACTACCACGCGTCCTCTGGCTCTGGGCCCTTGCTCCAACCGAGGAGGGCTCCGGAGCTGCCACGCGTCCTCCGGCTCCGGGCCCTTGCTCCCACCAAAGATGGCTCCGGAGCTACCATGCGTCCTCTGGCTCCGGGCTCTTGCTCCAACCGAGGAGGGCTCCGGAGCTGCCACGTGTCCTCCGGCTCCGGGCCCTTGCTCCCACCAAAGATGGCTCTGGAGCTACCACACGTCGTCTGGTTCCGGGCCCTTGCTCTAACCGAGGAGGGCTCCGGAGCTGCCACTCGTCCTCCGGCTTCGGGCCCTTGCTCCCACCGAGGAGGGCTCCGGAGCTGCTACGCGTCCTGCAACTTGCCCTTGGCGGTAGGTTGCAGAACTAAGGGGTGGTGCGTCCTGACCATTCGTGGATTGAAGGCACACGCCTTCCCCAAGCGTATAGGTGCGGCACACGCCTTTTGTCAGGTACCGCTGCGTCCAATCACATCACAATGAAGGCACCGCAGGCCTACCCCAAACCGCCAAGTGGGTAGATTACGGCAACAAGACGGATGGGACGTTCTCTACCATCATCAACGACTACTCCTAGCCACTGGCAACCGACGCGGCAAGACAACAAGTCTTCAAGGCGCGGTCAGAGGTAGCGTACGCAAGAAGCCTTAGATCTTGTACAGGATAAGATCACCCAGGGGCCACCTGTCGGGCCCCAGACCCCACTTGTAAGCTGTTCGGCCTTGGACTATAAAAGGACTGGGCATCCACTGACTTAGACATCTTCTCTAGTCCGCTCGGACTAGACTCAGAATCCCCGATACACATACATACGCATACACACTCACCAAGCAATACAATCCACCGTGGAGTAGGGTGTTATGCTCCTTGTGGCCCGAACCACACAAAAACAATTGTCGCATACTCTCCCGCTAGAACACTAGTTTGAGGCCTAAGCCCCGCCAAACAAGAACCTCCGCGGACTGCTCCTTAGCATATCCGGGGGAAGTGTCGCATTGACCCTTCGACAACCGTGAACTTATAGATGATAGATAATTGAGTTGTTAAGACAATGCAAGAAGAATCACATCAACTAGAGTAGTAAAATGCGAGTTACGATCAAAATAATGAGAAAAGGTCGAGCAGCGCAGAAACTCAACGAGAAAAATCTAGACGAAAACAAGTCGGACGAACAAGGCACAAAAGCTCCTCTAAAACTACGATCTTAATTCAACATAACAAATAGGAACAACCAAGAGTCATATACCGCGAGCTCTGGCCTCCCTTGCTTATATAACCAACCCTTAGGCCAACCCAACCCTAACTAGGACTCTATTCCTACTTGGACTCTAAATCAAACTTAGTAACTCAAACTTACCATAAGTGCCCGACCTTTCTTTAGTTCTTGATCGTAACTGTGTTTTACTACTCCAATTCATACAATTCTTCTTTTGTTGTCTTCACAACTCAATTATATATCATCTTTGAAAATTTCACGGTCATTAGATTTGTGGTTTTTGAGTTACACGAGTTTATTTGCAGCATAACAGATCTGCTTGCTCCCTGTTAGAACAGATTGACTTTCGCTCAGGATTTTGGTCTTAACTTGTGTTTTACTTGAAGATTTCTCGTGATTTATGTTGTGGTGTCTCCGTGACTTGATTATATACAATCTATACTAATTTTGTTATGGTTGAACTCATCTAGATCAGTTGCACACACAATTTTCTTATCAGATTGGTTTTCTGCCGAGAGGTTTTCAAAGCTTCCGCTCAAAAGTTTTTAAATCTACTATTCACCCCCCATCTTGTAGCATTTCACGTGCTCTTCGATCCTACAACCACCTTGCGACGTACCATCTTTCTCTCAACGACTAGCTGCATGTATTTTTTATCTTAGAGCTTCTCCTCCTCCTATGCTGGTCAAATTTATTATTTTGTGTAGATTTGTATTTGCGAGCTTCTCCTCCTACCGTTCTGGACATAGAAAGCGGTGGAAGGCCCAGCTGACGAGGGAGAGGCAGGTAGCCGTGGATGTTCGGAATTAACTAAAAATTCAGGTCATGTAATTCAGGTTTTTAAGTTCATTACCCGTAATTGTACCTAAAATTTCTGGCACCTAAAAATTTGAGTACCTGAAATTCAGGTTTGATTTACCTATATTCCCCAAAAAGAAAACACATGTATGTATTATGTCAGCAAAAACAATAGAAAAGAATATTGAAATCAACACTCCATCAGTAAAAATGACATTCCAACGGGATTATGTCAACAATACATGTAACAGAATAACAACAACAAAAATCAACAAGAAAACTAGCTACAAACTTAGCATTCCAGCACCACCAGTTCCTTTAATTCGGGAGTTTGGGTACTGCAAGTTTTACCTCAAATAGTACCGTGTTCGGGTACTGACAATTCCTATCCTAAAAACAATTTTGGATTTCGGGTCTGTATTATGTTTCGGGTTTAGTTTTTCGCAGGTTTGATTTGGTTCGAGATTTATGCCCACCGATAGGGGCAGGGACGTGGACGTGGAGATTACAGCAGGGATAGGGCTAGGAGGTAGAGGCGGTGTGGGCGGGAGAATGGAGGTCGCCTACATCGGAGACGACGTCGACAAGCAGCTGAGAGGTGCAAGAGAGGTGGCACCGCAGTGGGTGATTTCAGTGTCGGGGAAAGAAGAATGGCGGATGGGTGATCAATTTTTTCGGATTGCCTGTGCTACAACAACTAGGTCCCCTATAATTCGTATGCAAATGCAATGGCACATTGCAAGCGATAATCTGAACTAATCACATGCAAATTACTGAGTTTAGCAAACGAAGATAGTAGCGAAGGATTACGGGACATCGGGATTTTAGAGCACACATGCATGTGTTGGGAGTGCTCTTCAATAACTAGGGCTTAGGCTTTTCACACTCATTCACCTCTATATCACACCTCTAAAGGAATATTCCCTGTAATGTATTTTACAGTCATCTCTAAAAGATTCTTAGCTTTAAAATTTGTTGTCCACACTCGTTCACCTCTATATCGAACATCTATATAAACTATCTTCCATTTATATCATTTTATTCAACTACCACTTATTTTTTATTTTATTATACAACTACTTATATTTCACTAATATATTGTTCACGTTTTACACAAAATCACAAGAATTCAGTTTTATTTCCTTTTTTTATTTTCGCCTCTCTATATTTTGTTACCTTTGTTCCTATTTTTCCCTCTCTCTTGTTTTTCCTCTTTCCTACCCGTTAGTACTTTTCGTCCCAAGCATCGCACCCTTTGCCCTTGTTGACGGCTGTTATATACCAATTTCACCCATCAATATAACTCAATTATGTGAAGGAAATATCATTTCTTGCACACATCACCTTTCTATTTAACCTAATTCCACTTGTACTTGGAGAAATTGGTGCATGCAGGTATTTTATACAGAACTAAAGTGAAATAAGGGGATGGATCCTATAAAATATCATCCCAGCCAATCAAGCGTGGACATGTGGCACCACATGGATCAAATGGCCCACAAGCAGAAGTATCTGAAGTCATCCTACAGTGTAGCACTCATATCAAGGGATGGGACCCACCTGGCAGCGACCTAGAGAAAGCACACACGAAATGGTGCAAAGACCAGGTAGGCCGACCCCCCTAGTCGGCCGACTTTATCCTGGCGCCAAATTCTGTCAATCGCCACGTGTTGGCTCCTCCTGGCTTCCTGAAGATCATGGTGACTGATTCGTGCGCATTTGGTAACGGGAATCGACCTCTCTCCAAGCTATAAATAGGACCCCTCACTTCAACACACATCACTTGAGCATCATTCTATTGTATACACTAGTTCTCTTAGTCCTTAGTGGAGTTAGGCTATAGAGAGGAGAGCCTCTAGTCCCAAGTCCAAGTTGGAAAAGGTATGACTCATGTATCTTCTCTTATATTTGTGACTTTATGTATAATAAAGATATTATCGTTAGTCTTCTTTTATTTATATACTTAGATGAAACGTTTCTTATTTGATTGTGAATTCCATGTATGTGGTAGGAGTAGTCTTTATGATTATGACATATCACTCCTAATCTATCATCATAAACACTACAAACCCCCACTATAGTCTAATTAGTTATGATATGATCATGTTAATACGAATAACTTACGCTATGTCTCAAGATTGGTTCAATTATGTTTAGGTTAGTCCTTGCCTTAGAGAGGTACTTGTACTTGAGCCTCTAAGGTATTTATTTAATATGCTAGCATGGTGCTAGGATAGTTAAGTAGCAGTGGATGTCTCGTAGACCCATATATTGAAGAGGTAGGTAGTAGATGGTGACAGCCCTATCTGTCCTTTGTAATCCTCCCGTTCGGCTATGACACAGGCCCTTGGCAGGAGTCGTCCTAATATTGCTAGGGATAAACCCGTGCTCGATGTGTTGAACAACTTAGCATAAGGATTCACCACTGACATGCTCATTAGTATCTAACCTAGGCTATGTATATGTATATTAGAAGCATTGTAGGAGCAACTCCCCAACTCTTAGTCTAACCTCCATTAGGACCCATATACCCTTTAGAATAGATTGCTGAGGTGTGTGTCACACTACCCATATATTATCAGCTTACCCCTGTCTTGATAATTGATTGGTATCCCATAGCTTGATCATAAGAGTAGTGTTTACTTTACTCCATTGCCTTCCTTTGGGATAAATACGATACCCTCGGGAATACTCTTGGGTGAAATGCTACATGACAGTTTCCGTGCGCTTGCGAACCTCATATCTTTTGAGAGATGATGTGTGACGTAGGAAACGTCAACAAGCATTTCTAGCGCCGCGGCCAGGGATGATTTGTTAGTGTTTCTTATCCGTCAACAAGCATTTCTGGCGCCATTGCCGGGCAAGGCAAAGGAAGTGAAGGATAGCTATAACTTGTGATTAAGCTATATGTACTAATAGTTATTAGACAGAATTACCATTGTTTGTTTTCTCCTTTTGTGTGAAAACAGGGTAGTGTTGGCTAACCCATTTCATGGGATAGCCAACGAGGACGCAGGTGCTCAACTGCAAGATGATTCAAGGCGTACCTCAACAAATGTCTGCTAGGCAACACCATTGTCTTTCGCCGAAGAATTTCAGCTTCCAGTAGGAGCCAAAGTCATCCATCCCCAAGCTTGGGGGAGGCTACAAGAGTTATTCTTGATTTGCCTCCATCATGGGATGGATAGTTGGCTCTTCATCCAACACTCATGTCATGGGTTGGCTTCACCAATCCATGACCACATTCATGCTGGAGCTGAATAGGCCCTATTCTCATTCTTCATTGATGAGAATATGGTCTCTACCAAGGGGTGGATTGAAGAATGCTCTAGTTTTCTTAGCTTGGCATGCACACCACTTAGCAAGGTGGACATGCTGGCTATGGAACTACACCTCACATTGAAGTATCATGAAGATCAAGCCAATAGAGAATTGTTTGGAATTATCCAAGTCATGGATATTCACATGATTTTTGAAAATCCATGGCAACATGGGACACTTGGGGAATCATTTCCCTAAGAACCCATGAGGGTTCTTATTTTCAAACAACAACTCCAATGGCTACTGTCGAAGGGTCAATGCGACACTTCCCTCGAATCTTCTAAGGAGCAGTCCGTGAAGGTTCTTGTTCGGCGGGGCTTAGGCCTCAAACTAGTGTTCTAGCGGAAGAGTATGAGACAATTGTTTTTACGTGGTTCGGGCCACAAGGAATGTAACACCCTACTCCACGGTGGATTGTATTGCTTGGTGAGTGTGTATGTGTATGTGTGTCTATCAGGGATTCTGAGTCTGGTCCGGCCTGAGAAGATGTCTAAGTCGATGGCTGCCTTATCCTTTTATAGCCCTAGGCCGAACGGCTTACAAGTGGGGCCCAGGGCTCGACAGGTGGCCCCGGGGTGATCTTATCCTGTACAAGATCTAAAACTTCTTGTGTACGCTGCCTCTGGCCGCACTTTGAAGATTTGCTGTCTTGCCGCGTCGGTCGCCAGCGGCAGGACATAGTCGTTGATGATGGCAGGGAACATCCCATCCGTATTGTCGCTGTAAGCTACCCACTTGGCGCTGTGGGGCAGGCCTGCGGCGCCTTCACTGCGATGTGATTGGGCATAGCGGTACCTGACAGGGGCATGCGCTGCACCGTGCGCCTGGGGAAGGCGCATGCCTTCAATGCGCGACTGTACAGGACGCGCCGCCATTTACTCTTTGGGGTCCACGGTTTATTGCAAGCCGTGGGACATACTCCAGCTCTAGAGCCCTCCTCGGTGGGAGCAAGGGCCCGAAACCGGAGGACGTGTGGCAGCTCCGTAGCCTTCCTTGGTGGGAGCAAGGGCCCGGAGTCGTATGACGCGTGGAAGCTCCGGAACCCTCCTCGGCGGGGAGGATGGGTCCGAAGCTTCTTCTTGTATGCAGGGGTACCCGGTCTTGAGGGTACCGACAGATACCATTCATAAGGAGGTCAAGGGTTGAATCAATATCACCTTTGTAATCAAGGAGGCTCTGAGGATTTCAAGGGATTTAAGTTAAACTAGCCTACGTTGAAGTATCTTGTCCATGGCCAAGCAAGAAATCAAGACTACATGAAGCCCTTGGCCTAGGACAAGAAAATTAAAGAGAATTCAAAATCAAGATATACTACAATCACTTGTCGGGATTCCTACACTTTGACCAAGACCATGAAACCTAGGGAAAGTGACATTGTGGATGAAGCATTTCTTGTCTGATTGTGGAGTCCACATGTCATCATGCCCAAGGAAACTTTTGATCTATGATCGAAGTATGGGTTAACTCCAAAGAATATCAAGAAGTTCGAAGTATATGTCTAAAGAAGGACAAGCCTCAACATGCTCATAAGAATATCTTCGAGAGGGAGAAAGCTGCCACTAAATCAACAAGTCTTCATCAAGATGACGGAGAGGCTAGGACCATCATATGGTTCACATGTCCAACTGACATTCCAAATAAGATTTGGCACGTGAATCAAGAGAAATCGACCACATCTTCAACTTCGATATTGGACAACAAATCATCGAACCAAAATGGACGGAGGTAAGTTCCACTCACCGGACTTCAAAAATTCGATGTTCACATGTCCAACTGACATTCCAAATAAGATTTGGCATGTGAATCAAGAGAAATCGACCACATCTTCAACTTCGATATTGGACAACAAATCATCGAACCAAAATGGACGGAGGTAAGTTCCACTCATCGGACTTCAAAAATTCGATGAGTCCTTGGCAATAGGTTAATTGGTAGTTATCTCATATTTGTTTTCTCAATTGCATATTTGAATTTTCTATTAATCATTGCATTTGCATCTAGAATGTTTGAAATTTCACACTTGCATGATGGAAAGTAGAATTTCCAACTATCATAAAACTAAAATTTTGAATTATGAAATAAATTTATTTGTATATGAACCTTGGGCGTAACCACTTGAATTCATCTTCCTAATTCAAATAAAAAATATTTCCATTAAATATTTATTGCATTTGCAAGTTGGTTCAAGTTGGGCAAAACAATTTGACAAAGGGTAAAACATGCTTTTTAGCTCACGTAACCTGTTCTCGAGTTGTTTTGTTTGTTCTTGATTATTAGTGCAGCCAGGAAAACATTTGTGAAAAGGTTTGAATGCCCCATCAAGCACATATCCCTCCATCGATCTCATTTTGAGTTCATGGTGGAGGAATGCTCAAGATGGTGGTCCAATAGAGGAACAAGATGAAACTCATTCAACTTCAACCTCAACTTGGCAGAAGACATTGAACATGAAGGCTACACCAAAATTCATGGTCGTGAGTTTCTCACACAACGACCTTCAACTTGGATTGCTCTTCAAGTGAGGTACGAGTTTAAATTTTTCCGTCATTTAAATTGCATTAGGATTGAATGATTTTTGCTTATATTGGTAAGAAAGGTTTACACCTTCTTATCATTCAATTCTTATGAATCCTCACGAGAGTAAGTGCTGGCATTGCTTTTTTTGATTCTTCAAAAAGAAATGTAACCTTACATGGGAATGAATTTAAACAAGTACCTAAAATTTCATGAGCATTGCTAAAATTAAATTAGACATTTTCTGCCTAGGTAATGGTTATGGAATTACTTAATGTTTGAATTGGTATGTAGCAACCTAGGAGTAGTGATGTCCATAATTTTTATTTGAAACTCATTCATGCATGGATCACTAAAATTCAAATTCCTAGGCAAGAAATTTAAAATTTTTGAGAGGATAAAATTGAGAATCTTGTTTGCTATGATCCAAATGATAACATTTTCTCTTGTGTAAAAAAAACTATGATGATTAGAAAACTCACAAGGTGAAAGGATCCATATAGTGTATATATATCACTTGCATTATTATGAGTAGCAGCTTTAGAAATGTGCGAAACGATTTATCCATAAAGCCCACTCTTATCAATGTATAATACATTGTTCATGGATACACTTGAATTTGGACTCAATACATCCTTGATTTTTATTTTCCCCGTACGTACAAATGTAAATTCGGTTACCTAACACAGGTTATTCATTTGTACAAGTATCGGGAGCTAACCATCCCTTTCTATCATAGAGGGAAAGTTTGCAGGAGTAAAATAACTATGCAGGCATTCGAAGATCCGATTGTTGAAATCCCTAGAGGATTCCATTTTAACATCTCTTAGGCCAAGGAGTAAATTAGGATGATTGCTACCTATGGAAATTAAGCTCGAAGGTTAACCATAACTATACGAGGCCGGAGATTTGACATGGAAACCCACCATGAGCAACCAATAGGCTTCTATGAATATGTGAGAGCATTATGCTCTCAAGTATTCTAAGCACTCATTCAAGCTCAAGGGAATTGCCACCATCATTGGGTGTAAGTTATTCCTTTGTGGCTAAAAGGTATGATGTACCTTAACCAATGTATGACAAGATCACATCCATTTATATTGGGTGCAAGTTGTTCCTATGTGGCTAGAAGGTATACCTTAGCGAAGGAACAACAAATCACACTCAACCTATGTTGACTCCACATCACCCCTTTGTGGTTATAGGTATGTTCTAACTTAGACAAGGAATAATAGATTGTACTCAACACTTGTTGGGTACATGTCACTCCTTTGTGGCTAAAGGTTATCATTACCTTAGCCAAGGAATGATGGATCACACCCATTGCATGAGGGGTACAAGTTATTTCTTTATGGCAAGAAGGTATGATATACCTTAGCCAAATAATGACTGCACACACTCAATGCATGTTGAATGCATGTCATGCACTTGTAGCAAAGGGATATCATTACCTTAGTCAAGGAATAACAAGGTACATCCAACCTATGGAAGGCTTGAGGTGTGGATGATCGACATTGACAACATTCACCTCGACCACACTCATGGAACCAATGGAAGGCAACCCAACATTGACACTCAACCCTCCAATGCCAAAGCCATGCTGCAACAAGGTTAGGCCAACCTCATGGCCAACATCCGTCGTTAGGGTTTCAGCCCCTATCACAGACCTTGGCCAAGAACAAGCTTGGGGGAGGACCCCACTTGATGTAACTTGTATCACACTCCTTGCATATTTATTTTCCATTCACCCATCATCAACCTTGCATATAAAAAAAACTTAAAAATATGTAGATTAGATTGCTTTTAAAATAAAATAAAAGATGTGCAGTAGGAATGGTTTGGAATTCAAATAGATGAAATGATGAATAGTTGCTCTGTTTTAATTTTCCTAATTCCCTAGTTTAGAACTTACTACTCTCCAAAATATTGCTTTCATTGGCTAGAATTACTTTTTGTCTTGATTTAGAAATTTTGGGTAGCAAAAGCTTAATCCAATTCTAAGTTGTTGTGACACATGATATAGTGATAGGCCTGCTATTCCTAGTTTGAAAGTGAAACTTAGATTTCCAGAGAAATTCTAAAAATATTTAAGTTACTCTCATTTGATTGGAAATACCTACCAAAGCCACATGATATATTACAGTGATAGACCTTATGCATATGCTATTTGTCTTCACATTGAGCTTTGTCAAACGAGTATAGACCTATGTGACATTTCATTCCTTACGTTTTGAATACAAGACTTCACTTGCACATGTTATACTTCTACACTAGAAGTAAGCAAAATTCCATCATACCATCCTTCCACAATAAAAAGAGAAACTCCATACGCTTCATGTTTAAGTACTCTCTCCAAATTTCTTGCATAAAAAGGGAGTAGAAAACATGGCTACAAAAAATGCATGCTTACATCAAAAGCATGAGAAAAAAAAGAGAGAAAAGTAGCCATGTTTCATCCCTACAAAATAAGAGAGTCCACACAAAAAAGAGTCATCTCAAATATCCACATCCACTTCCACTCCATCACACATGCACAAGTGTTGAATCAAATAGTTTTGAAATGATTTCTCCTAAGGCTTGCTTTTTTGACTTAGCAATATTATGTGTTGCAAATATGCCTACTATATTCCCTACCAAGCTCCACACACAAGCCTTATTTAGTGGTAGGATGAATTTAGGCAAAATGTATTGATGTGGACATATTTCCACTACACATAAAGGAGATACTGAGAGAATCAAATTGAGGTACTTATAATCCAAATTGAACTCTCCGGAATTTGAGTGGAACTTGATCTCTAGGATATGTGTGCTAGATTTGCTATTCGATCTTTCAACCACCCATGAATAGGAGATGGCATAAGCCCCATAATGACTTAAGATGGGTGAAGTACCATGCCAATTTTTGCAATACTAGGTAGAGTATTTTGTTGCGCACATGGTACTTTTGAAAAGTAGAACATTATTGAAACTATTGATCATCAACCTAAAGACTTGACTTTGCTAGGGACGAGCAAAGGATAAGCTTGGGAGAGTTTGTTGACGGCTGTTATATACCAATTTCACCCGTCAATATAGCTCAATTTTTTGAAGGAAATATCATTTCTTGCACACATCACCTTTATATTAAACCTATTTCCACTTGTACTTGGATAAATATGTGCATGCATGTATTTTATACAGAATTGAAGTGACAAGGGGATGGATCCTATAAAATATCAGCCTAGCCAATCAAGCGCTGACATGTGGCACCACATGGATCAAATGGCCCACAGGTAGAAGTATTTGAGGCCATCCAACAGTGTAGCACCCATATCAAGGGATGGGACCCACCTGACAGTGACCTGGAGAAAGCACACACGAAATGGTGCAAAGACGAGGTCGGCCGATGATGAGTAGGTTTAGGCCCGATCTTCCGAAAGGTATGTTGATTGGGGTGGAGAACTCGACGTTGATGATCCGCGGCACTCGAGTTGTTCGAGTACCCCTGCAATCACTACACCACGGCTCCATTGGTTATCAACTGCGTTGCACATGCTTGACCTCGCCAAGTAGGCTAATCCCTACAAGTGCAACCGAGAACACGAGCAAGAACGTCGAAGACACGATCTGAAATCACGAAGTTGGGGTCTCACAAACCATAGAACGGCGATATTATTGATCTAAGAAAAACCCACCGAATATGACCGGCGGCTGCAGTATTTATAGGCTAGGGTTCGACCAAAACACAATTAGACATGTCCCTAATGGACTCTTACGGGATACAAGGCCCAAAGGCCCGATTCGGTGGCGCAGCACCAGACAGATATCTGGACTCGACTTGTTTCGACGATTCCTAATGACTACGGAAGAATTCTGAGGTGGGACCAGAACCATTGGACCGTTTATCTTCTCTTCTTTCCGTGCATATGTAGAACGTCGAAAACGGAGTCCGTATGCCTCCTGGGCATCCGTTTTAAGGTGGACTGCTCCTGGACTCCGAGTTGAACTCGAGTCCGAGTTGTAAACTGCTTCCATCAACTTGTGGACGTCCCAGCTGGTTCTCCATGCTCCCAAGGCCTCTTTCCTTCACTTGTTGATCTTATACATTAGTCTTAATAACAATTAAAGCATCACATAGCAATCTATTCTCAAACTCACATGCAAAAGAAGTTAGGAACAAATTCACCTGCTGATTTGTTAACCGTGCTCGTGCTCTTGTGATTGATCCTTGTAGTTCAATGTGCGTCTTCGCTGTTGTGATGTCCTCATCATCCTCCCCCTCTTGAATTGGAGTCATCCTCGACTCAAGTACATCTTCTTCTTCCAAGTACGGTCGCAAATCTGAAATGTTAAATGTAGGACTAACCCCAAAATCGGGAGGCAATTCAAGCTTATATGCATTATCATTAATCTTTTCAACAATCTTAAAAGGACCAACAGCTCATGGCATAAGTTTAGATTTTCTCAAGTCGGGAAATCGCTCTTTTCTCAAATGTTACCACACCAAATCACCCGGTTCAAGTTTTACTTCTTTTCTACCTTTACTACCTGCAATTCTATACTTCTCATTCATCATTTCAATATTTTTCTTTGTAGTTTCATGCATCTTAAGAATGAATTCAGATCGTTGTGTAGCATCCAAATTTATAGTTTCAGAAGGAGGCAATGGTAGTAAATCAATAGGAGCACGGGGATTGAAACCATACACTACCTGGAATGGACTTACCTTTGTCGTGGAGTGAACGGATCTGTTGTAAGCAAATTCTATATGTGGTAAACACTCCTCCCACAACTTCAAATTTGTTTTCAAGACAGCCCGCAACATAGTGGATAAAGTACGATTAACTATCTCGGTCTGTCCATCCATTTGTGGGTGACATGTAGTTGAAAACAGCAACTTAGTTCCCAATTTATACCACAAAGTTCTCCAAAAATGACTTAAAAATTTTGCATCACGATCAGAAACAATGGTATTTGGCACACCATGTAAACGAACAATTTCCGTCATAAATAAATTAGCAATGTGTGAGACATTATCATTCTTATGACAAGGTATAAAGTGTGCCATTTTGGAAAAACGATCAACAACTAAAAAAATACTATCCCTCCCCCTCTTAGTCCTAGGCAATCCCAAAACAAAGTCCATAGAAATATCCTCCCAAGGTACACTAGGAACAGGAAGAGACATATAAAGACCATGTGGGTTAAGGCGAGACTTAGCTTTGTTGCAAGTAGTGCATCGTGACACGTAGCGCTCGACATCACGCCTCATCTTTGGCCAAAAGAAGTGTGTGGACAACACGTCTTCAGTTTTCTTCACTCCAAAATGTCCCATCAAACCCCCTCCATGTGCTTCCTGCAAAAGTAATAGACGAACGGAGCTAGCTGGAACGCATAGCTTGTTAGCACGATAGAGGAGATCCTCTCGCAGCACATATTTATTCCAAGTTATTCCTTCTCTACAATTTTCAAAAGCATCTTTGAAGTCCAAATCAGTAGGATATAATGCCTTTATTGTTTCCAAACCAAAGGTTTTATGATCAAGTTGGGACGGCATGGTATAACGCCTAGATAATGCATCGGCAATGATATTTTCCTCCCCTTTCTTATGCTTAATGATGTATGGAAACGACTCTATGAACTCAATCCATTTAGCATGTCGTTTATTCAGATTGGTTTGACACTTAAGATACTTCAATGATTCATGATCGGAATGTATGACAAACTCCTTAGACCAAAGATAATGTTGCCAAGTTTGTAATACACGCACTAAGGCATACAATTCCTTATCATAAGTAGAATAATTAAGAGAAGGACCATGAAATTTTTCACTAAAGAAAGCAACGGGTTTACCTCCTTGTATGAGAATGCCTCCAATACCAATGCCGCTTGCATCGCATTCTAGCTCAAAGGTCTTGTCAAAATCAGGAAGTTGTAGCAATGGTGCTTGTGTAAGCTTCGATTTGAGAGCATTAAAAGCTTGTTGCTGCTGTTCGCCCCATCGAAATGGCACTCCCTTCTTCGTTAGCTCATGTAGAGGTGCTGCAATGGTGCTAAAATCCCACACAAAGCACCGATAAAAACCTGCAAGACCAAGAAAACTACGAACCTTTGTGACGGTTGTTGGGGCTGGCCAGCTGGTGATTGCTTCAATTTTTGCCTCATCCATCTCAATTCCCTACGAGGAAATGACATAGCCAAGAAACGAGACTCGATTGGTGCAAATTTTCGAGGTTACCAAACAAACATGCATCTCTCAAAACAGTAAACACAACACATAAATGATCAAGATGTTCATCATATGACTTGCTGTAAATGAGGATATCATCAAAGTAAACCACCACAAATTGTCCACTGAAAGCACGTAAAACCTCATTCATTAATCGCATAAAGGTGCTGGGTGCATTAGTTAAACCAAAAGGCATGACTAACCACTCATAAAGTCCAAACTTGGTTTTAAATGCAATTTTCTATTCATCTCCTAGTGCCATTCTAATTTGGTGGTAACCACTACGCAAGTCAATTTTTGTGAAGATGATAGCACCACTCAATTCATCAAGCATGTCATCTAAGCGAGGAATAGGATAACAATATCGAATGGTGATGTTATTAATCGCTCGACAATCAACACACATGCGCCAACTACCATCTTTCTTAGGAACCAAAAGAACAGGAACGGAACAAGGTCTAAGGCTTTCACGAATGTACCCGCGGTCCAAAAGATCTTGGACTTGTCTCTGAATTTCCTTAGTTTCCTGTGGATTCGCCCTGTATGCTGCACGATTTGGCAAACTTGCTCCTGGAATCAAATCGATCTTGTGTTCAATGCCTCTCATCGGTGGTAAACCAGGGGGTATCTTGGAGGGAAACACATCCTCAAACTCCTGCAAAAGGTTAGCAACAGCAGGGGGCAATGCAATAGACACTTCATGAAGTGAAAACATGGCTTCTTTCCAAACTAAAGCATAGCACATCCCCTTAGCATCGAATAAATCAGCAAGTTCAGATTTAGTTGCGAGCAATGATGGTGATTTTAACTTAATAACTTGCTGTTTTTCAGATTCTAATTTTGTTACTTTGCCATCACAAATTTTACTCTTCTTAAAATGCACAATTTCAGCAGGAGTCATGGGGGGCAAAGTGATTTTTTTTCCCTTATGCATGAGAGTATATTTATTGGTTCTGCCATGATGAATAGCATCTGTATCAAATTCCCAAGGACGACCCAATAAAAGAGAACAAGCATCCATAGGAACAACATCAAAATCAGCAAAATCATGGTATGAACCAATTGAAAAATGTATTCTCGCTGTTTGTGTTACCCGAACCTTACCGCTGTTGTTGAACCATTGAATGTGGTACGGATGAGGGTGTGCTCTTGTTGTCAAATCAAGTTTCTTGACGACGTCCGTGTTCACCAAGTTATTGCAGCTACCTCCATCAATTATAGTGTGTACACGGTAGTCCTTGACGACGAGAAACATGTGGAAGAGGTTGTGTCGTTGTAGCTTGTCGTCGGTCTCCACATCCGAAGTACCTCTTCTTTGGTGTGTTCTTCATTTGGATCTGTAAAGTCAGTAGAAAGAGAATATTCATCTTGAACATCTGAAGTACTATCATACCCGCCATTGTCGCGTGCTATGTATGCTCGTTTGCTCGGGCAATCTCTCATCATATGACCAAGTCCCTGGCAGCGGTGACACTTAATATCGGAAGTACGACCCGTAGAAGGAGTGGACGATGAAGGCTGAATGATGTCGCCTTGCTGCCTTCCGGTAGGCGAGAAGGTGGAGCAGCAGGTATAGTTTGTTGACCACCATTGGATGGTGTAATCGCTGCACGGTTGGTCGAAGATGGTGCTGTTTTGGATGGTGTAGTCGCTGCACGTGGCGTGAAGTTGCTCCTCGTGCGTTGTTGCTGTTGTTGTCGGCCCTGCAATTCTTTTTCTGCCAATATAGCAAGCTGAAACAATCTGTTAACAGTATCATATTACTTGTAATCAACAATGTCCTGAATTTCACGCTTCAACCCCCCCCATAAAAATGAGCTATTTTATCATCCATGTCCTCTACTACCCCACAACGCAGCATACCCTTTTGTAACTCTTGATAGTACTCCTCTACGGACATGTTACCTTGGTCTAAGCGCTGCAATTTTTAGCGAAGGTCCCGCTGAAAAGATGGAGGAACAAATCGAACACACATAGCTTCCTTTAATCTATCCCATGTTGGAGGATCAGTTCTAGTTTTAACAAGTTCATTCCACCATATGATAGCAAAGTCCTTAAACTCACTAGTGGCTTGACGAACTCTATGTTGTTCAGGAACAAGATGGGAATTAAATTTTTGCTCTACTGTCATCTCCCAATCAAGATAAGCCTCAGCATCATAAGCACCAGAAAAAGAGGGTATAGTAAATTTCACATTAGCAAAAGGATCATCAGGAGGACGATTATAATTATTATGATTATTACCTCCCATGCCTCAACGATAAAGTGGCAGTCTTGGCTGATTATTGTGATCTTCCAGTTCATCATAAGCATTGTCTTCTTGTCTTCCAGCGAGAGGCAACCGAGCCTCAAAAGTATTCATCCGAAGAGCAAGGTCATCAAGTTGGCGAGTCAAGTTCGTCAATGACTCCTCCGTTGCTGCGTTGTATTTGGCGAACATATCTCTCATGGTCTTCATCATATCACGTAACTCAGCATGTTGAACACATTCATCTTCATTGTCTTCTCATGCCATTGTTAGTAGGAAACAAAAGACAACAAAAAAACTGTTATCCCTATCAACTACAATGACAATGTGAAAGGTGGAAGAAAACAATCTCTCTCGCTCAAGCGTCTTACCACGCTCTTACAAGTGTTCTTACCGACGCAGCAGGTGGTGTGAAAGGTGAGATAAACCAATGAAGCGTGGGGTGATTGCAAAGGTACCTGTTATGCTCAAGAGAAAGGTGGAGCTTGGATGGCACAATATGGTGGCTAATAAGCAGGAAATTGTTAACAGGTAAACAAAGTTGAATAAGTATTCAATGCAGGACACAGTTGCTGGTCAACCAAGTGCTCTAGGGCCTAGCGCAACACAAGGAAGTAGCAAGGCAAAAGGAATACAGAATGATATAACCAACAATCACGGCACAAGTAGTATAGGCCAATTGCTTTAATATGCGTGCTCTTCACTATTTTTTTCTTTTTTGTAATATTTTTTGATATTTTTTCTTTACTCAGGAGCACAAATATATGAAGCACACAAATTTTCAGCTCAATTGGATGTAATATGCGGCCTATAAAAAATCAAGAAGATTCTTTAAAATTCGTGCTGAAACTTCGGAGGCCGGATAGCCTATCCTCCTAGGGGAATTTGGGCAATCTAATTTCGCCAAACGTGGCTACGCCGCGGAAAATTGGATGCGAAATTTTGCGTAGATGAATTTGAAAAAAGTTTGCCCGATTTTGAGTTTGTATGCGATAGTTATGGCCGTTTTAAGGTAGGCTGTCCGAGTTACGTTTTTTTATGTTGATTCCAACTCGGTTTGAGAACAGAACTCGCAATCGGATATGAAAACAATCGGGAATTTGCACAACAACTAATGGGGTGGTGTGTGATGATTCAAGGATGAGTGGCACAAAGGTTTGTCACATAATCTAGGGCTGGCGGTGCGGGAGTTCACACAAGGCAGCTAGCTAGGGCAAACCGATGAACGTGGTGGATCGGTTTGTTATTTAGAGATTATGGAATAGGTGGAAAGAAAACGGACGAAATACGATAACTAGGACCCCAAACACAAAGCTAAACCAGCAACAAGACTCGACCAGACGAATGCAAACTCAACAATGCAAACTGAAAAACGAAACTGCATGCACTATAGTCTGGGAAGCGGTAAAAACGATCTAATTTTTTTTTGTGGCTTTTCTGTGGACTCTAGGTACGAAAAAATCAATCTAATGGAAGGAAAACAAAGATACCTCACGAGCAACCTGGAAATCTGATACCAATTGATGAGTAGGTTTAGGCCTGATCTTCCGAAAGGTATGTCGATTGGGGTGGAGAACTCGACGTTGATGATCCACGGCACTCGAGGGGTTCGAGTACCCCTTCAATCACTACACCATGGATACGTTGGTTATCAACCGTGCTGCACACGCTTGACCTCGCCAAGAAGGCTAATCCCTGCAAGTGTAACCGAGAACACGAGCAAGAACATCGAAGACACGATCTGAAATCACGAAGTTAGGGTCTTACAAACCGTAGAACAGCGATATTATTGGTCTAAGAAAAACCCACCGAATATGACCGGTGGCTTCAGTATTTATAGGCTAGGGTTCGACCAAAACACGATTAGACGCATCCCTAATGGACTCTTACGGGATACAAGGCCCAAAGGCCCGATTCGGTGGCGCAACACCGGACAGATATCTGGACTCGAATTGTTTCGACTATTCTGAATGATTCCGGAAGAATTTTGAGGTGAGACCAGAACCATTGGAAAGTTTATCTTCTCCTCTTTCAGTGCATATGTAGAACGTTGAAAACAGGGTCCGTATGCCTCCTGGGCATCCGTTTTAAGGTGAACTGCTCCTGGACTCCGAGTTGAACTCGAGTCCGAGTTGTAAAATGTTTCCATCAACTTGTGGACATCCTAGCTGGTTCTCCACACTCCCAAGGCCTCTTTCCTTCACTTGTTGATCTTCTCCATTATTCCTAATAACAATTAAATCATCACATAGCAATCTATTCTCAAACTCACATGCAAAAGAAGTTAGGAACGAATTCACCTACTGATTTATTAACCGTGCTCGTGCTCTTGTGATTGGTCCTTGCAGTTCAATGTGCGTCTCCGCTGTTGTGATGTCCTCATGAGCCGACCCCTCTAGTCAACCAACTTGGTCCTGGTGCCAAACTCGGGGAATCACCATGTGTTGGCTCCTCTCGGATTCTTGAAGATGATGGTGACTGATTCAAGCGGATTTGGTGGCGGGAACCGACCCCTCTCCAAGCTATAAATAGGACCCCTCACCCCTCACTTCAACACACACTACTTGAGCATCATTCTATTGTATTCACTAGTTCTCTTAGTCCTTAGTGGAGATAGGCTATAGAGAGGAGAGCCTCTAGTCCCAAGTCCAAGTTGAGAATGGTATGGCTCATGTATCTTTTCTTATATTTGTGACTTCATGCATAATGAAGATATTATCTTTAGTATTCTTTTATTCATATACTTGGATGAAGCGTTTCTTGTTTGATTGTGAATTCCATGTATGTGGTAGGAGTAGTCTTTATGATTATGCCATATCACTCCTAATCTATCATCATAAACTCTACAAACCCCCACTATAGTTTAATTAGTTATGATATGATCATGTTAATATGAATAACTTATGCTATGTCTCAACATTGGTTCAACGATGTTTAGGTTAGTCATTGCCTTAGAGAGGTACTTGTACTCGAGCCTCTATGGTATCTAACCTAGGCTATGTATATGTTTATTAGAAGCATTGTAGGAGCAACTCCCCAACTCTTAATCTAACCTCCATTAGGACCCATATACCCTTTAGAATAGATTGCTTAGGTTTGTGTCACACTACCCATATATTATCAGCTTACCCCTATCTTGATAATTAATTAGTACCCCATAGCTTGATCATAAGAGTAGTGTTTACTTTACTCCATTGCCTTCCTTTGGGATAAATATGATACCGTTGGGAATACTCTTGGGTGAAATGCTACACGACAGTTTCCGTGCAATTGCGGACCTCATATCTTTCGAGAGATGATCTGTGATGTAAGAAATGTCAACAAGCATTTCTGGCGCCATTGCCGATGATGATTTGTTAGTGTTTCTTAGGAGTCTCAATAGCCCTCCGCTCGCCTCCTCCTCATAGGCCTTCGTGCTTGCTTCTTCCTCCCTGCCTCCGCTCGTCTCCTCCTCGCCACCCTCTATGCTCGCATCCTCCTCCCCACCTCCGCTCGACTTCTCCTAACCGCACTTCACGCTTGCCCTCCGCTCGCCTCCTCCTCGTCGCCCTCCGTGCCGAGCGCTACCTCGTCGTCATCGCCTACTGTGGATCTCACCTCCTCGCCGAGCGCCACCGCACCATGCTCCCCATCATGAATTGGGCTTCTACCGAGGGCACGAAGCCAACTGTCGGACTTCCGACTCACTTTCTCTCTCTTCAGTTAGCGGCGTGTGTGTCAGAATCTCCATCTTTGGAGATGGACTGTGCAAATTGTGATTTTGGATGGCTACCAAATCACCCCACTACGGACACCTACCATGGCGTTGACCTCGATATTTGCGGTTGTGGCCCGTTTAGAAAGCGCCGGTGCGAACAGCCCCAATCGCTCAATAACTTGTTTATGTACCTGCAACAACATTTGTTTGCATTTGTTCCCTTGTCTACCCGTGCTCAATATAGTACACTTTTTTAGATGATGGGTAAAGTCCCAACCTTTCCCTCCAAGATGGCTATGGCCAATTTATTACAAGTGTGTACAAATGCAGACACTTACAGCTTATTGTCTAGAACAAGATGATGATAACTGGATGGCTAAGCACACGACCCTGAACAAAACTTCATAGACCAACATTATGGCATGTTCATCGTCTGCATTCTGATCGCTGACTAGTACCAAATGCACCGCGCATTTGCTCCAGAGGTGGCCCAGCTAGGGAGATGATGGAATTATATTGGTTTAGGCAGAAAGCCCTACGTCCAGTTCGGGTGTTTCATTGTTCTTTTTTGAGAACAGGGGCCATTTTTTCTTACAAGTGAGCTCTCCCCCTCTAGGTAATAAATAGTTCCCTCTTATACCCCCCTCTATCGGCCCCTTTTCATTCCTCATAAAGGGTGAGGGGTCATGGTTACAGGGGCGCCAAACCCATCCCGCGTCAGCCGGAGAACTTGATGAATCCGCTGCCTCGAGGGGGTCATTACTGCATCCTTCGGTCTTGTCTCTGGAGCGAACTGAACCAGGGCGCACGCGTGCCCGCCGTACCACACCCATGCTGTCCAACCCATTGGATGTGACGGGACATGAAGAACGCGCAAGAAGGCACTCGAGTGCCTGCGGTGCAGTCATGATGGCGCCCACTCCACATTGATAACCTGCCTCCCTGCTCCCCATCGAGTTGGGCCTTGGATGATCTAGACTTCCCTTTGCCAGCTTGGCCCTTGGGAGACTCGATTTGTTAAGGCATGTTGATAACCGGGGTTTCGTACCCTATAAGTAGCCCCAGAGCCTCTGGTCGGTCACTCTGACCGGCAAGAGGGAGAAAGCCGTCCTGTTGGTTCAATGCGAGGAGACAAGATGAGAAAGCATAAATAATTCGGTTTGATAGCTATCACCGCTCCTACTTGGCTATCAATGGCCGGTCATGACCCGCGGCCATGCCCACCGATGCCATGTGGCGAACTCCCACGCCTATCTTTCGAGATAGTGTTGTTGTCATAGTGAGTTCATTTCGCGCCCCGTCCATGAGCTGTCCGTGACCCGGAGGGGATGGGCAGATTGGGGGTTTCCTCGGTGGTCGAGCCTCGGAGTCCAATGAGCTGCCTACTGGGTGAAATCCAAGCAAAACACATCCACCCCGTATCAAAGGGTGGATGTAACCATTTATCCTGTTCGAGGGAACATCCTGGTCAGGTCTTGGTGCCCACATTTTGTTAGATCCCAGCGCGACATTACCATGCAGATCCGAGCCTTCGGGGCCTAGGGCGGCTCGATGTTGGCCGTTCGGAGGCTACTGCGTTGTTGCTGAGCCGAAGCTCAGATGTGATCTTAGAGGGGTCGAGGGAATTCAATTCCCCTGAGTGCCCTTATGTCGGCCCCCTCATATCGCTCACCCCTCGCTCTGGGTCGTTCTGGGCGGCCTTGAAGCCCAATTGAGCCAGCCTTCGAACCCGAAACATTATGAGACCCCAAAAGTGGACCAGAAACGTACCTTACTTACCTCAACCTGCTGGGCCGGTGTCTCGGTTGTCACCATGGTGTGGGGCAACTCCCATCTTCCCACGACCGTTGTTGTTTAGGGAGGGGGCCCAGAGGGAGGAGATGGGGAGCAGGCGCGGCATGACACTACATGCCGGTTCGCCTTCAGGGGGCGCGGTTGTCGAAGAGTTGCGGTGACGGTTGCTTTCCTTGCTGGCCGATGGGGTAGAGGCACTGGTTACTGTGTCATCTTTATAGGCTTGGGTGATGAGGTGTCGCTCCCCATCCTTCGTGTCGCCTATCCTCCACCCCCGAATCTCCTGCATTTCTGCCGCTATTCCTTCTCTGCCCCAGTAGAGGGAAGCTCCTGTGCCGCCACATGTCAAATGGCTCCGGAGCTGCCTCCTCATAGAGGGAAGCTCCAGAGCTGCCACGTTTTAGACCTCCGAACCTAAGCCCCCAATGGGAAGACTATAGAATATCCAATGGCACGGACATTCGAGAGGCTATTAAACAGATGTTACAAGACCTTATTAACGTAATTAATTAAGCTTTAATGACACATGATCAGAGAACCATCAAGACGGGTAACGCCGCCATTAAGGCGCATTATCACACTGTTAATTACAATTATGCATGTAGATTGTGTATAGGTGGATTATTACAGCCGGGGTCACTTGTCGGGCTAGACATATTCTGTAATGGGAAATCCTTAGCATATAAAAGGGTTGTGTTGCATGATAGAGAACAACTAAGCTCACACGCATGCTAGCAACCACTGACACTCGCCACTGACACACATACTCAATCAACAACCACCATGTGGAGTAGGGTATTATGCTCAAGCGGCCCGAACCACGTAAAAACCTCAGTGTCATCATCTTGTTCTTGATCATACGTGCCCATCCAAATACGAACCTCCACGGACTACACTTTAGTAGTACCGAGGGAAGTGTCATTTACACACTTTGACATTTGGCACTCCAGGAAGGGAGGCTAAGATCTCAAGATGGTGAACCCTGCCGCGGCTTCATTCAACGGTGTGGCTGAGAAGCCTGCGGGAGGAAATCCCTCCAATGTGTAGCAGCCGACCAACGCTGTTATTCCGGTTGGTGTCATTCCACCACCACCTCCACAATCTCTACATGATGGTGTATTCGCATCGGTCACTGCATCGACGAACAATCCTGAGAGTGCGCTGAATGTAGCGCAGACTCTTCTTCGGTGTCCACCTGCACCGGAGTACCTTAGTGTGCGATGGAATAGTGGCATGATGATGTGGAGCATTTGGTTGCAGCGCAACCCTTGCCATCAGCAACCAAGGTCCACCCCATGCTAGGCAGGCACCTTCAAGGAACATGACCTTGTATGGTAGACTTGGTCCTCAGGCGTCACAACACAGGAGACGTGTGCCCTCCCAACAAGTGACGTCATTGCCCTCTGGGCACACCGCACTCATACAGCGTCAAGGCTCCCGACGCAAGATCTCCGGTCGGATCTTGACCGCCGATACATGAGGCAAGATGGATGCGTCCTTATGGAGCGCACCCGTGAGAAGCAGGAGGCTGGATAAAGCCCTTCTCCTTTGGGAGTGGGGGGGGCGGCTGTTTGGCCCTTGCCATGCATCTTTGCATGGCCAACTGGCCACTTAAGTTTCGGCCTCATTTGCCAGAGAAGTACGACAGGACAGTCAACCCTGCCGAATTTATTCAAATCTACTCCACCGCCATCCTCGCGGCTGGAGGCAATGAGACCGTGATGGTCAACTACTTCCCTGTGGCTCTAACCGGGACAGCAAGATCCTGGTTCATGAGTCTCCCTCCTGACTTCATCTATAGTCGGGGTGAACTTTATCGCTAGTTCACTGCTAACTTCGGGAGCTCCTACACCCGACCTAGCATGGAGCTGAACCTGTTCGCCGTACAACAGAAGGCGGGAGAATCGCTGCGATCATTCATCCAACGGTTTTCTCAAGTACAGAACAATATTCCTTCTATCTCTAATGCCTCTGTTGTTGTTGCATTCCAACAAGGAGTTAGAGACAAGAAGATGCTGGAGAAGCTGGCAACCAAAGATATCAGCAGCATCACAGAGCTCTTCAGCCTAGACGACAAATATGCTAGGGCTGTTGAGGGCCGAGAGATGCACCCCAAACCAGCTGAGGAGACTGGTAAATCCTCCTCTAAGGCTGAAGCTACTACCTCTGGCAGTGGAAAAAAGAAAAAGTGTAGGATCAAAGAGCACGTGTAAAGCTACCAGAGGGGGGGGGGGGGAGGGTGAATGGTAGATTAAAACTTTTCAGCGGAAGCAACAAAAACACCCCTCGACGGAAAACTGATCTGTTAAAGAAACCGTGTGTGCAACTAATCTAAACGTGTTCAACAATGACAAATCTAGTATATATTGTAGAGGATCAAGTCACAAAGATGTCACAACAAGAATCATGAATTCGTCGAGAGAAACTCAAGTTACGATCAAAAGATCGAACAAAGGTCACTCTGTCCTACCCGAGAAAAATAGTTTTGGAACACTACAAAGAAACTCGTGTATATCAGAAACCAAAAATCCAATGACCGTGAAATTTTGGCAGATGATAGAACATTAAGTTGTGAAGACAACCCAATAAGAATCATGACAATCGTATCTGTAAAACTAGAGTTATGATAAAACCATCAAACCAAGGTAGTGTTGTGCAGAAACTCGACGAGAAAGACTTGACAGAAACAAGTCGGACGAACAAGGCACAAAAGTTCCTTTCAACTATGAATTTTATTCAATATAACACAAGAGGAACAGCCCCAAAGTCGTGCACCACGAGCTCTGGCCTCCCTTGCTTATATAACCAGCCCTTAGGCTAACCCAAACCTAACTAGGACTCTAATCCTACTCAGTTCACGAATTGAAACTTTCCATAACTTCTTAAGACTCTTCTATAGGCAGATAGAAGCAATCTTAAGACTTCCAAACACCTTAGGAACGTATCCCACATTCCTAAAACAACTCAAATTTATGACCCACTCGAAATCCTATCATAACCAACTCAAAACTTTCCATATTTGAGTCAAACACGACTCAACCACAGCCTGAGTCCATAACCTAGTCGGTTGGACCTTTCTGACCAATTCTTTACGTCCACATCTCTTCATCATGCCTCGGAACCATGTATCCACGTCCATGCGCTCCTTGCACACGTGCAAACATCTTCCAACGACGTCCACGATACCTTCATATGCATTGTTGTTGATTCATATATGTTGCGCGACCTCCCGATCAACTCAACCACAATTCCTCCCGAACTCGGTTATTGAACCTCATCTTTTCTCTAAGACAAGTTCAATGGATCCCATACCAGCGATGTCTTGAACTCAAGCAACACCTACACATGAATAAACAACCAGTACTTCCGAGCACAAGTCCATGACTTGACTCTCGTTATTTCTGAAACTACAACATCTTACGTGAGCACCTCACATAAGCATGTTGCAAACCATAGAAAATTTATAACAGCAATTATCACCAAAACACTTCAAAAACTTAGTAAAAGAATACTAAGCAAACTTTCCATAAGTGTAAAGCAAGTTTGAAACATTGCAAGATAAAAGCAGAACAATTGCAATCAAGCTCTGAACCTTGCCAAAGCTACTCGGTCCTTGAGTCGGAGCTTAATAAAAAGATGTTTTGGGAGTATTCAAAAGTTTTATTGTGAAAGCCAATGTATTCAGCACACATAGGTCTCACAATCTCCCCCTTGATGAATGCATTAGCAACACCACTTAAAATCCAAACATTGGCTTATTTACATGAAAAGTATTAAAAACAATTTCTCCCCTTTTTGAAAAACAAATGATATAGAAATAAATCCCCCCTATACATACTTCTCTCCCTGAGATGAATCGTGCCAAAAACACTTGTGAATATGTGCAAGGTGTGATCAATTTCTACCCCTTTGACAATGTATTTAGCAAGGTACAAAAAGAAATTTTAATTGTTATGAGCATATTATAAAATATACATATAAAACAAAGCTCATCCAAGTCATACTATCAAGTAATTTACACTATCTCATCAATGAGATACATAAAGTAGTGTAAGCCGTTCTAGACATCAAATGTAATTTTCAATTTAAGCAAGTCATGATCTCACAAACTTAACTATTTCAATACCTGAAAGCATGACACTTGTTGCTGCAATTTTTTCTTTAAAGCACAAATTTTTAACATATGACATTTGCATGAGATTATATGCCACATCTGCCTTATTCTAACAAACCAAGCCAAGCGTATGTCATTTGACAATTAGAAGCTTAAGGACATGATTTTAGTCATACACAACTTCTTCCAAGTTCATATCTAAGTGCAATGATAAGCCATCTCAAAAGAAGAAGTGTGATGCATACATATTCTCTTGATCTTTTCATAATTTATATTTGACCATAAAAGCTCAACATGTGAGTTGATTACTTGATTATTTCTTTATGATTAAAAGCACTTGTGAGCATGCAACAAGTTCAAAACATCAAGACAGTTCGATCATGACCAGATTTAGTGTGAGTAATTATTCCAATTACTAGACATGGCAAAAACTACAAAATGTATAACACGAGTAATGTAGTAAGAACTTTCAGCATGTAAAAGGAATCACAAAGTCATATATGTATGAAATACTATGCTCATATTATTTTAATTTTAGATTCACACATAGACTTCCCAAGATTCAAAACTCCCCCATAATGTAAGCCATGAGGATGCATAACCCCTATTTCACTATGGCTGAAACAAAAACGACTGAAATCCAAAGGTTTCGTAAAAATGTCAGCCAATTGTTGTTCGGTATCTACATGGTAAAGCACAATGTTTCCTTTTTCAACATTATCATGGAGAAAGTGATACCTAATGTCAATGTGCTTTGTTCTATAATTTTGCACGGGGTTCTTAGCAATGCAAATGGCACTAGTGTTATCACAAAAAAGTGGAATACTATCTAGATCAACCCCATAGTCCTTAAGTGTTTGAACAATCCAAAGAATTTGTGAGCAAGCAGTAGCAGCAACTACATAATCAGATTTAGCTGTGGATTGTGCAACTGAGTTTTGTTTTCTCGAGGACCAAGCAACAAGTGAATTACCAAGAAAATGACAAGCACCGGAAGTACTTCTCCTATCAATCCTACAACCCCCAAAATCAGCATCCGAAAAAGCTTTTAAAGTAAAGGTTGAGGAAGAAGGAAGAAAAATGCCAAATTCTTGAGTTCCATGTAAGTACCTAAGAATTTTTTTGATGGCTTGATGATGTGAAGCACGTGGGGAAGCTTGAAACCATGCACAAATACATACACTGAATTCTATGTCCGGTCTTGATGCCATGTGGTACAAAAGCAATCCGATCATGCTTCTATATTCTTTTTGATCCACAGGTTCACCATCTTCATCAAGTTCAAGTGTTGTTTGTAACACCCTCATTTTCATGCATCATTCCCTACTTACATTCATATACATGTTTAACATTAACCCACATAAAGAGGAATGAGTTTAAAATTGATTTGGAGCAAAACGGCACTTAAAATGCTGAAAAGTGCGGGCTAGTCCGATTTGGTGAGGACTAGTCCGATTTCTCTTTGACTAAAATCAGGCTTGTCCATTTTTGCTGCGGACTAGTCTGATTTTGCCTCTGGACACTTTTAGACTTGTCCGATTTTGTGCGGACTAGTCCGATTTTCCAAGAATCCATGAAAATTTGCTAAGTCCATGGACTTGTCCGGACTAGTCCGGTGTTCCAGCGGACTTGTCTGTTTTCCTCTCTGACTAAAGTCGGATTTGTCTGATTTTTGGCCAGACTTGTCCAGTTTCTTTATGACTAACTTTGGACTAGTCCGGTCCTTGTCAGACTTGTCCGATATTTCGCGACTTCGAATTTATCCTTTGTTTTATGACTTGTTTCTTGGGTTTCACGTTAAGTGGGCCTAGGGACGTCGTGCCTAACTCTTTTAGAGCCCATGTGGGACTCTAAACCAGCCTCTACTCATCTCAAACTCGAAATCCATCTAACCCTAGCCTCCACCTCTATATAAACAACCCCACCCCTTGGCTTGACATCTATTTGCCACTTTCCCACCCCACCCAAACCCTAGTTCGTGGAGAGCCACCACCAAGGAGGGAGGAGGAGATCCCAAGCAAGAAGAAGAAGAGGAGGAAACAAAAGAGGATCAAGATCTCCATCAAGTTTCGTTCTTCATCACCAATTCATCTCCAAGCTCATCCCCCAACCCTAGATCATCAAGATCCAAGTGTTACCTCCAAGTTTCTTGATTCATTGGAGTTCTAAACACCTGGTATACCTTCTATTCTCTTTTAATTACGTGAATTCAACCCCTAATCTCCAAATTTACGTCGATCTAGAAAACCCTAGTTCGCTAGTTCTGCGAAGTGCGGACTAGTCCGCCTTCTACAGACTAGTCCGATTTTGCTGACTAAATTCTATTGAATTAATTCTAAAATTAGATCTAATCACATCCAAACCAGTATAAACTTGTTGAAATCTATTAGAACTAGTTAGTGATCATTAAAAGCAATCTATTAACATGTTCTATCTTGCATTTGCATTAATCATGCATGTCATGTCATATTGAGTAATATTTGTGCACTCTTTGATTGTGTTTCTTGTCTTGTATATTTATTGTGCAGATTAGACAGATTTGCGCTAGAGAGTGCCGCGGAGGATATACAACACCAAGAGTTTGAAGTCTTTGACCCTAATCAACCGCAAGAGCAAGGCAAGTGTCCTTGAAGCATATTGATCCTGTTTCTAAAATAAATGTTTTGTTTGCAAAACATCATGCTTGTGTCAAATTGATGGGAATCCTATGATAGGAAGTTTACTAGTTTTGTTTAACCACCCTTGTCACCTGGAGTTCATGGTAGAGAGTCGGGATGGGATTTTTACCTTTTTGCTTCGCTTAATCAATTGGGACGGGAAACCACTATATTATTTAATTATGCATTAATGATATATCGATTATCATGAACTCGATAAAAAAATGGGTGATCTAAGCAAGCGTGGCTGGTGGATTGGGTTGGATGTTATGGTGGTTTGCTTGCTTTAGATCTAAGGACCGATTCATGTGAGAATAAGCGAGGACTACAGTGCCACCACGAGGCCAAGTATGGGTGCGGTGTAGCTAATTAATTAGGGTTTTGCCAGTGCTATTTGGACCATTAAGGATGCTCGGGGAAGGGGTAGTTGGATTGGATTTGTTGATGATTGGTGGGACTATCCTGGGATCCGAATGGCTCAAGAGGGGGCCCTTGGTTGAAGATGTGCTCTGTAGGAGACATCACCACCGGTGAAACCTCAGTGGGGTCTAAATAGGCTAGTACTCCCTTTGTAAAGGCTATTTTGTGATCTCTTGGCCATACACATAAGTGCATGCTGTGAATCAAAATAAGGAGCTGGAACAATGTCATTAGCTACTGAATTTTCAGGCAGCAGCACCACTTCTTCCTCATCTTCAACGAAAATGCTCTCCCTCTGTGGATATGGATCCGGACCTGCAATGTTTGAGCTAGTACCTATGCTAGCTTCATCAAAAGACACCTCACAAGTCACCACAATTTTGTTAGTGTCAAGTAAGAGCACACGGTAGCCTCTAGTATGAGATGGATAACCAAGAAACATGCCATCAATGGATCTAGGTTCAAATTTATCAAGATTACCATGTTTCTTAACAAAGCATTTGCAACCAAAGACCCGAAAGTGTGTAACACTAGGCCTATGTCCAAACCGGAGCTCATATGGTGTTTTACCTAGCTTAGCGTGCAAGAAAACCCGATTTGAGACATAACAAGCGGTTGCAATCGCATCAGCCCAAAATTTCCTAGGAGTTTGATATTCATCAAGCATAGTCCTAGCCATCTCAACTAAGGTTCTGTTCTTTCTTTCTACAACACCGTTTTGTTGAGGTACATATGGTGAAGAAAATTGATGATCTATTCCATTTTCAGCACAAAAGAGATCAAAATATTGATTTTTAAATTCGGTTCCTTTATCACTTCTAATTGCTTTTAAAGATCCTGGGTGATCAATTGATAATCTAAGAAATAAAGTTCTAAAGTGACTAAAAGCTTCATTCTTAGATGCCATAAAGTAAACCCAAGAGTATCTAGAATAATCATCAACAATCACAAGAACATACACTTTACCTCTAAAGGATTGAACACGTGAAGGTCCTACGGTGTCAAGGTGCAAAAGTTGACCCGGTTCAGTTGTCATGATCATTGTGAGAGGAGTATGTGAACCTGCAACAATCTTAGCATGTCTACAAGAAGAGCACACAATTTCCTTGTCCCCTTTAAGCTTAGGCAGACCACGTATGCGATCAAGAGTACTAACACGCGTTAGATGATCAAAGCCTACCTGACCAAGTCTACGATGCCAAAAATATAAGTCCTTTGAATCATTAGCAACTAGAAACCTATGCTTAGAGGAAGACATATCAAAATCAGCTTTAAAAACTCTTCCAACCGTGACATGTTAAAAATAAGCTCATTGTTTGAATTTACAACTTTGCAGCACTTTTTAGTGAAAATATTTTCCAGATTTTCATCTAGCAGTTGTGAAATAGAAAGCAAGTTGTATTTCAAATTTTTAACAAGTGCCACATCCTTCAAAGTGTAGTGATCATTTACTCTAACCGAACCCTTAGCAATTATAGGAGTTGAAGAATTATCGGCAAAAGTAACATTCTCTGCACGTGACACAAAAGAGAGGGAGGAGAACCATTCTTTGTTCCCGGTCATGTGGCTTGAGCAACCTGAATCCACAATCTAAATGTTCTCTATCCTCAAGCATGTAACCTACATAGAAGCATAATATGTCGATGACTCAATACTGGGGTTAGTCAAAAGGCATTTATGAATTCAGTACTGAGTCACACGATGTCCAGCAGGAATAACATGCAAAGCTGAGATAAAACAACAGGTTTATGAGCCAAAGCTTGAGGATTTTTGTACCCAACTACTGTCCTACGAGAAGTTACATGTGTAGCATGAAAAACAGTAGGTTTGGGAGCAAACATTGCATGTTTTTGACTCATTACAACAGATTGCATGTTCCTATCATTGGGTTTAGCAAGTGCAGCAAATTTTGCATGAAAGTTATGAGATCTAGCAATCATTCTTTCCTTTTTTGTTGTTTAGCTAGTCTATACCAAAAATCTATGACATGACCATCTCTACCACAGTAGGTACTATGAAATTTAACTTTGTGTTCATGTCTAAATGAGCAAGCAACATTTTTATTTGAAACCGAATGAGACAACACTTCTGCAGATTTGAAAACCACTTTTTTTTTGTTTAGTAACTGTTTGAATCAAACCACTTCCTAATGACTTTACAATTTTAGGTGGATGTGCCTTAGCATGAGCATGAGAATCAAAACCTAAACCAGTTTTATCATTGCAAGACTTGGAAGAATTCAGCAGCAAGTTTAAGTCCTTATTCCCATTACAAAACCGATCTAATGTCCTATGCATGTAATCAAGTTTATTGGACAGATCAAGACAATTTTCACATGAAGTTTTTCCTTTTAATTTGCAATTGGAACAATATTTAACTTCATGAGAACGTAAAACATTGTTCTATATAGAAATTTCATTCATAGCATCTTGTAGTTTCTTATCAAGATCCAAGTAGAACAATGCAAATCAATTGTAGAACAGCTAGCATCTTTCAAGTTTTTATCATTAAGTTCAGCAAGCTCTCTGTTCTTTTCAATTTCTAACTCAAGTTTATCAAGTGTGGAGGTGTGCGCACTTCTTAATAAGGAAAATTGTTCATATATTAAATCACATGAGGAACAAGAGTCATCACTAGGAATCAAGGATTTCAAACATTAATTTCAGATTCTAGTGACTCAAATTTAACAACATTGTCCCTAAGCTTTTTGTCCTTTTTCTTAACTATAATAGTGTCACGAGAAATAGCATCACACATTTCTTCGCAAGTAGGACATACCTCTTCACTGTCGCTGTTGTGTTCAACCTCCTCCATACTTGATCTTGACTTGCCCGCCATAAAGCACAAGTTTGCCAAATCATCTTCATCTTCATCACTTCCAATGTCTACATCACTTGATCCAAGTTCTTGAAGTGCGAAGATAAAACTGCTCACCAATTGACGTCCTGTAAAACCCTTCTTTTTCTTTGTATCTTTTGTAGAAGAGTGCTTCGTCCTTGTTTGCTTTTCTTCCCGGAAAGTAGGACCTGAAAGGTTAGGGCAATCTGAACAAAAATGTCCTGTCTTACCACATTCGGAACATTGTTGAGGTCTGGAGCTTCCTCTCCTTCTAGTTCTCACATTTTGCAATGCTTTTCAGAACCTAGTAGAGAGAAGTACTAGCTCCTCCTCTGGAAACTCCTTAATATTTTCAAGGGTTAGAGAGGACAACAAAGCAAGTGTATCACAAGATGAAGATTGGCCGGAGCTAGGCATATCACATTGAGAAACAAATGCAAGAGACTTGTTGGGGTTCTTACGTGAGATTATGTCAATTTCATGAGTTTTCAATTTAGAATAAAGAACATCTAATGTAAGTATACTCATGACAGTATATTCACGAATGGATGTGACTTTCATCTCCCAAATTGACATGTCTAATGCACTTAGTAATTGTCTAGCATTTTTAGCATCTGAAAAATTAACATTGACGTTACGCAAGTTGCTGAGAATTTTATTAAAGCGAGCAAAGAGGTCATATATAGACTCACCAGGTTGCATCTCAAAACACATGAATTTCTTTTTGAACATATCTTGTTTTAACTCCTTGATCGTGTTAGATCCTTCGTGGTAGTCGCAAAGTGCTTTCCACACATCGTATGCAGATCGTAGGTGTTCAACACGATCAAAGTCGCTTTGAGTTAATTCTTGTATGATCAAGTTCCGAGCCTTGTTGTTGTTGTCGACATCTCTCAGATTTGTAGTTGTAACTTGATCATTTGATGGCACTTTGTAAGGATTGTACACCTTCTCCCATATTTCGAAGCCTTGAGCCTGGATGAAGGCTTCCATACGTGCCTTCCAAACCTGAAAATCAATACCACTAAAGACACAAGGTTTTGTGGAGTATTTCTCCATGATGATTAGTCAAAACATGTGCAAATCACAAATATTAGAGCACTGTGGCTCTGATACCAATTGTAACATCGAAGAGCACGTGTAAAGCTACCAGAGGGGGGTGAATGGTAGATTAAAACTGTACAATGGAAGCAACAAAAACACCCCTCGACAGAAAACCGATCTGTTAAAGCAACCGTGTGTGCGACTAATCTAAACATGTTCAACTATGACAAATCTATTATATATTGTAGAAAATCAAGTCACGAAGACATCACAACAAGAATCACGAAAATTCGTCAAGAGAAACTCAAGTTACGATCGAACGATCGAACAAAGGTCACTCTGTCCTACCCGAGAAAAACAGTTCTGGAACACTGCAAAGAAACTCGTGTAGATCAGAAACCACAAATCCGATGACCGTGAAATTTTGATAGATGACAGAAAATTAAGTTGTGAAGGCAACCCAAAAAGAATCACGTCAATCGGATCTGTAAAACTCGAGTTATGATAAAACCACCGAACCAAGGTAGTGCTGTAAAGAAACTCAACAAGAAAGACTTGACAGAAACAAGTCGGACGAACAAGGCACAAAAGTTCCTTTCAACTATGAATTTTATTCAATATAACACAAGAGGAACAGCCCCGAAGTTGTGAACCACGAGCTCTGGCCTCCGTTGCTTATATAACCAGCCCTTAGGCCAACCCAAACCTAACTAGGACTCTAATCCTACTCAGTTCACGAATCGAAACTTTCCATAACTACTCAAGACTCTTCTATACGCAGATAGAAGCAATCTTAAGACTTCCAAACACCTTAGGAACGTATACCACATTCCTAAAACAACTTAAATTCGTGACCCACACAAAATCCTATCATAACTAACTCAAAACTTTCCATATTTGAGTCAAACACGACTCAACCGCAACCTGAGTCCATAACCTAGTCGGTTGGACCTTGCCGACCAATTCTTTACGTCCACATCTCTTCATCACGCCTCGGAACCATGTAGCCATGTCCATGCACTCCTTTCACATGCGCAAACATCTTCCAACGATGTTCACGATACCTTCATATGCATTGTTCTTGATTCATACATGTTGCGCGACCTCCCGATCAACTCAACCACAATTCCTCCTGAATTTGGTTGTTGAACCTCATCTTTTCCCTAAGACTAGTTCAATAGATCCTATCACCAGCCATGTCTTGAACTCAAGCAACACCTGCACAAGAATAAACAACCAATACTTCTGAGCACAAGTCCACGACTTGACTCTCGTTAGTTCAAAAACTACACCATCTTACGTGAGCACTTCACATAAGCACGTTGCAAACTATAGCAAATTTATAAAAGCAATTATCATCAAAACACTCCAAAAACTTAGTAAAAGAATACTAAGCAAACTTTCCATAAGTGTAAAGCAAGTTTGGAATATTGCAAGATAAAAGCAGAACAATTGCAATCAAGCTTCGAACCTTGCCAAAGCTACCCGATCCTTGAGTGGGAGCTTAATAAAAAGATGTTTTGGGAGTATTCAAAACTTTTATCGTCAAAGACAATGTATTCAGCACACATAGGTCTCACAAAAAGAAGTCCAACGATAAGAAGAAGTTGTTGGCCGGCACACCTACTGCTGCTGCTGCAGCTGCAGCTCCTGATGGCCGGGGGCCACGCCCAATAAACGACCTCAACCTTCAACTGAGGATGTAATGGAGAGAAGATGTCGTGTATGATACATAAGACAAACATCCATAACCTCGAAGACTGTAGCAAGGTCCAGCGGCTTATTGAACGCAACAATGAGCGCCAAGAGGAAGCCCCTTACCGCCAATGGGAGGGAAAACAAAAAGTCGAAGAAGATCCATCGGAACAGGAGCTTGGCTTCAAATATACCAATAAATCCTTGAAGGCCATCTACAACACTGTGGATGATGACTCCGACATCTCCAACAATGAGCATCAGAAGACTCTCCACATGATATATGGAGGGTCCTGAGATATTACCCCCTGATGTATTGTCAAGACTATGCGTCGGGAGATGGCTGCTGCAGCTCCCATCGCCAAGGCACAACCTCATCGGAAGTGGATGGATACTTCCATCACCTTTGATGCTTCCGATTGTCCGAAGAACATGACCGGAGCTGGTCAGTTGCCCCTGTCTCCTACCATCAACAACATTAAGCTCTATCATGTCCTGGTGGATGGAGGCGTGGCGCTCAACCTTCTCAGCTTCGCGGCTTTCACGAAGCTCCAACTGAGCCTGTCGGATCTTAGGCCCTCACGTCCTTTCTATGGAGTAGGTCCGGGAGCTATCACTCCTCTCGGATCAATTACAGTCCTGGTGACTTTCCAGACTAGGGACAACTATAGGTCTGAGGAGCAGGTTTTTAATGTGGCACACATCAGCCTTCCTTTCAATGCCATCCTAGGCAGGCTAGACCTGTATAGGTTCATGGCCATAGCTCATTATGGCTATCTGGTGTTGAAGATGCTGACTCCTTCAGGAGTCCTTCGAATTCATGGGGACCACACTGCTGGGGTCACTGCGCTGGAGGAACTTCACGCGCTTGCAACGGCGCAAGAAGAAGAATCTGGCAAGGAGTGACCGACTCAGCAACCTTCGAGCTCACGTTAGCATGGCTCAACTTCTACACCTCGAATGCAACCAAGTGGCAACACCGATATCCCCATCAAAGTTGTTCAAATTGGTTCCGATACTGCCCAGACCACTCGTATATCGGGAGGTCTGGATGACAAATAGGAACTCGCGCTCATCACTTTCCTCCGGGCGAATGTTGACGTGTTTGCATGGCAACCGTCATGGATGCCTGGGATCCCTAGGGAAGTGATCGAGCACAACATGAATATATACCCCGATGCACGACCAGTACATTAGAAGCCCCGTAAGCAATCCATCAAGCGACAGAACTTCATCAGACAAGAAATTAAGAAGCTGCTTGATGCTGGTTTCATCTGGGAGGTTCATTATCCTCGGTGTCTAGAAAACCCAATCGTTGTACCAAAGGCTGGTGGGAAGATTCAGATGTGCATTGACTACACCACCTTGAATAAGGCATTCCCAAAGATCCATTTCCACTTCCTAGAATAGATCAGATAGTGCATTCTACCTCTGAGTGTGAGTTACTGTGTTTCCTAGACACGTACTTTGGGTATCATCAGATTCAAATGTCTATAGAAGATGAAGAGCATACTGCCTTCATTACAATACATGGGTTATATTGTTATACTGCTATATTGTCATGCCTTACAGTCTCAAAAATGCTGCTTCAACTTTTGTGCGAGCCATGCACAAAACATTTGGAGAGATCATTAGGGACTTGGTGGAAGTCTACGTCGATGACATTGTCGTCAAGGTGAAGAACAAGGAGTCACTCCTTGACAATATGCAAGCCATCTTCGACAAGCTGCGCTTGATGCGTACAAAGCTAAACCCGGACAAGTGCATCTTCAGGATCAATTCCAGAAAACACCTTGGTTTCTTGGTGACTCACCGAGGAATTGAGGCAAATCTGGCTAAAATCAAAGCCATTGATGAGATGCGGCCCCCAGCCCACGTCAAGGACGTCCAAAAGCTAACTAGGTGTTTAGCTGCGCTCAGGCGGTTCATTTGATGACTGGCAGAGCGGGCGCTTCCCTTTTTCAAGCTATTAGGAAGTTCAGGCCATTTCATTGGTCCGAAGAAGCATAGAAGGCGTTCCAAGATCTCAAGCAGCTCCTCACCACGCTACCAGTTCTGGTAGCTCCAGAGCTTGGTGAGCCTCTTCTGCTTTATATTTTGGCAACTATGGAGGTTGTAAGCATGGTCCTGGTCACGGAGAGACTGGAGCTATCTTCAGCTCAGGAGCCTCTTCCCTTCTGGGAATGTTCGGAGCTACCTAAAGGCGAGTCTGGGTCCCAGTCCCCAAGCACGGATCCTAAAGGCAAAGAGGCCTGAGGGTCAGCCTCTCTCAATCGAGGGAGTTCCCGCAATACAATAAGAAGGTCCAAACCCCTCAGAGGAGGTCCATGCCAATGAATAATAAAATTCGGACCTCTTCGGGAGGGTCCGAGTTGCTCAAGAAGAAGATCTGACCCCTCTGAGAGGATCCAGATTGATAGAGAAGAAGCTTCGGGCCCCTCCAGGAGGGTCCGGACCGTCCAAAGGCCAGTGTACTTCATCAGTGAAGTGCTCCATGATGCCAAGCCTCGTTACATTGAGGTTCATAAGCTGCTATATGCAGTCCTTATTGTCTCAATAAAGCTACGTTACTACTTCTAGGCCCACAGGATATCAGTGGTAACCTCCTTTTCGTTGTGTGCTATATTGCATAATCCAAATTCAACTGGAAATATCGCCAACTGGGCGGTGGAGCTAGTAGAATTTGATCTCGAATTTTTGCCTCGACATGCTATCAAGAGTCAGGCGCTGGCTTATTTCATGGCGGAGTGGACTCCTTCATCAACTCCATGAGACCCTAGTGAGAAGAAGCTAGAACCTAAGGTACCGGTATTCACGGAGCCTCACTGGACACTCTAATTCAGCGGCTCTCTGCAAAAGCAGGGGGCCAAAGCTGGAATCCTTCTTCTCGCTCCGACTGGGGAGAAGGTCAAGTACATGGCACACCTTGACTTCAAGGCAACCAACAACATGGCGGAGTATGAAGCTCTCATCTGCAGACTCAAGGTGGCACAATTATATGGCGTCAGGTAGCTAATGGTGAAGGGTGATTCACAACTCATCGTCAAGAAGGTCAAGGGTGAATGTAGTTGCAACAATCCCCAACTCGTTGCTTATTTACTTGAAGTCCAGAAGCTCCAGAAGGACTTCCATGTCCTGGATCTCTGTCATGTCCAGCATCTCAACAAAGCTGAAGCTGATGATCTTTCGACGAAGGCTTCAACAGGAGCTCAAGCTCCGGACGGAGTTTTTGTCAGAAGACTGTCAGGACCTGTCGCTCAGCCTGCCAAACCGAGTGATGGGGGCGAGACCAGCACCTCGAAGCTCGCAGTCCCGGTGGCCTATTACCATGGCGTCCACCAAGGATCGTAGGCGCTGTAGGAAGCTCTGAGCAACCCATCGCACAAGATCCGGAAACTCAAGTTAGCTCTGATGCATGGATCTCAGAGATCCAGAGCTACTTGAAGGACTCCTTCCAGAAGATGATGCTTCCACTAATCAAATTGCTAAATTGGCTAAAAGATACATGTTGGTAGAAGGGGATCTTTACCGACATGGTGCCAACGACGTTCTAATGTGGTGCATTTCCCGAGAAGAAGGCCACAAACTTCTCGCAGAAATCCATGGAGGCGAGTGCGGGAACCACGCGTCTTCGTGCACGTTCGTCGGTAAAGCCTTCTGGCAGGGCTTTTACTGGCCTACAACAGTTGAGTTGGTAAAGAAGTGCGAAGCGTGCCAGTTCCATGCGAAGCTAATTCATACACCGACTCAGTCACTGCAAATGATACCTCCCATGTGGCCTTTTGTTGTGTGGGGGATGGAAATTTTGGGACCTTTACCAAAAGCCGTCGGAGGTTACAGGTTCCTGTATGTCGCCATCGACAAGTTCACTTAGTGGCCGGAAGCTACCCTAGTTATGACAATCAACAAGCAATCAGCTTTCAAGTTCTTGAAGTCCATAGTCCGCAGATTTGGAGTTCCGAACAGAGTCATTACTGACAACGGAACCCAGTTCACAAGTGCAACATTCCAAGAGTAATGCAAAGATGTCGGCATACAAGTCAGCTACGGATTAGTAGCTCATCCGACAAGTAATGGCCAAGCCGAGAGAGCTAATACAGAAATACTCAAGGGACTCAAGACGCGCACATATGAACAGTTGAAGAAACATGGAGCCAACTAGATAGAAGAGCTTATGTCTCCATTGTGGGCAAGCAGGACAAAACCCAGTCGGGCAACTGGAGAGACACCTTTCTTCTTGGTGTACGAAGCTAAAGCAGTCCTTCCTCCAGAGATCACCATGGGTTCTCTCCGAGTCCGGACCTTCGATGAAGCCACGCATGACAAGCTCCGGTATGAAGACCTGGACCTCGTAGATGAGGCAAGGTGCAAAGCGGCTGTTTGTGAAAATCCGTCGAGAGAAACTCAAGTTAGGATCGAAAGATCGAACAAAGGTCAATCTGTCCTACCGAGTAAAATACATATCTAGAATACTGCAAAGAAACTTGTGTAGATCAAAAACCACAAATCCAATGACCGTGAAATTTTTACAAATGATAGATAATCAAGTTGTGAAGATAACCAAAAAATAATCACATCAATTGGATATGTAAAACTCGAGTTATGATAAAACCATCGAAGAAAGGTAGTGCTATGCAGAAAACTCCCGCCAGGCGCTCTGGCGCTATCAACAAAGGTTTGTGCGCAATCGACAGATACAAGAAGATGATCTGGTGCTGCGGAGAATACTGACTCTTCAGGGGATGAACAAATTATCCCCAAGATAGGAAGGTCCCTTCCCAGTTATCAAAGTTTCCCGCCCCAGATGCGTTCACTTGACAACAGAGGATGGGACTCCGCTTCCCAATCCATGGAATATCGAGCACCTTCGTAAGTTTTATGCTTAGCTGCACGGAGGTGAGCCTGTTGTATAAACGGTATCTCTAGTAGACCATGGACAGGAAGGGTCTTAGTGCACTTAACTTGGTCCTGTACTTTAGGTGTGACTGTACCCTCCCTGGGATAGATCAAGATGAATAGCACACTGAACTTGGTCATTGTACTTTAAGTGTGTCCTTGTCGTCCCCTGTAATTTGGACCTTAATGAGAAATATTTTATATAGACAGACTCTTCATGCATTTTAACTGAACAAGCTCAATACTTTTATCATTTTTAACATTCTTGTCTAAAACAAAGTTTTGCAATCCTCTTGAAATTTAGTCCAAGGTATTTATGTGAAATACAAGTTGTATTAGTAATCTTCTTTTGGGTCATTGCATTGTTGCATGGTCTACTTGCCTGAACGCCAAAGCCAATGACATGTCCAGAGTGTGCTATCGACTTAGACTGGTCAGGCACCCTAAGTACGCCACTCTACCTATATCCTGACAGGTCCCAGTAGGGCGGGTCCAACAAGCATTCAGACTTAAAGAGATTTAATTAATACACTTATGTTGTCATGTTAAATTCCTTAGGATCTGAGATTCATGGAAG